>OX336366.1:79327020-79952020 GCA_946902895.1 Fragum fragum | reverse complement strand
TTTCAGCCACACGGATATTCTTAAATAAATAATTTTTGACTGGAATCTGATTAAGATTTTTTTCACATAAACAGTTGGACTTTAACATCATTTATTCCCTGGCATGAAAATTTATACTTAGACAGTCAACTTATTTAGAATACAATCGCTAGATTTTTCAACAGTTAATCAGTTGCCAATTGGCAACCAAAGTTCTTCATGGATTTCAATTCTTTGAAGTATTGTTAAAGAGCATGACCTTAGGATCATTTCTGTGACTTTAGTTTGAAATTCAAATTCTAAGAAGTTGCATACTCAAGTTCACCAAGTTTCAATTTTTTATTCTTCAGTGAAGAAAGTATCATGAGAAAGAAAAAACCTTGTTAAAGGTGTTAGAGGCAATTCTTCCTTTTCAATAATGTGCTTTTATCTCCAGGGTATTTTAAAGAAAGATTGTGTAGGTTTGATTGTTATATTATAGACTAGAATTACCTGTAGACTAGTAAGTGTGTGGATATCCCAAACACGGAAGACTCGTGCTGTAGACAGACTTATAATGTGCTGATCCTTCTCGTTGCAGCAAATATCAACTATCGTAAATAAGTGTCCGAGTAATTTACCTGAAAACATAGAAAGATGAAAAGAAACATTTCAATATGACTAAAGAAACTGTCTCAATGAAATCAAAGCTGAATCTTCCTTAACCATTTACCTGAATACAAAATTTTAGACTGGTCCAAATTGAAACAAGTTGCAGACAACAATTTAAAGTTTATGAAATTTTAGATTTTTCAACCTTCTAGGTAGAAAACATTGTGTAAAATGAAGAAATTGGTTATTACAAGCCATTTCTACATTTATTAAAACTTTTTTCCCCGATTGGTTTTCTTGAAGGACGTCCAGAAGCATAATTTTGTGGGAATAACCAATAATCTGATTACAAAATTTTAAACTAATCAAAAGTCAAAGGAACTGTTGGTTAATAAAACTTCTAAAAATCTTTGTCCTTTTCTTTTCACAATGTTTTCCAAATGTTCTTTTTTGCTAGAGGCCTTTTGGAGGGTAAGAAGGGATTGTGTCAGAACTAGTTTAATGTCATACTTTGAAGCAGATGTACATCTTAAACATATGAAAATGAATTAATTAACCAATCAAATCATTTATTTAGACCTGAAGCTTCAACATGGGCCAACGTTTATATTTAGCATTTTTGTTGGTTTGGTGACTGAAACATTGTTACAACAGTAACTTATTCAAGCTGCAGTTACAACATTTAGGTTGCCAACCAAGAAATTCATTTTTCTATAACATGTAACATGTTACTGGTCATAATTTTTTTTAAAGATAATGATGTTTAACACTTCTCATGCTGAACCCAGAATACTCCAGTTTTAGCAGGAGGTATAGACAAAGATCAGACAGCACATAAGTGCAGTCTGATCCTAGTCTACACCTCCTGTCTGTCCTTTTAAAAACAGGGCTGTTTATGAAATTAATTTTCAAAAGACATATCCACAACAGAACAACAAGTATTACCTGTACTTTCAGCCCATTAATTTCATACTATTCTTTAAAGGATTTTATTCAGCATGACAAGGGTTAAAATCTAAATCAAACTTGCTGTCGGAGGTCAGTGGGTGTGGCCAGGGAGCCATCAATTCTATACATGATCAAATAATTCTTGAAATCATTTTTAAAGCTAAACACTGTAGGACTAATAACCTTCTTTGCAAATAATATTAAGCATTCAAGGAAGCTATTTGTTGCTTACTGTCATTTTGATTATATTGTATACTGAATCAGGATTTACATTAAGACATCAAACCTTGATAGTTTGTATATGTACAGTAAACTGACATTCCCTTGTCATAGTGATCCAAAAGATGTACCAAAAAGCTGAAAGGTCTTACCTTTGGGCCTAAAGAATTTATGTTGTGATAGCAGGATGACATTCCCTTGCCATAGTGATACCAAAGATGAAAGGTCTTACCTTTGGGCCTAGAGAACATACATGGTGATAGTAGGTTGACATTCCCTTGCCATAGTGATACCCAAGATGCACTGTCTTACCTGTGGGCCTAGAGAATATATTGTGATAGCCGGTTGACATTCCCTGGCCACAGTGATACTCAAGATGTACAGTCTTACATATGGGCTTGAAGAATATATTGTGATAGCAGGCTGACATTCCCTTGACATAGTGATACCCAAGACGTTTGGTCTTACCTTTGGGCCTAGAGAATATATATTGTGATAGTAAGCTGACATTCCCTTGCCACAGTTATACCTAAGATGTACTGTCTTACCTGTTGGCCTGGAGAATATATGTGGATGCCACACTCTAATGACCTTGTCTACACCTCCAGTTGCTATAATATTAGCTTTGGCACAATAATCAAAGGCATTGACACCTTTTGGAATAGATACACCTCTCAGCTCTCTGTAATAGAAATAAATAATTTATTTTGTTCAGTTTCCAATGGGGTTAAACACCACTTTCATCAGTATTTCTGTCATTTCACGTCAACTGGAGAACCTAACCATTGGTTCCTTGTATTTCATACACCAGTCCTACCACTTCATCCTTTCCAAGACTCCAATTGCTAATACGATTATCCTCTGACATTATTGGTGAGAGACAAACATTGGAAAGGATATTTGCCATGACTAGACATCAACCCTGGACCTCATGACTGAAAGTCCCACTTGCCATCAGTTGCAGCCTTTGTTTTGTTCCCGAAGTTTTTAGTTTGCTGTCTGTACAAATACATTCACATGGATGCACATTGATGTGTAATTGACATCAGAATTATAAATCATGAAACTCATGTACTTCTATATCAAAGAAAACCATAGCAATTCAAAGACAAGATTTCGTCCACAAAATTGGCCAATGTTAGTAGCGACCTTGACCTACATAGGTTAACCCATTCCAACACAATCCCCCTTTGTGTCGCCACTTTGGAAAACATTATGGAAAATGAAGAAGTTACTTGTAACAAGCAATTTCTTTATTTTTACCCAAAAAGACAAATACTTTTTTTAAAATACATAAACAAAAATTTGTTGTCTGCAACTTCTTCCAATTTGGACCAGTGGGAAAAGTTATGTCTGGTAATGGGTTAACCAGCAATAGGTCTACCTACTAATACAATAATGATTATTCCTCGCAGTCTCCTATGAAAATATAAGGAAATGTTGATACCATTTAACAACTATCTTTTAAAAGATATTGACTGCTTCAAGATACAACTGGCAGGATAAATTTTATGAAGTTCAATTAAAAGATTTGTACAACAAAACATAACATTTGATAACAGAAGTCAAGAGAAATTTTGTTCAAGAGTTTCATATAAAAAAGAAGTGCCCCAGAAGGACAAAAAGTCCTCACTATCGCCAGACATGTGTTAAAAAAGAAAAAAAAATGATGAGTAAGACAGTGAAAATGTGCAAGCAATTAAAATCTTCACTCAGCTTGTCAGAGGCTTTAATCAATTCCCACACAATCCCACCTTATTACGGCCCTCTAAAAAAAAGAATTGAAAATATTGTGGAAATTGTTTATTACAAGCAATATTCTTCTTTTCCCACACTGATTTCTTCCTCAAAAGACAAAGCATTTCAAAATTCCATTGACTATAAATTGTCCTCTGCAACTTCTTTGAATTTGGAAAAGTACAAAAGTTTTGTTGACTAGTAATGGATTAAAATTCAAAATATGATAAAAATTAACCCATTCCAAAACAGTGACGCTTTTTGACGCTCCTCAAAATTAACAAATTTAAAAACATTGTTGAAATTGAAGAAATTGCTTGTGTAAGCAATTTCTTCGTTTTCCACAATGTTTTTTTCACCCAGAAAGTTGAAAAAATCAAAACTTTTATCAATGCTAAGTTGTCGTCTGCAACTCCTTTCAATTTGGACCTGTTTAAAAGTTTGCCATCTGGTAATGGGTTAAATGTGAAGAAAGGTTTATGTGATTTTATTTGAAGGAGACTGTGAAAGCTTTTATGTTCAGTGAATCTGTGATGAGATGTGATTTGATCTCATTATTTTGAAAGGTTTCCAGCTACAAGTTCTATAAAATTAACAAAAAGGATTGTAAATTTGATTCTAGTAAAGGACGAAATAGAAACTTAGTTTCTTCTTTTCCAAAAATGTTTTCTCAATTTTATTCTTTGATATAAGAAGTCAAAATATATGTTTTTGCTCAAAGAGTCAGGGTTTCATTTTATTTGAAGCTGAAATCTTTAAAATCCTGAGATACACATTTTTTCACATACTTTATAGGGTAGTCATGTTTCTCTCTGAAGAAAATCAAGAGACAATTTCAGAAATAATGACCCTGAAACACAGAAGACCACAATTTTCACACAGCATAATTTGTGATTTACCGAAACCTTCAGAGTTCCTGCCTGGCTCGGTGTTTATGGCAGTATACTAGTTATCTGAGAGAAATCCAGGGTTTAGGGTTAAGTCCTAGCTACCCATGTACTTGAGCAAGGCATTCAGAGCCTTAGACTTGATAATTAGTGATATAACAGAAGCATTTTGAAGCACCTCTTTTTGAGTAGATAAATTGTGGATAAAGAAGAAAATTCTTTTTAGAAGTAATTTCTCCATTTTCCACATTTTTTCCCAAAGTTTTATTTTGAAGGACGTGAAACAGTGGGATTGGTTTAATATGTAAAATCATTCATCATTCACAGAGGATTTATTTGCGTCAGCAAGGTAACTCCACTGTGAATTCAAAGTCCATTAGTAATACTGGTAACAAGAGTTGATGTCTCAGTCTATAGAATTTTATAAACATTAACATGTGTAAACAAAAATGGCATGACACTCAAAGCATTCAAATTACAAAATCATAACTTTGTTACATGTAAATGTTCAATGCATAATTTGTCAAATTCTTACAGAGTTTATTGACAAAAGTAGCCATCATTGTATAATTGGTATTCAGGACGTTGGTTTAAATGGAACAATGGACTTTCATACATGTAAACTTGAAAGTCCCCCTTTTGGGACAAAAATTATTTTCATAAAGAGGATTAATTGGGATACTTTTCAAAGTGTCAATACAATGTAAAGACACTTTAAGAACACTATTGCAATTAATCTGCAAATTAAGATAAACATTTAACATATTTTTTTCATTTTTATTGAGATATGAAACTTAAAACATAATCACACTGTTCTGATAAGCTATAAAGGATATTCATTCAGAAGTGTGGTAAGTTCTAACTTTCATATCTCCATGAAAATTAAGATATTTTCCTAAATTTTTCATGATGTAGAATTATAAAGAAATTCCTTAATAGTATATCAATAGTATATTAAAAAAAGAATGAAAGTTTGAGACATGGAAATTAACTTTTTGGTGCACAAGTTTTGCTATATCCTTTTAACCCAATACCACATGGCAAAATTTTAGACTGGTCCAAATTGAAAGGTTTTGCAGACGAAAATGAAAAATTGATGAAATTATACACTTTTTTCAAATTTCTGGGTAGAAAACATTGTGGAAAATGAAGAAATTGCTTGTTGCAAGCAATTTCTTCATTTTCCACAATGTTTTCGATATTGTTTTTCTAGAGGGGCATCAGAAAGGGTCAATGTGTAGGAATTGGTTATGCAGAAATGATACAAAATTTTCAGCCAATCAGATTATAGGAATATTGATAGATGATACTAAAATTGAACTATAAACAAATAAACTCTGCCTGTCTCTCTCTGATTTAGAGAATAATCTTTATAGGATTCAATATAATATGACTGAAAATTGGAAAAATTGAATAAAATCGATCATGAAATAAATTCCATGCAAATATAACCCATTCCCACACAGTGACGCTTTTGGACACCCATCAAGAAAAACAATTGGGAAAACATTGTGTAAAATTTTACACAATGTTTTCTACCCAGAATGTTGGAAAAAATCTAATATTTCATAAACTTAAAATTTTTGTCTATAACTCCTTTGAATTTGGACCAGTCTTTTATTTTGCTGTCTGGTAATGGGTTGAATTAGTATTTTAGAGTAAATCATTTCTAACTATTCATTTTCTTAGATTAACCCTTTCCTGTATAATCACTGGTTTTTACGTGCCTGTGTTTTTATACTTGAGAAAACATTGTGGAAAATAAGAAATTGCTTGAACCAAGCAATTTCTTATTTTTCCACAATATTTTCTACCCTACTGAATGATCATTTTTAAGATAAATGCAACTTTGAATTTTCGTCTGCACTACCTTTGAATTTGGACCAGTCTAAAATTTCAAAAAACGGGAAAGGGTTAAAGATAAACAGGAGTGAGCTCTTAGTAACCATGCAATACTCACTACCTAACCACGAAATGTTAGACTTTTCCAAATTCAAAGAAGTTGTAGACGACAGCTTAAATTTTAATGATGTCTAACAAACCTTTGTTCTAGTAGGGTATTAAACAGTATGCATAATGAATAAATTTATTTTGCAAGCCTTTTACTAAATTAAGTTCTTTAAGAAAAAGCAAGAATGTGTGGGAACAGGTTAAAAAATGTCTATCTGTGATCTGTTATTGATCCATGAGCCTCATTTTTAGAATTCTAATTTATAGAGTTCCTGATTTATCCTTATTATACTTAAAGGTAAAAAAAATTAACACGAGATACTGTAAATGCACTCACATAAATATATTTAGAAAGACCAAATTTTATTGTATGAATAACATGCATTCAAAACAAACTTAAAACCAAACATTTATGTGACCCTAATTACAACAAGTATTCAGAGCACAAATATGAAAAACATGCTCTATTTAGACTAGGCCTTAAACCCTTGTCATGCTGAATAATGCCTCTTTCAGAATTGCATTGAAATCAAAGAGCTGAAAGCACTGGGTAATTTTTTCTTTTAATGTTATAATCGACTATGGCTTATAAGGGATGAACATGTGTGTAGACTAAGATCAGACTGCACTTATGTTAGGTCTGGTCTTTGTCTATAACTCCTGTCAGAACAAAAATATTCTGGATTCAGCATGATAAGGTTTAAATCAATGCACACAAATTTGCCCCCTGTGGAAGTATTGAACAAATACTTTTTCTCCACCTTGAACAACAAGATTTAACTAAAACCCATGCAGTTAGAAATTCTTTAACAAATCTGGAATGTATGCACATGCTTCTATGTCACTCTTATTCATCCAACTTACGGTGGAATTAGACCCAGTTCTTCCCTACAAAACATTTTTTCAAGGCATTGAACTTTGCACACAACATTATTTTCAACTTTTACTAAACACATTTATTAAATATGTCAGTAGATTCTACAACAGAAGAATAATAAACATAAAATATATGTTTTTTTTAGCTGCACTAGCCGTAAGCCAGCAAGCTATTGTCATGGTGATGTGTCCATTGTCTTTCTATGTGTCTGTCTATCTGTTAGTGTGTAATCTTTCTCTTAATGAATCTTCTCAGAAACTACTGAACAGATCTCAACCAAACTTAATAAGATTGGGTCTTAGATGGTCCTCTGTATTCCTTCCTTATTCAAACAATAATGTTCCATGAAGATCTCTGGTTCTTATGGCAACCAAAGTAGGAATCCTTTAAAATCATTTTCTCCCAAATTGTTCATTCGATTTCATTGTTCTTTTGCAGAAATGTACCTTAGGTCAAGGTCTACCTAATTCCAAACAAATTATTTGGATTTGTTAAAACACACAGCTTTTATGGATGGGGGCTTTATTCCATATACAGCATCAATATGTAGTTGTTATATCATATTTTAATAATGGTCTTAGGGAGATAACATATACTATTAAGAAAATTAGCTAAAGATAAGGATTATTTTCCTATTGGGTTAAAGAAAAGTAGCCCATTGGAATGATCATCAGAATGGTATCTCTGTGTTTTTATAATAATAGATTGAATGATAAAACTAAAATCAGTGACAATAGACATAACATGTATTACATTTTTTCTTATTCATTCATCATAAATCGGTCATCAGTTTATTTTGTTATGTCATATTTTGTTAAAGCTTTGCCCTCAAAATGACTATAGCTATCAATCCACAATAAAGGACCAATCATTTATTCATCCAAAGATAAATGTCTTATTAGGATTGAAAATACTGTTGAGAGAGGACAAATTGCTTTTCACAAGCAGTTTGTCTTATCCTCAATGTTTTCCATACAAAATTAGCTTGAAGATCGATGACACACAGGAAAGGGTTTGGAAGATTGTACAAGATTTACTTGTAAATTTACGTTTGGTGCTTATCATTCCAGTGATATAACCTAATATGTCCTTACAATTCAACCAATTATATAAATAAATGAAAAAAAATGAGAAAAGGATAACCCGGTTTTTATTGAAAATGAAACATGTCGCTGACATAACTTACTGGTTGTCATAGATCCTCTCTACTTCTTCTAAGATGAAAGAGTTTTTACTGCTTGGAGAACATGATGCAAAACAGTGAAGTTCAGGAAAATATTTCACCTGTAGGAATACATACAAAATATGAATTGTTAATTTGTCTTACAGGAGTCACTGACAAAAAATGCTACTCAATGCTCTTGATTTTGACCCTACAAGACTCAACATCAACCTTTTCAAGTGATTATGGAGAAAATATTTTGTGAGTTAGTTAAACCCATAAAACAAAATTCCACTTTTTAGTCTTCTAAAAAATTTGTCATTTGAAAAATATAAATTGCATATAATAGGCATTTTGTCAAAAGCCATTTTTTGTCCTTTTTTAATCACAATGTTTTTTGCCTTAATTTAGCACTTTTTCCAATTTTAGTGCATTTTGAACTGTTATCTGCAACTTCTTTCAATTTGAACAAGTCTAAAATGTTCTTGTTGAGTAATGGGTTAAATGCAATTTGTCTGAATGAGTAAACAAGAAAGAGCATCACATACAGATGCCAAATCAAGGCTATTAAAGTGCTTGGTATTGGGTAAATTTTCTTAGTAAAAAAAGGAGCAAAATTCATTTAAAAATGCTTTTAAAGTTATCCTCCTTGTTGGTACAGATTTCTCTTTTGATAATAAATATATTCTGAGTTTCAAATGAATGTGTTCAGTTATACCATAAATTCTAAAATTGGGTCGTTGGGAATGGGTTAAACAAAAATGACATTGTAGTGGTAACAGACCCACTCACCTAGGCACTACCTGGATAATGAAATACCTCAAGTTTTCTCTGCAAACAGCCCAGCAGAAAATATACCCTTAAGAGTGCATATAAGTTTGTTAAAAACTCAATAAAATAGTTTAATTCTTGTCTCAAGATGCCACAGCATTGATGCAAGTCGGACACAGCTCATCATGAACTTTGTGGTCATTTGAACTATTCTCATCAGATTTTACCGGTTTAAAAAAAATTGACCTTTACAAAAAAGCCTTCAATTCCCTAAGTAACGTAATCACAAAATAATCAATCAGAACTAATGTTAATGATTTTTGCAGTCAACAAATTAAAAAAAACTTTTTGGAAAGAGAAAAGGACAGAAAAATGATACTGCATTATCTTTCTCTAAATCTATAAATGAATTTTTCAATGAAATTTGAGATATCAAAAAATTTAAAGAATTTACTATAAGAAATTGGTGAAGAAGTGATGTCCATGGTCTAGAGGTAGAGCGACGGCTTCCCGATCCAGAGGTCCTGAGTTCGATTCCTGGGAGCAGCTATTGATCTTAGTTCTGTCACTGGCCCACACTTTTCGCACAAGTAATGGTGCATTTTCCAGGAAGCAGAATCAAGAGGGATTAATCTAAGTTGGAAGAACTTGTTTCCCAATTGATGCAAAATGAATAGGTTTAAACCAAACTATAAGAAATAGTTTCATACCTTTAGCACCCAATCATCATGGACCTTCCTTCTGACCATTGGACTGGAACACAAAATATAGAACAGCATTATTTGTGACCTTAGGCATTCAACCCATAATCACACAATGACTCTTGTAAAGGCTCCCAAGGGAAAAATCTGTAGAAAACATGGGGAAAAATGGAGCAATTGCTTGTTAAGAGCAATTTCTTCATTTACCACAATATTTAATCTACCCAGAATAGTGAAAAATCCTAAATTTCATAAACCGGCATCTTGAACTTCTTTCATTTTGGGCCAGTCTAAATTTTGCCATCTGGTAATGAGTTAACATAAAAGTATTTTAGATAAACAGGGTCTGCAGACAATTATTCAGAGTAATTTAAGAATTGGTGTCATTTAAGGTGCACACAAATTTGAAGCAAGCTGACCATGATGGTCCTAAATTGCTTGACTGTGAATGATGGCTCAAGGCTTTATGATATATACAAAATATCAAAGCTCTACTCCTAGCTGTTTTTGAGAAAAAGAAATCTTAAAATTTTCGCCTTTAATCCATATTATCGAAGATCCTACAACATTAGGGCTTATTATCAATAATTCTTTGGAGTATTTTGGTAGAAGGTCAATAGGCATTGATATATACCACTTATAAAAACTCTAGGCCTTAAGGTTTAGGAGAAGAAGATTTTCAAAAATGTCTTCTTTATTCCTATCTAAAATCAGGGATTGTATAGATGAGGGCTAATTTTCAGAGTATGGGAATTCTTTGAAGTATTTTAGAAGAGGGTCAATATACCAAATGTCAAAGCTCTATGCCTAATGGTTTTGGAGAAGAAGAATATCAAAGATCACGGATCACACAGATGAGGACTAAATTTCAGAGTACAGTAATTCTTTGAAGTATTTCTGTTGAGGGTCAATAGACATTGATACATTAAAATATCTAGCCTCTAGGTGTTATGGTTTTGGAAAGAAGATGTTGAAAGATTTCCTTCTTTATTCCTCTGTAAAATTAGGGCTTGCTAAAGGCCTAATTTTCAGGGTATGGTAATTCTTTGAGGTATTTTGGAAGAGGGTTAATAGACATTGAATCATACCAAATTTAGCTCTAGGCTATATAGTTTTTGGAGAAGATGATTTCCTTCTTTATTCCTATGAAAAATCAGAAATTGCACAAGAAAAGGCTAATTTTTAGAGTATGGTAAATCTTTGAAGTATTTTATATTGAAACATACCGAATATCAAAACTCTAGGCCTTATGAATTATGAAAAGATTTTCAAAGATTTCCTTCTTTATTCCTATGTAAAATCAGAAATCGCACAGAAAATTGCTAATTTTCAGAGTACTGTAATTCTTTGAGAGTCAATAGATAATGTTATATACCAAATATCATAGCTCTAGACTAAATGAGTTGGGAGGAGAAGATTTTTTAAAGTTTTTCACTTTGTTGCATTGGCAACCAAGAGTTGTTCATGGATTTCAATTCTTTGGAGTATTTTCAAAGAGGATGACCAAAGGATCATTTGAGTGAAGTTTGGTTAAAATGACATGGTTAGTTTAAAAGAAGATTTTTTGTAATTGTAAATGGACAGATGGATGTATGGACATATGGAAGAACAGATGAATGCCAGACCATGACTGATCAAAGTACTTACCCAGAGCACTTCATGCTCAAGAGAGCTTACAAGGAGAAACTATGATCCTTAAGCAATTTCCAACTATCACAAAACGTTTTCTGCAGCTACTTTTCCCAAATACCTCATATGGGGGATTATATTGTTAATAGTTAAACATTTTAAATGTTTGATAAATCTTTATAACTCATATCATCAACATTAAAGAGAACTTACGCAGCCAGCCTGTTTGGTTCAATGACATGTAATATATTTTGATCTTTTGCAGGTTTCTTTTCTCCACCTTTTGAGTTCTTCATGGTCAGATCTTTAGCAGCCACAGTGAGTATATTTAGGTAACCCTGATCGTCCCCAAACAATATCAGATCCTCATGGATAGCTCCTGGTTTAGGTATACATATCATACACTGAGGAGCATTGTCAAATGGCTTGATGGCAAACACATGCTGAAACATACACAAACATATCAACAGCAAAGGTCTTCAATGAACTAAGTTACATTCCTTAACTTATTCCCATACAATCCAACTCTAGAATAAAGCTTTGGAATATGATAAAGCAATTTCTTCATTTTCAATATTGTTTTCCGATCAAAAGAAAAATACATATCCAAAAACTTCATCAATTAATACTTAGAATTTTAACCAGTCTATAATTTTGTCATCTCGTAATGGGTTAAATGTCTTGTTTTCATCTTTTATTAACCTAACTATAGTTGGAATTTGTGATATATTACATCAACATGTGATTGGAAAATAAAATAACCCATAGAAAATAATGTCCTTCCAGAAATCATAAGCACAGTGTTTTGTTTCTGAAGAATGTCCTCATTCTTATATCAAAACTGTGTAAACATAATCAAAGACATACCTGATTTTTGCCCTTTGATCTGTTATCCCATATTATAATACTTCTCTCTGTACAACAAGCAGCTCTCCTTATACTTTGCATATAGTCACATCCTGTCACCCAGGCTGCCTCCTGTAAACAACAATAATAGTCTTAGTAATGGATGATACTTCATTGGTAGATGACTTAATCATTATAATTACATCTTGTTATATTGTTTAGGTATAACATGATCAATTTGTTTTATTTTTAACCCTTGTGATGCTGAAACAAGAATATTCCTGTTTTGGTAGGAGGTATAGACAAAGATCAGCCTGCACATATGTGCAGTCTGATCTTAGCATACATCTCCTGCTAGATTCTTACACCCATTCCCATACAAACCGCCTTTTTACACACCTTAAGAAACAGCTTTGGAAAAATTGTGGATAATGAATAAAATAACCCAAAAGACAAAGGTTTTTAAAAATTTCATCAACTAAAATTCTTGTTTAAAAATCTATGTTTCAATTTTAGACAAACAGCCTCATAGGAAAACATCAGATGTGGCCAGGGTTCTAATACCACATTATCACACTATTTTTAATGGATTGAAGACATGATTATGGCTAGAACAGCCAAACAGCATTTATCCTTTTTCCATTATATTTTTCTGATTCAAATACTATTTTGATCACACATTATAAGCAACCTCTTTCAATTCAGACCAGTCTGAAATATCGTCCACTGTTATCATGGTCCAGATTATGGTTTTCTGATTCCAAGTTCAAATCAATCTTAGTAGCCTGTATATACCGGTAAATATTTTTAATTCTTTGTAAAACAAGATTTTTGGAAAATCATATGGCAATTGTACATTGTAAAATAGGATGTTCAACTCTAAGAACTTCCAAAAAATAAGTTTCTAGCTTTCAACAGTGTCTCAGTACATCAGTTACAATTAAAACAAGTGTCAAGCATAAAGATAAAAAAGTACCGGTAATCTGGTATCTAGAAGCTAAACTCTTATCGTTTTAAATCACAACTCTCATTGGAAGAACACTCTAATTGGCCATTTGCACATAAAGATGGCAAATGGGGGCTAAATACAATCACTTATTAGCTAGCAAAGCGTCTGAGCTTTGATAGCTTAAGTTAACAGACAAAATTTTGAGGTCTTCTCAGAGTTCAACGAGTGCAAACTGCAACTGGAGGCTTAACCACTAAATCCATTGAATGCCTACATCATAAAAAGGAGTTCTTATGTATTTCAGGAATATTGCAAACTCTTTTCAAATTGTAAGGAACTCTTTCAAAAGCATGCTATTTAACCAATTCCCACCCAATTGCGCTTTTTAAACATCTCAAGGATAAAAACTTTGGAAAACATTGTGGACAATGAAGAAATTTCTTGTAACAAATTTCTTCATTGCCCCTAAATGTTTTTCATTTTACAAGGGTGGGTTTTCTTAATTCCACCAACTTTCTATTTGAACCTCCTTTAAGTATCATGATAACCTTTGACAAAGAAGATTACTAAACAAAACCATGTTTTGCTAGCTTACAGTACTTTCAGTACTTTGATATAAACTTAGTAGTAGGTGAGAACAATTCTACACTAGTAAAACGGAAATTGACACATAGTCAAATAATTATACCTTGAATTTTGAGGTGTTCATGTGCAATTTTTTTTCATCAAGATATTTAAATATGTAGGTTGTTGAAGATTTTCTATTCAATGTCTGAACATGAAGATGTAGAAAGAATGTAATAAAGGCCACAGTTGAACCATAGTTTTTGAAGAGCTAATTGAATATAAAATGCAACTCTGTTTTCCCTGTTTTATGCATGAATGTGCTCAGTTAGAAACACCATCACTTTGGACAAACTTTGACAGTCTCATCTCAGACATTATTCAATGAATATAAGATAAATAATTGATTGTAAACCTTATCCCTTAAAACTTAAGTTTGTCAAATAGATGTGTGAATGTAGGATAACTATGGTGAATGGACCTAGAAATTGATTTAACATAGGGATAGTTTACAGGCTAAAGAGAATGACATAAGGTGGTTTGAATTTATTGAAAAGTTTTTTAAGAATAAAGAGATTTGGACTTGTAATCATTTTGACAAAGGAAGACCTACAGGGTGTGCAAGGCCAAAGTATTTAACTGTATTAGAAAATAACTAAGATAGAAGTTGTATATCATCATCAGAGCAGGAGAAATTAGCAAGAGTATCTATATAAAGCTCCCTGTCAAAATTAATATATAAACAATAAATAAAGAGAAAGAAACATTTCAAAAATCCAAACTGCATCACATCACACTCCAAAACATACAACAAATTCAGTACAACATTCACAAATCTAAATTGTACACTCGGCTGCAGGTACAGAAAAGTCAAACCCCAAAAGAACCATATGTTAAAAAACTAGAGGCATATCGCTCCAAGGGCCTGATTGTACTGATTAAGCAAATGGTGTTTTAAGGAATCATATTCACCATATGTGGCAAATAAATCTTGTCAATGAAATCTTTTAATATTTCAAACTATTCATTGTTTTACAAAAGTCAATTAATTCACAAAATCAGATGAAAAAGGTATTCACAAATTTAAAAAAAAGATAAAATCAATGGATACCATATATGGACATATGCCACAGCCATAAAAGCAATATTTTCAACAAATCAGAATTAATTCATTGAATCTAAATAAGAGTCGCTAGATGATCATTCCGGTGAAATTTGGTAGAAATCCTGCAACTGTTTTCTAAAAACAAGATTTTCAAAGGTAACCAAATGTAATTATATGAAGGAATCTGATAAAGGGTCACCAAAGGATCATGTCTGTTAAACTTGTTTGAATTCTGTTCAGTAATTTCTGAGGAGAAGATTTTTACAGTAAAAGTTTCCAGATGCATAATGGACATAACACCATGAAAATAGCTCGCTGGCTTTCAGCTAGTGGAGTGTAAAATAAAACTTGACCTTGGAACATCATCTTTGACCTTTAAATTTTGCATCAGTCTCATGAAACTTGCTTTTGCCAAGTGTTTGAGAATACTGATTACAGTAGAGAGATAAAGGCAAGGTCGAAACTTAATATTTAATCTTCTTGTGTGACCTTGAACTTACATCTAAGAACCTTAATATATTCCCACTCAACAAAATTTTAGACTGGTCCAAATTGAAAGAAGCTGTAGACAACATTCTTTAGTTGATGAGATTTTGAAAATCTTAGTATTTGGGGTAGAAAACATTGTGGATAATGAGGAAATTGCTTGACCAGCAGGCAAGAACAACAATACCATAGAAATGCCATGTGATGTATGAGGTTTTGTTTTGAATTTGAATCCTATTGAGTTGTTGTACACAAACTTGATAGCTTTTTGTTATTTTGTAGTCCTGCCCAATAATGAATTATGAAATCTTAATATTCACATAACGTTGTAGCAATGATATCACAAACAAACAAAACAACAATACAGTGCGACAAAACTTAGAATTGAGTTTATTTTAATTAAATCAATCAAGATAGAAAAATTGAAAAAAAAAAAAAAAATCTTTAAAGCATTCAAAATAAGATCATTAGTAATAAAAAAACAACAAAATGTTATCTGGTGATTTAAACTTGATTTCCTGAATTCATTTAATGGGCATCCAATCTTTTACACAAATAAAGTTCACCAATATCTCATTAGTGAATTGTCATAAATTAACTTATTTGAATGGAAACAAAAATGCTGTCAGTTGACAGCAATGCTCCACTTTCTAAGCGCTGAAAGATACAGCAATTTAATATTAACATATGGCAGTGAATGACAGGGTGATTACCGGTAATATACTTATAGAGATGCTTGAGATACTTGCCTATAAATGATTATCACACAGATAAATCCCATTACCACACAGTGACACTTTTAGACACCCCCAAGAAAAAAGCTTTAGAAAGCATTGTGGAAAATGAAGAAATTGCTTGATACAAGCAATTTCTTCATTTTCCTCAATGTTTTCTACCCAGAAAGTTGAAAAAATCCAAAATTTCATGAACTTTAAATTGTTGTCTGCATCTCCTTTCAATTTGGACACATCTAAAATTTTGCCGTCTGAGATTGGGTTAAATCAATTCTACAAGTCTGAGTGCAACATCTTTTACAAGATACATCACAAAGCACATTAATTACACCAATATTAAAAGATGCATAAAGACAAACACTGTAAAAACTCCATATTTATTTACAATCAGGGGTATTTCAAATGAGTTAATATATAAAACAGTTAAAAGACTTCAAGGATTTGAAACATCTAAAACCTCCAACAATTTATACACAATCATTCTGAAAGAGACATCCAGCATTACAGACAACTTACCCTAAATAGTCGAGGACCAATCTAATATCATACAAAATTAAATGTTTTATATTGTACAAAAAACGATTGCATTACAGAAAATAAAGATCCAGCTTACTAAAAAGGAAAATACAATAGCAAAATGATAACGGAATCTGTGATTTATAAAGATTTATCAAATATTTGTTCTTTTGGACTTTTAGCAGGGTCCTAGTTTATCTGTGATGTGTCACAGTGTTCCTCTCTATACATGTCACAGACAAAACTGTAACTACTACCTCAAAAACAACTTTCGGAACATTTGAAAGTTCTGCTATCACACTCAGGTCTAACTTTATGGAAAATGACACTCTACAAATATTATTCAATCTTCTCTCATGCTTTTTAATAGATTATCAAGAATTCTTCATGGATTACTTATTTCAATGACAATCATCAAAATGATAAGTTTACTGATTTGATAAATTTAGAACTGTTTTTTTACATTCCACACCACCTAAGATATTGATGACCTCATCCTGCCATGTAATTTACAGTCAAACCGACACACTTAAAGAGTTCTTTAATTTAAAAAAAAATCTCTTGAAATAATTGATTGATTGAATGGGGTTAAACACCACTGTTAACAGTATTTCAGTGATATCACAGTGGACGGAGCACCTAACAATGGATTCCTGGTATTTCTCACACCAGCACTACTACTATATCCTGTCCTAGCCTCCAGCTGCTATCCGACTTATATTTACGATTATCCACTCATTGATGCGAGACAAATGTTGTAAAGGATAAGTGCTGCTGCTGGGGATCAAACCCATGACATCCCATGATTGAAGATTGTGAGTCTTATGCGCTACCGACTGCGCTTTGACGGTGGCTTTTCTCTTGAAATAAAGCAATAGCAATAGACTAATAGTGTGTTTTCATGTAGGGTTGATAAACCTGTCATTAATTGCTCAGCCAAAGTTTCTGGTGTTCACTATATGAAAGATTTATGAACCTTAAGCTGCAAAAAACTCTTTATGGCCAGTACAAGAAAGATAGATTTAGTTTGAATGTTTATTGTATATTCCAATTAGATCTAATAACAGTACCAGTGAACATATTCAATATTAAAAGGTTCTATTAGTTTGTTCAAAGTAATTCACTTAGGTCACATCATTCCTAAATAAATGTTAACTCTAAGACTAGCCAAATATAGTTGTTGAATTAATTCTAAAATGTTCTAATTACTAGTTCGTGTCAGTAAATCAACAAAGTAATATACAGCAACTAATCTACAGTCCACACAGGATATTGATTGCAATTATGTTGATCTAAACTGACCAATTGTACCCGTCATCAAAACAGAGGGCAAAGATTGCCATGTACTGGTCATCTAAGTTCTAAATTAAGCAAAGAAGCATGAGTCTACACTTTAAAATTGTCACATTCTGAAGAAAAAGTAGGTGTTTAAGTATAAGATGTTACTTAATTAGATGAAAGGTTTTGCCATAAAAATCATCAAGATCAACAATTTGAGCATATTTCCCAATAATTGACCAAAGATTGCTTTTTTGACATGACTTCACCTGTATTCAAACTTAAAGACATTAACATTCAGAGAAAATTTCACAATGACTGATAACGAATTGTGACCCCTAGAAGATGAACAAGATTTTTCTAAGATTTGACCTCATGATCTACTGATTGATCCAGTCTGACTCATATTTCAACTTGACCTAGATATTATAAAGATAATCATTCTGATGGAATTTCACAATGACTAACATCAAATATTGGTCTCTATAGTGTAAAACATAAATATTGTTGAAGGCTTATAACATACATGTATTCTGAACATTCAATGACCACAAAAGCTCACAACTCACAACTTTGCTAACCAAATTATGAAATTGCAATACATTTAAGCTGTATCTGAATAATGTTTATGTTGCAAACTAAAAATTTGATTTTTATTTTGGTATTTAGAGCCCAACAAAATAATTCTGTTGGTCTTGGAAGACAAACTGTTGTTGCAGTTTGAAGTGGACTGGGCTAAGCTACCTGTCAAGTGATATATAAAGCTGATTGGTGAATATTGTCTATGAAAGTGAAACTAGGTTTTAGATATTGTTGAAACCTGAGAGATAGATGGTTATAGTAAAATAATAAAATCAACTAGCAATCAAAAGATTTCAACTGGAAAATTAACCCATTATTACACAATAACACCTCTAGATATGCCATAGAAAAAATTGTGGAAACCTTTTTGAGACAGATGAAATTGCATGTAACATTAAACAATATGACATTTATTTTTGCAGCTAATTTCACTTTGACTTGTCGTCTGCAACTTCTTTGAATTTGGAGCAGTCCAAAATTTTGTTATCTTGTAATAAGGTAAACAAGTCATTACCTACAATACCTTAGCATAAACAAAATGTAAAGCTAAATTACTTACATTAATATCGATGCAGCTCTGTAGTCGACACTGTAAAATACAATAAGATTTAGAATCAAGTATACATAGCAGTTATTACAACTCTTTTTTTACCCATTCCCACTCAGTGATGCTTTTAGATGCTCTTAAGAAAAAAAAAGTTTGGAAAACATTGTGGATAATGAAGAAATTGCTTGTTACAATGTTTTCTACTCAAAAAGTAAGAAAAAACCCAAATTTCATCAATTAAGATTGTCATCTGCAAGATCTTTGAAATTGGACCAGTCTAAAAATGTGTCGAGTGTTAATTGGTTAACCCATTACCAGACAACAAAATTTTAGTCTGGTCAAAAGGAGTTGCAGACGACAATTTAAAGTTTATGAAATTTTAGATTATTCCTACTTATTAGATAGAAAATATTGTTACAAGCAATTTCTCCAATTTATACAATGGTTTCCCTATTGTTTTTCAGTCTGAGATTGCGTAGCAATCCGAGGCTAAAGTTACTACGGTAATAATTCAATCCATGCAGAGTTTAATGTAAAAATGTAAAAACATCTAACGCAATAGATGTTCTGCCACATGGAAAGTAGATCGGATCCGGGCGAATAACATGACTGCGAGTATAAATTACTACGCCCGATTGAGGCGAGAAGGACGAAGGCACCATATGACTCATTGAAAGCTGTCGGCTTGTTGTACAGTACTTTTGTGTGAGTGTTCTGAATTCGGCAAAATTATCAAAACTTGATGAGAGAATGGAAAGAAAGAAAGGAGATATATAATATATTGGAAATTATTAAACATATTTAATCATGTTACAAATAATATTGTTAAGAAAAAATAAGGTGTTTGTTTAATACCAAAATAATATTACTTATTCTAGAGTAACAATATTAAGACGGTCCGGTTAGACGAAATTGCTGTATAAAGCTGATAAGCGAAGATGTCGGTTTTACGCACGATTGGAATGTTTTGTTTAACAAATTAATTGGTCATTCATAGGATCATATTCGCACTGTCTGAAAACAGTTTGGTGGGGTTTGGTCGTGCTCGGACTTTGTGTCTATATATTTTTACCCCAGAATTCTTTCCAAAGGATGCAACGTCTACATACCGCTTTTGAGAGATGTACATAATCCGGTTAACCTGGTAAACTACCGCCCACCCTCTCTCGCTCTCTTTATCTGGATATTATAAAGCGCATATTTACATAACGAAAATGGTCTGTGTGGTAAAATACTCGCATCGCACCTAATTCGAACCTCGCTACACGCTTAATTCCCCCCTCTCTCTCACTCTCTAGTTCTCTCTCTCTAGCTCCACTGACTGGAAGCCAACGGGCTTTTGTCATGATGTGGTGTCCGTCGTCCATCCGTAAGTCCGTCCGTCAACTTTTACGTTGAAAATCTTCTTCTCGGAAAGTAGGCTGCTGAACATAATTCAAACAAAATTCACACGAAGGATCCTTGGGTGGCCTTTATCAGATCCCTTCAAAGCATTTTAAACGGGTGAAAATATGCAATGATATATACGTGTAAATATATCGTTACAATACCTCAAAAGCGGGATGAAAATTATTGTGGGCAGGTTGTGTCCCCTAGTGCACATATTGGCAGATATGCGCATAATCGACAGTAGATTTGGGTAGAAAGTGGGACCTCCGATAATCCGACCATCAAACTTTTTCTGCCCAGGTTATTTATCTCCTGTATACATATCTCAGGCTTTCGGCGCTTTGAGCACTTTGATTTATTCTTCATAGGCTTCATACTAACAAACTTTTCCATATTAATCATACAATTCACGGTTTTAAATCGAAACCAAAATACTTTTTAGAGGACATCTACACATACACCAAAGATACCATGTTTCAAAAAATCCAGTAGGATCTTACTATGGTGTAGAAAAAGTAGTTCCCAATGAACTTTTAAAGGCCTCTTTTCCACAAAACAGCAGTGTATTTAAAAGGTTCAAAATAATTCACACATTGTTTAAAAAATCTTTGTATGTAAAAGCATTAACTCATTAAATCATGCTATATCCAGCTTGTGTATTGTACACAATATGAACTGAATAACTTGACAGCCATTCATAATGCTCAGCTCGCATCACTTTGCAGATTTGGTCCAAGATTTTTTAGAAGTTGTGCTTTGCTTACCAATTGTGGAATTCTAAAAATAACTTTTTCATTAATTCAATAGTTGGCAGGTGCAATCACATCTTATCGTACCAAGGGCGGCGAACGTTCTACTTATCTAACAATATTAGAGGAAAAGATGATCTTGAAATCCCTTCACTCGTGAGGATAGTGCAATCATGGTTGATTGTCATTTTTCACACCAGGACATGTACATGTCTAACAACAACATCAAATTTGAGCAATTAGCTACTCTGCCACCTTTATAGGCAAATAACTTATCATGATTTCATCCATGAGAGACAAATGAGTGTGTGGCATTGGCAATGGAAATTTTTGCTGAACTAGGGATCATGCTCATGATACTAAAATAGAAAACATCCTGCATAACCTATTAAGCTTAAAGTCAGACTAGGCAAGACAAGTTCCTTTAATCAGATAAAAAAGAAGTTTCATAAAAACTAGAAATCTGCGATTCTTTACTCTCAAATAATTCCCCTGCTTTCAAAAAACTCTACCCATTCAGTGTTCAATTCAGTTTTGCATTTAAGGGGGCCCACTGAGCTACGATATCGTAGCCCTTTTTCTGACTACAATTTTGCAACAAGGGCCCAATGGGCCCACAGCATTTAAAACAAAGGGACTTTTTACAACTGGATGGGGCCAAGGTCATCCAGTACAAGTGTCGTACGTATTCCTGGTCCTGTTCAAATAAAATTCATGTTTTCTTTTTAAATTGAGAAAAGAGTTGTTATCAAATTGGATTTATCACTTCAGTAGAAACCAATAATAAGGATATTACTATTATATACCTTGCTACTCCATATAGCCAGAGCTCCTTTCTGTGAGCAAGAGATGTAGCTATCCAGGGATGGCACATATCTAATACACTGTACTGTATCTCTTCTCTTTTTGTCACCTGAAAATAGACATAGTTCTGAAGTAAGAGACCGACAACTATGATGGGTAGTCCTATCTGTCATCCACACCTGCACCATCACATATGTTAAGATGCACAATCTTCACAAGACAAGGGTGCATGACCTTTGCAATCCAAGGGTGCATGATCTTCACAAACCAAAGGTGCACCATCTGTTCACAAGACAAGGGTGCACCATGTGGCTAAAAGCCAAGGGTGCACCATCTGTTCACAAGACATGTGTGCACCATCTGTTCACAAGAAAAGGGTGCACCATCTGTTCACAAGACAAGGGTTATGGCGCCCATCTTCACTAGTAATAAGTTTAACGCTTTGAACCCTTGGCTTAGATAGATGCATCTGCATGCCTTACTTAACCCTTTTTTCTGTTTTGCAGAATTTAAGACCTGTCCAAATTCAAAGGTTTTGCAGACGAAAATTTAAAGTCGATTTAGAAAATGAATAACCATTCAGTAGGCTAGAAAATATTATGGAAAAGGGAGATTGCTTCTTACAATTTCTTCTTTTGCTATAATGTTTTCTCAATTATATTTTTACAGGGACGTAAAGAACAGGGTTGGAACAGGAAAGGGTTAACATCATCATAACAAAATGATTATTTTTAATTTTTTAAGTTGGAATGTGGAGCAATTCCAACTTAGATTTAACAAGATAGCAAAAAGAACACAAGACAATTTCATTTCGGTTTTTTGATAACACATATCACGTGATCTCTTAGATATGAATACACCTCGGGTTAATTCTCATTTCAACTTGCCACGGACAATCAGTTAGTTGTAGCCGAAGACAATAATATGGCACATGTAAAGGGTGATATAAAAAATCGTTTAGAGACTTCTAAACATGCTTCAGATTGCTTTTAAATTATTGAAAAATAAGGTAATAATCAGTGTAGTAATTTGACTTTTGTGATTCGCCGTCCAGTGTTTGGTAATCACGTGATCTCAAGTGACATGTGGTAGTCATGTGACCATAGATAGGCAATGTTTACAAATATGGCTCAGGTCGCAAATGCATTTTTACAATAATCACGCCGCCCAGTGCTTTAAAACATTCTAGAGCGATTAAGGGGGATCGTAGGCATCAAGCAAACGGGATTATTGTGGGATTTACAGCTTTTACTCAATAAAAATCAAATAGATGCAAAACGAAAGTAGAAGATTTTGAAAATTAGAATGTTAACACGTTAACTTCCGGTTTCTACTTATTTACTAAATAATTACGCTTTATTATGTCGTTATTTACACGTTTAAATCAATAATAACACATCAAACCTTTAGCAAGTGTCATTTAGCTTTCAGCTTGGCCCTTTTTACTTAAGAATTTTTACGGTTTTAAAGCAGAATAACGAATAAAGAAATCGCGCGACTACAGGGCGCCGAAGATAATTTGATAGTATCTTCATCATATTATAGGAATTTTTAGGAAAAGGGCAAAACTACCATGTGCAAACAATAACGTTACAATAACGTTAACGTCTTTTTTTCTTTTGAATTTTACTCATAACTCTTTAAATATTATTTTTTCCAAAGTCTAAACCGGTATTTCAAATCGATAACCCTGAAACAAGTTTCAGCGCATTTCCGCAAATTTCCACGTATACTCATAAACTTGAACTGAAAATCTACGTGAATTTAGTATGATCGTTACAGAAATAGCCGAGTTGAGGGTCAAATAATCAACGAGGTCATTGATTTCTTACTGCAGAATCTGTTATTCTCTGTTTACAAGATTCTAAAAGGAGTTCAGGTATTACAGTTGATCAAAAGGAGAATGTTATGCTTGAAAATTCTAATCTTGTTGTGCGTGACACGAGCTCATAACCCATTCCAACACGATAAAATTTAAGACCAGTCCAAATTCAAAGAAGTAGCAGACGACAATTGTAAGTTGATGAAATCTTTAAAACCCTGGTCTTTTTGGAAATAAAACATTGTGGATAATGAAGAAATTGCTTGTAACAAGCAATTTCTTCATTTTCCACAATATTTTCCAAAGCTTTCATAATGAGGGTCATTGAAAAGCGTCACTGTCTGGGAATGGGTTAAGACAATGCTAGTTTTTGATTTCTGTATGTGGATTTATGTTTTTGTACGTTATTCGCGCACATATGTACACGAATGGGAATGCTGGTTTTAGTTTAAAGAGGGAGGCTTACTCGGAGAGTAAAAATTGAATTTGAACCGAATTCCACAGTTATGACCCTTTCAGCGCATTCCAACCTCTCAGAACTTTCAGTCCTTTGATTAAGTACTGTTGTAGGGGCCCTCTTTATATAGATGGATGTTTACAGAATTTTAAGCAAACTGGCCTTCACTGTAGACTATCGGGCGTCTTTCTCAGTCAATCTTTAAGAACGTCTGTCAGATTTTAAGAGTGTCTTTATTTTAAAAGCTTTGGGTCGATTGATTTTAATCAGAGATTTCTTCTTGAACCTTTCCTCATCCAGGCCGCTTATCGCAAGTTCTGCGATAGCTAAACCCTTTCCCACACCTATCCTGCTTTTTGACGCCCCAAGAAAAGGGATTTTGAAAACTTGATTGTGGAAATTAATCCACAATGTTTTCTATCCGAAGAGACAAATATTTTTTTTAAATTTGATCAACTTGAAAATATCGTCTGCATCAAATTTCGCGTATCGTCGGTTACCGACGTAAACCTCGTAACTACAGCTTAAATCAGGCTATCGTCGGAAATAAGTAATGTGACTTTGATAGTCTATTCACCGAGATATTTTCGTTTGAATTGGGTTGACCTTACGTTTAACAGTATTTCAGTAATATTGCGGCGGCTGGAGCACCTAACAATCGACTCCTAGTTTCAGTTTCTCACACTCGTGAGTACTACCATGGAACAGCCCTTCCGAGCATCTAGCTGCTCATCTCAATACGTTTTAGTGGGAGACAACTATCGGAAAGGATATTTGCTGCCACCGGGGATAGAACTCTAAACCACATGATTGAAAGTTTGACGCGCTACCCGAACTACGCTATTGCTGCAACAGTTCACTCACAATTTACATAATACAAGTATAAAACCGGCAACGTATAAGTAGAACAAATTAAATTTTGTGGTCCAAAGCAAAAAGAAATTTCGACCAGACACTCTGAAAGCAGATCACAAATTTCTTCTTTTCTTATTTATTAAATATTCATCGCATTTAACATGTTTTTTAGTGTTGCAGCCACAGCCTTTGGTGATTTTCAAACTAAAGCTTTAACTGACCATGCAATGAGATGTAAATTAGCAGACCTATTACAATTATAGGAACGTTAGAAGTGGAAATAATGGTTATAATTAATACAAAAACAATATTAACAATATTAAAGATCCAGAAAACAAGGCAATCTTAACATATCATTTCTCTTTCAAACCCGGTGTTGTGGGTCGGTATAGTACTAACTAGGATTGTCTTACTAAATCAGGCAATATGATTTTAATGACATCCACAAAACAAGGTTTGCTGCACAAATAATGGATTTTTTCCATTTTGAAATCAGACTTATATATTCTTACGGTCAAAAACTCTGATGGTGCTGCCGATGATATAGTAACAATAACATATAGTTGTACTAATGACAGTATAATAACAATCATTCCGTCAATCCACCCCAACACAATCCCGCTTTTTGACACCCCTCAAGAAAACAAATCAGGAAAACATTGTTAAAAGTGAAGAAATTGCTCATAATAAGCAATATTTTCATTTCCCACAACGTTTTCTCTACAATATATAAGCCCCAAAGACAATTTTTTTTGAATTTTGATCAACTAAAAATTGTCGGCTGCAACTTCTTTCAATTTGGACTAGTCTAACATTTTGTCGTCTGGGAATGGGTTAAAATACCCTACCTGCTGCCTCGCCCACACGTCGTCTCTTGGATACAGTAAAGATACTGACTTCCTCCCCGACCATGATTTCTTCCATATCTTCGGCGGTCGACTGGATGTAACCAAACAACTGAAATCATCAGAAATAAGGATGATGATGGCAAAATATATTTTGATTCCAATAATGATAGAAATAATATTAATTTAATTTTTATTAAAAGCTATTGTTGCCTTACCAGTTATTGTGAAAATAATGATGAAAAATGAATAAATCATCAAATCAGTTAACTGGCTGACGGTTATGGGAAATACATATACAGCGTATGAAGTTTCAATGAAATTGGCCAATTGATTTCTGAGATATCATTTCGTATGATATATGATCCCTTTATTTTAAAGGACGGATCGCTGGCTATCCTAAATGACCTTCACCAAGAAGATCCACTTCGATATCAAACGGCGTTATTTTTCAAGATTTACTGGTCAGCTGAAGTAACCACGTTTAAGTCGTCAAACCGACAAAAATGCTTCACATGAATGTCCGCCAATTCCAGAGCTCAAGGTCAGATGTTTTGATTGGTCGATTGATTTTTTGATTGACAGTCACAATCCACCAATTAAAAGATCCCATCATATACATGTAAAGATAAAGGATGGTAGTAAGATTTCTAATACTTTATCATTTTATCTGTTTTTACCATGATATTTGTATACCGGTGTAATGAAACAAGCATATATTGGTCGTTGAATTCTACACACCATATTCCACGTTAGATTAAGATTGAAATTCACTAATAGGACTCAAGGACACTTCATTGGTCCCGTGTTAAATATCGGACAGAGTGTAGGCCGCGCTGAGCAGTGACATGTTGTCTAAGTACGCAGACGATTGTGTAAACATAGCGATTTCGATCATGTTTTTATATGGAATATTTATACAATCGCGTACGCACCAGAACTGAGAAAATGGAATGCTTATACAAAATCAACTTCTTGCCGGATCTAAATGGAATATAATGTATGTCTTTTAGATGTAGCAAGAAATGAAAATATCAAACAGATTAGTCACAAAGTATAGCTATTTCATTTTTGGAGAGCAAATAGCTCTCCTATGGCATTACGCGTATGCAAATTGGCGTGGGACAAACAAATTTGGAACTACTCTCAGAAAGTAGTTAGTGGGAAGCAGAAAAGTAAAAGGAACAACAATAGAATATTCTCTCGATTAAAGTAAATATAAAGTATATATAGAATGCATTTGCTTAATCGTCCGATATTTTTTCAATCAAACATGTCTTAAAACAAAAAAGAAAACGATGTATCAATTTGCCTTGACTATGGTTCAATGAATTTCATTGAAAAATCAGGTCATACGATCGAGTGCACCTTTACTGTTGTTATTTTAAAAATAGATGTGAACATTATACATGTAGTACATTACGGTTAACTCGTTCCCACCAAATAACACTTAAGGCCCCAAAGAAGGAAATCTTTAGGAAACACCACGGAAAATAAAAAAAAAAATGTTTGTTACAAGCAATTTCTTTATTATATACAATGTTTTCTACCTCAATAAAAAAACAAACAAACTTAATTTATCAACTTAAATCGTAGTCTGCAACATCTTTGAGACTGGATCAGTCCAAAGTTGACAGGTTTACTGCCCCTAGATCTATCGATTCTGTTTCTCACAGACAGCGAGCTACCAGTTTAAGTCCAAAGTTTTGTCGTCTTGTAATGGGTTGAAATGAGGTAATATCAATGTCTGCTAGAAATTTTATACAGTTAAGTCCTTTACAGGTGAGATAAGGTAATAACGTGTTACTTTATTAAGAACCCATTACTCGATGACAAAAGTTTAGATGGATTTCAATTAAAGTCAATTTTTTGAAGTTGATATAATTTTAGTGCTTAAGGAATAATTCTTTTTTATTAACAAATCTTACATTTTCCATAATGTTTTACAGAGCCTTTTCTCCAGGAGGATGGTGTAGGAAAAGGTTTATCAGTAAAGCTTCAGTGCAAATGCTGATAGCAGGTTAATGAGATTTTAAAAGATTCTTTTTATTGATTAAAAAAAAAAAAAAAAAAAAAAAACTTGCGAATTTCTTAGACAGCACTGTATATAATCACAGGAAAAACAATTTATACTCTTCTTCGAACAGATTTTTAGACAGCTGGAGAGCATAACAATCAAATTTGCTCCCCGACAGTACTTCGACTTTTTATGATAACGGCGGAATGACAATGGTGACAAACTGTAATGCAACCGTCATTAACTGTGTGAAGTTCGCGGTCTAGTGGTAGGTCTCCTGACCGGAAGGTCCGGTGTTGGAATTCCGCCGCGCCATTGGGATTTTTCTGAGCATAATATTAACTACGCGTTGGTTTTCTCTATCCAGGTGTATACAATATGCTGTGGCTGCACTCGTGCCATCTTTTAACAGCCGACTTGGAACTCGATGATCGTGGGTTAAGAAATGTAAAGTCGTTAAGCGAACTTAAGTTGCTTAGTAGAAAGTTGTGACCATCACCAGTGACAGGGCGGCTTGGGGCCCTTTTGTCTCACACACTCGTCTACTTACGGTAAGCAACCCATCAGGTGAATCTATCATGGCGTAGAGAAAGCAGCTCTTACAGGTGTCGTTAAAATTCGTTAACCCATGACCACAAATTTTACACTGGTCCGAATTCAAAGATGTTACAGACGACATTATTTAGTCAATTAATCTTTTGTATTTTGTGACAAGCAATTTTCCATTTTACACAAAGTTTCCCGAAGCTTTTTTCTTTGGGGGGGGGGGGGGCAACTAATTTAAACTTACTAATAATTACTAATTAACATTGTTTAACTCGTTAATTTTAAAAAAAAACTTTACAAATTCTGTCAATTGTCAGACAACACAGTGTGATATGACTTTGTGTACAACGAAATACAAAGAGAGCCCCTCTAATCGTCGTCTATCGCGACACTAACCGTGTAGGTAAATTATTCATATTCAAGCGGTTAAGCAAAACAGGATTTTCTATTACACACGAGATTTTGCGTTTTCATCGATTAGTTACCTAAAAAAAAAAAAAAATCAGGAATTCCGCGGAACTTATATTTAATCTCATCCGTCAGATATTAATAACCTATCTCCAGAATGAACATATAGTAAGACAGAAAGGCTTTTCTGGTTTAACCCTTTCCTGTACAAACCCGGGATATTACGTCACTGTGAGAAAACATTGTTTAAAAAGAAGAAATTGCTTGTCACAGGTATTTTCTCCCTTTTCCAAAATATTTTCCACCGCTTTAGACGATTTCACGTCAAATTGCATCCAATTTTCATTGTCCTCTGCAACATCTTGCAATTTGGACAAGTCTAAAAATTAAAAACAAGGGAAAGAGTTAAGAAAATTTACTAGAGTGAAAAGTTTCCACCCCGGTCGGTCTGCACAGTCTGTGCAGATTTACAAGGGTTGATAGCTTTTGCACTTCCACAGATGATCCCTATTTACTTGATGTAAACGTACCTCACTCCAGTCGACCTTGGCATCAGGGTTGGTTGAAATCTTTCTGTACAGAGCCTTGAGATCGTGATTCTTGATGTCCGAACCAAACAGCTGTCTGATGGCGTCACAGAACTGGTCATAGCGAAGGTTCTCTGGAAATATACACGGAGACAAGTGTTAAGCAGAGAGCAACCTCCGGGACTAATCTAAAGTGTTTCTTTTACACAGGTGGCTGTTTTATCAAGAGTCATGTTTTAACCCTTTCCTGTGCAATCCCTAGTTTTAACGTCCCTGTGATTTTATGATTGAAAAAACAGGTGGAAATATCATACAGGTATATAATAATGTAATCTGTCATAGTGACGTCATAAAGTGGTTCATTTAGACAGGTGGAGATCTTATACGGGTATGTGAAATAGTAATTTGCCATAGTGACATCATGAAGTATTTCATTTTGACAGATGGAGGTCTTATACAGGTATATGATGTAGCAAATCATCATAGTCACGTCGTCAAGTGGTTCTTCTAGACAGGTGGAGATCTTATACTGGTGTATAAAATATTAATATGGCATAGTTACGTCATTAAGTGGTTCATTTAGACGGGTGGAGATCATATACGGGAATGTGAAATAGAAATCTGCCAAAGTGACGTCATGAAGTATTTCATTTTGATAGATGGAGATCTTATACAGGTATATAATACAGTAAATCACCATAGTCACGTCGTGAAGTGCTGCTTCAAACAGGTGGGGATCTTATACAGGTATATGATATTATAATATGCCATAGTTACGTTATGAAGTGGTTCATTTAGACAAGTGGAGATATTATACAGGTATACCATAGTGACGTTCTGAAATAGATCACTTAGACAGATGGAGTTTGAATACATGGCTCAAATGAAGAAGGTTCGACTGTACAAACATTGCAGAAGTATTTATTAGTTCTTCAAAATGAATAAACTGGTTGGGTAGTCTATAGTTCTACTGTTGATTGATCGTCGCTAACGAGAAAATCGACTGATCTATCAAACTACTCATGTCGACAGGAAGTGAGTTATGACCTCCGATATTTATGTCAATCATTTTTGTTGGTCTGGCGACTTCCATAACAACAGTTTATTCAAGCAGTAGTTACAAAATTTAGGTCGCAAACAACCGTATGTTTTATGAACTAACATCGTTTGATATCTCGAACTGTTTTGGCGAAGGTCAGTTGGCATGGTCAGCGATCAATCATTTAAAAGTTAGACTAGATATTCTTCTGATGCCAGACATATTTTTATCTTGTATTTATTTAAATGAACGAAAGCCGTAACTAGAGAACCTGATCTGAAAGTGGGCAGTGTTAACAGACAATCTTAATGCAGGATATCAACAATCTATTAAAAATATACTTTATTGCACCACCATGTTTCGTATACCAACATGTATATTTCTCTATTTCTTCATATACTAGAAGTTAAAAGAGATCTCGAGAGACTATTCTCAAATTAGCACAAACCTTATAATTTAGCCTAGATTCATTCCTAAAATTTAGAAAAGTTTGGTGAATACGTACCCAGATATAATTGAAATAGTTGTACACTCTTAATATTTCCAAATGGCCCTTTATTTCCTGTGATGTAGAGGCAGTGGATTCTTGTTGGAATGTTTTCACCTCTGCCATCATTTAATTGCCTGTCCGACTTGCAGAACAGTGTCTACTAAGTGACTTGCCCAAAGACCCATTGAACCGCGACCACTGCTCGAACACACAACAACCGGGTTACAAGTTTAGTGAGCTCACCGCTGGGTCTATCTGGTAAGCCAACTTTAAGCTAAAACGCTGGTTTATTTGTTGAAGGGTTAACCCATTCCCACACAACACAATTTTAGACTGGTCCAAATTGAAAGGAGCTGCAAACTACAATTTAAAGTTGATGAAATTTTAACTTTGTTTGTCTTTTTGAATAGAAAACATAGTGGATAATGAAGAAATTGCTTGATACAAGCAATTTCTTCATTTTCCACAATGTTTTCCAAAGGGCTATTTTTGAGGGCGTAAAAAGGAGGGATTGTGTGGGAATGGGTTAAGACTTATCATAAGTCTACATATTTATTAACTATATAAGGTCACCGGGATAAATGTTCTTTTCTACATAAAAAGAATCGGTTTTGATCGAACCCATCTATCTTTGTTAAGATCAATTATTGATGATTGATTTTAAACCCGATAACCCGATATTTCCTATATTAAATTGAAATTTAATCGCAGAGGGGGATTACCAAAAATATTTAATAACGCTCGAGTGGCAAAACAAAACTCTTAACCGTCCCCTTTATTCTTTCTTGGCAGTGAAAAAGAAGCGACCCTAGAAAAGAGACAATCTTGTAATTGCAAAAAGAGGCGATCCTAGAAAAGAGACAATCTTGTAATTGCAAAAAGAGGCGATCCGAGAAAATGGACCATCTTGGTATTGCAAAAAGAAGCGACCTGTGCTGGATAAGATTTTCTAGTTAAATATTTGTGAGCATTTTGTGGGCTCACAAATTTGTGTCACCTTATTTTTTTTTAGATCTGTCTAATGGAAGAAAAATTATCAATATAATTACAAAGAATAATATTTCGTTAATTTTCTAACGTATTCTAAAGAATGAAGTGCATTTTTAGTATTTCATGATTTCTTATATTGCGCACAGCACGTGTACAAGGCCAGTTCAAGTTTTCTCTAAATCCCGTAAAACTATTTATGCATTCCAGGCTGTGAGCACCAATACATTATATTAAGTCACTTTGAAGTGGAGAGATACTAAAATAACCTGACACGCGAACAAAGACTGTTCAGGAAGGTGAAAGTCATCGACGCCATGTAGACTGCTCACAATACAATGATCTTGGCAAAACATTTCTCCAAGTTAGCTTGAATGGTCGCACGAACATTTCGATATCGACAGTATTGACCTGCTGTTTGTCATGTTAATGCACAAACCTGCTACATCAGCCAATGCACCTGTTTCAGAGCTCCATCAAGCCAATAAACATAGCTTTTGGGTCATGAAATATGTCAAAATATATGCTCTGAGCGGGAAATTATGCATTATATTGCAAAACTGATCATAAATAACGGCTTTAATATTAATGCTGTATCATTTATAAACGATTTAAGTCAGCCCCCGACAATCCTGATCAACGAGCTGCCATCATGATACAACGACCTTGATAAGACAGTTACCTGCTGGGAAAGCCACTTTTAGGGAGTATCTAGAGAGGGTGGATTTCTTATACAAATTGACGGTATTCAAATACAGTGTCTACAGAAAATAAGCACCTTGTATTTTAATCTTTTATGAACTCTTTTCAGTAAAGAAATGACAGCAGCTAAGACCATACTGAATAATCATTTCATTTCAGAATCTAAGAAGGTTTATAATTATTGCAAACAAGAATTATCCAGAAAAAGCGTTTCTATGGGCATTTTTCTCTGTTTCGTCAACGATGCTGGTTATGTGTTTATAGGTCACAGCATGTTCACCATATTGAGCTCTCTGGAAGAATTCGGACAGTCTTAACATAAATTTCCTCACGTGTTTATAATGTTGTTGCATTCATCTAACTTTGTTGTTGTTCGAGTGTATCATTTATAACCCATTCTTGGTCGTCGCGTTGTTAACCATGACGATCCAGGTATCAGTTAATGATTATTTTAGTAACAGAGCTTTTACATTTTGTGCGTTTTTACTGGTATATTTCTCAATAGCGGATTTAACATGCATCCGCTCAGGGCCTACGAATTCTCCCCTTAAACCAATACCAAATGAACAGATTTTAGACTGGTCCAATTTAAAGGAGTTGCAGTCGACAATTAAAGGTTATGAAAATTTAGATTTTTTTCAACTTTCTGGATAGAAAACATAGTATGAAACGAAGAAATTGCTTGTTACAAGCAATATTTTCATATCAAACAAAGCTTTTCCAGTTGTTTTTCTTGAGGGGCGTCAATAGCAACAATGTGTTGGAATGAGTAAAGCCAAAGCTTGTGTCTTATTAGAAAAAAATCTATTGTTTGCTTTTTAATCCTAGACCATTAAGTCAAAGCCTCATATTTTGAAAAACTAATTTGGTGATATTCCTCGTACATGGGAATCACTTTTGAGATATTAACAATTCAATCCTTTCGGTACATGTGGCATGGCGGATCACAGTTGACCTCCGATATGACAGATCGACTAGGATATTAAATTGTAAAATGCGTGGTCGAGAACACAAAACAAAACGTAAATCTTTGGTTGGCGATTTAGACGCTTATATAAACTGTAGTAACGACGTTGAACCATCAGTAATGCTTGACACAATTATAGGAGATCAACATGCACTCTAAAGGAATCATTTGATTGGTCAATCGGTTTTTGATTGACAGTGCAGATCCGTCAATTTTACATTGTTCTAACAGTTCGCACAGACTGTCTCTACTACATGTAACTTGATTTCAGTTATCTCTCTGAGGTTGTCTTGATTCAATTTATCTAATGTATAGTTGGTTTTAAAATAATTCCATATTCAAGGGAAAACAAAAACGGAAATGGCCTTTTCCCACTGAACAAACAAGTTTAATTGCAGCTCTATTGTCAACCAATAATCGATCTCTGCCTACCGTTCACCATTTACACCGTTTTTCTATTTACGAGGTATTTATTGTCATAATTATGCCATTGTAAATCTGTAGAGTTGTAAATGGCCTCTCAACCCTTCAATATACGTACTTCAATTGAAGAGAATAGCTTTGATCTACTGCCAAAACATCATACCTCCAGATTATTCTACCTGTAGTTATGATTTTTATGGCGTTGACTATTTCTAATATCGGTAGATGTAGATCAACGCATTTGATTCCAGCTGTAGTTACGATGGTCGTTTATGGCCAGTCAAGGGTAGTTCAGAAGCTAGATTTTAGATCTAGTTCACTGAAGACGTATCGATGCAACCCGACTTTTGGCCTCTAACGTATTTGTTTATAAATCCACAACAGACTGCAACAGTCCCAAAAGCTTTTAAATGTAGTTTTAAATCGCCGTCTTTGTATTTTTGTGGGTAGGTGAACAGTAAGATAACATTTTATTCTTGCAAAGTAAAGACTAAGTTGGGATAGTATTTTAAATCATTATATTAGATAAAGGATCAAAATGGTTATAAAATGGTTATATTTGATACTCGCGGTAAGGACTGGTGCTCTCCCAAAACTATCAAAAAGAGGGTCATGATTGTCCCAAAATGCTGATCTGACTCTCCTTTAGGTCGCCAATCAACTAGTTTACGTGTTCGTTACATTTTGCTGCCTATAAACTTTGCAATGTAAACAACGAGGAACTTACTCAGGGGGCGTGGCTAATGGTCCGTCTATTATTTGTTAAGTAAATGAATTTTCATGAATATGTTTTGAATCCTTAAAAAAAAGAGAGAGAGAACAGTTTAAAAAAATGGCATAAAAAGACTTTAAGAGATCCTTTAAAAAGTAACGTTTGTAATTTCATAAATTACAAACATTATATTCGACCTATATCCTTAACGTCTAATTATTTTGTCAAAAAAATATTTTCTTCCTTAATCGTAGACCAACCACGAACAATGTCAGGGGTGAACCAGTTTAAACCATTACCAGATGGAAATAATTTAAACTCGTCCAAAATCTAGGAGATAAATAGATAAGATACAGGCAGAACATTTATATTTTATAGAACATGTTTTTATCGATGTAATTCTTCCTTAGATATTTCGGTATAAAACGCTTTTAATAATTAGTCGAAGAAAACATCATGGTAAAATGATAAATTGCTAGCGACAAGAAATTCCTCCTTTTACAACGATTTGTGGCTTTCGATAAAACACTTAGTTTTAATTTTAGATTCATTCTAATTCCTTTGAATTTGATAAATGTAAAGATTTTTCATTTCAAAGGAATTCTTTTTATAAAATGCACAAGTTATGGTGAGTGATCAAAGGTCATTTTGTCTATAACTCTATAGACAAAATTGACATTTGCCCACTCACTTTAACTTTTACATCTATACCGAGCTGTCAATATGTGTGTGTGTGTGTGTGTGTGTGTTTTTTTTTGTCATTACATATTTTTGTTAGCAAAATTTGTATTTTCATCGTCCATTTTAAGCTGTCAAAACTCCATAACGTCGTTTTCTTTCTAAAATCTCGTAACTACAGCTTTATTCAAGCTGTAGTTACGAGGTTTTAGAACAACAATGATATAGAACAGCAAGGCCATCTTTAATGTTTTTATTTTTATGCTGTATTCTAAAAGAACTAGAAGGGTTAAAAACGTAATCATTTACTCTGCTTATTATAAAGTATTTCCATATTTGGATAAAAAGGACAAAAGACTATCTGCCTGAACCCAAAAGGTTATCGATTAATCCAGATCGTCGTTTGGTAAATGATTTTCGCTTCAACTGTATTTTTGAAAAGAAATATTTTATCATAAATATAGATGCTCTGTCAAAAAGTTTGTAAGCTGAGATGAAAAGATTTAGGTAAAGTTAAGTCTATAGAATGGTTCTGAATTTTGTTATCAAAATTTTATCTTTCAACCCTATACTCATAACAATGTGTTTTTGTTTACCCATTAACAAACGACAGAGTTTTTAACTACTTTAAATTGAAAAATCTACAGACGGAAATTTATAGTTGATAGAGATTTAAAAGTCTCTGACTAAACATTGTGGATAATAAAGAAAATGTTTGTTATAAGCAATTTCTTCATTTTCCACAATGTTTTTCTAAAGTTTTCTTCTAAAGGGGCATCAAAAAGCGGTATTTTGTGAGAATCGGTTATACTGAAGTTACAGGAAAGTCCTGCTTAACGCCGTTTTGAGACTAAATGTCGTAACTACAGCTCATTCAATCTTGACAAAATGCATTTGATTTTTGCATACGGCAATGCATAAATGTCTTTGAATTGAAAAATAAATGGCAAATAAAGTAGAAACACGGTTGCACGGTTGCAAAAGGTGAAAACTACTTGCAGCATGCAATTTCTCGTTTTGCCACTATGCTGTTTTTCCAAGTCATCTTTTTCGTTGTGTCCAAAACTCGGTATCGTGTGGTAATGGAATAAAATCAAACGGAATAACGAAAACCATTGATCGTATAGGGTACTGATTAAATGGGGTTTAACGCCACTTTTAATAGTATTTCAGTCATATCGCGGCGGCTGGAGCACCTAACAATGGATTCCTAGTATATCTTCTTACACCAGTTCTACCACTACATCCTGTCCTAGCCCCCAGCTGCTACCCAACTTAGGTTTAGACACGCTGAAGAAATACAATAATGACATTGTATAGAAAAAGAAAAATGCTAGAGATTAGTTTTGATTTTCTTTTTCTACAATAATTTGTACTCTTACGGATAAAACGTCTCCACATGTTTGATGTCTTTTGCATCCACTTAGAATTTGGACGAGTTCAAAATTCCGTCGTAAGGTAGTAGAGAAACTAAGATTATTTTACCTGTAATCATTTGTCGTTTCTCTTCTGGCGTTGCTTCCACATCTTGTAAGGTAATCTCCTTCATCAATTCTTGAAACTGGTTAAGTTTGGCCTGGAAGGAGCCCACAGTATAGGGGCGATCCCCAGATTCCGTCTCGCCGGACATTATCTTGATATTCCGAACTGAATCGATATATAAGTCCAGGTGTTATATTAGATTGTCACATTTTAAACTTACGTATGATATCTTTCAAGTTCGAACCCATAGAAACTCACGGTTCAACCACATAAAACTGAAATACACAAACATGTACGTATAAAATCAGAAATAAAGGCTGCTATTCTCACTGATATGACATATCGTATTTGAGCGTTCAATTTGTCCTAACTACAGCTTTATCAACCTGTATGTATGATGTTATGTCAACAATAGAAGATACCGGTACCTGCGAATGACCTTCATCAAACAATTATATCATTGGCTTTGTAGTAAACAATCAATTTAAAACATCTTCGAAATTAGCGACCAAAACAGCCAATCTCAGCTTTAATTGTGAATGCTTTATCGCCCAATTTGGAACACATATTTACAGACTTGAAATATTAAGGAATCTTGTGAAACGTCTAAAGTAATTTCTTCTTCTCTCAAAATGTTTTTTACGAGGAATTTCTGTGTCTTTACAGTAGATCTATCAAAAATACCATTCATAATTCTAAATGTTTTCATCTTTTGTCTTTTAGATGTTGTCTTTTTTTTTTTAAAATTAGACCAATCTCTCTTGTTCAGTTTACTAAATTAATTTTAACTCATTACCTGCTAAGAAAATCTTAAAATAGTCCATCTTAAAAGAAGTAGCAGATGACAATTTTTATTGGATGATTTTATTTTCTTCTGTCTTTTGAGGTTGAAAAGATTGTGGGTAATGAAGAAATTCCGTGTTACAAGCAATTTCTACATTTTTAAAATGTTTCCCAAAGTTTTCAAGGGGGAGTTGCGTCATAAAACTCGAATTTTGTTGGAATGGGTTTATGAGATGTATGAAGATTGTTAAACCATAAAGCATTGAAATAATAGTTCGTAACGAGTATAAAAAATAATTATACACAAATTACCAATATAAGCACTACAAATAATCACTTTACTTCCAAAATTATGAAGTCCGATAGATAAAAACTTCAATGAATAAAAGAGGAATCCCACATCACCAAAAAAGAGTTTCATATCACAAAAACATATTCAATTAAGACATTAAACTCACAAAAAACTTGAGATAAGTTCAAAATGTCATAACATAAATTTAAACCCGACTGACATTGGAATATAAACTTCACACCGTAGATGGATTTTAAAGCATATCGAGTACAGTGTATATATTATCAAAATCTATCAATACACAGCTATGGATCTGTAGAGCCGATAAGAGCCGTTCAAACTTAATACAGAGATACCCTTCACAAAATTACATCAATACAATTCATAGAAGTTTTCGATAATAAAATAATTATAATAACCCCAAAGACAACATAATAATTTATCTCAAAACCTTTCCAGGAGAACCGCTTAAAGGGAATCAATGAGTATTGATGTTACCGGAGTCCAATGTACATCTAGCTTACAACATTGTAAGTTTTCCTGCAAAAAAATTCTTCCATGTTTTTTTTTTTTTCAATTCAACTTCTCATTGTAAGTGATGGAGATTTCACGCCATATGGTCATCTATAGTAGAGGCCAATTTACGGATAGTAACGTTGTATTCTTTAATATCAGTATTAAACCAAGATGAAGTGTCATTTTTAGCGAATTTAATCATTCATTCACGATAATAGACAAGGAATGTTCTTTTACAAACAGAATAGGAATTTCGTCTGTAATAAGCTATTTAATAAATAATAATAATAATTCTATTTTAAGATGGTAAAGCATTAAATGTGCATTTTTAATTTACGATAATCGGAATAGAATAACACATAATTGGATGATTCAGTAATGGAAAAAATATATTCCAAGCATAGTTCGGTTTTCTGGTTTTGTTACATCTATTTGCTAGAGGAAGACAGAGAAAGGTAGAGAAAGGCAGATGACATATAGAAATTTGATATTATAGTACACGCATTATTTTCAAGCATCAGAGAAGTCAATTATTTTGGTTTGAGCTTATTTGTCAGGCCGCAACCGGAACATCTCGTTCTTAATTACATCTAAAAGGGTGAACCGAATAATTGTTAGATAAATTTTTGCCTGTCGAACGTTTGACGTATGTTCCAAGTTTACAAGAATAGCAGAATAATGTTCCAAATAGTCGGACGAATTCCGTGGTAAAGCACACTAAGGCAGATGATCAAAACAAAGCGATTTTTATACCGGGTTATACAGATTTTCAAAGTCAACAAACTTGCAATCTCAATAATCAACGTTAAGCTAAAGGAATCGAATGTTCTAAATCATAGCGGCATCCTCTGAGAAAAACTTAAAAAAAAAAAAAAAAAAAAAATATTCAGATGGTTCTTTAATTCATGTAGAAGCCATTCTGTTCGTAAGAACGTTCAATATTGTATAAGTCAAGTTGAGTTAAAGGAACTATGGGGAAATAGTGTCACCAAAGATTGTCGAAAACGTCGTCATTAATCGCCCGCAAACCCTCTATTAAAAAACACCTCTTACATTTTGACCCCCTTCTCTTTCAATCTACGGACAGTACAATTGCCCTAGCATTTTAATCTATTTGGCAACCTTAATCCTACATGACCTCTGTTTGACGCGATCATTTCCCGAATGTTCCTTTTTTCACGTGACAGGTTATAAATCATAGAACTGCGACACTGAAATCAATTAATTGCAAAAGATATACGATCAGAGGTCAATCATTTTATATTTACATTGTTTAAGTAATCCTATATTAAGGTTGGGTGACCAAAGTCAACAAAGAGCCAAACATTTCGAATACTGTGCAGTCTGACCTGGGTCGATATTTTTTCCCCGTTTCCAACGACAGGTCACATTAATCCATTTCCACACAATTCCGCTTTTCTACTCCCCTCAAGACAAAGTCTTTGGAAATTATTATAGACAATGAAGAAATTGCTTATTATAAGCACTTTCCCCAATGTCCACAATAATTTTTACCCCAAAAGAAAATGATATTAAGATTCATATGATCTAAAGTTGTTGCTTGCAACTTCTTTGAATTTGAATCAGGCTAATATCTGGATGTCTTGTAATTGGTTAATTACATCTTATTCACAGCCGCACGTACTATTTTGCTTCTTCACAAAAGAGTACTTAATGTTCTTAAGGGACACTAAGAGGACTGAGGAGGGGGGTGTTAAAGGTTAATTCCCAACACTTTAATCTGAGAACAAATTGAAAAATAGCAATGTGGCATCTTTTTAAGGTTTGATGTTATTCTGTCAAATGTGTGAAGGAGTTCCTCTCTCAGTTTTATTACTGCAAACGATTAAAGGGTTTAGAAACCTTAATCTCCGATTAAATATGAACAGTGGCCACTTCCGACAGATCTTAGCAACTGTACTCATAATCGAACACTGACCGATATTTTTGTTATATTGGAGACGTACAAAATCGCCCTCTGTTTACCTTTTCTCTCTCACTCTTCTTCTCCACCATTCCAGTCATATCGCAAAGGATGGAGCACCTAACCATGTAATCATTGTATTTATCACACCAGGACTACCACTAAATCCTTTTCCAGCCTTCGGCTGCCCATTTCACCTAGGTTTACGATTATCCACCCATAGGGGGAGACAAATGTCTGAAAAATTATACGGCCGGGGATCGAACCCGGGACCCCATGACAAGGAGGAATTTTCTGTTAAAACGCTGTCGATGAATGGCTTATTTGATAGAATCCAGGACTGCGTTAAAGATGACTCTGTTGAAAATCGCTTTTAATTAAGGTGCAAATGGAAAGAGTTTTTTTCTGTAGATAACGTTTTGTCAACCAGAATGCAGTAGTTCGTTTTAGGTAACGTTGTTTGAAGATAATCGATCATCAAAGCCCACAATGTTGCAGTAATGGAGTGTACCTGTCCGAGGGTAATTAGTGACAGTTTCTTCCAGAAAACTCTAAATGTAGAGAGTAAAGGTAACGGTTATCATTTAAATACATCTCTAGGTGTAACGTAGTTCGAACACAATAAATAGAGCAAAAAATTCACACCGGCGTCCTAAACAAGGGAAGCAACCACAATCAAAAGATACAATGCGTTCGATAGCGTTACGGCCTCTTGGTTACACTCTGGTCGATTCGTTTAAATAGATTAAAAAGGAAAAAGGACTTTTTTGAAACACAAAGGATCTCTTGAAAGGTTCATTTGAACACCTTGTAGAAAGTTCATCGACCTTGTTTTCATAACAGGAAAGTGAAATTCGAAACGAACGAACGAACAAATAAATAAACAAATAAACAAACAAAAAGCCCCTGGGGTTCAAAACAGTGCTATGAAGGAGAAAATGCCGTTTTGCAACACACACTTTTTCCATTTATAACACAGTAGTCAACATCTATTATTGTTACTGGGTTCGAGTGGTAATCAGGTCATTTCATTTCTAGAATATAGATGATCTATCAAGGTTTATCGGGAAAAGGAAGTAAGTACCAATGCAGAAGTTTCTTATCTTCTATAAGCCATCAATACATCGCATCAACAGCACGGATAAGATGTATTTACGATGTTTTATTCCGTGAATATTTTCTTGTTTTTTTAATTGTTTTTATGTGCGGCATTTTTAAACATTATGAATCAAACGCTGACTTCGATTTCTGTTTTATACAAACAGCTGGAGGCTCGGAAAGGACAGGAGTCAGAAATACCAGGAATCCATTGGTAGGTGCTCCAGCCTCAGCACTTGACTAAATTCTATTAAAAGTGATGTTAAAACCTATTCAAACAATATATACTTTTTTCAAACTAAAATTGGATACATTTCAATCTGAATTTGTTATCAACAATAAATATGCATTTATTTCATAAACGATTTCCTAAACTTCGCATTTAATTATTGTGTATATCTATGTTGTGCCTAGGATTATGAAGAAAAGTACCGACTTTGCTTGAAGGAAATGAGGGGTGGTGCGACCCATGTTGAAGAATTAATATCATTTTTTATAAACATTTTTATGCCCACGCATCGATAGATCGGGGGCATATTGTTTTACCGGTGTCCGTCTGTCTGCCTGTGTGTCCGTCCGTCCGTCTTTCTGTCTGCAAAACTTAACCTGCCAACTAAACATTTTCCTTTAACTTCAACTCTGATTAATTTACAATACTATTATTTGGTATGTAGATAGGTCTCAACAAGGCGCAACTGAGGAAGGTCATTTCATCAAGGTTTAGATCAAAATTTCAACCCTTTTCCCTAAAACATTACGCAATAACTTACCCTGCAAAGTAAAATTTTTCCTATAACTTAATCCCTAATTAAGTTACAAAGCTAATATTTGGTATGTAGATAGGTCTCAAGAAGGCGCAACTTTGGAAGGTCATTCCATGAAGGTCAAGGTCAAAATTTTATCCATTTTCCCTAAAATGTTACTCAAAAACTTAACCTGCCAACTAAACATTTTCCTATAACTTCATCCCTAATTAAGTTACAATGCTAATATTTGGTTTGTAGATATGTCTCAACAAGACGCAACTGGGGAAGGTCATTTAATCAAAGTCAAGGTCAAAATTTAACCCTTTTCCCTAAAAAAAACAAACAATAAAAATCACCCGTTTCTTTAGAATTCCTGTTGCGGGGGCATGGTGTTTCACAAACACATCTTGTTTGCATTAAAGTCCTGTCTTTTTAAACAAATTATCCAAAGTCAATTTTCGCATTTAAGTAAAAGATCACACAAAACGATTGTATTTCTCCAATTCGGGGTTAACCAATTACCAGACGACATATTCTTAGACTGGTCAAATTTGAAAAATGTTGCAGACGACATTTTAAATTGTGCTAAAATTGTGAAAAAGTGCCAACTGTAAGGTAGAAAACGTGGCGGAAAATAGAAAATTTGCTTGTTATAAGTAATTCCCCCTTTCCCCAAACACTTTTCCATGATTGTATTTCTTTAATGCGTAAAAGGTGTCATTATGTTGTAACTGGCTGAAGGATTTAAATATGAATATGTACACTACTACGGTAAGGTAGTTATTCCACTCGATATATTTAATTAATTTTGATCTATACCGTCACCCAAAATAGATATATTGTATTTTTATCAGCTTTCCTCTCATGAATTTTCAGCCATTCAATATAATCTTATCGTCGACTCTCGAAATTGTAAACATTAAACCCTTATAGGTTAAAACGTTTAATTAAATGAAATATAACCCGAAAAGACATACTGCGGTTCCTTGGGGAAAATCAGAAATATGTGGATTCCGCTTGTGTAAATTTCAAAGAATACGTCATTGGCGCTGTGAGTACATAAATATATCATTTTTGAATCTTTCTATTTATTTAAACATGCGTTACTGTAAATAGTTTTCCTTTCTAGAAATTAAAAGCCAATTTATATAACATGACAAGTGTTTAATATAATAAATGGATAAATATATCAATAATATGTGAATAATAAATGTCAACAAGGGAAAGTTTTAGTCAAACCATGGCTTGTAGAGGGTATACATTAGTTGACAAATCGCGGTTGTCAATCAAGGAATCAATCAACCAATGAAATAATTCATTCAGACTAGAAGTTAACTTTGAACTCCGAAATTAGCTGATATTGATGCAAAACAATTTTTTTGGTTTGGCGGCTTCAAAGTCGTAATTACCGCTTATTTAAGCTGTAGTTCCGACGTTTAGGTCGCCAACCAACAATGTTACTTTTTTAAACATGTTACTGTTCCTTTTTCGAATCAGTAATCGTCAGTTAGCGGAGGAAGTGGGCGGGGCCAGCCTTCCGTCAATAAAATATACTCCATATGTTTTTATTTTTTGTCAGAAATTACAGAACTCATTGATATGATACAAAATAAATAGATATAGTGATGGTGTGTTAAAGATTTCTGCAAACGTTTTGTGTAACCCATTACCAGATGGCAAAATTTTAGACTGGTCCAAATTGAAAGGAGCTGCAGACGTCAATTCAACGTTGATGAAATTTTAGATAATATCAACTTTCTCAGTACAAAATATTGTGGAAAATGAAGAAATTGCTTGTTAGAAGCAATTTCTTTATTTTCCACAATGTTTTTCCCAACTGTTTTTCTTGAGGGGCGTCTAAAAGCGTCACTGTTTGGGATTCTCATTCTCATTTAGAAATACCTTTTGACATAATTGAGTAGTTTAAGAGAAGTCCAAAATATCATTTGTAAAATACGCTTCAAAGTATTAAGATGAATATATTCATGACCTAATTTTTAGTTTCGTCTATTAAACACGTGCGATCTGATTGATTGAAAAAAATATTCACACCACCATGACCAAAATCTTGAGCACGCAGCCATTTTGTATGCTTCCGCATGAAATAGTTCCATACAAAAAGTATAAAAACATTGTGAAGTGTTTGCTTTTTTCGCTCGATGCTATCAAATTATAAGAAATGCTTTGCGTATTCATACAGTGTGATGAATTTTTCCGTTTCATACCTCCGTGAAAACAACAACAACAAAAACAACAACAAAAAAAATCTCTTTAACTCTTAAATCAAATTTACTACAGAGAAATTTAATACAGAATATTCTTTAATGTCTTTCCAGTGGATTTCTCCACGATGTTTTTCGAGCTGTATTCCTATAGTGTGTCAAGTTGTTGGAGTTTGTCGAAGGTATTATGGACGACTGAATGTATTATAGTCAACCCATCGGCGCTGTCAATCAAAACTAACGAATCGATTGACCAATCAAATAATTCATTCAGACTAAAAATAAAACACAGATCTCAACATTAATATAAAACAATTTAGTTGGTCGAAACTCTGGGTTATTCTAGCCGTGGTTACAATGTTCAGACCACCAACATCTGTATGTCTTTTTCTTGTCTCCGACCAGGTATTTTGCAAACTAATGCCATTTGGTATCTCAGACAAACTACCTTGTCAGAGGTCTGGGGCGTATCTAGCGATCTGTCAGTTAATTATATACGTTATTAATTTCGACATGGATAATGGGATTGATCGTCTACCCTCTAGTCCCCCCCCCATTTCCACAAGACTTGCTATCGTTTGACAGACAGTTAGACTACTACTGGTGTGACCGAAAACACTTCAAAATAAAATCAAGGGTTGGAAATTAAATAGTTTCTACAATTTTCAATACAGGTGACTCGATTGTCCATTGAAAAGATATGATGACGCCGTTTTGATAGTATCCTTAACTCAGGTTGACACTTTGAGACTATATAGTACATAATGTAGGTATCTGCATTCGTAACATTTGTCAAACAACCAGCACCTGGTAAAAACAAAAGTTCTTACCTGATTTGATGATCACGAATATCTTTATAGAAGCTGCAGTTACGACGATCTGGTTGCCAACTGATGGAATAAATTTACAATAGAGTAGGAGATAAATATTGGAACCCCGGACTGAATGACAATCTGAAAGTTTATTTTTTTTCAATTTAAACAGCAATTTGACACTTGTATGTAGATTATACTAATTAATTAAGGTCTTTTAAAAATCGCCGATTGACAAAACATCACAACTGCAGCTTGTATAAAACTGGAGTAATGACATTTCGGTTGCCAACCAAAGAAAATGTCTTTTAATACCCCCACCCCAAACCCCTGAAAAGTTGCAGCAATCTTAATGCTTCATTCTTGAGTACAATATTTGGTAGGTTAAAAACTAAATTAAACGATAAGTTAAGGGAATCTATTCAAAAGCCGAAATTGAATTAGAAAATAGTTTGTTTGAAAAACGATTTAGGACATTATGTGAAGTTCAAATATGTATATTGAATAGTAAATACGTTGCCTTTATAACATTTTTTATCACCGTTAAAAATTTTGGGACTAACTAAAATTGTGGGTAAGAATCTTTAATATCAGCTCTTTACTGTATAAACTTAAGGTAGAAAAGTGATCTGTGACATGAAATGACGGACAATCTTTAAACTGACGGAGAGCTGGTACCGCCCACTAACTCCGCTAGCTACATCCAAATAGCTCCAACAGGAAGTTCCACTTCGAAATTAAACAGCGTCATTTTGCAAAAGTAAAACTGTTGGTTAGAGACCTAAACGTCGTAACTACAGCTTAAATAAGCTGTAGTCACGATGTTTAGGTCGCCAAACAAATGAAACAAAAATGCATCAAAAGTTCACCTCCGGTCTAAATGCATGATTGGATCGGTCGATTTATTCTCTGATTCACATTCGCGATCGGTCAATTTAGATCAACATTAGAAAAAATATTCAAAGTGAAAGAAATCTAGCGAAATATTTCGACCCTTGTCAGATTTCTTTACGCGTGTAGCCTGGTTCAAGATCTATATCCTCCTTAATTCTGAGAGAGTCCCTTGTCGCGGATCGGGACTTGAACCAATTAAGTGTTTGCAGACTACAAGCTATTCACTAAATAGGTCAAGTAAGGACTGTAGAGTTAATTGATTGAAAAACAGTGTTCGGACAAAAAACAAATCATAAAACGTCGATTTTCATATATAGTAATTTTAAATAATTTGTTTTTTCTTCATTTTTGCTCAGCATGGTAGCCCGTAATGATTAGATGAAATTTACAATCAGTTGAAAGGTATCAAGTTCCAAGTGTTAAAAGTGAACAATTTGCTGCAAATAAGCATCATTGTAAATTTGAACGATCTGTAGTAGATGCTGCACTAACATCTTTTTGCTCAATTGACATTTATATACTTACTATTTAAACTTTACTGGCACATAGCACTGGTAAAAAGTAAATTCAAATGAGGGCGGGGTTATGTAAGAGTCAGACATCAAAGAGTCGGACATATCAGCTCGGGCGAATATTTACGCAATTACTTTAACCCTTTCCTATACAAACCCGGGATTTTACGTCACTTTGATTTTATATTTGAGATAAGATTGTGGAAAAAGAAGAATTTGCTTGTTACAAGCAATTTCTCCTTTTCCCACAATGTTTTCTACCACATTGGATGGTTTCAAATTACATCCAATCTGCATTGTCATCTGCAACCTCTTTCAATTTGGACCAGTCTAATAGTTCAAGAAACAGGAAAGGGTTAAAGGGGTTTCTATTTTTTTGTTGTTATATTTTTGTTGTTGTTATTTCTTCATTTTATAATAATTTTTTCTGTTGAATTCGAGTGGGAAGGAATATACGTCATTCTCTTTCCAACGAAAATGTTACTGCAAGACTTCAATATGTCTTCTCAAACATGTATTTAAAACAATTACCAATTGTAGACGTTTAAGTGTTAGCTAATATTTTGAAACTCTCTCAAAAATCTTTGGAATGGAGATATCTTGTTCATAGGGACACAGATCTAAATGAAAGCATGTTAAGAATAATTCAAATTATTTGTTCAGAATCATAAAATAAAGGCCGATTTGAGAATTGAACTTTTTATATTAGCTTTTCCCCCTAAAGGATTCAACCATTTTAACTCAATCAGACTATATTCACCCTAGATAGTTCTTGTTTAGTCATTTTAATTTCTCATTCAACGGGCACATCCAATCAATAAAATCTGTAATATTCGAAGCAAAAGAGGCACAATTTTGATGGTTCCATTTCCTATAATAGTCTTCCGTTGTATAAGCAAACTGTTACTTTATATATATTCAATATGCCAAATAAATTTTGTTTTAGAAGAACTCTTGGTGCAAAAGACGGTTTATAATTCACGTAGAGTTGTAGCGCAGGTTGCTTTGGTTTGAATCAGATTGTAGGGATACCACAAAAAATGCATGGTTAATAAATTGATAAAGAAGTTATTTACATTATTTAGCTCCTTTCCTAATTGAAGAATTTAATCATCGTATACTACCTCTCTAGCTTTCAAATAACTGAAAGCTGATAGAATTTCACGAGTATATACATGAACTAACACACAGATGACAGATGATATGGAGTGTCTTAAACCTGATTTTACCTGACATTATCTGATACCAGGTGAGATTAGATACTATCAGTATAGTATCAGCTTATTCTGCATCTTAAAGAGGCGCAAGGTGCAGCCATTTTTTAGGTTAGTTGAATATGTCCTTAAGTTGCTCACTTTTTAGATCTCCTTTTATTTGTACATGATCGTTATATACCAATACACTACGAGGATGCACTGACGTGGCTCACTTTTGCAGGCCTAGTTCTTATACAGGTAGCTGTCCAAGCAGGTTGGGATATAAACGCATTCTTCTTAATGATTCATTTAGAAATGTCTGCATTGGAAAGAGGGGGTTTAATTCTGGTCTTCTTATATTGACAGAGAGCTGAGTACATGACTTTGTTTAGTAATATGGTCACTAAAACGATTTCTCTTGAATTGAAACTTCACCTCGATCAACAAACAAGCGATCTATATACGAATCAAGGACAATAGACTTTACCAGGTGGGTCTGTTTGTTTTTCCTTGTTTGGAATGCATCGGTGTGATTGAAAACTTAAACAGCAATCAATTGTTATTAATTACTTCAGTGGGTCGGTTAAAATGAGGTTTTAAACATTTATTGGCGTTTGCTCTAAAATGTCAGCTCATATCAGTTGAAACGCAAGTTGACATACAACCATTAAGAATTTATCGGCTTTATAATTGGAAGTCTTGCGTTACCTAATCCGACCATGGGAAATCTATAATATCCATGGTCTTATCTTCCAATTTTAAAGAAAGGAAACTCAGTTTCAGATTAAATGTATGCATTGCATTCACACATAATGGGAGTGCGTATTAATATAGTTCATATGTGAAGTATATTTCTCTCTTGGAATATATAGTTAAATTATAGACGCAGTTCTTCTTTGAATTCTTAAATCATTCTCTGTACTACGTGTTTTAATTGAATATATGCCAACTGTCCTAATTTGATTGTAAGAATCAAGAATATCGTTTGGATCCGGTAGGAGAGAATTGTTTAAAGGCGATTTTAAACCTATAACAGACTTTTGATATCCACTGATATTGAAATGGCAGTGGAAGCAGGAATATTTAAGATTTTACAATTGCTGATTACATGATAATTTCACTACAAAAGAAACCCGACGAACCTCCATTTGCATAAGCATAACTTATGCTGTTTCAAGACAATCGAACCAGGGTGCTGAAGGAAATTGACAATAATAAAGTTGCTGATTTGTGGCTTAGTGATACAAATGATAGTAAAAAGTAAAGAATTGAAATAATGTATAGCCCCCGTATATACAGATTGAAATACATTAGCTCAGGAAGTGACACGTATATTGACGTATTTTCTTATCCCGGGTTAAAAAAATTTACTACAGATATATTCTTGAGAGTTTTGATATTATGTGGTTAGGATTTTTAACAAAAACATGGAATGTGTTTGCTGCGTTTCTTCAGGTATGATATATGGTATAATAACACATAGATTCGTTATAATGAATAATCAGTTAGCCCAAGTGTAAATGTTTCCAATCTATATCATGTTTATATGACTGCATACGTTGTATATATGTCTAAATATGTCGTTGTTTGCGTTAGTCTTAATAACATCGGTATTTGTAATACGATTGTTATCATTTTCCCCTCACAAGAATGGTCGTGCGAAAATTGTCTGAATTCAAGATTTTCTACACACACAGCACATGAACAAAAAGAAACCGACTTCTAAAAACAACAACAACAACAAAAAAAAACAACAATAACAACAAAAATTGAGCTGAGTGCCGATACCCTCAAATTTTGTCTGAAAGATTGATATTTCTATTCCTTAATAGTTTGAATTAGGTTTGTCTATAAATAGTGATGAAATATTGTTATATCCTCCACGGGGAGAATGTACTTAATATAAAAAATTGTACGAATTCCCCCAATATTCACCCGCAAATTGCAATGTAGTTCAATTAGAAATTGTCCCGAACTGGTGAAATCTTTGCTTATCCCACTTTTATTGTGTATGTCACGCAGTATGAAATGCAGTATGAAACCACTTCAGTGCTATTAAGTTGGCATTTTCGAATCTCAATACGGTACTCCGTAGCAGACGTTTATATTTTCTTCATATCATTTACTGCTGAATGTATATTTCATGTATTTTTCTTCCTTATGGGTTGCTCGTATTAGCGGCGTCCTCAGTAGATGAATACCCTTAAAATAGATAGCTCAAAATCGAGACCCGGTCTTTCTTTAAGGTTCTCGGTTAATAGGACAATGCTTGTAACAGTAACTAATTGATTTGATAAGTCTGACAACCATTCATTGTAAGATCTGTCTTTGAGCTGAGGGATTTCACATACGTGCACAATACAAAATCGACAGAGATAAAAGTAACCCGTAAACAACAACAACAACAACAACAACAACAACAACAAAAAAAAAAAAAAAAAAAAAAAAAAAAAAAAAAAGAGAATAAAAAGAAGAAGAAGAAGAAAAAATAGGCATTTTCATATAAAATATCAAAATCGAGATAACCATGTATGTTTTTTTTTATCAATTTAAGGAAGATTAAACATAATTAAATGCTGTAGATGTACATGTATCTCAATGGTTGTTATCCCTTTTTAACTTTAAGTACACGTTTCCCAAATTTTCTATATTTTTGAACGCCATCTGTGTTATGTTGTCACATGCCTTGTTTTACTTTTAATTATTTATCTACTTATTTGCAACCATTTCATCTAGATCCATACTAGAACTAGCAATCAGAAAAGACTTCGTCTGTAGAGGTACTCCGTCATGGGAGGATTTGATCCTATAGTTGAAAACTAGATCTGATTTATACATTGAAAAAGGGTACATTGAGAGAATGTACTTGCAATCATAAATTGATACCATTCTTTTTTTCAGGTCTGTCGGAAGATTTGATCCTAATTGAAATTATATCTAGATTTTACACTGTAAAAGTATACAGTGATTTAATGTACTTGCAATCATAAAATGGTTCTATTGTTTTTCAGGTCTGTCTGAAGGTTTGATCTCAAATGAAAAGTAGACTTAGTTTTTACATTAAAAAAGTGTCAAATGAGAAAATGTACTTTTCAATTATAGATTTATTATTTTTCAGGTCTGTCTAAAGGTTTCAAAAATCCCATCAAACCAGTCGATAGTAACGTGAGCGCCATAAAGATGTTCTCCAAAGTGAGGCGACAGAGACGCCCTCTAGGATACTACTTTCCTGAGAGCCGTATTGAGCTTCAATTAGAGAAGGCAATGTTTAGACAAAATGCACAAGTTCTCAGAGATATGTGTGACCTAAAGATGAGACAGAAAAAACGTGAAGCTCAACAATATTTATCAATCGATCAGTTTTCAAGACAATTAAAATATGAAAAATCAACGATGGAACACTATAAGGAACGACAACTTCACTATGATTCAATGAATCAGACTTCAAGTATTGCGCCTGAAATAAGGTGGCTTTTGACTAGAAGTGCAAGAATGCAACGCGCGAATAATGCCGGGTATTCTAAATATAGCAGACCAATTAGAGATCGAGTTGTATCAGCCAATGGAAAGAGGGGAGTGAACTCTATGTCGTTAGAGCGACAGAGATCAATGTGTAGTCGTAATGAGATATACGATCGATCAACTATGCAAAAATGTCAATGTGATATTTTAGGACCGTCATTTTGTTCGGACTGTACAAAAATCAAACGTAAAGTAAGGTATACTCAAGAACAAGAACAAAACTTTCCACGCTTGGAAGTACATACTAGATCTTTAGTAGCTCCTGAGCGCGTTGAACGCATGTATCTGTCTCATCCAGGCGAACTTTTCCATCAAAAGAAGGTATACGCTTGTGGATGTCCAGTTAGTCCGGAGCTTGAAATAACCACGCCCCTTGTTTACACGCCCCATGAAATATTCGAACGTATACGACGCAAGAAAAATATCGAGCTTGGCAACGAGCTTATAAGAAGAGAACAGGAAATGAATAGTAATCAGAAACGTACAAATACACCGGTGCAACAACAGAAACGCTATACCCAACAGCAGGAGTCACGTGATCAGAAACAAGAAGAAATAATACAAGAGATAAAGCAAGAACCACCACAACCGTCTTTCTATGAGGAAAAAACAGAACCACCACTTGATATGAAGGTTTCTGTTGTTTTTAGAAACGACGGACCAGAGATATAGTTTTTAAAGTAAAACAAATGAACATTCATCGCATAAAAAATATGTTTAGGCAATTTAGTCAGTAATGATAATACATGAATCACATAAGCTAAGTAAACAAGGGAAGGAAGAGGCAAAATGAGAACTAAGAACTCCTGCACATATTTTGAGCTCTTTGACTCAAGTGAGACGAACCTTTTACAAAACAATTTTTAAACGCCAGTGAATACTTAAAGAACATTCTTTGCATATAAACATACCATCGTTTGAACATATATCATGCATTATGAGTTGATGAATCTCCGAACACGCCCTCTACGCTCCGACAGAAAGTTCCACTTTATAAATAAACAAGGTCATTTGTAAACTTATGGTCAGTATCTTGTTAAGAAATAGAATGGTTGGTTGGCGATTTATACGTAATCACAGAATTACAGATTATGCCAAAACCAAAACAAACAAACAAACAAACAAACACCTGCCAGTAATACCCGAAAGGGGAGTTGGGCAGTATATATAGATAGATAGAAACAAAAAAGCTTCACATAGTGTCGGCCAATGTTGGAGACTAAATTCGACTTCTATCATAAATGAAGGTTTTGATTGGTCGATTAATGCCACGACCCTTTGATTGCATTATATTATTGGAAGGATATAGGATTACTAACATGTTATAATCCGTTTCTGACTAGTAACTTTGGTACGCCGTCTTATCCTCTACTGATATTTGGTGTCGGTTATATCCAAAAACATTGACAGTTTATCACGTAAGACATACATTGTTAAAAGTAAAGGAATTTATCGGGAGAGTTAAAGGGAGAGATAGAGAGATACAGAGAGAGAGGGGGAAAGAAGAGGGGGAGAGAGGGGGAGGAGGGAGAGTGAGATAGGTATAGAGAAGGAGAGCGAGACACAGACGGACAGACGAACAGAAGAACAGACAGACAGAGACAGAGAGAGGGGGAGAAGACAGATATACAGACCAGGACAGACAGACAGACGGGCGGACGAACAGATTGACAGACAGAGACAGAGAGACAGAGAGAGGGGGAGAAGACAGACATACAGACAAGGACAGACAGACACACATATTTACGTAATAGTTACTAGTATACAATGTCCCTGTATTCTATCAGGCCATATATACCGGGGTATACCCAAAACGAAATGATATACCTATTTTAGCACAAGTCACGTAATTGATGGAAATAATTTTATTTACCTAAACCGACCAGGATTTGCCTAAGAAGAATTTAACAGATAAGTATCGACCTCTTTTTTCTAAATACCAATACGCATGAGTATTAAAGACTTAGAGATCAAGATTGTTTAGACCAACATTTTCAAAGGAATACATTTATTTAACATGAGCATATCTTTCGCTAAAAAACATGTTTGTTATTCACTTTTACATGTAATTTTCTCATAAGGGGTGTGCGGTATGTTGTATGTGTTTTATTGTCGTTATTTTGTTTATTTGAGAAGTAATTTTCTATTGATGGCTCTGATTATATTCTGAAACAGGTCTTTGTATGTGTTTTTACTTATCTAGCTCTCCAGCCACAGCTGTTCGCTTTTGGATAGATAACTCACTATGGCTGTTTCGTGCCCTCATATTGCTTCTTCTTTCATCTTCCATGATTATTTTCATTTTTTAAGTTAGGCCTTCCATTGCATTACCTTTTGTTGCTGAATTTTTTCCTACACAATCCCTGATTCAATTGAAGGATCGAAGTTGTGCAGTGAAAAGACAATTGACCAATCAAAGCATTCATTTTAACAAAAGTGAATGTTCTCCTCTAAAACTTATGTCAAGTATTTTTGTTGATTTGGCGCCGTAAAAGTGGTAACTACAGTTTATTTAAGCTTGAGTTATGTCATTAGATCGTCATACAAGGATTGGCTTCTTGTCTTATGACCCTGGTCGTATATTTTGCGAAACAATATGGATTGGTACAGTACAAAAACTGCCTTGTTGGAGGCCAATGGGCAAATTCCAGTCAGCCACAAATCGTAGCCCTCGCTCAAATTAGTCAAAGTTACCATTTCGAAGTCTTACTTCATGTGTCTATATTTTTCTAAATATCATTGTTTCGTGTTTGCTTAACTTAATGAATAATAATGTTTAAATAGAATTATTTTATTAAATGACATTACAATTTATATTAATTGAGTAGAAAACGGCGAAATAGTTAAAACCCCAGAAGCAAGAGCAGTTATAAAACAACGTTTTAAACACTATGTTTTAAGGACCATTAAACACACATAAGATTGTAATGATTGCAGTAATTTACATATCGTCGGTGTTTAACGAAAACATCGTAACTACAGCTTATTCCAAGTTGTAGTTACGATGTTTTCGTAGAACACTATTGATATAAAGGAGTAGTCTCTCTCTAGTTTGATCCAAAGATGACAACACACGGCATACTAGGAATGGAATTAGTGCTTGTATTGTTTATAAGTAAGTATTTAGACGTTTGTTTCTTAACCCATTCCAACTCAAGTCCTCCTTTTTACGCCCCTCAATTAAAGAGCTTTTGAAAACATTGTGGAAAATGAAGAAATTGCTTGTATCAAGCAATTTCTTCATTATCCACACTGTTTTCTACCCAAAAAGACGAAAAAAATTAAAATTCCATCAACTTGAAATTGTCGTCTGCAGCTCCTTCCAATTTGGACTGGTCTAAAATTTTGTTGTATGGGAATGGGTTAATTTCATACTCTGTTTTGACCTTTTAATTCCAACATATACCCGTTTTCGTTGTCTTTCTATCAAACGTATATTGCTGAAATACACCAGACGATCTAAAATCTCCTTCTTTAATCAAAAGATGAATGTAATTCTATTGTTTGAAAATCGTGGCTTCGTAAAATGTGATTAGGTTTGTGTTACCTGCAGCTTGGGACTAATGACTTGACTCGACCTACATAAAATACCTATAATAAATATTTTCTAGAGGAAAGTTGTGCGTTTACGAGCATTTTCGTTCAAATCCAGAGAAAAAGTATTTACGATCGTGTGAGGCCCGTGGTCTAGTTGTAAGAGGGGTACACGTTTGTGTCATGGGCATTAGTCCGTGAACAAAAATCCCCAAGTTGCTCCTTTCCAGCCACGTGTATCAGTGAATGGGTACTTGTGAGGGTTATAAGCCAATATTCAGTAACTACCGTTTGTTACAAGCCGACTCGTTACTTTAAACTGTGAAGACTTCGAAATATGTATGAAGCGTGGTGCCATACTATAGACTTGCAACTTCAAGTTTAAACATACGTTCAACTTATTTTTGTATCAAAATAATGTTTCAATTGATCAATGATTGAGTGGACTAGTACATGTATAGCTTAACCTGAAGCAGCCAATACTGGTTAGAAACCGCTAAGATAGCCTATTCTAGATATTTTGTTTTCTCGAAGTTTTTTATTCACTCTTTCCAATGCTCGAGAAATTAAAATACGTTCTATAGAAACCTGCATACTTGTATTTGCAATTGTTTTTACCACAACTCAAAAAGAAAAAGTAACGACGCTTGCCATATGACGATTTTTCGAACCAGTACCATAAAATGTTACACCTATAAAGTGTATATAAGCGAGAGGCTTATCAGTTACAGCTTCTGTATCAAAGAATGGTGATCTCCATCAGAAACACCTCTCGCTGTAAGGTAGTTCTCCAGGTTTATCCCCGCCTAGCTGCTCTGATAAACGATTCTCGAGGATAACCCGAGCCTTACACTTCAAAGATAAAAGACAAATGTCGATATTAAATGAGCTCAAAACACAATTGGCTGGTCACCGACCACGCCCACTGAGCTCCAAAAGGAATTGCCACTGCGACATTAAGGATGGCCACTAACAGGTAGCAAAAATGTAAAATGGTTGTTTGGCGACCTAAACGTTGTAACTACATCTTTGGTAAGTTGTAATTACGTTTAAGTCGCCAGATCATCAAAATTGCTTCACATGAATATTGACCATTGTCGGAGCTGAAAAATGACTATTTTGGTTGATCGATTGATTTTTTGTTTGACGCGATCCATCATCTGTCCGTATAGGACGTGAAATGTTTTGGAGACTTCAGAGCCTTTTGTACCTTGATTTTGAAACCATTAAGCTCGGATATATCTCCAAATTATAAATAAAATACTTTAGACATAAAACTGATATTCTTAAAAACAGTCTTAACCATCCAATGCAGTCACAACAAAGTGTGTAAAAAAATTACTATATCTTGAAATTAGCCCTTTTCTGTGCGATCCCTGATTTTACACAGGAATAAAGAAGGAAATCTTTGAAATATTTTTCTACAAGCCATAAGGCCTAAAGCTTTGATATTTGGTATAAATCATCTATTGATCCTCTACCAAAATACTTCAAAGAATTATCATGCTCTGAAATTTAGCCCTTTTCTATGCGATCCCTGATTTTACATTGAAATAAAGAAGGAAATCTTTGAAAGTCTTTATATCAAAAAACTATAAGGTCTAGAGCTTTAATATTTGGTTTATATCATTATCTATTGACCCTCTAACAAAATACTTACAAGAAATACCGTAAAGTTAAAATAAGCCCTTTTCAGTGCGATCCCTGATTTTACATGAGAATAAAAAAGGAACTCTTTGAACAACTTTTCCTCAAAACCGAATGGCCTAGAGATTTGATATCTGGTATGTATCAATGCATATTGACCCTCCACCAAAATACGTCAAAGAATCGCCATAACCTGAAAATGAGCCTTTTCTGTGTAATCCCTGATTTCAAATAGGAATAAAGAAGAAAATCTTTGAAATCCTTCTTCTCCCAAACCATACGGTAGAGAGCCTTGATATTTTTTTTTATATCGTCACCCATTGATGCTCTACCAAAATACTTCCTAGAAATACCACACCTGAAAATCAGCCCTTTTCTGTGTGATCCGTGATTTTATATAGGAATAAAGAGGAAATCATTGATAATTTTCTTCTCCCAAGGCTTTGATATTTGGTATGTGTTAATACCTATTGACCCTCTACCAAAATATCATAACCTAATAACCCTCTGCCAAATTACCAAGAACGATTTTCTCTGAAAATTAGCCCTATGTTGTGCAATTTCAGATTTACATAGAATGAGGAAGAAACTCTTGAAGATTTATCATCCCTCAAATCATAAGGCCTAGAGCCATAACAGTTCGTCTATATCACTTTTTATTTACATTCTACCGAGATACTTCAAAGAATGGCTCAACTCTGAAAATTAACTCTATGTTTGTGGGATCTTGGATTTACATAGAATTAGGGAAAACAACTTTTAAAATCTTCTTCTCCATAACCGTTAGCCTTAGAGTCTTGATATCTTGGATATATCCGAAACCCTTAAGCGATATAGGACCACCTTTATTATCATTATGTATTATTTACCACATTTACATAGCGTTTTCATTTCATACGAAAGTAGGCTCAAAAGCGCTTTACAAAATCTATATTTATTGGAATATACATGTGAACAATTAAAGCATGATTAAATTTTACTTAATTTATTCAGAAAACAGTAAAAATGAAATACTATGCTAATTACGAAATTATTATTAAAACACTAACATACATTGAATAAGACACGTGTCGTCAAAAAAGGACTAATGTGTCGGTCAACCATTATTTATTTTGATAATTTTGTAAGAATAGATCAGTCTTTAGTTCTTTAGTTGTTAAGTTGTTTAGTTTTAAAAATGCAACTGTTGTAGAAGATCTGGGACCGAGGTTATAAAACTGATCTGAAGAGAATTCCACAGGATCGGAGCTACCTTTATAAAACTCAATAAACATACGTCCGTACAACAAGAGTCATAGCTTTTGATTCAGATCTTAGATTTCGTTTTGGTACATATATGTCTAAAAGGATTGATGTGACCGGGAGATTGACAGTGTAGAGCTTTAACCCATTCCCAAACAATCTCTCCTTTTGTCGCGCCCCAGGAAAAAATCTTTGGAAAATATTGTGGATACTGAAGAAATTGCTTGTATCAAGCAATTTCTTCAGTATCCACAATGTTTTCTATCCAAAAAGACTAAACAAAATTGATGTCCATCAACTTGAAATTGTCGTCTGCAGCTAAGTCCAATTTGGACAACTCTTCAATTTCGTTGTGTGGTTATATGTTATACGTACAAGTTAAGGTTTTAGGTGGGCTAACTTTGATGCAAAATTGAAAAAAAAAATAAAAAAAAATCGAGAGTCAAATTCGAAAATTTCTGTGCAGCCGCTAGGCCTAACACAGACAGAAAGAGTTTGGATTTGATATGGCCTAGCTATACGAGATAACAGTTCTTTTTGACCATAATAATTCTTCTAGTATAAAGCTTGAATTAACAATAAACTGTGATATCTAAACAATCGTCGAATTCTATTTTATAGATTTTAAGCATATAGTTTCTGGGAGTTTGAGACATAATCTTAATGTTAAATTAAATCGTTTTTTATTATTACGTGTGAATTTGACTACAAAACGAAATCCGATCGTGATTAAACCTACGTCAACCGTAAATTAATAATAGGTCGCGATTGTAACGCTTCCATTTTACAAAGTTTCAAACGACAGCTTTGCTTCGTAGATGCATTCCGAACTTACATCTGTTTATTGTTGGAATCCGAGCAAAATATCGTAACTACAGCTTTAATAAATCCGTAGTTACGAAATTTTGCTCGCGCACCGACGTTATATGTTGTATTTAGAATACCACGTGATCAGTCTAGTATCTGGTGGCTATCCATCACCTACTATTGTGACGGTTTATCATCACAAAATATTTATTCCATATAAAAAATATCCCCTCCCAAAATCGTTAATCACATTCCATTGACGTCTACGTGAAGTATATGAACATTCCTTGAACTGGAATCAAAATCTTGAATTATTTCATAGTTTATCGACTGAATCGATGACCTTCACGCGTTCTTTAGGTTTTCAGAAAATGATTTGAATTTCAGTAATTACCTTGTCCTGTAAATAAGAGTGATATACTTTTAATCGAGACCCTGAGCATGTATATTATACCGCGATACCCTCACCATCACGGTTTCACAAATTATCTATCTAAATTTTCATTGAAATAGTTTTTCTTATTACTGACGGAATGCAAACTATTCATTTCGAAATGATATTTTTAGACTTTTTCTCACTATTAGCCAGTGACGGCCAAGCATCACAATGAAATCTAAATATGTGATGAGTATTCATCACAAGAATGGTGACGGTTAGCCACAGGTTACTAGACTAATCATATCAAATACCCACGGGCAGCAGAAAACAGAAGAAATGCCTCGTCCTTCTGTCGTTGTTTTTTCACAGGGATAGACATGTACGGATTTTCAAGGTGAAATCGGATTTTTAAAAAACAAGATCGAGTTAATCATATCAATATTCAGTAGTTATGCATGTATACATCTTAGATTAAATATATCTCGGTGTTTAGAATAAAATGTTTAAACAAGAAAGTACTGTTCAAAATAAACTTAATACAGTTAAGCTTGGTACCATAAGGTATGTTATTAGGTGATCACGGATGTCTTGACATCGCTTTGATATTTGTGCTAAAGTTTTAAGCGTTTTACTCAATCGTTTCATCCTGAGTGGTTAAAAAAAGACACAATATAAGTTTATTATCAACCAATCTCCAGTATTCAATTGTGTAATCTAATCAAATCAGTATGTTTTCAGTATTTATCGACCACCAGTTCCCAATATACACAACATCATACATGTTCAAGGGAAAGTACTCTGTACTTTGTTTTGCCTTAGAACGTAAGCATTTGTCTCAAGTGGATTGATAAAAATCAAATAATCAGTCGACCAATGGAATCATTCATTAAGGCTAGATTTGAGATTTGGACTCCGACATTTGCCGCCATTTACTAAGCTTTTTGTGTGTTTGACGACTTAAACGTCGTAACTACAACCTATTCAAGCTGTAGCTACGACTTTTAAGTCACTAACAAGCCATTCTACTTTCATGTCACATACTACTAGATATTCATTTAAAAAGTGACGACATTTAAATTAGAAGTGGATCTTCCTGTCGGAATTAATGGGCGGGGCCAGCGAGGTAAATGGCCAGGCCCAACGATTGTTCAATTATACCACGACAGAAATGAATAATTATTTTTTGCCCTTGGTTATGGAACCGTTATTCTGAGCGACATGATCCAATAAACAATCCGCGCGAGTAAACGCTCTCGCTGATTATCTGAATAGCATCATAACGCTGAACCTTGGCAAAATTTATCATAATTAACACTGATTAACGGTCAGTATTTAATATTCTATGGTTATAACACGTGTTTTGTGACCTGTAATTGCAGTTATGCCGATATTCAACCGCGTGTCGGGTGCTCACAATTTAAAAGATGACAACGAAGTCATTCAGACGCTTAACGCTTTACTGGAAAGAGAATCTAATGGTGATGGACTAGACGAGAAAGGAACTAGAGACCACCGTATAGGGGATGAGAGACGAAAAACAAACGAAAGGAGTGAATATGAATATTATAACCAACTTGTTGACTTTCAAAGATCAAGTCAATTAGGGGATTCAAATTCTCGAAAGAGGTCTGTATGATAAACGACAAATGATTAAGCACGTTTTCAAAATTGCATAGTCTACGTATTTTTTCTTTTTCTTTTTAAGAACTGGAGTAAAATCGAAAACAAGCTATTTAAACGTTTTTTCTGGTTGAATCCATGAACATGTTAATATCTTTTAGATTCCTATTGATTTTTTTTTTTTTTCATTTTCATCAATACGATTATATTTTACTAAAAAAAAAAGAAAAAAAAGAAGAAAAATGTACGGTTGCTGGATTTTATTCAATTCTTTTGTTTTTCATCGTGAACTGTAGGGTTAAAATATTTATTGGTATGGCAGCCTTAATTCAATAGACAATCCGTCACACACAAACCAATAACAACAATCACAACAATCACCAACAACACAAACAGAAAAAGAGACTACAATATGCACAATTCTTTTTGATTTCATTCGCAGTTATTTGTAAATTTGAATCGGCGATATATCATGATTGCTAATAAGCTTTCGGGATACGACATTTAATTTATCGATTATTAGCCTGGTTGATTTCATAGAAACCCTGGTGTATACACGCCTTAAATAACAATAAAAAAAATCAATTAATCAAAGAAAAACCGGCAGACAATAATGAGATTTACATTTTTGTTCCATTTTTTATTCGTTTGGTGATTTTGAAGGTCGTTGATTAGGTAGCCAACCAACAATTTTACACTTTTGTTTTATTTCACTGACTACAATTGAGTTGTTTATTATATAAGTTGAGCTTCCTGTCGGAGGTGAGTGGGAAAAGTTAACGATTCTTCATTATAGCCATAGCCTTATCGTCGTCTTTGCTGTTGTTGTTGTCATCAGCGTGCAAGACTTTAACAGTTTTCTCAATAACGATGTATCAATAAAATCATTGGCAATGATCTGAAACTATGGATCTTTGTCACTATGATAAGCAAACAAACAAACAAACACACCAAAAAGATAATCAACAGCAACAGTAAACTAGACCATCAATGGTGATATCTCAAAATATGTTCTTATGACCATTGTTTTGTATCTATCCCTCGCTGAGCAACCTATGCTCTTGTGTGGCATTATTCTACACGTGAATCTGTGTATGATATTTCCTAAAATTTCACTAGTGCGGTAAGTTAATAGGCGTTAATTAGCTTGTATATTCGCAAAGCCCGATTAAAATTCTATGCGCTCTGTAGAAAGATGCTGACACAGTGCCTTTAGACGAATAATTGCTACTAATACTTATACATACAATAAACTTATACACATCCCTAAAACATTGTGTGACTATCCTAAGAGCCTTATGTCTGTCGCCCACGCGAACTAGTTTGTAATGACGTTAAACGTTGAAGTATACAGACGTCAGTGAAATTTACTGTATGCGTATACATCATCAAATACCCATCAGACAATGGTTTGTCGCCGACTTTGCGGTGTCAGCTTTGTTTTGTTAAAGAGTCTACTTCTCGAAGGACCTCCAAGATCATTGCCTTTTCACTGCAGCTGCCTAATTTAGATTGTACGTCTAACCACCCAAAACCACGATTTTACCATTTTCTGTACAATCCAAGATTTTCACGTAGCTGTGATTTATAATTGAGAAACATTGTGGAAAAAGAAGAAATTGCTTTTAACAAGCATTTTCTTTTTCCACAACATATTCTATCATACAGGATAATTACTTTTTCAATTGTACTTATTTAATAATATCGTCTGCTTCCCTTTTGAATTTGAGTCTAAAATTTTGACCATTTTTGTTTTACCGAGATTATAACCACCGAAACTTGTCACAGTTTTTTTTATATTACATACTTAAATAAAGAGAAGGAGTTGAACCTGACAAAAAGTACGAACGCACCTGGTTCGAATGAAGTCTCTGTTCCGACATCTATAATTCTTGATTTATGCACAAGTGTAAAGGTAATCCACCCGGTAAATTAACAATTTTAAGAAATGTTCAGTGGTATTTTTTTAATTGCAGAAGGGTTGTCGAACAAATCGATGTCATTTTTGTTAGTTGGACAAAACTGTGCACTTTGACCTCTTTACCTTCGTATTAGAATCAATTTCATTGGACGTTTACGGTGGGGCTGTTTCGCGGTCTGTCAATCGTCTTCCACCAATCAAATGTCTTTTTTTCACCTGCCACGAAAGTTTGACGTAATTGTGACTTAGGTTTCGTACATTTTAACAATCTGTATAATAAGCTGTGTGTGCCCTTGATTATTAATATTCTAGACAATATGTTACTGTAGTTCGTCATTGAATGAATATTCTATAAGCAGGTGGTGTGAAATAGGTCGATCAAAGATTGGAAGGTGATATTTAGCCCTATAAGGTGAGTATGCAGCTATGCACAGTTTTGTCCGACCAACGAAAATACCCTCGATTCGCCTCCGACAATACCAATTGTCTATCTATTTTTGTATCACTGTTGCTCAAAAATATTCAATTTTTGTGTAGATAATTTATATGCATCGTTCAACAGAAAACGTCCGAAATCAAAATCAGAAAAGTGCCTTCATTCGTACCAAGTTTTCGCACTTTTTGTCAAGTCCAACCCTATTTTCGTATATAAAATAAAAGATATTCAACTGTGACAAGTCCTTGTGTTTTAAGCAAACAAAGCCTATTTGTCTGTCTTACCTTTATTTAGAAATCAAGCATATTTCGTTATATCAAGGTCATTCCACATGGACGAAGGTTCAAGGCTGAATTTTTGTTTTTTACAGGTTCTTTTGGACAAATGACTCTCGTTGAGCTTTGGAATATATGGATTACATGAATCTTAACCTAATAAACCTGTGCGTAATTTTACTATAAAGGACTTGAAGGATATGCATCAAATTAAGTTTAAGAAAATTGTTGTGCAATACAAATGTTAAATATCGGCGGGTATGTGAGAGGAGAATTAACGACGCGAATAATCAAAGTGGGCTAGATCTTTATCTTTATAAAATACCCAAACTCCTTGTGTTCAGATTATATACTAACTTTGGGGAAACAATATTCTTTTCTTCAGAAATTCGACAATTGTAAAGTTGGCCCGCTTTCGGTCCGTTTAAAATATGTACTAGGGAATATTCAGATGATTTAACTCGATGGGATAATTTGTTGCAAGTGAGTGTTTTCAAATTTAGACCAATGTGTGACGGAATTTGAAACAACTATTGAGTTTGTTTAACACTTTACCAACCAATCATACATTTTGATGTGTCTCGGAAAACATTATTCCGGAAAAGGTGAACATTGCCTCTAACTGGCATCTTTTTTATTTCTCACAGCACTTTATTTAAATGTGAGACCCTTTTGAATTTTAACACATTTAGAACTGTCGTCTGTAACAGCTTTTATTTTAACATATCTAAACTGACGTCATCCGGCAAGAATTTTAAAAATAAATTTTCTTAATTGTTTTGTTTTAGAGGGTGGTGGTTTTCTCGAAGATCTCGACGGTCGGCTACACCAGCTCATCACAAAGTAAAGATATCATCGTTTTCATGTTCTTTCTGTGAAACTAGCAAGCTTGAGAAAGGAGGATAAATATGGTGACATCGAAAGTGTGACAAGGAATCTAAAAGACTGTTTTTTAACCACAGAAATGAAAATATATTCATTTGATGTAATGAAACATTTAGTTATCACAATCAAAATATTTGACGTTAGTTATGACATTGTCTGTGCGTTCAAGTATGAATTAAATTGTTGATAAAATTATTCACATGAGCAATTTTCCGGTAACATTCTTGTTTCTTAGTCTTTGAAGCTGCTAAGGTACGACTGAAATAAACCAATAAAACTTGTTTTCTACGCCTTCTGTAAAACGAGTACGTTTTCATGAAATGTAGCTTTGCTTTTTCATCAGAACTTAAGTTTGAGGTAGAGTTAAAGCTAAAACGACCTTTACGCTCATGTGGCTAATTAAAACAGCATTCATCAGGCAAAGCTTATACATGTTACATTTCCTCTTTTCAGCATATTGTTTGGCTGTTTTGGACTTCGAAAATATTAGACAGAAACTAAGATCATATACGTTGCACTATCCTATACTATAAGTCATTTATAACTTAAATACAGAACCCTAATTCCTTGAATTTACGCATTGCTGGTAAAGCCAAAATTCCAAAATTTATTACACTAGGAAATCCCAAGATCATAACAAAAATACAGCTTCAATTACTCGGGTTCATAGCTTCATATCATTTAGTTGTTTGGTACTTGACTATTTCAATATATGTCAAACCCAAATAGGATAAATGACTTGGTTGCTCATTAAATGGTATTGACGCCATTAATGCCGTCGTCAAACGGTAGTGAAGTTATCAACGAAATCGTCTGTTTGTCTGATGGTACTTTACGGCCACAGCGACTCGTTTCATCTTAATTTTCACCGTTTATAGTGGTTAGGACATCGAACTAAATGAGATAGACTATTTTTATACGCTATTTTGCCTTATATTCCAGCGTGGGAATGAATCTAAAGATGGAAAAACTTCCCATCAACAACGGAATTTTTTTAAAAGATGTAAGTTCTGTCGTGTCCGTGTGTATATGAAAAAGAATGGTAAGGTCGATTGAACATTTGTCAACATCTCCTAGATAGATTTTCCTTCACGGTGTTGAAATCATTGAGCATGTGATGCAAAGGTGACCTTATTCGGAAAATTAGCTGAAGATCGATAACACTAGATCCTGTTTATTCTACGCGGGGTACGCAAACTTGCAAGTATTGAACATTTTCGCGGATTTCGCAAAATATATAACAAAGTCTTGCTTTCGGCTGTATCAATATCAAGGACAAATTCAGGGCTAGCGATGCACGTATTGTGGACCAATATGCGAAAAATGACCACTCGGAAATTTCGTAATACAAACATGAGACAAGAAACAGGAAATCAGACCAAACACATGTCAAACAGGGTTGGTATTTAACTCATTCTCACACAGTCCAATTTTTTGAATATATAAGGACTAAAATACATTCTGGAAAGTAAAGTACTTTTTAAAAGCAATTTCTTCATTATCCACAATGTTTTCTTTCTTAACCAAATGAAAAGGATTCTTAAAATTTTATCATCTAAATATTGTCGTGTCAATCTTCTTTGAATTTGGAGCAGTCTGAAGTTTTATCGTCTGGTAATGGTTTATTAATTTTAAGAATTCGGGATATCTTTCGGAAAATTACCAGGCAAATTTTATCACCTGGTTAGACGGCACAGTATGGGCAGTCTGATAAATCTTCGAAATTCCCTATTCACGTGAAGGATCACTCATATTTGTGAAAAGTCGGTTCCCCATTGTTCTTTGTGCCTGACTTGTCACATTTATTTATTCATTTTTTTCTTATGTTTTCCTTACAAAACTGATTCAGTTGGTGAAGAAGGGGTAAATAATGATAAAATAACACATGTAGATATTGTGACATTAAATCACAGAAATACAATGTAGATTGTAGAATCCGACTTATCTAGATTTTATAATGCCAACAAATCACTTAAAATGGCACCGAACTGTGTAGAATGTGATGTCAAATCATCAAAATATGTTGGAGCTGATCCAACTTCAGCTGTGTAGGTTTCATGACGCCAACATCTTACACACATATAGCCTACAATTAACTCTGACTTTTTAGAATGTGTGAAGTTATACCACCGAAATACTATGTATCTGACAGATATCGATTTGTGTAGATGTTGTGGCGTATACAAGTCAAATCCTGTAGGCCTACTGTAATACCAGCATGTACAGCTTTCTCATATCAAACCACCATGGCGTCGATGTATCATAAACATGCATGTACTCAGCTGAAGGAAACCAACTTGTGTGGACTCCGATACTTATAGAAATGAGACACTGATCGATTATGTGGCCTCATCAATAAATGTACCTCATCGCTACCGACATATGTGGATTATTATTTGCATTTCATTTGTAGGTAATATATCCAATCCTAGATTGTTTTACGCCAACACGTCATATGCTTGTAGCTGATAGACCTTATACGCGCCAAATATGAGTCACAAAAAATCTAATGTTGATTAAACAGACAGAAATCGTGAAAATCAATAAAAGAAATGAAGAACTACTTTTTAACATGCTTGCATCAAGGATGACAAATTATAAGTTCTTGCCAAAATACAAAATCATAGTGGGATAGTATTTTAGATCGATAACGAAAGTTTTGTTATCCTGATCACACTGCTCATTCTGTAAGCAAGATATAAGTAAATAACCAGCTAGGAATTATGAATAATTCTAAATGGTAACAACAATGCTGAATATGAAAACAAGCATGAACAATTCGTTAAGCAGATTTTTTATGAACCATGAATGTCTAAGGGTGGGACATTTATAGACTACTGCTGTTTGTTCCAGCCGAAAAACGAAGATGTCCTAAATAAATGCAAAAATCCAATCTGATTGCATGGAAATTTACAGTCTAGTAAACAAAGCGACACATTACATCATGTTTCCATCAATTATTAATTGCGCCATCACTTCGTTGATTTTTTTTAATCTTTTACGACTTTTTGTATGAAAATTTTATATCAATTAGTCAAGAAAAAAGGCATACTTGATATCTAATGTCCCCAAGGGATGTTCGTCCATTTTATATCCTTGCCAATTTATTTTTATTAGATATGAGGCCCGTGAAGGACAGGAAATGAATCAGCACAATCATAGAAGACTGGCTTCTGAAACTGTAATCGATACCTAAAAGTCTGACTTAAAACAGTGCATTAAATCGAAAAGCCACATACCTGGGTATTAGGTTCGCAAACCCGTTCAATTGTTCAAAATTTCAATAAAAATGGATTAACCACTAAAGCAATTCATTTATACCAGAAATGAACTCGAACCCCCGTATATATTTATATATGTATATAGTTTCGAAAGCGCTAGGGTTATAACTTGATAATCCATATTTTACACTGTTTGAATACAATTTATCCCACATTTATTTTAAATATTCAGTATTCATGCATCCTCAGGGATCCAGTGTTTTAGAAAGAAATTGTTTTGGTATTTTGTTTTATATATATATAAAGCATTTCGTTGTTGCTGCAATTATTACCACCGAGCGGAACAGTTGGCATGCTTCGAAAACATGCCTACTATCATTAGCTTTAGGTCCTGTTGTTTCTACAGGGCTTCTGTGTCTTCTGAAAACCTACTCTTTCTACTTCGCCGCATAAAAACAAACATAACAAAATACTTTAAGCCCTTGGGAGCTAAACCTTAGCTACTTGTATCGTGTTCAAGAACCAATCCCCAAAGAAATATTAAGTAAAGCTTTGTCGAAAGGCATTCTTCGTAGGGAAATGTGCAGAACCGAGATGTTCTAATAACATAATTTTATAGCAAGAACCACAAGATTTTGGAAGTTAACCACAAAAACGGCTTGATGGACCGGAAGTTAAGACGAGATTATAGGTGAGTGATGGCCCGAGCAGCAAGCAGTCCTAAAACTTGGCTTAAAAAAACAACAACAAAACAACAAAAAACAAAACAAAACAAAAAAACCAAGTGTGATTGATAGATAGTTGGTCGTTGGTCGTATTGCGTAGGTCGTACTCCTAAATTCATAAGAGAAATTCTCTTGAAAGACACTGGAGAAAAGGCTTAGGCGCTTGTACGGGGAGGAGGTGGTTAGCTTAATAAGTCGAGGCTGTCAAACGAATGACACTATATCCCGATTCCAAGGTGTAATTAAACCTGGCCTTAGCATGCGGTCATGCAATCCTCAGTATAAAAGTCACGTGACAACAATGTATTTTTGTTTAATGGTTTTATAACATGCAACAATAAAGAATATGTCCTTCGTATATAATTACAAGTGAGTAACCTAAATGTCCTGGTAGAGTTTAAAACGAAATGAAACACCTTGAACTGAGAGCATTGAAACCATCCCCCACCCCGAAATTTTTATCAAGATGTATGTTTATTTTTAGTTGGTGCGACTTAATTGCATTTGAGTGTACTTACTTCTAAATACTCTTCGATTTCTGGCAGGGAAGTCTTAGTGTAAAAGTTAACCCATTACCAGACGACAAAGACTGGACAACTTGGAAGAATGTGTAGGCGAAAATTAAAAGTACATCAAATTCTTTTAATATGGAAAAAAATAGGTCTTGGATTGATTGATTGAATGGGGTTTAACACCGCTTTTAACAGTATTTCAGTCATATCACGGCTTGAGCATCTAACAATGGATTCCTGGTATTTCTCACACCAGTACTACCATTACATTCTTTCCTAGCCTCCAGCGGCTATCCCACTTAGGTTTACAATTATCCACACATTTGTGAGAGACAAATGTCGGAAATAATATGTGCCGCCGCCGGGGATTGAGCCCATGACATCCCGTGATTGAAGATAAGGAGTCTGACGCGCTACCGAGTGCGCTATGACGGCGGCTAGGTCTTGGAAAGATTGCAAAATAACTTGGAACTAATTGTTTTATATAAATCATCATTGACCCACACTTCTTTGTTGTACAATGCGGCATTTTGATGTAAAAGGTTAACGCTTATTTCAAAGATATTCATATCTAATATTCAGTGTTACAAATGCAATGTTTGTCGCTAAGAAATAGATACACTAAATATCCCTTTACCTTCAAACATGTACACGAGGAAATATTAACCGCTATTATCATTTTATGATATTTTCACAGAGCTCTCTCTCTTATGATATTATTTCATAGCATCCAATTTTTTTATCAAAAAAACGTGATTGGACTTTTACATTGATGTAGCTTCTGTACGATAAAAAGAAATATTTGACGCAACAATTATACTAAAACGATTTACAGTGGTGTTTTTTTTCTAATGACCAAAATCAACTAAAGCCAATCTAACGATAACAAAATAGGATTTATTTGGAGAGAATTCGGATATTTGTACTTCGAACAAAACAGATGGAAGTGTTACGAGGATATGGTGACAGGGTAAAGTTATGAAACTCCATTTTTTACGCTCTATCGACCCGACCTAACTGAACTTATTGATACAATATATACAACACAAAATTGTAAAGTACTTATAAATTTAATGTTCGAAGATTTCGAAATCAAAGTATCAAATTGACAAAACTATCCTTTCTTAATGAGCCTAAAAATACACAAAAGCAGGAGCTCAAGCACAGAATAATTTGTTTGGATTTAATGAAACGCCACTTTTAACAATAGTTCGGTCCTATCGCGTCGGCTTAAGCACCTAAAATGTAATTATAGATTCCATGAATTTCTCACATTACATGATAACTTATTAAATGGGGGGTAGCTATTTTACTAATTGTGGGTAACAACATTACTAACTATGGGTAACAATATTACCAACTGTTGGTAACAATATTACCAACTGTTGGTAACAATATTACCAACTGTTGGTAACAATATTACCAACTGTGGGTAACAATATTACTAACTATGGATAACAACATTACTAACTATGGGTAACAATATAACCAACTGTTGGTAACAATATTACCAACTGTGGGTAACAATATTACCAACTGTGGGTGACTATATTACTAACTAAGGATAACAACATTACTAACTATGGGTAACAATATAACCAACTGTTGGTAACAATATTACCAACTGTGGGAAACAACATTACTAATTATGGGTAACAATATTACCAACTGTTGGTAACAATATTACCAACTGTGGGTAACAATATTACTAACTGTGGGTAATTATATTACTAACTATGGGTAACAATATTACTAACTGTGGGTAACAATATTACTAACTGTGTGTAACAATATTACTAACTGTGGGTAACAATATTACGTACTGTGGGTAACAATATTACTAACTGTGGGTAACAATATTACGTACTGTGGGTAATTATATTACTAACTATGGGTAACAATATTACTAACTGTGGGTAACAATATTACTAACTGTGGGTAATTATATTACTAACTATGGGTAACAATATTACTAACTGTGGGTAACAATATTACTAACTGTGGGTAATTATATTACTAACTATGGGTAACAATATTACTAACTGTGGGTAACAATATTACTAACTGTGGGTAACAATATTACTAACTGTGGGTAATTATATTACTAACTATGGGTAACAATATTACTAACTGTGGGTAACAATATTACTAACTGTGGGTAACAATATTACGTACTGTGGGTAACAATATTACGTACTGTGGGTAACAATATTACTAACTGTGAGAAACTATCTTACAAACTGTTGGTAGCTATCGTTCTCACAGTTGGAAACTGTCATACTAACAGTGTTTAACTATTTTACTAACTGAGGGTAACTATCTTACTAACTGTGGGTGACCATCTTACTCACTGTGGGTAGCTTAACTAACAAACAATGGGTATCTACCTTACTTACTATGAGTAACTATCTTACTAACTGTTGGTAACTATCTTACTTACTATTTGTAACAATATTACTAACTTTGGGTAACCATCTTACTTACTGTTTGTAACAATATTACTAATTGTGGGTAACTATCTTACTTATTGTTTGTAACAATATAATAAACTTTGGGTAACTAAATTACTAATTGTGGGCAGCTGTCTTACTGAGTGTAACTATCTTACTAAGTGTGATTAAATTTCTCACTAACTGTGAATAACTAAATTACTTAAAATGGGTAATTATCTTAAAAACTGAAGGTAGCTATCTTACTTAAAATTGGTAACTATTATACCTACTATGTGAAACTATACCAGTAAATATTGCTGTTTACTATCCTAGTGAATATAGGTAACTATCCTGCTAACTGTGGGTGACTATCTTACTAACTGTTGGTAACTACCTCATTAGTTGTGGTTACTACCTTACTCACTATGGGTAACGATCTTACTTACTTTTGGTAACTATCTTTTCTAACTAAGTTTACTCGATTGTTACCCAAACGGTACTGAAAATAATTAAACGAACACAAGATGTCAGTTAATCAATCAACTCGCCGATAGAGCTACACAGTCACTAACGAGTCATCGTATTCCGATGTCTATGACGATATGGTTAGTCAACCAAGATCAACAATTCTACCAACATCTTGATACTGCTCCAGAAAACCTACCCAAAAAAAAAAAAAAACATATATCAACAGGATTATCAGTTCATGTAAGAATGGTAATGATAAAATAGGCGACTATAGAGAAAGGCTAGCTTAACGAGTGAAAGCAACCGCTAGTTTGCAGAATTCGAAACTTATCAATAGAAGAAACTCGACCAGCTCAACAAAGAAATACACCAAGGATTGTTAATTTTGTATATGTTTCTTAATGGATCAATGTCTAAGAAATAAAAGAGATATTTGTCCAGAACTATTTTAATAGCCAATCAACTGGCAGAATCCAATTCCAAATGACGCTAACGATTGATTTGAATGATCAGAAGTCAATCATCAATGGTTCAATGCATCTAAGATCAATATTCCGGAAATGATCACCGTGTTATTAAATATTCAATCAGATCTTGCCTATATTAAATCTACAACAGACCAGAACAATGCCATGCTATGTTGGACGACCTTAAACTATCGTGAATGCCAAACACATCCTAGCATCAGTAAACGGGATTCGCCCAAGAGCTGTTGACGGAATCGAAAATAAAGTGTCAAAGATGAACTCTACTTTAGAGTCAGTAAATAGAAAAAATATCCAGCATGATTCCAAAACCTAACGAAATTTCTCAGACGGAAACGGTTCGAATATACGCTGGAATCGCCAAGATTTTGTTTGGTTGTCATGCTGTGAAGACATGAAAATTGTGCCCTCATCGTTTTTATTTATAGTGACTTTCTTAGTTCATTTATTTGGAAAAAATATGTGGATAATCTACAAAACAAAATCTACAATATTGTGGACTTATTTTCGTGGTTTTAATGACAAGATTGGAGTTATTTGATGAAAAGGCGGATCTTTGTGTCAATTACCTAGTATCTGAACATCATTAGCTTTGATTTATTCTCTCTAATACTAAAACAAATAATTGGCAAGGCTTTAAATCCCATTTCAAATACAAGCAAATACTATTAGACCTGATTAAGATCGATTCAACTGATTTTGGAAGAGTCAACAGATTACTGTGATCCCAATGATGGGCTTATATATGATGTAATTGTTAGTGAGAAGACACAATGTGTTTAACCAAAATACAAAAGATTAATTCTCCTTCTTTCCTGAAAGAACAATATCTGTTTTTAGCTAGCAAAGCGTCAGCTTTGATAGCTTAAGTTAACAGACAAAATTTTGAGGTCGTCTCAAAGTTCAACGAGTGCAAACTGCCACTGGAGGCTTAACCACTTAATCCGTGAAATGCCTACGCCATAAAAAGTAGTTCTTATGTATTTCAATTATATACTAGATATTTTTTAGCTCATTTGTGCACATCGTGTCCACAATGACTCTGGTCAGAGTATTCTAAAGGTTGCAAACGACAATTTCAAATTGTTGTAAATTCTAAAATATTTATCTCTCTAGGTAGAGAACAATGTGGTAAATGAAGAAATTGCTTGCAACAAGCAATTTCTTTATTTTCCACATTGTTTTCCACAACTATTCTTTACCATGATAATGTCTGACAAAGTATATTACTGAATAAACACTGCTTTGCTAGCTTACAGTACTTTCAGTACTTTGATTGAAATTAAAGATTCCACAGGAATTTCAACCACCTACCTGTCTGACAAAAAAGTTATAATAACAGTAAACATTAACACATTAAATATATTGATACAAGGTAAAGGATGTATGATTTTGAATAATAAATGACAAGCCTGTCAAAAAAAAAAAAAAAAAAAACTAAACAAAACTGCCTCTCCAAATACACCAAGGGACATATCGCAGCCAGTCAGACTCCACTTAACTCCAATTTTTTTCACAGGCCGAGATAGGCCGTCTCGCTCACCTCTCCTCTATTTCCAAAATACTTTTCGAAACATCGAACAATCAAAACTCATCAGGACAATTTATAAAACATACAAGTAACGTTAAAAAAGGACATCCCACTAGACAAGAACAAAGAGTTCCATGCCGGATTCTAGCCAAACAATACCTAAAGAGAAAATGAACTTTCTTGTGCTTACCTACAGCAAAGCTTTTCTATTCAGACTGAAAATAAGCTTTATGATGCAAAAATAGAATCGAAAAAATTGTCTTTTTCGGAAAATAGTTTAAATCACTTTTTTGATTCTACAAAGGATCTTAGTTTTTCTGAGTTTGAATTGTGTACTGGATTGAAAGAGAGCCACTCTGAAATACTACCTTGTAACAATGAAGTTGTGTACAGTGATAGAATTAATAAAAGTACTTGCAATCAGAAACATTTTTCTAGCAAACCACAAGACTAGTTACTGAACTTGATAAAAAGGCAAATCAATCTAATTTACTGCAACTTAAACATAATTTGACGAAGAATGTTCAAACTACTGAAAATTCCTCAACTGCAGAAGCTACTCAACCATCCCCTGTACAAAAGAAACAGCATAAACAACAAAATGATTGTCTTTCTAAACTTTTTTCACAGCCAGAACGCATGGACCACCAAAACAAACAAAGCAAACAAAACTTTAATAAAAACATCCTTAATAAAAAAAAACATTTTCTTCTGATTCTTGGAGACTCAGTGACTAAGGATATTGATCCATTAAGGATGTCAGGCCAAAACTTAAGGACTAGAATAAAATCACACCCAAGAGCTAAATAAGAGACATTTCAAGAAGCATAGTAATGAACACAGGCAAACAAGATTTGACAAATCTTGATATGTCATAATACATGCAGGCATAAACAATGTGTCTGGTGCTGAAAATCCTATCTCTATTTCTGAAAAAACTACCGAAATAAGAAAACTGAACAAAACTGCCAAAATAGCTATATCTGCTGTTCTTATTAAAAAGCATAATAAGCTTTCTTTACCTGTTGTACAAAAGACAAATTCTGCAATACAAAATATCTGCTAAAAAAACTCATCTCATACCCAGGACGTTTCCAATGATGATGGTCGTCCTATAAAATCTTTATACAGGGATGAAGTACATCTATCTAAAAAGTGGATATCAGTTCTTATTAAAAACCTGAAAGCCTGTGTCTTAAAACTTTTGAAATTACTAAAACTTCAAACCAGATGATTACAGTAAATTTTCAAGCAGCAAAACACCAGCGACACAGAAAGCACCTAAATCTAAACCAATCTCATCAGTACCATCCCAGGCGGACAGTCCCTCATTAGATTCGATATCATCACCCTTGCATGTGAATCAACCGAACAAATACACTAGTAATATTCAAAACATATCACAGACTAATTTAAATGACTTAGTCCTTATAAATACCACCAAAATAATCTCAAAGAAAGGCTTACACTTTTTTCATTTGAATATTCATTACATCTATCAAAAACTTGATGAGTTAAAATCCATAAGAAATTAAGGATGTTATTGTTATTTGTTTGTGCGAAATGTTTTTGAATGAAAAGTTTGATGATAATGAATTACATTATTATCTATAAAAGAGATAGACCAACCAATGGTGATGGTCTTATATGTTATGTCGCGAGTGATCAAGTAATACAAAGGAAAGACCTTGATAAAGATGATATTGAAGCCATTTGGCTAGAAACAAGAAATCCCCCCCCAAAAAAAAAACAAACCCTTTTTACTTGGCCATGTCAGCAGACCACCATCTGCTAACAATACTTGGGTAAAGAATATTGAGCAATTTTTAGAATCCCTCCATCCAGAAGATAAAGAAGTGATATTAGCGGAAGACTTCAATTTTAACCTTTAAAATGATAAAACATGTAATCAGTCTTGCAATACAGTTTACAATGCATTTTATATTACTCAATTGGTTGAAGCACCTACAAGGGTCACAGCAAATTCATCAACAATCACAGATCACGTCTATACCAATACTATAGATGTAAAAGTGCCAAAACTTTCTATCAGTGATCATTATCCTATATGTTAAACACGTAAACTCAGTGAGAAATCGGGACCATTTCATAATGTCATCCAGTATAGGGATGTTAAGAGATTTAATGAAAATGTATTTAAATGTCATCTTGGACATCAGTCTTGGTCTATTTAAGATATTTTATGATGATATTGATGATTCTTTATATTGTTTTATCAAAAAAATTTAAGGTGTCCTTGATATTATGCCCCCTTAAAAAGCGTGTTAAACACAGACATGTACCCAGTTGGTATAACAGCGAAATAGCTCGTGCAGCTAGAGAAAGAGATGAAGCAAAATCTCGCAGATATATCAGCGGATTCAAATTCTGGCGTAATAAAACAAAAATTCTTATTTCAAATGCTAAACATTTTTTACAACAAATCTATCAATAAAAATAAGCAAAATCCTAGTTTACTCTTGAAACACTTGAAAGATCTCTCTGTAAAATCAAAAAAGCAAATCACACTGTTCATCAATGATGACAATGGCAATCTTGTAGAAAATGCCGAACAAACAGCAAATACTTTTGATATTCGTTTCTCTAATGTATTTCAAAGATTACCACATAATGCTAGTACGAATGAGTTTTTGCAAGATGATAAAACAATTATCCAAGATTTTGTAAAAAGCAAAATAAAAGATACAGCATCTTTCAGTATTCCTCTAATTACTGTGGATTTTATTGTTAAAGAATTAAAATTACTTGATACAAGCAAATCCATTGGTATTGATGAAGTTGCAGCCAAATTTCTTAAAATCAGTCCAGAAATTATTTCCAAGACTTTAGTTTCCATCTTTAATGAAAGCATCTTGAATTATAATTTCCACCTGTTTTTAAAGTTGCAAAAGTGACCCCAATTTTTAAAGGGGAGCAAAATTGTACATTAATTATTAATCTCAGTACTGCCAGCTCTTTAAAAAAATCTAGAAAAACATGTAAGTAACCATTTGAAACTTTTCCTTGAAAATGATAGTTTTCGAACTAACCATTCTTGTGAAACTGCTTTGACAAGCATCGTTGATTCTTGAATAAATGCAATAAGCAATAAAAAGATAGTTGGAACAGCGTTTTAGATCTAACAAAAGCATTTGATTTAATGAACCTTTCGTTACTCCTCAAGAAATTGTATGAGTCAACATCAAAAATGAGGCTTATTAATGGTTTGAACCTTATTTAGTAGACAGAAGTCAGAAAGTATATGTTGCTGGCAAGTTGTCTTCCTGTGAAGATATCAAGACTTGGGTACCACAAGACTCTGTGCTAGGCCCTATATAATTTTTGCTGTACATCAATGATCTGCCTTTACATCAAATAGTATTAACAGATTTGTTTGCTGATGGTACAACAATAAGTTCTCTTGCAGTAGTATGCACGAGGTAGCTATGTCACTAGACAATCTAAGTATAATTGAAAGTTGGTGCGCAAGAAATCCCATGCTCCCCAATCCACTTAAGACAAAGGTAATAATCATTTCGCCTTCCCTACAAACCCTCAATACTGACCATACAAATCGTTTTCTTTGCAATGAACCGATTAGTTTTACAGAAAATGGAAAACCCCTTGGAATGCATGTAGACAACTAATGCCAAGTAAAAAAGTTCTTAAGAAATGTAATTCTTTACTTTATCTTCTACTTCTAGTGAAGAAATGTTTTATGAATTAAAATTGACGAAATTTAAAGATAGAATTTTATATAAAAATGTTATCCATATGTATAAATCAATTAATAATCTATCACCTTGCTACATGTCTCAACTTTTAACTGAAAGGAGTAATTCAAATCTAAGATCCTTTAATCAGAAGACCTTATGCATTCCTAAACAAAGAATTGAATTTTAAAGAAAATCATTCATTTACTCTGGTCCTAAATTATGGAAACAAATACCTCTATATGTAAGGAACAGTGAACTATAAATAATTCATAACCACATACCTATCATGGTGTGGTAGTCAGGTGGCAATAGTATTGTATCTATGTGATTATTTTTCATATTTATTATTGGTTTTATAACTGTATTGTCTACAATGCAAATCATTCATTTATCACTACATGTTAAATGCATGAATAGAATAAAGGTAAACCAGCCATTTCCCTTAATGGAAAATGCTGGAACAAAAACAACAACAAACAACAAACAGTTTCTAAATGCTACTTTCCTACAATGTTTTCAAATGCCTACTTTCTAAGTATTAGTTACATGTAAGATTGTTTCCAAATGTATTATAATTAGTGTTTATGTATATAATGTGCCTGTTTTACAATAATCTATGTGCATATTTTGTTTGATGTACTCTAAATATTGTTAAATTTGTTTACATAGAGGCCCACACGGTTAACCCAACTGTGTTTGCCTCTGTAAATAAAGACATTATTATTATTATTAGTGTCCCAATCGCTAAGAAACCTACTGACCAAACAAATACGCAAAAATAATCAGAAACAATACACCTTAAATCAAACACGATGATCAACCGGCGAAAGTAAATCGAACTTCGCTAATGACGTCAGAAATGATATGAAACAAAACGCAAGAGGCAAGCCCTCTACTAACTAGAGATATGACTATAACATCAACAATAATAACAACAATAATAGAAACAAACATAAAATAAACCCATCAATGATACTACGACAAATATGCCCAAAACTGCCTCATCCGACCTTTTTATTGCCGTAAGGAGAAAAAAATCTTACTATATCGGTTACATTGATCCGGAATCAAGTGATAGCGATATAATTCAAAATGCATACGAAATGAACTACGGGTATAACGATTACACCCAAGACGAAGTTGTTTGAATGGGGTTTTTTACGCCGCTTTCAACAATCTTTCAGTTATATCGCGGCGGCTGGAGTACCTAACAATGGAATCCTGGTATTTCTCACACCAGTACTACCATTACATCCTTTCCTAGCCTCCAGCTGCTATCCCACATAGGTCTACGATTATCGACCCATTGGTGAGAGACAAATAGTCGGAAAGGATGAGTGCCGCCGTCGGGATACACCCAAGACGAAGAAAACAACAAAAGTAGGTATTAGAACAACAATTCCCGAGATGCTTGGACTGAGCATTGCGCAGAGTGGTCAACTCAATATAATAGTAAATAATAAACGAATAAATACTGTATTAGCAACCTATTAACATGAACCTAGTCAGTGTATACAAAATAATCTGTTTATTAACCATGACAATTTTAAACCTTATGAGTTTGTATGTCCGGGGAATTATGTCTTCTGCTTATGAGATTTCAGATTTGCTAGATAGTTACAACATTGATGTTTAATGATTATATCGGAACACAAACTCCTAATACCATCTAAATGCTTCGTTGACTGTATACACTCAAACTAAATCATTGGTTATATGTGATACTTCAATTTATCAATTTGGCTCTGCTAAATGTGGTAAAGGCGGTGTAGCATTATTTTACAAAAAAGAAAAAAAAAAACATTTATCGATTAATGTCCAAGATATAGTATGTCCAGAAAATGACGGAATTATGTTCATGGAATTAAAAATACAGCCACATGAACACCTTTTTATAACTGGCGTATATATGACAGTTCAATAGACAAGTATTGTTAGGCTATTGATGATCTTGTATCAATGACGCAAATTTGTTCTAAAATGGGAAAAGTGATAGTAATGGGTGACTTTAACGCGAAAATGTTAAACCATAACGTAAATCAATGCCACATCAGGAATAAATCCTCGGTCCTACTTGGATATATTAAAAGCTTAGACAAGATTGAGACGGACTACAGCTACATTAAAAATCACACAAAATTAGATCACATTTTACTAGAAAAAAAGTAATAAGCAATGTTATGAAATATGACATCATTCCTGAGACTGAAATAATGACGTCAGACCATCTCCCCTTATATCTTACACTTTTGATAAACAATAAACAACAAGAAGCTAATGTAAATAAAGTATGTATTGACTGGAAAAAATGTTATGACTCTATCATTGAATCATTTCAAACTACGTTCAAATTCTTAATGTCCTCAACAAACCTAGAAAGTAACGCAAACCCAAATCTTATATCGTCTTTGATCACAGCAGCGCTAAAAACTAGCGACGAATGTTTGCCAATAAGGAAATACAAACATACGAAATCTTACTGGTCTAAAGAGCTTAAATACGCACACTCCGAATCGCGTAGTCTGGATCGGATCTGGATAAACGATAGCCGACCTCGAGGCAATGAAGATCAGAGCTGAATCGACTATAAAGCTGCCGAAATGCTGTTTAGACGTATTAAAACGAAAATCGTACAACGCCCATATCAATAAAATGTTCGAAGATCTTAATGTAGCAGCCAAAACTGATATCAATCTCTTTTGGAAAATGATAAAAGGAAAAATAAAAAAGAACAAAGGGTATGCTCGGATACGTTACTTTTCAGGGCTATAATGTAGCAATTGGTTTTGCTAACTATTACAAGTCAATTTTCCAAAGCCCAAAAATAGAAAATCAAAATTGTGAGATCGGACATTTTATCTTAACCGAAAAACACTTACATGACCAACTTGATGACAGAGACTATAACTCAATGCTTGTGCCATTCACTGTCGAAGCGGTACAGGAAGTCATACGCGATGTAAAACGCGGGAAAAGCCCATCAAATGACCAAATAACTAATGAATACGTTATTTATGGTGGTGAGTCCTTGTGTACATGTAACAGCCTTTGCATTCTGTACACCAGCATTAAACTGCACGAAAAAATCCAAAATATCTGGCGCGAAAGCCTTATAATACCTATTTACAAAGGCAACGGCAAAAATAAATATGATCCTGCAAACTATCGGCCTATTTAACTAATACCATAATTTTTGTGAATTTTTCGAAAAACTTTTGCTTCGCAGAATGAGCAATTTTTTATTATCGAAACATATATCATTCCCATCCCATAAACAGCAGGGCTTCCAAAAAGAACTTAGTTGTATCACGACCGGATTCAATTTACAGGAAACAGTTCTCGACATAACGGAGATAGGCAGTCGCGTTTACGCTGCATTCCTCGACTTCAAGCTGCGTTGGACTCTGTTTGGCACACGGGGTTATTCTTTAAGCTTGCGAAACTAGGATTACTGACAAAATTCTTAGAAATTTTTAAAATTCATATGATAGCCTTTATTTCGAGTCAATGTTAACGGTGTGACGTCATACCCAGTACAAATAAAGAGAGGCCTTAGACTTTTTGATTATCTCGTTTTTATAAATGATCTTTCAATTCAGCTCGAATCTTCTATATACAGTATTAAGATAGGCTACAGTATAAAAAGCCGGAATCCAGCTTTTGCAGACGATCTGACTGTAATAGCTCTCTGTCCTCGATAGTTACACTGTTTACTAGATATACTATCGCTACTCGTCCAAATGGAGATTTGAAGTCAACGCAAGTAAGTCAAGTGTCGTCGTCTTCAATCGATCAAAGCAGGACCGTCCGCTATCTCTTTCGATCGGTTATACACTGATACACGACAGTAATCGTGCAGTACATTTAGGTATTTCGCAATGGTCGGCTATGAAAATTAGTCAACGCATCGACGAGCAATGTTTAAAAGCAAGAACACGTTTTTCTCTATGGCGAATATGGGACTACGGTCTGACGCCATTAATCCAGTTACAGCTATTAAACTGTATCAAACAAGGGTTGTGCCAACCCTTCTATATGGGTGCGAGCTATAGAACGACATGTCGAAAATTGAAAAACTTCAACATTTTGTAGAGAAGACCGTTCAATGATTCAACATAAGAACCAGATCAGACATGTGCGAATCATACCATTCCTTCTATCCTAGATAAGCGAAAACTTATTTTTTTGCAAAAAATATTCAATCTTCCGAGTGATCTCCTAACTAAACAAATACTCCTAATTTGATTCTTTTCATTTCATGAAATTGATTCTAATATCAATGGAGGATTTATTCCAGATATAAACAGAATTCTACAAAAATACAATCTTCGGCAAAATATGAACTCGCTTATTACGTGTCCTACATCTGTACCCAACAAATATCAGTGGAAAAGAATGGTTAATTCTGCAATAGATAGTCGAAAAATCGATAACTGAAAACACAAAATGGTAAGAGATTCCGATTCTAATAGATTTATATTGTTACATTCGGAAGTGCGATCTTGTGTTTTATACGAATTATATGAATATCCGATCATCCTAAAGATTATACGTTATATATATATATATATATATATATATATATAAAATGGATTTCACTTCCACACCCATTACCGTCAAATTTCCCTCTATGTACAGTATTTATTGTTGACGAAATTAAACATGTGATCTGCGAATGTCCCCCATTTTACGTACGACAGTAATAATTTAATCGAAGAGATACAAATACATGCTGGAACCAGAGCCGCAATAGATCTATTGTCGGATACACCCGATATATTTCTCTTGAAAGTTCTGAGATCCGATTATTATGTATTTCCGGACCACGATATAAGACTCTCTTGTCTAATAGCAACTATCAAGTTTGCATACAAATAACTAAAAAGCCTGTTATGAGCTTCAACCTTCCTTCATTTTGATATGAATACACATGTTTAGTTAATAGTCTTGTATTTACAAGTTTTTTTTTTATATTTGTTCTGTAAAAAATAATTTATTTATATATTCATAAATCTCCACTAGGGGCAATTAAACTGTAAAAATAAATAAAATAAATAGTAAATATGGGAAACTATCTTTCTATCCTACTAAATATAGGTATTTATCTTACTAACTGTGGGTAACTACCTTACTTACTATGGGTAGTATAGTTTTATTAAAAATGTGTTGTAACCGTCACGCGCTATAAAACTCTGACATCGTCAGTGATTTAAGACATGGTTACAAGAACAAAATCGATTTTCAAATGGTTAGATCATTTTCCACAACGAGAGATCGTTAAAAAAATTTAACATGAAAAATCATTGAAGGGATTGACATGTTAAATCTGAACTAAGCCAAGACAATGAGATTTAGAACGAAAGGTAATAAATATTTCTTTTTTCCTAAATAAAAATTAAAAATGATGTTAATTTAAGGTTCAATATAGCTTGATACAAAATAATTATATCTTTAGTTAACAATTTCTTCTCAATTCAGCCTTTATTTTTTCTGTGGGATTTCCTCACACCATTTTTTTTCAAATTAAACTCACACACTCTCTCTCTCTCTCTCTCTCTCTCTCTCTCTCTCTCTCACACACACACACACAGACAAACAAACAAACAAACAAAACATACAAAAAAAGAAATGAGGTACAGAAACTAAATAATTCAATCTTGGTCGTATCGAAATACCTTATTCTGATAAGCTTAAAATTAGTTTTCTACCTCAACGAAAGAAAATTTAAAAGCGTAACTATATGGTACGCTAGTGTTCAAAGAAATTGAATGAAAATCATAGTGAAAACAAAATAAACAAAAAAAATAAAAAGATTATAATATATCGCTGAAATAAAAACAGAGAAATGTTTAACAATGTAGAAAAATGATATCAAAAGCGACCATGAATTAGTAATTTCAGTTGGTTTTTCATACAACCATGGACCCATGTCACAGAAGACCTGAAAGTCTTAAAGGTTTTTCTTTATTCTTTTATTCTTTATTCTCTTTTTCACGCAATTAATTCATGTCGCGACTCGCAATGAAGTCGTTGCGGGTGTACTTGTCGCGTAGGGGATATTATAAGTCTTTTCCCCAGCGTGAGAGTTTATTGTTTCATGAATCTATTTAGATCAATGACACAATGTCAAATGGTACCATAAAACAGTTTAGAGTTACAAGCAGTGTTGTGCCCAACGTTTCTTCGAGAGAATCATTAAATCAAATTAGAGGCTGAGAAAGATTATTTAATGATTGACGAAAAAGCCAGTTTGAACGCATTTCCATTATATTCAAAGATATACACTGAAAAAAAAATGATTATAAAATAAACTAAATGCATATTGTCCGATGATTTGAAATAAGAAAAAAAAAATAAATAAATGAATGCTTTTGCGAGGCATTCTACAAACTTATCATTCACACAGCTAGTTTTGAATTGCTATGACAGGTTATAGGAAAACTATACAGGTTAAAGAGATTCAACAACATCACACACTTTATCGTTATAAACAAAACAATGCGATATAAAACCCTTCTTATGACAAAATGTTTTAAATTTGACACTTTTCTCCATCGGACTCATTGGACAAACGTAGGCTATGTAATCCGTCTGATCAAACTAAATTTAAAATGTTCTTTGTTTTTTAGCATTTCCTATCCTTGTTTTGCTTTAATTGTAGCTAGCTTTCCAAAATAACAAACAAACAAATAACAACATAACACAATCTCTATTTAGACTTAGATTGATGATTCAAGCATATTCATTTTAGACCAATACATCAATTAGAAATTATTTTCTTAAATTTTTCTCGGCTTTCCTTCACGGAGAATACCACAATATTCGTTCCGTAGGTTTAGGCGAATTAAAGAACCAAGAATGATAGCAGCTCGCGGAATCGAACCCAGTCCGCTTGGTCGTGAGACCGGTGCTCTACCCCGCAAACACGGACACCAGTGGGGTATTTGAAAAGAGTAAAATGTTGTTTGATTTAGAAATTAACGAGATTTTAGTTTTATATGAAATATATACTTTTTATGCTACGTCTAACACACATGTAACAACAACAAAAAATTAAGGTAACATTTAGTCATCATGCTGTGTTTACGCCCGTACGTCCTTCCACCCTTCTGTCTATCCATTCGAAGTCATTTTTCCACAACTCTAGGACCAACTTTTAAAGAAAGAAACATTTACTGCCAGGTATCGTTTCACTCGCTTTTCAACTGGAAGCTGTTTCAAAGAAAGGTTGGTCTTTATGTGAAAATTAGTTTTCTCAGATATCTTTCAATTTATAAGTTAAATTTTATGAAATTCTTAATTCAAGTTATATATCAAATGCTATAGTCTAGAACTATTTATGATTCATTTACACAATACTGTCTTATGAGGAAAGGTGGCTTTATCATTATACCTTTATGTCTATCGGCCTGAAGCAATTTTTCAGAACCCAGGGAGCAAATTAAAAAAAAAAACAAAAAACAAAAAAAACCAAACCTTTATATGTGAATTCCATTTAGACATCCTTTTTAAGTCTCCAAACGTCAGTTAGGGTGACGTTTTGTCGACACGAGGGTGTGTTGTGGATGTGATGAGGATATGTTCAGGTGAGTTAAGGGTGTTAGTAGCTGGTTTGTCTAACTACTAAGATCTAGATAAGAAGGTGTGATACAAATCATTCCTGTTCTTGTGAGAACGATTTAGAATTGTTTTGGTGAAATCTATTTGATGTTTCTAAGAGTACCCAAAACATAGGGCTTGAAGAAACAAAAATGAGATTTACATCTCAAAATAGAATTCTCTTTCTTTATCTGGAGCAGGAAGTACATGGCTCTGGAATTTGTTCTCTTCCTAAGGGCCAGTCCGAATAACTTAGCTACTTAGACTAACAAATAGTTCTCTAATATCAACACCTTTTATTTTATACCTGATTATTTTAAGGTGTGAAATTGTTGCCATTTAATTTATTTTGTTTTAATCAATGAGTATAAAAATAACGATACATGTTTTACTGTTTATTAGATCTTTTCAATGCTTTTCCAGTGTAGTAATTTTGCACAATAAACAATTCCCGATATAACTTATGGTCAAAGGGAGATAAATAGATGTAAACTGGTTACTGATTTTTGAATAAAAATATTCTGTATGAAAAATAATTTCTTCATCATTTTGGTAGTCAGATTTTCTATTCTATGATCTATCATAATGTCAATTCTCAATAACTCAAATGATAGAAAGATTTTGTAGCTTTAAGGAAAATCTTATTGAAAATGTTTAACACAAGGAAAAGGGCCAAATGTCAATTGTAATTAGTTTTTGTTTCCAATAGCAGCTAGTCAACTCACTTCACCCATTTTACCTAATTCCATCCCCTTTAAGCACCGAAAAAATATTTTTGGATACTATTGTAGGAAAAGGAGAAATTGCTTGAAATAGACAATTTCTATTTTTTTCCACAAAGTTTTCTAATTGAAATGAAAGTATTTTTCTTTTTAAAAATTTACACATACTTTGAAAAGTGGTCTGCTTTTACTTGCAGTTCGGACCAGTCTAATATTTTGTCAACACTTGGGGAAAAAATAATATGTACCGATTTTGGGAGTGAAAATGTCGTAACTGCAACTTTATCAAAACCCTACAATGATACCATACTAAAAATAGAGAGGCTACCTTAAATATATTTTATGTGGCTATACGAGTTTTAATTTTGAAAAAAAACACGATTATTTTCACAAGATTATTAATCTATCATCCAAAGAACTTAATGACACAGAAATCAATCTTTTAAGTAAAGGATTAAAATTTACTCCAACGCCTAATAAAAGTAATGTAGAAGAGTTGGAAAACGACATAAATGAATTTACGAGAAAATAACGTCTAGTGGAATTTTCATAATTTCTGAGGATACTGATAGGTCCATAGTTAGAAATAAAAGTGATTTCATCCCAGAAAAGAAAAGAAATTCGAGTTTGGAAAAGTTTATTGCTAATATTAATAATATGTCGAAAGAAAATGTCAGTCAAAAAGTAAAATCTAATATATCCCGAAATGAAAGAGTAGCAATTCAAAGTTTAACACAAAATCATGATATAATAATCAAAGAAGCTGATAAAGGTGGAGCAGTGGTGATCATGGATGCATCTCATTATAAACAAATGGTGGAGTCACAACTAAATGATACAAATTACTATGAACGTCTTGACCATAACCCAAGTAATTTAGATAGAATAAATTATCATAAAGTAATCGACAAATTTAAACACTGTTTTACGGATAAAGAATACGATTATCTAAAACGTTTTGAAGTTAAGGAAAGAAATTTCTACGGCCTACCTAAGGTACACAAAAACAGTCAAATTAATAAGGCTTGTTCAACTTCTAAAGCCCAAACTGTTAATGTAAGAAATGTGATAGATATTAAATTACGACCGATTGTCGCTGGGCCAAGTTGTCAAACACACAGACTCAACAATTTTTGGATATTCTTTTGCGACCGTTAACCAATCACATTAAGAGCAAATCAGAGATACAACAGACTTCTTTAATTCGTTACCAACAGAAGTAGACAAAAAAGTTTTACTAACCACATTTGACATAGAGTCGTTATACTCTAACATCACGCACGAGTTCGGTCTCGAGGCAACAGAATATTGGCTTAATAAACTAGGCAAAGAGACTATACCATCCAGGTTTTCTAACTCATTTATTTTGCAATCTCTTGAGTTTATTCTTAAAAATAAAACATTCAAGTTTAATGACAACTTCTATCGTCAAATAAAAGGTACGGCCATGGGCACGAATGTAGCCCCTGTATATGCAACCCTTGTATTGGGATATTTAGAAGAAAATCTGTACGAAATAATCAAAGACAAGTACGGTCATCATTTTAAACAGTATTTTATCAACAGTTGGAAACGTTTTCTTGGCGATATCTTTATATTATGGCCGAAGTCATTAGAGGAACTACGTAACATAAACACTTTTCTAAACTCGATTCATGAAGACTTGAAATTTACTCTACAACACAGTGAAAAAGAAATAGCATTCTTAGATGTCCTTGTGAAACTTAACAATTTAAATATTGATACGGACATCTTTTACAAACCTACAGATAGTAAACAGTATTTACTTTTTACGTCTTGCCACCCTAAACACACGAAGCAAAACATTTCCTTTTTCTTTGGCAAGGCGACTATGTACAATAATTTCAGATAAAAAAACACTTGAAATACGACTTAGCGAATTGAAAAATACTTAATTGCCCCCAAAGATTTCTCTTATAGATAATGGTATTTCTAGATCGCTAAAACTCTCAAAGGCAGAGCTGAGAAAAGTGAAAGAAACAAAAGAAGAACACGTAATTCCGAACATTTCTACACAAAAACCCAGAAATATTGAGGCATACAATATAATTACAGAAAACCTCAAAATCTTAAACAATGATGAACAGATGAAAGATATTATTTCAACACACAAAATTATTAAAAGTAAACGCCAGCCTGCCAACCTCAAAAGACTACTGACCAAAGCTAAATTCTCGGAAAAAACACGCTCTTTTGAAGTACAAAAATGTGGCTCGAACAAATGTGGACTCTGTAAGCATCTCATCATAGGAAATACATATTCATTCCGAAATGGACGCAAATTTCACATCAAATTTTCAGCAACATGCAAAATAGAAAATGTTATATACGCCATAAAATGTGCAGGATGCTCTAAAGATAATATAGAAGAAACAACACATTTAAGAAATCGAGTTACGCTACACAATCAACATATCAATAACCCCAAATATGCACTTCTACCGGTCAGCAAACACATTGGTCCTTATGCAAAGAATTGCACACCAAAATACCACATAATGCCAATATACAAAATGACTGTATTAAACGCTTTAAAACTAAAGAAGAAAGAATCCTTATTAATAAACATTTTAAAACCAGAATTAAATTCAAAATAGGTATTAACAAATAATAACATTGTTTATTATTTTTTATTAATAACATCTAAGAATAACGTCCCCTGACATTAACGACGTCACATGACATTACGGACGACGTAACGACGTAACGACGTTACTAAGCATTTCTGAGGAACCGCTGAGCGGGGAACCGCGTTAAGTGTACTTCCTTTCTATATGTGATTATTTATATAGTAATTAAATTATGTAAAACTTCATCTCCTTATCTTTTTCCGTATATATATACAATCGACTTTGTAAGTATAAGAAAGTACCAGGTTTCAAGACAAACGATATCAAGAATTTTGTATCAACAAAACGGCAATTTGTACAACCCTCCTTAAGCCGCCGCCATAGCGCAGTCGGTAGCGCAAATCTTCAATCATGTGATGTCATAGGTTCGATCCCCGGCGGCGGCACATATCCTTTCCGACAATTGACTCTTATCAATGGGTGGATAATCGTATTCCTAAGTCGGATAGCAGCTGGGGGCTAGTAAAGGATTAAGTGGTAGTACTGGTGTTCTAAATACCAGGAAATCATTGTTAGGTGTTCCAGCCGCCGCGATATGACTGAAATAATGTTAAAAGATACGTTTAACCATATTCAATCAATCAACCCTTCCTCATTCTAGCATAAAATAGATTGATAAATTATTATTGAACTTGTATAAAACCTTGACAGATTCCATGTTATACTGAATGTTTCTGTCAACAGGCTATTGGTAGCCCGCTAGATCCAGTATCAGGGATCATGTTTGGCAAAACTTAAAACAGACGCCCCGTCTCCATGTGACCTTAGTTGTTGAGTGGGTCGTCAAACCATACAAGCCTATGTTTGAACGTTCATTATACATAGTTGGTAACTGTGCTAATGGTAATTGCTAAAGGTCATCGGCGTCAACCGCCTCATCGATAGAAAGACGCAGATTATTTTTACTTCACTAACTTTAATCCCATCTTCTCTTATGCTCATGCACCACCATGGAGTCAATGTGTATAAATTCCCTGTAAATCTATTATAATACCGTGCGCGCGTGAAATGTTTACTTGCTGTTTATAATGGTTCCAAATGCTATCCAGATATATATCAATAAACTCCACTAGCCAAGGCCAGACGGTCTTTTTTCAAAGCATTTGGTCCGACATGAGTCAGTCCGTATACTTTTTAGCCCACCTAGGCGAGAAGTTCGCAACCCAACGTTATTTTCCGTTGTCATGGCTGCGTTCATAAACTCCTCTCCTACTAAACCAGTGAGCTTAAACTTTATTAAAACTTGCATGGAAAATCCTTGAAGATCTACAAGAAGATTTCATAAAAAGAAATTCAACTCTTAAATAATGTAGCCATAGCAAGAAAGGGGGAAATAAATCTCATAAAATATTTCTTCTAAAATCTGAAACGTTATATTTGGGCCCTATTGGACAGTTTACGAAATTTGTTAATGTTATGGTATCAAAATTGGGCTTCATTTAGGCATGCCCTTTTATGTATAGAAGTAAACGAGAGAAATTCTTGAAAAATCTTCTGAGACACAAGAAACTAGAAAATCTTGAAGTATAGCTACTAGCATTCTATAGTTGACCTTCACCGAGCTTATTGCCCCATAAAGATGGAAAAATTGTTGTTCAAAAATGAGTTCATTTCTTTTTCCTCATTATTTGCTGATTAAGGAGCTTCTTACTCTTATTATCAAGAAGTTTCGTTGGGGGTGGGGGCATTGCCACAGGTCTCTTGTTAAAAAGGTCTCCAAAAGCCATCTTTTAATATAATGATAGTGCCAATTGACCCTTGACAGTTGAATATCAATTTGATAAAAGAAAGGTATAATCATGATGGAGACCCATATCTACTCTGATTTAAAGGCTAAAAAAGGCTTTGGCGATTTTAATTTAGCGACCGAAGGACATTTGTCCTTTCTACTACTTCATGCAAACGGTTTGCCATAATTTCACGAGTCTGAACATAGAGAAAAATGGTTATGAAAGGAAAATACGATTTAAAAGAATCAGTGTAAAGTTATGACTATTGTTTGTTAAAAATTATCTGTGAAACTTGATATTAACGCTGAACGTAATAGAAACACTAACAGAAAGACATATTCGACATCACTCGAAAAGTTACAGGGCTATATCCAAGAGTCTTAAATGTCGCATGTCTTTGTTAATTGTCGAATCGTGAAGCATATCCCAAGTCATTCGTGAACAAGATACATGCGAACGTTTGGTGAAATGAAAAACATGTCTTTATCGAACGCGATGAAAATAATTTGGCACCGTCAAAGTATCGGTGCATAGGCTCAATTCTGTTAGGATCCTTTTACACCAGTAGAAAATTGAGTGACGTCACTGGAATTTACTTCAGGAGATCGGCATACGCTGTAGAATGAAAAAAGTTATTTTCCAAAATCTAGTCCGAAAACAGATAAATTGATTGAATGGGGTTTAACGCCGCTTTTAACAGTATTTCAGTCGTATCTCGGCGGCTGGAGTACCTAACAATAGATTCCTCGCACCAGTTCTACCACTACATCATTTCCTAGCCTCCAGTTTCTATCCCACTTAGGTTTACGATTATTGACCCATTGGTGAGAGACAAATGTCGGAAAAAATATGTGCCGCCGCCTGGGATTGAACCCATGACATCCCATGGTTGAAGATTAGGAGTCTTACGCGCTACCGACTACGCCATGACGGCGGCTTCTGTCCGAAACTGCATTTTACATACACGTTGTTGATCCATATGATAAAATGATTATTGTTTGTGAGTTGAAAATCTATTCTATGGTTTGTTTGAATGGGGTTTTACGCCGCTTTCAACAGTCTTTCAGTTATATCGCGGCGGCTGGAGCACCTAACAATCGATTCCTGGTATTTCTCTCACCAGTACCGCCATCACATCCTTTCCTAGCCTCCAGCTGCTATCCCATATAGGTCTACGTTTATCGACCCATTGGTGGGCGACAAATAGTCGGAAAGGATGAGTGCCGCCGTCGGGGATCGAACCCGGGACCTCTAGATTTACATTCTATGGTTTAACGCTTGATTTAGCCGTCTCCGCCCTTGATTGTTTATTCCAGAGGACAGCTAACAGATGTTTGCATACCCAAACTAATCGACCCTTTCGTGGGTGGAAAAAAAGGCGGCGCCTTTACTCTGGCTAGAAATTACTGAAATTCATCATTCATGTCCCATGCAATTAGGTCTCAAAAGGCAGACTATTGAATGGAGATGAAGCACCAAAGAGGTCGTATGTCATTAAATATTGCGGAATCTCCTACAAAATCGTAAACACATATAATATTATATGCAATGTTGTACAAAGAAACCCCAAAAATATAGTGTTGTCACACCTAGATAGGAAAATTGTGCGATATCCTAAAACGTGATTTGACGTCACTTTATAGTTGCAAATGATGTCAAATGTTGGTTTTCTTGACTACCGATATGGAACTAGACCACTCAATGTAATAAACAGAAAAAGTCTTAAGCAATTTTCAATATATTTTTTGTTCCAAAATTTAATTTTATATACGATAGGATTATGTGTGACCTGGACAGAAAAAGTTTGATGCTTGGATTATCGGATATGTCACTTTTTACCACGTCTACGATCGATTTCTACACCATTAATTTATATATTTCTTCTTCTTCAGGTTTGATCAGTTGGTTCTCAGGGATATCAGTTTTGTGGCTCCTTGCAATTATGTTTTTGGAATTTGTTAACCGTCCTCTGTTCACGGAAAAGAAAGACAGACGGGTCAAAACTCCCAGAAAGAACTATATTTGTTCTATTCAAGATGGTCGCCTTGGAAACCATCTTTTCCAGTATGCCGCCATATATGGAATTGCTAGACGAAATAATTTCTCTATCGTCGTCACGGAGAATTATGATATAGTTAGGGCATTTAATCTTCCTAATGCGAGTATCTTTAGAACTTATTTTTCTTGTTTCTTTCTTAAAAAGATTCGCGAAAACAGGGGTTGTTTTGGTTTATTTGATGATAGATTAATGAACCTACCCAAGGATAAAAACTACGTGATTGGAGATTGGTTACAATCCTGGAAATACTTCCGTGATGTATTTCCGGAAATCCGGAAAGAATTTATATTTCGAGAACATATCAAGGAGCCTGCTGAATATATAGTAAGGAATCTGAAATACACAAAATCAGGTGACGCAACTACGGTTGGGATTCATATAAGAGCTGGAGATAGGTTAACTGCAGATTTGCGAGCGATAGGTTATAGAACAGCACCGCCTTCTTACGTTCAGAATGCTATAGAATTTATGTTGAATCGATTCAAGAGGATTGTGTTCATTGTGTGTTCAGAGGATTTAGAATATGCCCGGAATATGATTGGAAACAAGACCATTGAAGTGTACTATTTTTCAATAAGCCCTGCTCATGACATGGCGATTCTTTCAGAATGTGATCACGTGATTATGACAGTCGGAACTTTTGGGTGGTGGGCGGGTTTTTTATCTAACGGAACTGTTGTTTACTACAAATATCCCTATACAGAGAATACAAATCTATGGTCTTGTTTAAACCACGATGACCATTATCTTCCCGACTGGATAGCGCTAGAGTAGATCATCAAATCAGACTCGCCAGCAGAATTTAAAAGGGAAAGGTTCTTAATAAACTTTGCCTTTCATTCAAGAATAAAGTTTGTTTCGGTGTAAGAGCTATCTATCTTTAGTGGTGCTTTTTCAACGCCTTACAGTGCTTTCCCGTCGAAGGTCAACGATAATGATACGAGGTCAACAGATGAAGCCGTATTATAGCCTCTGTTGACCAGCAGATGTTCCTAGCATGTTACGGCCCAACTTCTCTGGATAGGTCTCGAATATAAAATAGTCAATAGAGGAATAGAGAGAAGAATGAATTGAAATTCGCTGATACTTTGGAATGAAATGTTTTAGGCGGCTGAAAAAGCTACGGAACACTTTCATGGTCGCTAGAGGATGCCTCATTCAAGGTCTCTAAAGACTCGTTATGTACGGGAAAAAAACGTTTTCTTGAAATATATTTGACTAAAAGTGAACTCGAAAACCTTTCCGGCATTCGACCAGTTACGGGATCCGGGTACCACGTTTTTCTCTGTGATTTATTTTCAACGATCTAACCAAACAATTTGACACCGAATGTCGTTAAAGTCTGATATCATTAGACGCTTTACTATAACAACAGCCAATGATATGAAGCTTAAATGATTAAAATAATTTTGGGTGCAGAAGCCTTCAGAAATAGTGACGTCACTAAAGACTTTCTGGAAGTACTGAATACCTCGAAAAATTAACCGAGAGGGACGTTTGTTAAAGATTTCATTTTTTTTCGTGGCCAAATAGTTTTGCATTACGAAATCCATTTAATTTATTTTCTCTTAGAAATAGTGAATAATGTCAGCTCCCATGTAAGAAATTCAATGGTTTCAGAAATTGTTTTCATTTTTTTTTTATTATCATCATTATAAAAGTAATTTCTCCGTATTTAAAATATCCGAGCGCCGTTTGACAAAACTCGTCTTCAGGTCTCTTTTGCTACATCCTTAAAATATTGCCCAACTAGTAACACTTTCCCGTGCAATCCCTGATTCTACGCCCTGAGCTATTTTACTTTAGAAAACATTGTGTTAAAAATAAGACAAGGATTTTCTTCATTTTTCACGATTTTTTTGTCATAAAGGATGGTTTAATTTTTTATTATTCTAGTTCTTTATTGCAAAAGACAATTGTCCATATTGCATGCAATTACAACAATACATCTAGGACATGTATAAAGTATGAAAGACTGGTGGTGACCTCATAAATTCACAGTTCAAACCTCATACATGTGAAGTATGAAGTTTGTAGTGTGAAGTATGAAGTGTGAACTCGAAAGTGTGAAGTCGGATGTATGAAGTTTGAAGTCGGAAGAGGGATGTCGAAAGTATGAAATACAAACTAGGGCGTATGAAGATTGAACTCGGAAGTATGAAGTGTGAACTCGGAAGTATGATGCCGGAAGTATGAAGTCTTGTGAACTCGGAAGTTTAGACTCGGACGTAGAAAGAGTGAACTGTGAAATCGAAGGTGTGAACCATTGGAGTCGGAAGTATGAAGTCGGAAGTGTAAACTGTGAACTCGCATGTGTGATGTCAGAAGTATGAAGTTCTGAACTGTGAACTCGGACGTGAATACTCGAGTGTATGAAGTGTGAACTGTGAATTTGTTAGTTGGAACTGATAGTTCGAAGTCAGAAGTGAGAAGAGTAAGGTCGGAAGTGTGAGATCGGAAGATAAAGATCGGAAGTATAAAGTGTGAGGTCGGAAATGAGAAGTTTAAACAGAGAAGTCGGATGATGAAGTGTGAAGTAAGAACTATCAATTCGGTAGTATAAAGTGTTTACTTGGAAGTGTGAAGTATAAAGTCACACTTCAGACTTCACACTTCAAACTGCACTCTTAAAACTTCCGAATTAACACTTCACACTTTACATTTCAAACTCCACATTTCAAACTTCAAACTTCCGACTTCGCACTTCACACTTCAAATTTCCGACTTCACTCTTCCGAGTTCACACTTCAAACTTCCGATTTCATACTTCTGACTTCACCTTTGACACGTCAAACTCCCGACTTCGAACTTTCTACTTCACACTTCCGACTTCGGACTATCGACTTAACACTTCCGACTACAACGTTCCGGCTTCAGACATCCGACTTCAAATTTCCGATTTCCGACTTTATACGTCCGACTTCATATTGGATATTGTTTAATTGTGCACTGTTAATTTTAGAAGTCACCACGGGTCTCATATTTCATACTTCACACCTCACACATCATAGTTCGCAAGTATGAAGTATGAAATGTAACCTGTGCATTCATGATGTCACCACCGGTATTCCGTAATATAGCGTTTCGAGTTGACGGACAAACGAAAAAATACATAGAAAAGATAAATGGAGAGAGTTTAAGATGAGTAAGATACATAAGAGTAAGGAAGACTGTGGAGAAATGATAGGGAGAACATCATATATATAAGAGATGAACAGAATATTTTTTGTTTTCATGGAGGTATGAACCGAAAAACTTAAATTAGGTTTTTCGGTTCATACCTCCACGAAAACATAAAATATTCTCATCATTTCTTATAATTTAATAGCATCGAGTGAAAAAACCAAAAGCTTAACAAATTTTGATACCTTTTTAATTTGTGCGGAAGAAAACAAAATTGCTGCGTGCCCTAAATTTTGTTCATGAAGTTATGAATAATTTTTTTCGACCGATCAGAACGCTTGTTTTTGATACATGAAACTAATAATCAAATTGTATAATCAGTAGGAGAAAAGCAACCGAAACCTGGTAACTACGGCTAGAGAAAACTTGTAGTTACGACGGCTTAACCACACGGTTTTGCCAAACATTTGCAGAAAGTAATTAAATGTTCATTTTTATTTGTGTTGATCACAATTTTATTTATTTTAGACTGCCAACCCTTTGAATTTGGACCAGTCTAAAAATTTGAAAAACAGGAAAAAGGTTAATAACACAGAATGATAGATTTAAGTTAAGGGAGTATTAACTTTGCCCAACGAGCAATTGTGAAATTAATGAAAGCGATGCATTGGCGTGTAAATAAAACAACGAGAAGTAGTTTCAATATACAGATGATATGTTAAGCGTAACATTTTCAGCCCCAATATAATAGCGATAGAATCTTCAACCATGGTAAACTACTCGATCAGTCACCAATTTGATAATAGTTGTAACTGACCAGTCGCTGGCCCCGCCCACCCCACTTAATAACTCCAACAGGAAGTCTGCTTCGGTTATTAATGGCGTTATTTTGCAAAATTTATGGCCAGTAGCTTGTAACAAAAATGTAAAGCCGCTGAATAAGCTGTAGTTACGACGTTTAAGTCGCCAAACCAACAAAAATGTTTCACAAAAATGGCAGCAAATGTTGGAGTTGAAAGCTCAATGCCGGGCTGATTAAATGACTTGATTGGTCGATTGGTTCCCTGATTGACAGCCGCGATTGGTCAATTATGTATAGATTGTAGATTTCCCACCTTTTGATTTCTATTAGTGAAAGAGTTGCTTCGCACCGATTGTTTTGAAACTTTGTAAATACATACTACCCATTAATGTACCACGAAAATGAGTTTCCTTCGTCAAAATTTCAAATTCACGGCCCCTAGTCGAGCGATTGGGTAGAAGCAATAAAATATCTTCCCATTTTCAGACTTCGTGCAAAACATTTCTTGAATTTTAGAGAGAATTATATTATTGTAAACTGTGCAATTCTATGGTGGCATATCTTTAGAAATATAAAAATGTAATTCGATTAAGATATTTAAAAGGGAAAAAAAGGTCAATATGAATTTCGGAAGCTTACCTTCTTATTTTAAAATGTGTGTCTAGTTAGATACTTTATAAAAAGCTATAAAAGCCTACCTTTTCGTGTACTAGTTTGAAATCGGTAAATTTGTTTATAAAGTTTCGTATACAAAACATTAGTTTTTGTTTTTTTTTAATTGTTTGTAGCTTTTCAAAACCTTAAATTTGTTCATTTATCATTTTTTTTAAAAAGTCCTTGCAAATTCAAACGACCTAATAAATCTACCAAAGAAGAGAATGTCATTCATCTAAACTTTAAATAAACTGATTCTCTGTCTTAGTTTTTTATAAGTTTTGTTGAAGGAGGAGGAGTTGCCTTTTGTAGTTTTTTTTTTACTTTGGACAGTCTACTGTATATATTCATTATCTGTTTTCTACATAATCTCGGCTAGTATCTAAATTATAACAATTACTACTTTAATCATTTCCCGTTTTTTTGAAATATTAGACTAGTCCAAAATGAATTTTGCTGTAGACAACAATCAAAATTGGAAACACTTTGAATTGAACCATCCTATGTGGTAGAAAATTTTGTGGGAAAAGGAGAAATTGCTTGTCACAAACAATTTCTCCTTTTTCCAAAATGTTTTCTCAAGTATAAAAGCACAGTGACGCATAATCCCAAGTTTATACAGGAAAGGGTTAACCCTTTCCCGAACAAACCCGGGATTTTACTTTGTTGTAATTCTATACCTGAGAAAACATTGTGGAAAAGGAAGATATTGCTTGTAACAAGCAATTTCTCCTTTTCCCACAATATTTTCTACCATATAGGATGCTTTCATTTCAAATTGAATCTACTTTTTATTGTAATGTGTGTTCTCTTTCAATTTCGACCCTTTTGAAATGTATATTCCAAAAACAGGAATGGGTTAATTGAAGAATGTGCTTGTTACTTGTGTTTCCTCCTCGTCTAACTGCTAAATCCTTCACTATAAAATAACAATTTTATACGTTATATTTTGAAATGACGTCTGAAATGTTTTTAGAACTCTTAACCCGACTTTATAATCTGTAAATAGATTCAACTGCTTCATAAACATTAATTCCAAAATGCCAATGACAGCCATATGTAAGGAAATTTTTCCTGAAAGCCTTTTCGAAGCTCTCGATTTTTAGGTCACTTGACCGAAGTTGATGGTGACCTTTTTCGATCGTGTTTCGTCCGTCATCGTCCATCGTGCGTTTTACATTTTAGATTTCTTCTTAAGAACCATTGAACGTTTGCAGGAAGCATCCCAAAGGAAAGGTAATGTAGATTTGTACACGCAATGGGGAAAAATGGTTCATCTTTAATAATCTTCTTGTCATGAACCGGATGTTGGATTGGATTCACATTTGATGTTAAGGGTCTTTAGGGTAAGGACTATAAAGTTTTAACAAGAAAAAAAAAAACTTTGAGGAAATGGCCGTGCTAGTGGGGCAAAAAGGTCTGTAAAGTTTACATAGTGACAACTTTGAAAATATTTTTCTATAAAAAAAACAACAACAACAAAACACAAAAAAACTACAACTCCTATATTTGGTATATGGTATAATCTTGAAGACCTCTATCAAAATATGAATTACGACCATAGAGTCAAAATTAGCCCGTTCTCGGACTTCACAACTTTAACATAGGCTTATATAGTGAAAGCTTCAAATCTTCTTCTCTCAAAAAGAAAGGCATAGAGCTTTGACATTTGTAATGTGTCATCATCAGGGGATTCTTTATCAGGATTGTATAAATTATAGTCCCAGGGTCATATCTAGCCCATCCCCCGATGACACAAGATTTAGATAGGGCTTATATTGTGAAAACTCCTTCTCCTAACCTAGAGCAATGATATTTGGTATACCGCACCATCTGGTAGAACTCTATCAAGATACTAAATTATTGCCCCAGGGCCAAATTAGCTTGGTTTCCGAACGTCACAAGTTTAACATATGCTTGTAAAATCTTTTTCTCCTAAACAGAAAGGCCAGGAGCTTTGATATTTGGTGTGTAGCATAATTTAGTGGACTTCTTTCTGCTTTTGTGCTCTTTGGACTCAGGTGACCGATAAGGCACTATGGGCCTCTTATTATTAATGTTGGTCCTCCGGATGAATTGTCAGATCATAATGTCTTTTTGGTGCGGTATGAGAACCAAAGTAACACACTCTGCACTTATAAATGATGCTCCTGAAACTGGCTATATCAAATTACCTGATAAGTTTATAATTGACGATTCTTCTAAGGATAAATTTACAGAATCTCTTTTAGATAACGGAAGTGTCTCTTCGCGTCATAAAATTTAAAAAGAAATGGCTTAATAATAACGGCTTTATCATGAAAAGAGAACTAAGAAATCAAGAAAAACGCCTCCAAACAGATCATTTAAATTTGAACTTACAGTTGCTTTTTATAGACTAAAAAAGAAATATAAAAAGACCCTTTAATCGGCAAATCATTTAGTAGCTAGATAAATTACGTGACATTGATTCGAAATCTTTTGAAAACATTGATCATTAAAGACAAAATATTCAGACAGCAAAAATCCTACCGCTATTTCTTCTTCGTACAACTATATATCATAATCTTTATTCTGAAGATTACCGAGACTTAAACTTAACTGATCTAGACATGGCCCGCTTAACTATTCATTTGAAAAACAAAACTTGAAAATAACAAATAACAAGGCTAAGACTTGATCTTAAATGAGTTTCGTCAAATATGGCAAAGATGTAAAGCTTCTTCCAATTGTCAAACTCTTTAACAGAATGTTAAATTCTTTAACTTTCCAAAATAGCGGGAATGTCTCATTTGTCTCTTTTCTAGCATAAACAACGGTGTAAATATGACTGTAATAACTATTTTTGTGTAAGTTTTAGTAAACTATTTACATCATTACCGCAATCTCATTTGCACAATCATATGGAAAATAACAATCTATATAACAGATTCCAAGCTGGATTTAGACCAGGATACAGAACAACACATATATACAATTAAGACACTTATGAATAAGTACTTGTTCAAATGCAAAAGTAGAGTTTATGCCTGTTTTGTAGACTTTTCAAAAGCCTTTGATACTGTTTGGTTTTCAGATCTATTTCAAAAATACCTGGAGGACATTGCTTCAAAGTGGTAATATACATTATACTCCAATTCGAAATGATTAGTTAAAAAGGATAATTTCATTTCTCAAGAAGGTAATTATGACAGAGGCATACGTCAAGGTGATGGCCTAAGTCCTATTTAATGTATAATGGCCTAAGTACGCTACTATTTAATGTATTTATCAATAATATAAGTGACATATTTGATCTAACTACTTCTGGCCCTGCTGTGTTGAACTTTACCAAAGTAAATTGCTTGATTTGTTTTATTATTAGAAAGACAAGAAAGTTTACAATCCTGTTTTGACTCTCTGCACTTGTACTACAAATGGAAGCTTAGCCAAAGAAACATTACGACTGAGAATCTTAGTTTTAGATTGTCTGAATAATTCAAAACATGAAATTGTGGATAAATATACGTATTTTGGTATAAAACTTTCAAACAATGTCAATTTCAAAATTACTGTTAAGCGTTTATACCAAAATACTTTAAAATATTTTTGCCTTAAAAACAAATATTCTTGATCATGATTTAAATGACAATTACTTGAAATTTAAACTCTTCGATACTCTTTTACGGCTAATTTTTATTGGTCTGAAATTTGGATTGGAGACTATAAACAAAACAAAATTCTCTCGACAATCTACCTTGTGAGACATTCATAATAGTTTTTGTAAGTTTCTATTAGGTGTTCATAAAAAGGTATCTAACTTTGCTGCTAGATCTGCATTTGGCAAAGAACCTTAACTTCCATATATCGCTTACTTAGTGAGGCCTTTGAACTGATCTGTTCATTTAATGAACCAAGAGTCGATACGTATGTACTTTATCATATCCTCTAAATAACTACGATTTTTTTTCATTGTTACATTCATTTATTCTTATTTTATTTCATTGTATTATGACATGTTTTTAGAGACACTCACTCTGTTATGTAGGCTTTCTGAATAAAATCGCGTGTCTTCTATGTTGTACTCGTACTTAAAAAGATATAAAGGTTTTATCAGTCTAAGAATTCCTAAAGCCTTTTTGTACATTTAATTTCTATAATACTTTTGACAGCATCTTAGCAATCTCAATCTATATTTTCTTGGGGTTTGTAAATATTTTTTTATAAAAGAAGTTTTAAACATTTTTATTTGTATCATTTTATATGTAGAATGTAAAAATTTTCTCGTGTGCCACTTTTTATGTCACATTTCTTTACAAGCTACAAAAACCCTTGAAAATTAAAGAGACTTAGCAGCATATGAAATCGAGCTGCATCTTTAAGGAATAAGCACAAAGAAATAACCGAGATGACATATTTATGTATAATAGTAAAGCTTTAAATATTGCAATGTGATGTTGTTCTTATTCAGAACAAGGTTGAAAGTACAATTCTTAACCCATTGCCACACAAGAACATTTTAAACTGGACCAATCTGAAAGAAGTTGCAGACGCCAATTTCAAGTTGATGAAGTTTTAGATTTTTCAACTATCTGGATGGAAAACCTTATATCAAATGAAGAAATCGCTTGTCACAAACAATTTCTTCATTTGACACAATGTTATCCCAATTGCTTTTCTTGAGGGGCGTCAAAAAGCGTCATTGTGGAATGTAAAATCAAGAAGTTCGCTCCCACAACTATTTGTATAAATATAAAGCTATCACTGACAACCTTGTGAATTATCTCCTCAGTGTGATGAGTATCTCGAGGCTCAGATAGGATTTATCCCTTTCATTAATTTATGTAAACTAACCTCTCTCAATAATAATAATAAACACTATTGGAGAAATTAATTACTCGGTTTGAAATTTTTAGGTGGAAAGATTCTTTAGATATGCGTCCCTAAAGATTTTATCAAGGAAGTATGAACTGACATGAGAAGAAAACAGTGATATGAGCTTATATAGCTAATCGGCACTTTATCAAATATAGCATGGTTTTCGTATATTTATTGGTTAGATTTAAGATTTAGGGATTCAAATTAGATATCATTTATATTTGGATAAGTATGGGGGTTCATTTTTTATCATTTAAGGGGTTGGGGTTCTACATATTATCATCAAATATCGGAGAAGAATGTCTGCTTCAACAGTTTTTTGGGTGATTGGCGTTTATCATAACAAGGACATTTACTAAAATAACTACAGTAATTTTGACCTGCTAGTATCTAAAGGATCTACTTCTTTTGTGGACTCAGCGGACACCTCGACTTATTTTAATGCTTGAAAAGTAGTTCGCTAATAACTCTTCGTCGAACAAGGCTAGGAAATCCATTGAGAGGGATTTCCTGTCCTAATGATAATGAGCATAGTAAGTCTCTTTCAATGAAGCATTGTAACCATTTTAACATCCAAAACTTTGGACAGATTAAAAATATTGAATACTAGGTACAAAACGCTACACCAAAACACTCTAATTTTATTTTCTAAGAAACAACTGCATTTATCAAAAAAAGCAAATGAATCGGTTCTCTACAACATAATTTTATATTTACTCAACACAGTTATTTTGTGTTTGATTTATTTTCGTTAAAAAAAGTAATGTTTGCATGAATATTGAAAATTAAAATGTAAGTGTAAAGTATTTGAATAGTTATCTACGGAAAATAATTATAACATTAAGCACATTATTAAAATATGAAATATCTCTGATTATAATTTCATGAATGAATAGCTTTACAATATCAATAAATCTACCAACACGAATTCGAAAGGATCGACCTCGGGTAGACTAAATAGATTGCTCGTAAAGATTTCGCCCGAGGAATAATTACTTAATGCAGAGAGATCATACATTATTTTAGTTTAAACCGATCTATTTCTGTACAGAAACCTTTTGGATGATAAATGAAAGCTAATCTCTAGACCGATTTATACACTTTCTTGTAATTTTAACGAGCTTTCTTTTCTTTTGTCAACTCATCAATTCACCCGAACCCCTTCATAACTTTATGTGCGAAAATATAGCCATTTCTTTCTATGAAACATGCCTGTGGTAAACATTCACAAAATCACCACAACAGTCAGCAGCGTGTTAACTAAGATGTTGATGAAGGGTTCGGAAACCCACTGCTAATACACGTATATTAAACGCTGATAACAAATTTGATGTTGCCGATATTTAGTATGGAAATATGTGGACAAACCAGTTTGCGTTTGCTACCAGATCATGGTTCTTAATAAAGAGTATTACTGAATTAAATTAACGTATCTCCATGCTTCCGTTGAAAGTCGGTTTGCAATATGCACGAATAATCTAAATCCGTATTTTCTCAGGCGACGAATGTCACGCGTACGTGTAATTTCTAAAGCTGCATGGTTAAGAAAAGGAGAGATTTTTTTTCGTAGGCTCGACATAATGTTAAAATAGAACAGGGAGAAACACGAGCATGCTGAAAACGGATCATTGTAGGGGCTTACATCGGTTGAAATTGTCATTAATAAGTTTACTGCTTATTACCGATTGATGGACAGTCTTCTAAGTGATAGGTTCATTAAGAACACAGTACGACCATATCGAACCATGTGGAAATCGCGTTCAGGTGTATTTCTTACTAGCCAATGTTACAGGGAAGTGAAAAAAAAGTTTAACCTAATGTTGAAATCTAGACAATAATATTTAACGTCAAATTTTGAAAACTCGGGCGTTGCCGCGTCATCACAACGTAACGAGCCAGATTCAAGTTGTCGGCAAAGAATTTTCATATTTGTCACATGTATGTACACGAAAGCACGGACGGACAGGACGGATGAAGATACAGCAAAAGATGGGACTGCATTACGCCTTATCTTAACAATGGGCAAGTAATGAATCTGTCAGAAAACAAATGATTTTTTTCTTAAGAGTTCGATTTCTTTAAATGGTATCCCTGCTTTGTAAACGCCAATAATTGTCGAATCGCGGCTGCCAATTAAAGGATAAATCGAACAATCAAACCATTCATTTAGACCGAAAGTGACCTTTTAACTCCAATCTTTGTCGAAATTTATGTGAAGCATTTTTATTGGTTTGGTGACTTAAACGTCGTAACTACAGCTAAATCAAGCAGTAGTTATAACGTTTAGGTCCTTAACCAGTTATTTAACATTTTTGGTACATGCTACTGAACATAAATTCAAAATTCAAAGCGGAACTTTCTATCGGAGTTGAGTGGGTGTGTCTGGCGATCCGTCAGTTCGATACCGCCTCTCACAAACAACTGAAAATCTGCTTATCTTAATGCAGAATGCTAAGTCGTAATTTGAATCTAATTCTGAGCCATTCAATAACGAATTTTAGAAGACATTAAGCCAGTAGCTTGTGATAAGAAAGGTACTCCGCAACAACGCTGCTTAGTAAGTAAAACGTAGAATGGTCAAGTTCACATAACGTTTATCTATACGATATTAATATAAATATAAACGTCGCAAATATTGAAACTCCCATCAAGTAATAGTGAAATGATTAATCTATTTGCTATAGGGGAGTGCCAATACACGTTCAACAAAACTGCTCAACTTGTATGTAATAGTTAGTGATTCATTTTTACGATTACGAAAGCATAGTACGTGCTTACCATTAGATAGTCTACCAGCAATACCAGGTATTCAATAATTGTGACCGTGTGTTTAATCAGGATTAGACGCATCATGCAATTCGATCTTTAACTTATCAATCAAAGGAAAAAGGGACAACAAAATCTCTAATATCGACCGGTGAAATTTGAACTTCGACATTGTCCGACATTTTTGTGAAGTATTTGAGTTGGTTTGGTGACTTAAACGTCGTAACTACAGCTTATCCAAGCATTAATTGCGACGTTTAGTTCGCAAACCATTCTCTTTTTGTTGTTGTTGTTGTTATAATCTACTGGCCATACATTTTGCAAAATATATTGTAACGACGTTAGATATCGAAGTGGAACTTCCTGTCGGAGTAAGTGGGCGGGACCAGCGATCTGTTAATTGTGTATATGAAATCGAGGAGAGTGTAAGAACCAATGCTTGATTCCGATGACAATAATATACGAATAAGAAGTTTATAATGGTCCTTCAACGGACAAAAAAAGACTAGAAAGTTCCGACGGTCATTTTTTCACCCCACAGAACTAGAGATAAGAAGGAGTGGCGAGAATCTAGATCTATTACTTCTCATCCACACCTCATGTATTGGACCCTTACGATTCAACCTAGTACCAACAACAAAACGTTTGATGGCAGATAAACAAGTTCTACTGTTTGAATTAAATTCACCTTCACTATCTAACCTCTAAACAGACTTGTCGTTCTTTACCCTCTCACCATACATCTCTGACATGGGCTAAATGACAGACAAAGGAAAGGAAGAGATTTTATATTTGCTTTTGTTTCGCGAAAAATAAAGCGTATAGGGTTTAACAGACATGATTCAAGATACATTATACCTTAATCAAACTGGATGATTTACCATTTGAACTGCTATCTTAAATCCATCGCATATTTATGCGCTAGTTTTAACGTGAGATCAGTTGCAGAATATGACGTCATATGAAAAAGTGATGACGTATTGGTGGACTGACCCATTGCAGACGTGAGCGGAGATAAACCTGAATGCAAGATTATCCCTTCTACCCCGAGCCCTGACTTTAAAAGGTAGAAACAGTTTTAATCAGACAAACCAGTTCGTACACGATTACAATCAATTTCTTATTATGACTTATTCAAATTCTTTTCACAAACGAAGAAATAATCCGTTGAAAAGCAAGTGACATCCGCCCAATTGTAGTTACTATGCTTCAAAATGGCAACACAGTGCTCGTTTTCGGGATGATTCGGCTCTCCTTGGTACCAATTGGTTAGATTCACAATGCTGCCGTCATGCCCCCATGTCCATTCCAATGTCGATGTGTTATACTCTAGACCGATGTAAACTCCGTAAGCTAAAGAAAATTTACATACAATATTTCTGTGATTAAGATTAGGTTTGTGACATATAGCTCTCCTTTTTGGTAATAGCAAAGAAAATGACGAGTATATGTCCTATACACAATGGATTTGTAAGTAAAAAAACGTATTAGGCAAGCATAAATTTCAAAAAATTCATAGCAGATCGTATATCATATCGAATTACCTCCGAGGAAAGGCGGTTTTAAACTATTGAGAACCACATTTTGAAATACTTTGATAATAAAAAATGGCCTATAGTTTTTGTGTATTAGATACGGCAGTATGTTATGATCTTTTTTTCAAAATCCATAAATGCATATTTTTTTTTATTTTACCAAATATCTAGTGTCCAACCCCTAACCGATGTTAAAAGTGTCGGCTCTCTTTAAAAAGTCTTAGAATGACTGTAATTGCTGCGAAGATCCTGCTTTTCCTAAGTAGATCGGTATGTTTTCTTAAAGGAAAAACAATCGACTGACCAATCAGATTACACATCCAGTCAAGAGTTTCAAGGTTTTACTCCGACAAATACATAAAACCACACGATCTGTGGGTGTCCAAAAGGTTGTAATTTTAGTTGTTTTCGGTAGTCAACGAACCGTCTCCGACCACTTATTGAAACTATTGTCAGACCTACCGCAAAGTCAAAGTGTTTTTAGCTAGCAAAGTGTCAGCTTTGATAGCTTAAGTTAACAGACAAACTTTTGAGGTCGTCTCAAAGTTCAACGAGTGCAAACTGCCACTGGAGGCTTAACCACTAAATACATTGATTGCCTACGCCATAGAAAGTAGTTCTTATGTTATTATGGAAAATTGCAAACTCTATTCAAAATGCAGAGAATTCTTTTAAAAGCTTTCTATTTAATACATTACCAATCAATTTCGCTTTTTAAGCATCTCAAGAAAAAAGCTTTGGAAAACATTGTGGACAATGAAGAAATTGCTTGTAACATGCAATTTCTTCAGTGTTCGCAACGTTTTCTATCCAACAAGGGAAATATTTTCTAAATCAAACCATGCTTTGCTAGCTTACAGTACTTTCAGTACTTTGATTATTAATTGCCCTTAAAAAGTAGGCGTCGTTTGCAATTTTTATAACCAAATTTCTCCGCCTTTTGAAATGTGCAATTAACTAATTAATCTCTATACATTCATTTTTAGATTATATATAGAACTTTTGAAAACATACCGTCCACGCTACTTGCAATTATCCTCAGGTGTTGCATTTCTTTCATGGTGTCTGTGTGAACTAGATCGCCACACAAAGCATTGCAAAGTGTCTGAAATAAAATGTATTAGCTACAGTTAAAATCAAGTCAAAACGGACAAACAGAATATTTTTGGAATTACATTGAAATAGAAATAATTGAGAACTGAATTAAGTTTAATAATTGTGTTCTGAACGGGTGTGTTGTAAAGTTTATCAAAGATGACTTGCATAACTATTCTTGTGACATTTCCGCCGAAATTCACTAAGGACTTGCGCATTTGTGAAATGTGTGTCTAAGTGTATACGACATGTAATTGTTTGCATTATTACATGCAACACGTATATTGATTACACCTGAAATAATCCTAGATCAACGATTTGGTTGAAGGCAGCAAAAAAAAAAAAAAAAAAAAAAACAGCCTTGGGCCAGCATGTAGGATTACGTAAACTTAAAGCAAGTGTCTGTTGCTTCACTAATCACAACAATGTCATGGTTTTCTTTGACTGGAAACAATCTGTATTAGAAGTGAACGCTAGACGACGGTTTCAGGACCTTGATACAGGCCCGTGTCGTTATACAGACATTAGGACATGACTTAATTATTAATCAAGCCCACTTGAAAGGCAGTAGCAATATCCAGTGCTCGCAAGTACGTACATTTGACAACATATAAGCTGCATATTTGTCAAACTGTTTTTGAATGCCATCAGCGCCATATCAGATATTTATATATATAATTGCATTGCAGGCTTTCGATATGTGTTTCTTGTTTAAAACACAAAACGATATATCTTTTTTTACGATGACTAGAAAAAATAAACATAAAATTCTCGGGATCAGACCTTTTAGTTTTTCCAATTAGTGAATAAAATTGAATTTACGAAAGTACGAAAAAGGGATGGCTAAAATGATGTGTGATATTTCAAAGTTACAGCACTTTAACGAAAAGACGATTGCAATAGTTTTCTCATATTTCGTATTGATATAGCTCAATGGGTAAAAATATAGACAAGGAAATGTATTTTCTTTCATTTTAGATTTGTATTTCACTATATATTCTAATGGTTTTTGTGGACGAAACATATATTTTTATTAGATTAAAATATAGCTCTAACAGGAGATCTGAACCCACGGCATCTCACAGTGGCCTCGACGCAGAACTTGATTAAACCTCATGGTGATTTTTGGCCAAAACTAAATAACATAAAAATGCAACAAAAAGTAAAGAGCTACAAATAATAATATGCAACCAAATGGTTGCGTGCAAATTACAAATTTAGTTTTTTTTTTCTTTTTTCCTTTCGTAGTAATTGCTTTTATGACTTTTTAAATGTGTCCCTTAACGAAGTTGCGCTCAACAATCAGAGCAGGGTTTAAACCAAGCAATTTAACTTCTTGTATTCATAGTAATTTTTCTACCGGGCTGCAATTTTCTCGATACAAAACTATTTCCTGTACTTCTATTAATCCAGAAGTTACAGCGTTTTCTAAAAATGTTATAGATTAGATATCTCTTTAACTAAATATCGTTTACCAAATAAATGTCTTCTGAATTCCCTTTGCAGATCTGTTTTTTTAAAAGATTTGGATAACAATGCATTTGAGACCATGCCTTTTCTTTTTCAGTTATTACTTCTTATTATTAAGGAAAGGAGAAATATTACCTCTCTCCCTCCGAAAGATAGTCTTCGTCCCTTTGTTATCAGCCAGCAGTAGGTATACATAAATGCCATCTCGGCACCTGAGTGCAGTTAAACCAATATTGTTGCTATTTAATTCAAGGATAATTCTTTCAGTTGAACGGCCATAATTACGGGAAAAGTATTGCACGCCTACGTTTGTAGTATTGATTGTTTAAAAAAAACATCAATGTGGACAAAATTATCATATCTATCAATATAGTGTAAACCATTTAAATTGATCCTGATCACTGCCATTCAAATTATTCATTTCTCCTTAGGACTGCGATTGTTGCCTCCGGAACCAACTCGATAAATATCGGCAAGGATATACTTTTCAAGTAAATATCAAAGTTGTTTTTATTAAATTTTTCTCACCAAAAGCATAGCTCAACGGACTATTAGGTGCCGATTACGTTAAAATAGTGACTAACAAAAAAAGCATTTTAACTCGAAGCACTAGTCGAACGGGAAAGTGCTCAGATTTAGTTCACAAATTAAAATACTTTGATCAGTATCATTGTTCCAGTAGCTTGGGCGAAAATAGATGATATTTGTCGAAGTAATGCCGGATTCGTATTCATGATTTTATTATATATTTAGCGTAAATGTCAGCATGTCAATAAATTCAGCTTTTACTATATTTTCTATAACGGATGCAATTTAAACTTAACCTGATACAAATTATTCCAATGTAATTAAAACTCGTTTCTTCCCCAGCATAGCAGGTACTGCTTTCGGAATTCGCCGGATAAATATCGAGTATTTCTCTATCGCACGACTATATGAAAGTCATTATCCATCGTATTCATAGAGACACTGACTATTAGGTTGAACACTTCATGGTCGTGTTGTATTCAATAATGCGGGTTCAAGACACCGTATTTCACCTCAAAATTTGTCATTCAAAATAGAATTTGACCTTTTCAAACCAAGTAATTTGAATCGCATAACTAAGCTTAAAGAAAGAAAGTTAAGAGAAAAAAAATCCATGAAAATTGTTTTGATAATGGTTGGTTGTAGGTCCTGTGTGACTTATAGGGGTGAAAATAACATATTTTGTAAAATATCCTCATGAAAAACCTGCAAATGATTCGAACTCAGCACTTATGTCAAACAGTCGCTCTACCGATTTCCCTATCACAATTAACACATGGCTTTAGCTGAACAGGCTAAAACAAGCAGTCTGTACATTTTTTGTAAAATTCATTTTCCCGTGTAACTTTTCTACTTTATTCATCATAGATGGTACTTTTAGAACTACTAAGAGCTAAGAATTTTTATAAGCAACGCATACTTAAAGAACACACCTAGAGAGCAATAATTACATTAAACACTGTGCCCTTTCGTGTATTCATTGAAATATGTATCAATATCTTTATACGATAGTACACATGATTTAACATAACAGATTCCTTTTGTAAATTTTGCCTGGAAAAATTGCCACTTTTTCGAAAAAAGATTCATGGTGACCAATGCTGAATTTTTTAGAAAATTATATTGTATCCAATTAATTTTCTTTTAAAAGGTATGTAAATTTCATTCAATTGAAAGACAGACTGTCTTAACTCCTGAGTAATAATCAACCTGACAGACATGAAATTCCTGAAAATTGCATCGATTGCATCCTTCCAGGTTATTTTTTTTTTATAAATTAACGCTTGATTCATTTGCTTATCCAATAAGGTTATAAGGTTCGTAAGGTAAAATGTGGATAAAATCCGAGTTCGAAGTGTTTGAATTATATTAGACAATGTCTATGTTAACCACCGATGCTGCAAGAAAGTGTCCTTATTTTGTAACGTATAAGAAAAAAAATCACTAAAATAAAACCACCGTATGCTTCAAATAATTATAAAATTGAAGTTGAAAGTTGCATACCTTTGCTTCGGCATAATATAGAGAGGCAAAGACCAATTTGTAGCTTGTTCCTTCAAACGTACTCCATCCGAAATCGTTATCACAATCTGTAATTAATAACTTGTGGTTTGAAATATTCGAAACTTATATTTATGTAAATTGAAAAAGTTACAGCATATTTGTTTTTTAAAGTGACCTTTTATGTCTTAAGATAAATAATACAAGAAACCTCTTATATCCTTTTTAAAAGCCACTCGAAAGGTTCATATCTTTTAAGATCTTTGTAATAATTGGGTCGCTTTATATGTTATTTCAAACATATGTTCAGGTTTGGTCTATTTTGCGTAAAACTTATTTAATTTGCTAAGAGTCCAAGTCAAGGCGAAATCCGTGTCCCGTTGATTAACAAAGGTACTTGTAACAAAAGTCTCTCATTTGATGCTTAAAAAGTCAATATGATGGTTATAATTATGTGCATCAGACTCGATCTTTTATGACTTGTTTCCAATTTTGTATTATCAAAATCACACTTCTTTCGGCTCCTAGATTGGCTAAAGTAATTAGATTTTAGAAAAAAAAACACAAGCCTCAATTCTTTTCTAAAAACACTAAACTAACCTTTCCACAGTAAAAACCATAAACTAATATTTCAGATATTATGTTCAATGACATGTACTTTAAACAAAGAAGATGGACAAGGGAGAGAGATATAAAGATGCAAAACACAACAAGATAAATGAAATTTTATTAGATAAATATATAGGTAGATAGATAGATGGATGGATGGATGGTCAGAAAGATAGATAGATAGTTAAATAGATAAATGGATACATAAATAGATACAAAGAGAGATAGATAGGCGACGAACTTTGTCAGATTCTTACTAGACGGTCAGATAGATAGATAGATAGATAGATAGATAGATAGATAGATAGATAGATAGATAGATAGATAGATAGATAGATAGATACATACATACATACATACATACATACATACATACATACATACATACATACATACATACATACATACATACATACATACATACATACATGCACACATAGATACATAGATACAAAGATACATAAAGAGATAGATAGGCGACGAACTTTGTCAGATTCTTACTAGATGGATAGATGGATAGATAGATAGATAGATAGATAGATAGATAGATAGATAGGCGATGAACTTTGTCAGATTCTTACTATAAAAATATTTTGTATCATGTTGTTTCGCTGTGTCGCCCGTATTAACGTGGTCTGCGTAAAACCCACTGCATCCTATACACCTTTCGGAACTCTGGCTATAGAAGATTCCAAGACACATCTGATGAGTGTTGCATATAGCAGCACACAGAACTGCAGAAGGAGTTTCGTACATAAAGACAACATCGAATTCGCCACATTCATTGTAAGCAATCATATCTGTAGTAAATCGGTCCTGTCTCGTTAGGTGCCACACCAACAAGAAATATAAAGCTGTAATTAAGTTGAATGAACACATATGACTAGATTTCTTGTTGAAAAGAATAAAGGACTTAAGCTCAAATCCAGACATCAAGTAAAACACGGTTACTGCTATTTCCAATTTTGTTTAATTTTTATATTTGTTCCCGATTTCAAAGGAATTGTATATCTGTTTCTTTTAAATAGAAACGAATCTGCAAACACCTTAAAAATGTCAGTCATAATATTTGACAAATTTCAAGTCTCAAAGCACTTTATTTGTTTGCATTTTCAACTGTTTCGGCAGATTGCACGCTTTTCATAATCGTTTATTTGAAAACGGAAAAGGGCTGAATACCTTGTGTTAAGCTTACAATTTAAATTGTTTAAAACAATTAACGTTTTTAGTGTGTGTTTACATATCCTTATGCAAGCTTTTCATACACGATTCTCTCTCTGAATTAAGTAAATAAGAAAAAGACTGTGTCCGCACGAAAAAAACAAAAGGCAAATATTTGAATTGTTTCCCATAGCGGATTTCCATTTTATATCTAAAATATTTTCAGTAACATTTTCTGGCTTCGTTTATTTATTTATCCCCAAAGAGATGACATTTATTGATTCTAGTTTGATTTATTTCAGGTTAATCGGTATACACGTAGTCATATTATTTCAACATCGTCTACTACAACTCGACTTGGTTTCGGTGTCATATTTCACACTAAAAGAAGCCTAAAGCTTTCACAATATACACCAATCAAAATCTAATGGTTGTCTACAAATATACTTCAAATTATTTTCCTAAGATCAAAATTAGGTAGAGAAAGCGCAAAGAACAAAATCGACCCGCTTTATTGGGTGACGTCTGTTATACGCATTCAAATCTTTCAATTTCTTCTTTTTCATCTCATAATAGCTACAGTGTTTTGAGTGAGCAGTCCAACTTACAACATACAAGTACCACCTCCGGAAATACTGTACAGAGACAAAGATCTAAACAAAATAATATTCCTTTTCAGCTTAAAGTAATTTCAGTTAATTGCCAGTCCATTGTCAACAAAAAAGCAGAATTTCTTTGTATGATAGATCAACATAAACCTGATATAGTTGTAGGTACAGAATCCTGGTTAAATAGAGATCATGCAGATTGTGAATTCTTTCCAAAATCCCTAGGTTATACACCCTTTAGATTAGACAGGTCAACCAAAGGTGGGGGAGTATTCATCCTGGTTAAAGATACTTTCCTTGCAACAGAGCAGAAACAACTAAAGACTGATTGTGAAATTATTTGGATTAAATTACAGGTCAGAACATGTAAACCTCTTTATATAGCAGCATACTACAGACCGAAAGAATCCGACATCCACAGCTTTAACGAGTTCAAAAAGTCCTTAGACCTGACAAGAAACCTCAAAGGATCTTTTTGGGTGCTAGGTGATTTTAACTTACCAAAATTCTCATGGAACTGTGATCATATACCAGTATTAAAGTCAGGATGCAATTATACCAACTTGTATGAAGAATTTAATGACTTACTTTCAGATTTCAACCTCACTCAGATGGTAACAGAAAACACCAGAGGAGAAAATACACTGGACCTCTTCCTAACATCAAACCACACCTTAATTAAAAATGTAAAATGTCTTCCAGGTATATCGGACTATAATATTGTCTCTATTTTTGCAGATACAAAGCCACAGATGACAAAACAACAACCTAGACAGGTTCATCTGTACAAAAAAGCTGACTGGGGTAGCTTTAAAGGTCAATTTCAAAGAAAATTTTATATTGTCTTTTCATTCATTATTTTTCTAGTATATGGTGTTAATTTAACACACAAACAATATTTTCGCGATTGCAGACCGTGCACATGTACAAAAACCAATTCGAAATGTCAAGATTTAATACTGCCCCAAAACAGCGCATCGCTTGCTTCCCCTGTACATTCCCCAAACCGCTTATCTCCCCTGCATTTGTCATAGTACGTCATAGTAGAAGCCATCTGTTTTACATGTCCAATGGTTGCTGTACTAAATACAGGCGATAATACGTAAAAATTCGATTTTAAAGGAGAATAATTACGATCTGTGCCGCTTACGGTTGTAATGTTGAATCGGGGACTCAGAGGATCAGCATTTTTACGTTTCCGATTGATTTTAAAAGAAAAAAGTTGTGAATTCATAGCGGACAGCAGTGACAAATTTTGAGCCACCGAGTCATGCAAAGCTTTGTGTGAGACACTTTAATTTCAAGTTTTTGATCAGCCCGAAACTAGCAAATGACGGTGTTTTTAAGAACTTTCGACTCCGATTGAAACCTGACGCCGTGCCAACAATCTTGATCTCGGAGAACCGACGGGAAGAAGAACCGACATGCCGACCATCAGCTAGGGCAATTTCGAGGAAGAAGCTGCAACAGCGGTTAGATCAATTTGGTGAACAAATTGATATCTCGGCCATATATTGTGGGGGTTGGGGTTATATAAAACAATGAACGAATCACATTATGGACCGATTTTTCGTGAGACAGCAGAACTGAAAGGGTTCCCATTTTGTTCATCTCGGATATTGTCCTTCCAATATATTGACCAAACGAGACTTTAAATAGAGGAGTATACCGACCTATCAAATAATTCATTCAGCCCTGACCTGAGCTTATCAACTCCGACATTGGTTGCCATTTTTGTTTACCTTTATTTTTTATTATTTTTGATTTGGCGGCTTAAACATTGTAACTACAGCCTTTTCAAGCTGTAGTTACCACGTTTAGGTCATCAACCAACCATTTTACTTTTTTGTTACATGCTACTTGGCAAAATTTAGCAAAAGAACGCTGTTAAAAATCAAAGCGGAACTTCCTGTTGGAGTTCATGAGCGGAGACTATGAAGTAAAGGGCGGGCCAGCCATTGGTCAATTTTGATATATTCACGAAAACTGTGTGGCAAAATGAGAAATTAATAATTATAAGTCATTTCCCCTTATTCTCACCATTTTCTCCTTTAGTCATACTCTCATTTTTCATTGATCCCATTCCAAAATGACATAATTTTAGACTAGTCCAAATTGAGAGGTGCTTTGAATTTAATTGCTGTTATCAACTACTTAGACCCGTGTTTATTATTGATATGAACATATTTCCCTCATAAACATACTGTTTATCTAGAATTCCAACAAATTTTCAAAATGTTCCTTTTACATGGTTGTTAGAAGGTATTTCCTTTTTTTATTACCAAAAAATCCATTTAGACACATTAAGGGGTCGACACTAACAGTGTTCCGGGATCCCTTAAAATTGGAAGGGACCCCAGCAATTCCAGGCTAGAGATTCCATTAGGATCCTTCAATATTTCTCCAGTACAATAGATCTTAAGGTATCAACTAATGCTCCTGATTTTTCGTTTGCTTGCCTTTGTAGAAAACATTGTGGATAATGAAGAAAATGCTTGTACCAAGCGATTTCTTCATTTTCCACAATCTTTTTTGAATTTTTTTTTTAAAGTTGGGCTTAGACGGACAGGATTGCGTATGAATGAGTTATTACTGGGCAAAAAATTTTAAGATCAAATTAAAAAAAAAAGTGTTTTTTTTTTTTTTTATTGAAAGAGGTTGCAGATGACAACTTAATTTGTGCCAAAATTGAATAATTATCGTAAATAGGCTTCAAAAATTTGAGAAAATTTGCTATTGCTAGTCACAAGCAATTTCTCCTTGTCCCCCAATATTTGTCACAACTTTCTCCTACTGTGAGTAAAAATAGAGGATTTAGTTGTAATGAGTTAAAAGGAGGTACAGATAATTGAACAGAAAATAGTGGCTATCATTAAGTTCAATTTTTTTCAAAGATCACAATAGTCACTAGCGGAAAGACAAGCTACTGATTGCTTGGTAAAGGGTAAACTTAGGCCATGGTCATGTCTTAATTAGCGTTTTAAACAATACAGGAAATGATTACATAATATATGCATATCCCATCCTTTCATGTTAGACAAACTAGTGATGTATATGGCACCCTTGATTTTCACCCGTGATCTATGTTTATTCCAAGGACTGTATAACTCCTTGTTAAAGTCCTTATTATTCTATTGCAACTTACTATGACTTTGGAAATAAGCTAAGATGATACTGGAAAAGGTCATACCGGTAATTTATGTCATGTATGAATTAATCTTAATTTTTTTATAACATGACAGAAAACATTTCCTTGGCAGAAAACATTGTGGGAAATGAAGAAATTGGTTGCAACAAGAAATTTCCAAATTTTCAACAATTTTAATCAAAGCCATTTCTTGAGGTGTATCATAAAATGGTTTATAATGGATTTAAAGAATTGAAAGGTTGACAACCAGAATTTCTTTCTTTCAATAGTCCACAGAGGGAATCATGTCTCTGATAGCAGTCACCACATGTGAAGGATTCACTTTCCTCGCTCCTTTCGCAATCGTCTAGAGGCCAGGTGTCCGTGTAGCCTAGAATAAAAAAATGTAAAGAGATCTTAGCTTTTAAACAAAAATTTTTTGGTGATGTTTAACTTAATGATAGACAACAGAGTTGGGAATAGTCCAAATTCAAAAAGTAGCAGATGACAATATAAAGTTGATGATCTTTACAGGCTTTGTCTTACATACGACAGAATCAAGTAACAAGCATTTTCTTCTTTTCTACAGTGTTTCCAAGATGGTTGGTTGGTGATCTAAATTGTAACTACAGACTGAATTAGCTGTAGTTACAATGTCAAGGTCCACAAACCAAGAAAAATGCCTAAAAGATGTCCAAAATTGCAGTCCAAAGTTCACTTTTGGTCTAAATGAATGAATTGATCGTAAAAAAAAATTCTTTGACAGCTGACAATTGGTAAATCACTGAATTTTAAGAGTTTAAGTGTTGAATGGGGTAGTAAACTTTGTATAAGGACAAATTGCATGTTATAAGCAATTACTCCTTTTCCCACTATTTTTTTGCAAACTACATTGCTTCAGTATGTCAGAACATTGGATTGTGTGGTAATGGGGTAAGTTTCCTTGCCTTAACCCTTTTCTGTTCAATCCCTGATTTTACATCCCTGTAAATTTATGAATAAGAAACATTGTAGAAAAAGAAGAAATTGCTTATATCAAGCAATTTCTTCTTTTTCCACAATATTTCAAATCCCACTGAATGCTTACTTTCAACTAGAAACCACTTTGCATTTTCGTCTGCAAGTCCTTTGAAATTGGACGGGTCTAATTTTTTAGAAAACAGGAAAGGGTTATAAACAATGTAGGTCATTTATGAAAAATAATTTAGCACTATAACAAAACAATATTTTACTTACTCGTGAATTCTTTGGTTTTCCTCAAGTGGGCCTGTCTGTAACGAATGGTCATAGTAGGTAACTCCCAATACATGAATGTTCAGACAATTCACCCGGAATGCAATGTGATCTGTTATGCGTGTCAATCCTGCTTCATCCTTCCCATCTATACTGTTTGTTGTCTTGCAGCACTTGGATTCTGTCACAGTTGGCATATTCACACAAATCTTGCACTGGCACCTGTGAAATTGAATTATTCATTATAATTTTCATATTTGAGAATGATTTACTGTCCATATTTACAGAGAGTAAACAAACGTTACTGTAACTTTTCTGATGGGGGCACAATTGTAAACCATATACCAAGAACTGTTTTCAAACATTGGACAATGTAGTACTGATTCAAGCAACCAAAACCATTTGAGCCAGTGTTAGACATTTGCATATAATCCTGTCCGATCAGACTTCACTTTGCACCTAGTAGATAGCTACAGACTGAAAGTTTCTTATGACAGCCAGATAATCATCTAATGCACTATTTGGACAATAAGACTGGGAATGTCATGCACATAATTTCTTATTCTCGTCTTAAATTTACAAACGAGATGTTTGATCGTAAATTTTTGGTAGAAGAAAATTCAGAGGAGTGTTTGTTACAGTGTTAATAGTCCAGGGATAATTCAAAAGGGGTCTCACTCGCAAACGTCACTTCATTGGGATCTTCATTTAAATTCGTTGTTCAAGTCAGATTCAAACGTTCAAAAAGGGAGTAAATTAAATTTCTACGATTCTAATGTTTATAAAGGGCAATATTCGCCGCAAATATTGATCACTCACCATGTTGACACCTCAGGAACATTATCGTCAAAATCTGGGCAAAAAGAAGACGAAGAATATAATCATCACTATCCTTCGATTCCGTAGCAATTGCCCTTCAAACTGGTTCGTACACATATGGCCTTAAAGTACCAGAAACATCCATTTCTTCTTCGGGAATGTTGCTCAAATCGCTGTCATACTCTACGTCCATTTTTAATAAACTTCTACCATGACGTCACAATTCAGGGGAGTTAAGCATATGTATCCAATAGGTAAGGGACATAAGCGATGCCGTAAAAATGAAAAGGTAAAAATAAAAACTCCAATAAAGTGTTTTTGAAACAATCTCAAGAAAAATCAATGAGTATCAATGCACATGTTTATTAATGGAATTTTGAAAATTTGAATTATGTTACCCCTATGGATTTGCCCTTTAAAATCTACATGGAGCAAGTCAAAAATGAAATTCTGAAAGTTCATCACTCTAATTCTGTTGAAGAAATCTGGTTAAAATTTTCAGATGCAATCTCCACAGGTATCGAGAAGTATGTTCCAACAAAACGACTTGGCCACAAGAGATCGCTTCCATGGATTACACAACCTATAAAACGCCTTAACAAAAAAAGGGATCAACTCTATTTCAGATTGAAGAAAGAAGGAAACAACAAGATGAAGACTGCTCTCAAGGCTCTAAAAAGAAACATCAAAAATCAAATAAAAGTTTCCTATATTAATTATATTGAATATATTTTAGGCCTAGATGGAACCACTGAAGACAAAGAGAAAGCCACAAGATCTAACAATAAGAAACTTTTCAATCTGATAAAGAATGCCAAGCAAGACGCAACCGGAGTAGCCCCTCTTCTCGATAAAATTTCAGGTTCCATCAAATCGGACAACACAGAAAAGGCGATTATCCTAAATCAACAGTTCCAGTCAGTCTTCACTCCAATGACACCAATTTCTTTGGCTCAGTCCTGCCTTTCATCTATAAGACAAAATGTATTCTCTTCCTCTTTCAGCAAATACCCAGTTATGCCGAACATTACTATTTGCACCAGTGGAGTACAAAAACTTATTTCCAACCTGAAACCAGACAAAGCAGCAGGACCAGACAACATCAAACCTCTTGTACTAAAAAACTTATGTTATCAAATTTTCCCGATCTTACAAATTCTCTTTCAGAAATCCCTAGACACAGGCACTCTTCCCCAAGTTTGGACAAAAGCAAACGTGACTCCACTCTTCAAGAAAGGAAACAAAGAAGATCCTGCAAATTACAGACCTATATCTTTAACATGTATACTGTGTAAAGTTCTAGAACATATTGTAGCATCAAATCTAACTGAACATTTTGATAAAAATAATATCCTTTATGACTTGCAGCATGGTTTTAGAGAAAGGCGTTCATGCGTAACCCAGCTACTTCAACTGACAGACCATCTTGCCAGAAACCTGACTGAAGGAAAACAAACTGATCTTGTTTTGTTAGACTTCAGCAAGGCTTTTGACAAAGTTAGCCACTTAAAACTTTTGTATAAATTGCAGGAACATGGTGTTAACAATGCTACCCTTTTGTGGATTAAATCTTTTCTAATAGGCAGAACACAAAAAGTAGTTTTAGAAGGTGGATGCTTATCAGAAGTACCAGTCACGTCTGGAGTACCTAAGGGATCTGTACTTGGCCCTCTTTTGTTTCTTTTGTATATAAATGACCTTCCAAATAACATCACATCCCAAGTTCGTTTGTTTGCAGATGACACTGCCGTTTACTTAGCTATTAACAACAGACAAGACTGTTTGACCCTACAAGAAGATCTAGACAAGTTAATGCAGTGGGAGAAAAAGTGGGAAATGGAGTTTAACCCCAGCAAATGCATTGTCCTAAATATTACTAAAAAGAAGAAAAAGATTTTTCCTTTGATTACAGGTTACATGGACAAGTACTAGAGACTGTGGACAATGCAAAATACCTAGGAGTTACAATATCTGGAGATCTTTCCTGGAACAAACACATTGACAATATAACATCAAATGCTAATAAAACTTTAGGTTTTCTCCGCAGAAACATCCAGACCAAAAATAAGAAGATCAGAGAAATAGCGTATAAAACTTTAGTGAGACCCCAGGTAGAATACGCATCAACAGTTTGGAGCCCCTACACAAAAACCTATATCAACAAAGTGGAAAAAGTACAACGTAGAGCGGCAAGATGGGTTCAAAATAATTTCTCTTATTATGACAGTGTTACCTGCATGCAGAAGGAGCTTGATTGGGAAACTCTCGAATACAGACGAGACATCTCCAGAGTCACCAAGTTTTATAAAATCGTTAACAATTTTGTTGCAGTGCCAGTACCAGCTTATCTTGAAAGACCAGTGCGGACCACCCGACATATGCACACAACATCTTTCAGACAGATCCACACAAATGCAGCCTACTTTAAAAAATCTTTTTTCCCAACACAGTGATACTATGGAACAGCCTTCCAGAAACAATTGTACAGCAACCTGATATTGCAGCATTCAAAAAGAGTCTTGATTCTTTTCAGATAGTGAGCCGTCCCTGAATGATCAAATATGTTTTATCAGCTCTTTTAATCTAACACTCACAATACTTTTAAAATTTTGCACCCTAACAAATGTCTAACAGTTTTTATTCCAGCACAGACGCGCACCTGCCAGTAATACCCGAAAGGGGAGTTGGGCAGTATATATAGATAGATAGATATACGCCAAAAGCTTCCGCTAGTAATTCAAAGTGTAACGAACTCTTCCGACGTTACCCGAGGAGTCCCGACACATTACGCATTACGCTTTCTCTACCTTAAGCTGTTTGATGTCAGATCCCCGACGTTGAATAAGAGATAACCCTTAACCCTAACTTAAGTCTAGAGAATCTTCGTCTTCTTCAAGACGTTTCGACATAGGGCGTTCATATCTTACATGTAGAGTTGCCTCATTGCTATAGAGGTAACTAGTTTTGAAATGTCACTCCAAGATTAAAATTTATATGATCCATGACTTCACACAGAGATATAAGTAGAAAAATATATATAATGATTCTCTTCTCCAAACAACTACTACCCTTGATGTAACGATATATACATGTATCACACTACATTGAGTTTATTGAAGTAAAGAGAGGTAAAACAATAAGACCAACATGCATTTTATGCCATCACCTTATTGACGAATCGCTGCTTTCAATGAAAATAACCGATTAACCAATCATATCATTCATTTAAGAAGTGAACTTGGTCCTCCAACATTTGTCAACATTTATGGGAAGCATTTGTGTTGGCTCGGCGACTTAAACGTCGTAACTACAGTCCCGTTAAACTAAAGTTTCGATGCTTAGGGCGACACCAAACCATTTAACTTTTTTGTTGTTAGGTATGGTTATGGCTGAATAAACAACACTTATTTGAAGATTGTGTTTTATTATACTCGTACTTGCACACCGGTACATTTAGACTAGAATTTTATGTAAAAGTATAGACTCGCGTACTTTTTTATACATAACATACCTTCCCCATTACAGAAGATGTAAGACGAGATAATTATTCAATGAAAATAATAAGACTAGAGTTTTTCACTTAAATCTAAACCTTCATACTTTGAAATAATCTAAATCCACTTTGGTATTTTAAAAACCTAATAGAAATGTTCTTAGAGTTTTTCAACATGCTCATTTCCAAATGTTCCATATAATGCTCATTTTTAAATGTTCCATATGATGAGTTCTTCAATTCATAAAAGCTAAGTCCTCTACTATATTATACATCATCTTAAACAAACTGTTTCATTCTACATTAATCTGAATTTAGGGATCAGACAGTCACAGATTCAATTTAATCGGTTTTCTTCGAAAATCTTGACGGATATCTTCGTTTGATAGGTGTCGTGACTTCGAAAGGTGTTTGACTTCGACAAGTGATGAGACTTCAGCAGATGTTACAACTTCAGGCAAAATAACGACTGGTTGTTCTACAAATTTGCTATATTTTTTTCTAGACTGGTGAACCTGCCCCATCTGCGCTACTCTCCGACATTGCTTGTATCGTCAGATTAGGACAGGCTCGCAAGTCAAGACTCGTTCCCGCAATTAGAGAGTTCCCAAGTGTTGATTGGTTGACTGGCTGATATAGGTATTTTTGTTCGGAGGTCAACTATACTCCGTTTTGAAATGTTCTCATTTGAAGCCATAATTTGATCTGCGTGTGACACCATGTGATGTTAGGTGCAACATCAATTATGTATGATACTGAACGCACTTTCTTCGCGATAATTCCAGAAGTCCATTTATCATGTCTATAGCGTAAATCCCACACCGCAACATTTTGGCAAACTTCAAAGTTACGATCGTAATTTGATCTCACCATTTCCGACTGTTCATTTTCAAGCCCTTTTCTCAAACGTGGATTAAATTTGTCTAGTCTGGCTGTAAATGATCGACCTAGAAATATCTAAGCTGGAGACTCTTTCGTAGTAGAATGTTCACTACTTCGGTACTGGAACAAAAATTTGGACACTTTCGTTTGCAATGTTTATTGGTCTTTTTGGCAGCTTTGAGCTTGTTTAAGAGGTTGTACAAATCATTCAGCTAAACCAGTTGTTATATGGTGATACGGTGAACTACGAATATGTTTCACTCCATTAATTCAAAGAAAATTCTGAAATTCTTCGCTCACAAATTGAGGTCCATTGTCACTCACAATTTCATCACAAAGTTTGGAAAGTCCCGGGGGTGAATAGGTCCTTCTGGAGGAATCTGTTTAACAGAACCGTTGATAGGTTTTCAAGAAATCTCGAATAATATTGTACTAGACCTAAGAATGAACTGATACACATTTCTGATATCTGGAGCATTTAGGATGGCTTTAATCTTCTTCTCTATTTTGTGCAGACTATTTTCATCCACTTCACAGCCACATAACTGAATTGTAGTCTTGAAAATTTCACATTTATCTGGATTTGCTTTGACTTGTAATCATTTAGTCTCGTAAGAACTTTCTCCAAATTTTAAAAATGACTTTCCTCTGTATAGATAATGTCATCTAAAATCACTCTCAATTGTCCTTTGGAATACAGCCGGGGATGAGACAATCCCAGAAACGAAAAAGTCCTTTATTGGTACCTATAGTTAATAGCTCTTTGCTCTCTTCATCCACTTCTATTTGAAGTTAGGCGTTTTGAGATCAATCTTGTTAAATTTCTTCCCTTTCCCTAAAGAAGAGAAAATGTCTTCGATTTTGATACTAATCAATTTTAAGAGCTGGATAAACAGTTATTTTGAAATCCCCGCATACTCATATATCATCTGATTTAGCCTTTGAAACTGGCACAAAAGTGTGACCTAGTTACTATGTGAAACTTTTTCTAAAATTCCGTCTGCTTCTTATCTAGCCAATTCCTTTTCAATTTTACCCTTCATCACAAAAGGTACACTTCGTGCTTTTACGAATTAAGGTTGAGCATTATCTTTAATTTTTAAGAGTGCTTTGACTCTCTTGATGGTACCTATGTCCCTACTGAAGACTGACGCGTATTTATCCTTTAGGGATCTAATTCGACTTTCAGCTTGCTGGACTTCCAGTGCTTTGATTGAATACCAATCTAATTTCATTGAGTTTAACTATTCTCTACCCAGAAAAGGTCTGCTTCCATTATTGACGACATACAGATCTAAGACTATAGTTTGACCATTTATCTGTACTTTTGAAGTCATTGACCAAATGGGTTGTGTTTTTTCACAACTAGATGTTTTCAAACTTAACACAGTAGATTTTAGGGGTTTTCTTGCGACAATTTATAGAGATCAGTTATAGAGATGATCCTGTATCAAGTTCCATTTTCAAACGTAAATGATACCTCTGTTTCGATTTTCCTCTTCATTAGTGTCATTTTCATTATTCATATTCTACAATCACGATCGCCTTCAGATTCATTTAAGTGATGAAGTCGCTTTTGCTTTCATGGACAAGGAGGTGCGATATCACCTTTCGCTTTGCATTCCAAACATGTGGCATCTTTTAAATGATATTCATTGAACGTATGATTTTTTTCTTGTGACAATGACCACACTTCACTTGAACTTTGATTGTTTGCATTTTGACCCTTTTTGAATTTGGGATTTTTGTCCTAGCGCGGTTTACCGACCTCTTCAAGTACAGATTCAGCTTTATTTTGGAGCTCTGAAACATCCATACTAGCGGATACCATGGCTAATGCAATCTTGACTGCATTATGATAGGTTAAATCATCCTGTGTAATTAGTTTTTTTCTGAATCGCCGCTTTCTTAAACACGCACACAAAATGGCCTCTCAATGAATCATTCAGATTCGCCCCAAAATCAAAATGTGCTGCCAGTTTTCTAGGACTGAGGTTGAAGTGTGAACCACATTTATCTAGTTTTTGCTCTCTTTTATAGAACCTGAATCCCTTCGCTATAATTAGAGACTTTGGATTGAAGTGATTGGCCAATTTCTCACATAAAGTATTAAAAGTCTTACCTATAGGTAGATGTGGAGCCTTTAAGTCGTCCAGTATTTGGTACGTTTGGGGACCAATTAAGCCAATAGCGCCGGCACCTTTTTGCCGTCGTCCAAATCGATGGCTAGAAAATACTGATCTAGCCTCTCCTTATAGCATGTCCATGACATGAAATTGTCAAATACATCTATTTCCCCGATGGCAAAACAGCCATTTCGAAGAAATTGAATTATTAGGACTGATTTGACGAATAGAAATTTTTAAGAACTCTGGGTATCACGCTGGAAAAAGTTATTTCCAGCTGAATTCACTTGGTAACTACAACAAATGTCCTGGAAATTTGTTGACTTCATTTTTCTCGTCGCCACTGAATTAGGTATCGGTATGGCCGAATAAACATAATCGTGTTTTTATATACTCGTACTTGCACACCGGTACATTAAAACTTGAATATTATGTAAAAGTATAGATTCGCGTACTTTTTATACATAGCATTTGTTACATGTGATTGCCATATATTTTGAAAAATAACACCATTCTTACTCCCTGTGGGAGGTCTGTTGAAGCGATTCGTCATTTCAGAGACTATATTTAAGTATGATTGTTCATAAATGGTGAATTTCGCTGTTTTGTTTTCAGGTTGTTTTACTTTTAATGTATATAACAAACTTAAAATAGTACTCTGATTATTTTTTTAACTAACCTGATATGCTTGATTGAATTGGGCTTTACGCCACTTTTTACAGTATTTCAGTCATATCTCAGCGGCTGGAGCACCTGACCATGGATTCCTAGTATTCCTCATATCAGTACTACCATTAAACCCTTTCCGAGCCTCTAGCTGCTCACCCTACTTTGGTTTACACGCATCCAACCCCATTGGTGGGAGACAAATGACAGACAGGATATTCCTCGCGGCCGGGTTTCGAATCCAGGACTCCATGCATAGGAGCCCTACGTGCTACCAAGGCGCTGTGGTCGCGGCCCATAACCTTATAGTAAACGCATTAGTTCCCACTTTGCTGCGTTATCCAATAACCTTATAAGATACTGCAGCAAATATGAGTAGATTTTAAAGCATTGGTCACTCGGTTAAGTTGTCAGGAGGAAGAAACAAGAAGAAACTTGTAAAATGTTTCAATTCGATAATAAGAAAAATGTTGATCTTAAACAACTAGAATCAAATTAAAGAGGAGAGAGAGAGAGAGAGAGAAAGAGAGAGAGAGAGAGAGAGAGAGAGAGGGAGAGAGAGAGAGAGAGAGAGAGAGAGAGAGAGAGAGAGAGAGAGAGAGAGAGAGAGAGAGAGAGAGAGAGAGAGAGAGAGAGAGAGAGAGAGAGAGAGAGGTACGTTTCAATTGTCAAAGTTATTTCTTCCTACATCACGGTTTGTTTTATTGTCTCATGACCTCTACCTGAAATCTACTGTCGACAGGTGTGTATATATCAAGTTAGAACAAGAGTAAGCCAACTGTTCAATTCCTGTTAGTATTCCATGAGAAAATGTTCAATATGTATAGGATAATATCCATTAGTTATCTCTATAAATCTGGAATTACAATACTTAGATGTACATAGATTTTCATCTAGTTGATATAGTATAGTAGGACAACTTAGGATTCATATTTTGCTTCAAAATTGATGAAAAGGTATACTCAAAAAACGAACTCCTACATTTAAGAAATAAAGATAATTGTGTTGTTGTTGTTGTTTTAAATGACGTGTGAACCTAAAAACTTAAGCGAATTGTATGGATATATACGAAGCGGTTTCGTACATAAGTGTGATTGAGTTTTTAGGTACATACGCTTGATTCAAGCAAAATATATTCTTTTCATTTCAAATCTTTTACTAGTTTCATAAAAATATATGGATCTAGTTTGTGAGCAAATAGGCAAAATAGTTGCCTGTTCAAAATATTGTTCAGTGAAGTATTATTAGTACATTCTAGGCATTTAAGACGCTTGAATCTTGAAAAAACGAAACTAAAATCAAATTGTTATTGTTTTTAGGAACTAAAATTCAACCGGACGTGATGTATTACTCTTAAAAGATACACGAACAGCTATGAGAATGCATATGAAGAGGAACTAATTGAAAATGGAAGAAATATACGAAAAAACTAAAAAAAAATGTAATTAACATAACAGTCAACAATATGTTGTTATTATAAGCCAAATATAAAAACCATGGATATCGCTAACTAGTGAGGATGGATCGACTTAAACTGAATGTATCAGGAACTCTGTTCGAAATCGAATCGCAATTACTGCCAAATGGTTCGACGCTGGCAGAAATGTGCGAATACAGCCTCTCGGTAGAGCACGATGAGCCATTATTTATCAGCCGACCTGCAAAAAACTTTTCTACCGTCTTGGCATTCTACCAGACGGGAGAGTTGCACATTCCATTAGATGTGTGTCCAAGTTCTTTCCAAGATGAACTAGAATACTGGAATATTGACCAAAGCTTGTTGGCGGATTGTTGCTCATACAGGTAAATATGCATGACCACGTACATTTACATGTATCTTGTTGTATTATCATCTTCATTGTTTATTATTGTCCTTCCATTTTTCCCTTTCTTCTTCTCTAAAATTTGATATTGTAGACTTTTGCCAAGACGATTTGATCCCTGTAGTGTTATTATTTAACAAATACATAAAGGTTGAGGCTTGGGGTGTTTTGCTACCACTACAAAAACAACTTTTGCATATATATATATATATATATCCAAAGTATTGAAAATACAATACGGATAATTATATACGGAAAAAGATAAGGAGATGCCCGTTTCAAGTTTTATATAGCAATTAAATTATGTAAAACTTGAAACGGGCATCTCCTTATCTATATATATATATATATATACATTGACATACATGTGTGTGTCAATATGACGATGGTATGAACTTACAAAGTCTAGAAATTCTAGATTTAAAGTCGAAAAACGAGAAGTTAAGCATTCTAAAACGAATAATGATATTTCTTTTGCCATTTATATATAAATCGATGAAAACGGGCATGAAAATCCCCCTAGTTGCATAATGTGACATAGTTATTGGTGGATTTTTGTAAAAAATAAAGTCACAAGACAGTTTTGTACTTGAAGTCAGCAGTGTGTCGTAAGGTGCACCTGCCTTTATTTGTAAAGTTAAAAGGCATCAAACTATCTAAGCGTTTTATTGATACCAAAGTAGTATATGCTATATTTTATTTATTGAGCATTCAAATGTGGCGATAATGTCAAGTGACGTAGAACACGAGCAGATCGATTCCCTGTTAGCTGCGACTAACCAAGAACTACACCATCACCATATAGCACAGTCGACCTCGAAACCCATACGTTCTGTTGCTACTCAAAATATCCACCCAAGTATAACTTCGCTTATGGATGAAAAGCATCAAGTCATAACCAATAGAAATGTGTACACCGTCTCGAAAATACAGTCACCGAGTATCGGACGTAATCTCGGGATGTTTGATCTACTTGTCTCCGTTGTGGACCTTAAAGCATCTAATACAGTTATTGAGATGCTTACGCTTTCTCTCTATTTTTGTACTGGGATTTCTTCAGCGCTCAAGGTTAATCGCTTGAAGATACCCGAGAAGATAAACAGAGTATTTGGCAAGCGCTCCATCCAGCTTAAGAGCAGGATTCTGATTTTATGTTCTAATATTCAACCCTTACTGAAAAAAGTTTGTAAGAGCCTAGATGAATAACTATCTTTTTTGATAGCTTGTGATACAAACACATTTAGGAGTTTGGTGTGGAAATTGCCTCAATTCATTCCCCGTTGGCTGATGTTGTTAGACCAGTACCCAGGTCTGCAATATCCCCTCTTGTAATAGCACGTCTCTCCACCCAGAAAAAATACGAGTCACCGAATAGCCAAACATCTGCAATGTATCTTAGATAACCACCAGACGTGTCTAGTTAAAGGGAGGGTAATACGGTAAGCAGTATATGTTTTTAATACTGAGTCCTTTCCCTTAAATTGACGAAAAACTTACTACCATCAAATTTACCAGTGAGCTTATTTAAAGCAAAGGCAGATTAAAATTGCGATATTAAATACTATCTATTTATTTAGTTTATTAATCTAAAATATTACTTTGAACAGATCGCGTACTATGTGGCTAATAGAAATATATAACACCATTACATTTTCCCAGATGTATAAAGAGTAATTAGAACTGAAATTACTTGAGATTACAAGAGCGGATCCAGAGTGATTTCGGGGTTTGGACCCTGATCTTTAAATTAGAGCCCCCTTTACAGAAATACTTAATCTGACTTTAGAATAGGTTCTTTTTCAAGAATTACTGTTAATGATCTATAAACAAATGTACTTAAGAAATCCTTATTAGAACATGAGACACCCATTTTCAAGCAATCCATGTGGTAGCACCTATCCGGAAAGAGAGAGTTTTGTAGTTAGAACTGTCAATATGTAACCTGGCCATACATCTAGATAGTACTGTACTAAACTGATACCTAGTAAACGGATTGCCATCGTTATGAATTAACAATTGAGTGGCAGTTTTTGGACGGACTACAAAATATTTTGGCATGGAACTGATATTACAGACAGGTGATTGAACTGAATGAATTTTTACAAGATGTGGCGGTCCTGATTAATTTGTTTTAGATTTTCTAATGGTAATGACCATTACCATCGAATAGGCATTTTTGTGTATATTGACATCTAAAAATGTTAAACCTCTTTCGGAATCCTAGAGGATTATACCTACAACTTTATTAACACGAAGCATACCAAAAATGCCAAACTATATACTGCTCGGAATAAATAACACTCAAACGGAGAATGACAAATATTCACCAACGGTGTCCAAAGTTTGCACACTATCTCGAAAGTTACACTCTTGGAAGCATATCCTTTGAGATTTAAGAATGAAAAGAATTATTCAAGATGCTCATCTTCAACAGGCCTTGGACTTTGCAAGCCATGTTGAACCCTAAAGGTTTTAACAAGCTACAAAGCATTGTCATAGACTTTGAGGGTATCATTTGAGATACTGGCATGCAAGGGCATCATAGATCGTTGTCGAAGATTCTCCACAGACCAACGGGCATTTTCTGTGGTTCTATATCAGCGTTGGAGGCTAGCCGCCCGAACCTCTCCATCTATAAACGATATAAGCTGTCTGTTTTTTAGAACAAATGATATGCTCAGCCTTAAACCTTATGTTTGATATTCAAGCAGTGCAGTAAGGATTCCCCGACCAAGACCATAATCGATCCAGATTTGGAAGACTGTTTATTAATAATGTGTACTACTGACTGATTTTCACACTTGAAAATAACCTTTTTGTTTCTAAAATCATTTTTCAAACCTCAACTGAAACCAAAATAGGGACAAATTCCAATACAGTTTTGTCCTAAGAGTAAACCTTCTCATGCCAATTATCTTGCAATCTCCCAATCATCCATTTATCATTGAAGATTGCCCCGAACCCGTTACAAACAGCAGCTGAACTAATAGAATATAGACAGAAATCAGTCTTGGAAATTGATATGCTATTGAATTTCCATAAAAATGTCAACAACATAAGTAAATCTTGTTTCATTCCCTGAGTTATCCGAATGTGGTTGAATGACTTTGAAATCCCATATGTAGCATTATAAAATGGCAACAGAATACACGCCCTAGAGCAAAGGCCCTACAAATGAAGTTCAATGAACCTAGCATGGAGTAACAGATCTTTTATGGGTAAGTATTCCTTTAAAAACAAAATTAATTCTTGAATCTTCTAAAGGGGAATACCCACTTGCATCAAGATGGTGTCACTACCAGCCATAAGAAAATTATAACCATGAATGGCATGACAGTTTTTCTAGACCAAAGGAGCTTCAAGCCTTAGACAACAAGCAAACAAATTCTTTAATGGTTGGGCACATTTTTGAGTTTGAGCCTTACCATCAAATAGAAAAATCATTCAAAAAGCGGTCTATAGAACTATTTGGAAAGCTATCTTAGCTATCCACTGTAGGCTATGGACAAACATTTCAAATATGGAACATGAAATACTTGCCAAAAAGGGCAACATAAGGTCATGAAATATCTAGCCGTCATGCGCAAACCCAACTAAAGGAAAATCCTCTGGGAACAATGGGATCAAACTAAAAGCTAGCCTGATATCCGTCTTCCCCAGGAGGGCACCCTTCCCAAGCTTTGTTTATTGTACAGAGAAAATTTGGGTACTGTAGACATTAATCGCTTCTCCCTTTGGATAGAACAGGTGATGGATTATACGATATTTTCCTTTATCTCTTTGGGGACGAGACCAATTGGTGATTACCTAAAATTATGTCACGGTGGTTGATGAAAAGGTCCCGCCACTCATCCCGCTCTGATTTCTTTATCGATTTTCTTCTATACAATATCAGGATTTTGTCTGTCAGATTTCAGATCACTACAATTCTGGGCACATTATGACGCTGCATCCCGGATCATTCATAGGTATAACAACAATTCCCCGTCTTGTCAGGGTGCTTTTAATACACATGGACATAAATATCAATAATGAATCGGTCCAGTCTCTGATGCTTTGGATTCGTTTAGCTTGGCGTGGCATTACTTCCATCCCACCTTGTTCATTCAACAAAACAAGGTAACCCTTTGCCCCACCCCCTGGCCTTGTTCTTTTTTTTATCTGCAGGGCTAAATTGACGGAAAATTCATTTAATATTTTCCTTTAACTCTTGACCCACGTGAAGAATCATCTCATCGTCTTCGCTATAAATTAAATTGTTTGGTGAATCTGTATTGTCTTGAGAGCTATCGTCCGTGACGGACTGATCCTGATCCCAAAAAATTAACCATCTCCTGGGCTTGCCCTCTGCCTCTTGCTGGCCCTTTTACTTTTCGATGGCATTCCCAGCTGAGCCAAAAAAAACCACACAAACAAGACGTGTTTGTGAAACACAATGCCCCCGCAACAGGACTAAACGTTTGAACCTTGGTATGTGACCTTGACCTTATCACATGACCTTGGCATTGACATGAGGAGATGCGTATTGTGGAGATGTATCATCATGCTATATATGAGCATTGTATCTTGAATAGACTGGTAGTAATTGGCAATGTTAAGTTTTTTGTAAAGTTTTGCAGACAGACAGACAGACAGTCAGAGGGAAAGACTGAATGACAGACAGACAGACGGACAACGGTAAGACAATGTGCCCCTGATCGATCAATGCAAGGGCATAGAAATTCAATTTCTTATTGAGTTTTAGCAATTTTCGACTTCCGAAATTTCTAGGTGCCGTTTGTGATAATCAGATTTCCGTGAAAGCCGAAATGCGCCCCAACCCGCCCACAATTTTAGCTAAATCTTTTATAAATAGTTTCTGTTATTTAAATGAATGAATTTGACATTTGCGATACTATTTGGAAAAAGAGGGAGCAGAATAAATAAGAATTAAATCTGGTTGCTATATCCTGTCCAACTGTCCAACTTACAGTCTTCGTTAGTTGCAATGGCTATGATAAAAGCCCCTTTGACTCGTACATGCACTATACGATATTGGGGGCTAACCATTTTATAGTACAGTAATGGTATAGTCCACGAAAAGTAACTCAGCAATAACCATTGGTTAAGCGACTTAAGACAGGATCCACGAAATGTGGCTAATAATGGTATCAAATAGTGGGAAATCTCTTACTGATTACCTTCTTATATCAAAAGTAAAATGTTTATGGTTGTATTACAAGTAAACGATAATTTAATAAATAAAAAGCCTTTTTGCAGGGAAATTTGTTATTTCTGCTAGAAAATTGTGTGCATGTGAGTAATAAGATTGCTTAATAAATGAATATTCAATGCACTGTAAGGTGCATAGAGATTACCTTAATTGAGACTATATAAGTTGTCTATTGATTGCAAATTACTCTAATGTAATTACACATAATGTTACTGAAGTCAAATATCTTACTTTTACTTTAGAAACGAACAATATAATGGCGTTGAATATTGTAAACCTTTAAAATTGTTTTGAAGAGTCAAAATTTTAAGTCCGAATAAACAGAGTCATTTGTTAAATAGTCTGCTAAAATTCAACAATATCCTTACAATCAAGTCTTATTGTGTGTATAATTATCTTTTATATTAGTATTATATTGAAGCCGCAGCTAATTGTCGGCCATATCAAAGCCGTACTTTAAATAAATAATGAGTTTAAAAGAATATCCGAATACATTCGAAATTATTGCGAATTTAGTCTAGACCACAGCCGTTTCTTATATCAAATTAACAAATACTTTGACTTTTCGACTTGATATACAAACATGATAAAAGCTGGAACTACTACTCGGAATATACCATCAGGGTTTTTACTAGTTCCTACTTAGAAATCGAAACACAACTCTCTACAAGCCATTCCTACTAAAATTTTGTATGGCACGCAAAAATAATAGAAATCCTCATACTTGGTATGATGTATAACTCTTCCCACGCATCGTTCACTTATGGAAACTAAAAAATAAATCATAAACTATAAAATAACAATAAATAAAGTTTACACTTGCTTTCTATTCCTTCTCGAATTTACTTAAGACCAGAACCTGATCAAAAACCCGATATTTCGATTTTGGAAGAAATCAGTTGGGTTTTCAGTTTAATTAAGGGTCTTATGATATATTGTTTACTAAGATAGTTAGCGAAAAGAATATTTTGTATTGCATTACGTTTGTGAAAACATTTTACCAACTGAAGGGTAAACAAGAACAACAAGTAATACCTAATAAGGGAAAACTTGGTAAAATAGTCAAGAGTTCGAAATTTTAAGAGCCTTCAGTGTCTAATAAGATTCTGATATAAGGTATTTTATAAAAACACGAAAACATTATTCTATACAGCAATGACATATCTAGAATTTTGAATTTAGCTCTAGAGGTTAATGTAAATTATTTAACAATGTAATACAGTGTCTAACCTTTTTAATGATTGTCACAGAACGGCAAAATATGCAGCCAGTCCCGAACTCGGCATCTTTCGCCTTAACCGCTAGTACTAGACCGACTGTACTTATTTCCGATCTCAAGTTGTTATTTGTGATTTTAACCCTCGAAATTTTAAACAGCTATGAGGAAGTACGCTAAGTTTTGACGGGAAAGAAATTGAATGAAGCTAAATTGATCAAAACTTTTCTTGGTACATTTCGATATACAACACATAGGTAGTTCCTAGATCCGTATTAGTACAGCGAATATTACCTTTTTGTTATTAATGGGAGTTTCACCTAGTATGATATCTCTGACCTGCATCGATGAACGAGAATTAATATGTGATAATACCGATTAACTGCTTGCTTATTTTGAAGAAATACTGATATATATGTACTTGAAGTAAGTGTCTACGAGTCTAATGAACTGATTGAGAAAGGATATCGGGCGAGAAAATATCGAAATTAAAGTTTTATTCAAGTTGTAGTTACGGCATTTTTCACGCTCGACGACGACATTGTATTCTTACCATAGAATTGTAAATGTTATAAAACTCATAAATTCTCTCTTCGTCACAAATAATTACCCAAATTGTAAAAGAATTTGAAATAATTGTTTGAACTACTGGAGATATGACACTTTATCAACTGAAACGATGACCGTTCTGCGTTTGTCTGGCCGAAATGATTTCAAGGGCCGCACAATAACAGTTTTACTTTGTGAGGTTGCTTATGGAAACATGAATTATGTTACTCTTTTTGCCAACTTAAAGCAGGGAGACGGAATTCAAATTGATGAAAAGATACACGGTTGTAAAAGGAGCATATATTTAGCGATTTAGTAGCTGTATTAACGTTTTAATTCTCAATCTATACAGACAATGTGGTGTGTATTTAAGGGCATTTATATCTTAGCTATTATTTCGATATTTATCATTTAATTTCTTCATGGCGATAAAGAAACTGAACAAAATCTCAACCACGTCGATAGACTGGGGGCGTTTAATTTTTCTGGTGTCCGCTTATATGTCATTCTGTCTGTCCTTCTGTCTATCGTCAAATGAATCGGTGAACTTAACTTTTCCTATTACTTCCATGCTATTCAAATGACAATGCTCTTATTTAGTATGCAAGTAGCTTTTGCCATTCAAAGTCAAGATTGATGCTTTATTCTCATCCTCAAAGCTTTACTCAAAATCTTAACATTTTCCTTTAACTTCTTTACTATTAATGTTACAATCCTCGTATTAAGAATGCCGGTACTTTCGACAATGCCTTACTAGTTAAGGTTATATCGTGAAAGCCAGTATCAAATTTGAATACTTATCCTCAAAAGTTTGCTCTAAAACTAAACCAATGACTTAGTACTTCAATTTATCCAAGTTACACTGCTCATATTTATTCAAATGTTCACGAAATGCATTTTTAAATGACTATAGAAAAGTGGAAATATTAAATTAGAAGTTTTTCTGAATAGTTGGAAAATGCTTATAAACACTGAAAGAGATTTAACACCCAAATCAGACTTATTCAGACAAATAACTATATTTTTTCAAGAAATTTCGAAAGTGAATGTTGGATTCTAGATGGCTTCAAACTGACTGTAAATTTTACCAAAAAGCTATTTAATACTTCCTGTCTTAAATATTTCAAGGATTGTTTTTACTTACAGCCCCAAATACATATCTAATAACACTACATGGCGTCACTTCGAGAGATATACTAGTATTTCTTCACTTTTTGTTAGTGATTTACAAAATATCTAACGTCATGTTCCTCAGATGCTTAAACCTTATTAATTTGTTCTTAGAATCGTCGTATTCTACGTTTGAATATCTAAAAAGCTCAGTTAACGGGTCACTTCACCACGGTGGACAGAAAAGACATAGGCGATGTAAACACCGTTCTCTTTATATGGCTGTCAATTTTAGGATGAAATTACACGTAAGCACTGCAAGCACTTTATAGTTGTTACTTGAGCGAAGTTTGGACCAGCTTTTAAAAGATATGTTTTTCTTACATTTTACCTTCTAAGAAGCGAAAATAGACACATCTTTTTTTTATATATATATATTAAGTGTGTATTGTTCCTAGATTGCCGCTTCGATAGAAAATAAGTTGTTACTAATTAAGTATTGCACTTTATTAAATCATGAAAAAGCGATATAAAACATCTCATATTAATATAAATAGCAGCTGGTCAAACTTGTCATATGTTTGTGATGGGCGCATCATATTTCATTAACGGTGTTTGCATTTATAGATATACCATGCGACTTTTCGAAAGGTAAACTCGAGAATGGCGAGTAATCCTTTTAACTTCGAAATGACGCCAAATAAACAAACTGAGAGCATCGGTTTGATCCGTTGGTAAAGAATAGCATTGTTTCGAGACAACGAGTTACAACTCTGAACAAGTCGTATTATGATGTTTTCAATAGACTATAAATTTATTGTTAATTATATCCCGATCCTTGTTGTAGCTTTTCGTTACGTATTACGTTAACTAAATAAAATGGGCAAAAAGAGTTCTTATACACTGCACTTTCCCTTGATGATATGTATCCATCTATTATGTTTCATGATCGTAGCTTTTAACTAGAGAGATATGCTCCCGACAAAATCCAAATATGAAAAAAAAAAAAAAAAAAAAAAAAAAAAAAACATAGGGAAAAACTTAAAAAAAGGCAAGGTAGAGTAACGGTTCTTATGCACAGCACTTTCTCTTGATGACATCTATTTACCTATAAAGTTTCATAATCATTGCTACTTTACTTTCAGAGATGTGCTCTGGAAAAAATCCAAGTATGAAGAACAACAAAGGGGAATAACTCAGAATATAGGCAAGGTAGAATAACGGTTCTTGTGCACTGCACTTCCCCTTGATGACATCTACCCACCGATAAATTTTCATGATCATAGCTATCATACTTTCAGAGATATGCTTCAGACAAAATCCAAATATGAAAAACAACAAAGGGGAATAACTTAGAATATAGGAAAGGTAGAGTTACGGTTCTGGTGCACTACACTTCAACTTGTTGATATAAATCAACCTAATAAGTTTCATGCTCCGGAAAAAATTATGAAAAAGTAACAAAGGGGAATAATTAAAAAAGTAAAAAAGAAAGAGTAACAGTTCTTGTGCACAACACTCTCCGTTGATAACATCTATGCACCCATTAAGTTTCACGATTATAACTATTATAGTTTTAGAGATATTCTCCGGACAAAATCCACATATGACAACAACAAAGGGGAATAACTTTAGAATTATGCAAGGTAGAGTTACGTTTCTTGTGCACTGTACTTCCCCTTGATGATATCTATTCAGCAATAAAGTTTCATGATCATAGCCATTTTTCTTTTAGAGATATACTCCGGACAAAAACTCAAGTATGTAAAACAAGTAGAGGGTCACTCGGGAACATCCATGGCAAGCTTCAATGAATCAGCCGAATGGTTTGAGAGGATAAGATTTTTAAAGTGAAAATAAGCCACACCATGCCACGCCCATATTTGGGAGTCATTCAAAATTTCTTGAACAATTTAAGTAGAGGGTCACCCAAGGAACATTCATGCTAAGTTTTGTTGGAATTGGTCAAATGTTTGGGAGGAGAAGATTTTTTATGATTTTAAAGTGAAAATAAGCCCCGCCCTGCCACGCCCATATGTTAGGGTCAATCAAAATGTCTAGAACAATTAAAGTAGAGGGTAAAACTCCATGCTAAGTTTTGTTGTGATTGGTCGAATGGTTTAGAAGATGTTTAAAGAAAAGTTTACGCACGGACGGACGGACGCACGGACAGACGCACGCACGCCGGTAAACGCCATGACAATAGCTACCTGGCCTTCGGCCAGTGGAGCTAGAAATAGGCAAGGTGGAGTTACTATTATTGTGCACTGCATTTCCCCTTGATGGCATCTATCCACCCATTAAGTTTCTTGATCATAGCTTTTATGCTTTTAGGGATATGCTATGGACAAAATCGAAGTATGGACAAAATAGAAGTTTGAAAAACAACAAAGGGGAATAACTCAAAATATAGGTAAGGTAGAGTAACGGTTCTTGTGCATTGCACTTCCCCCTGATGACATTTACCCTCCCATAGTTTCAAGATCATATCTATTATACTTTCAGAGATATGCTTCAGAAAAATCAAAATATGAATAACAACAAAGGGGAATAACTCAAAAAAGTAAGCTAGGTAGAGCTACGGTTCTTGTGCACTGCACTTAAACTTGGTAATATCTATTCACCCATTAAGTTTCATGTTCAAAGCTATTATACTTTCAGAGATATGCTCCGAACAAAATCAAAGTATGAAAAAAATAATAAAGGGAAATTACCTAAAAAAATAAGCGAGAAAGAGTTGCAGATCTTGTGCAATACACTGTCCGTTGATAACACCTATCCACCAATTAAGTTTCACGATCATAGCCATGATAGTTTTAGAGATATTCTCCGGAAAAAATCCATGTATAAAAAAAGGGGAATAACTATAGAATAAGGCAATGAAGAGTTACGGTTCTTGTGCACAGCACTTTACCTTGGTGATATCTATCCAGCCATAAAGTTTCAAGATCATAGCTATCATTCTTTTAAGGATATACTATGGACAAAATCCCAGTATGAAAAACAACAAAGGGGAATAACTAAAAAAAAGGAAAGTAGAGTTACAGTTCCTATGCAGCGTACTTCCCCTTTATTACATCTACCCATCCATAAAGTTTCATGATCATAGCTTTTATACTTTCAGAGATAAACTACAAAATTAAAAAGGAAAAACAACAAATATATGGAAGTTAGAGTTACGGTTCTTTTGCACTTCACTTCAACTTGTTGATATCTACCCACCTAATGAGTTTCATGTTCAAAGCTATTACACTTTCAGAGTTATGCTCCGGGCAAAATCCAAGTATGAAAAAACAAAAAAGGGAAATAACTCAAAAAATTAACTAGGTACAGTATAGGGTCTTGTCAACTACACTCCGTTATCACGAGAGGAATAAAAGTGCCAAGTTTCAAGTTACTCGGACTTAAGTAGACAGAGTTGTGCTCCGGAGAAAGAAGTGGACGCCGCCGGACATCGGACGCCGGACATCGGACGCCGGATATCGGACATCGGACGCCTAGGGTGATCCCATAATACGTTCCGTCTTCGACGGGCGTATAAAATACTGTTCAAAAGTCATGAATACCAACACCTACCAGTATTTACATTAATGTAAAGTCGTTTGCTTAATTCAAGATCAGTTGACTTAAATCTTACGATAATAGGGTGTTAATTTGTTTTCATATAAATTAAAACTGTTCCATAAATCATCTGATATTTTTTCTTCAGACTAAATTCCTTTCTAGACGAATGTGAAACACGACGCGAGTTTCTGAACAAAACAAAAGCAAATACAAGTCATCATGGGAAGCCAAGGTTGGATGACATAAAAAGCTTGAAATGTCTGATTTGGTCCTTGATTGACTACCAAGAGAGTACACCCTGGGCTAAGGTAAGTTTATATATGGTTATTTCTTTTGTTTAATATTGTTTTGTCGAAATTACCAATTATCGTCAAAATTACATTCCTGAAATGTTAAAAATGATTCCAAAGCCATGTGGCACAGCACAAAGATATTTTTGCGTGGCCGTGATATGAAAATAACAAATTTGTACACATATGCGTTTTTTATGCCCCCGCATCGATAAATTGGGGACATATTGTTTTACCGGTGTCCATCTGTCTGTCTGTCTGTCTGTCTGTCCGGCCGTCTGTCTGTCTGTCTTCAAAACTTAAACTGCCAACTAAACATTTTCCTATAACTTCATCCCTAATTAAGTTACAATGCTAATATTTGGTATGTAGATGGGTCTCAACAAGGCGCAACTGGGGAAGGTCATTTCATCAAGGTCAAGGTAAAAATTTTAACCCTTTTCCCTAAAACAAAGAAAAAACCGATAAAGATCACCCCTTTCTAAAGAATGCCAGTTTCGGGGGCATGGTGTTTCACAAACACATCTTGTTTTGTTTTCAAAATTTTCAAGTTCCTTTATTTTCCTCCTAAACAGAAGAAATAAGTTTGTTGAATTAAAATGAGAATGCTAGATAGATCTTTGAAAAATGTGGTGTTCCTAACCACAGGATTTTTTCTAAGTCAGTAACCTCCTTGTATTGTCACGTTATCTATTTTCGACGATCAAATTTCTGACGTACTCTGATAGACCCAAAATATTTTTCTCGAATTTCTTTCTTTTGGGTAACAGTAAAATATTAAAATTGCCGACGGTCATTCTACACTTGCTTTGTGGTAATACGATAAATATTAGTCATATCTGAAACAAAACTATCAACAAATTATCACTATTTTGCTGAGGTAAACTTTTCTCAAATCGCCCAAATACCTAAAGTGGAAAAAACTGTCTACAGAAACCTGACAAGAAGACCATATGTGATGTCATATGTAAGAATCCACGATTTTTAGTATAGTTTTACGCTTCGAGAGAATGAATCAATCGCGACTGTCAGTTAAATAAACAGTCGACCAATGAAATTCATTTAGACCAGAAATGAGTTTTGAACTCCAAAATGGCCGCCATTTTTGTTGACCTTTTTTTGTTGGTTTGGCGACTTTAAGGTCGTAGCTACAGCTGTTCTACCTTTTTGTAACATGCTACTTGCCATAAATTTTGGAAAAATAACGCCGTTTAAAATCGAAGCGGGTCTTCCTCGGAGTCCATGGGCGTGGCAAATTGAGTTTGTGGGCGGGGCCAGCGATTGATCAGTTATGCTTATATGCTGGACCTTGTACTCCATGTCCCATCTCAAAAGTAGTGTAATTTCTTATTTGTTAACTAATCCTACCTGCAGAGAAGTTACAGAATAAAGATACTATAGATAACAAAGCAGATGCCTAAAAAAGGTGCATTAAAAGAGGAGAGAGTAAAAATAATTCGTCAAGGATTTTGTTCAAGGGATTTCAGGAATGCGCGGAATGGCAAAACCTTAATTCGAGGAATTGCAAAACTTAAAAAGTCAAAATTTCATATTGAACCATCGTTTCATTGCACCCTGACCTTGACCGCCGAAATAGGTGACGGCACCTCTCATACATGTGACCCCGATGACCTCATTGAAACCTCAGTTTCCAAATAGCTACCGAGGAAATACAAAGATTGTATGGTCGCTCACACCATTTTGTTTGAAATGTTAATTTTTTTTCACAAAATATTTACTGGTGTGATTATTAACAGAAAATGATCTCTCGTACCGTCGAAGCTGGTAGCATCGGGATAAATGAAAGTTTTCAGAAACTGTCGAAAAATAAAATTCATTGATCAGAAACTCCGGTTTCAAAAATTATGCGCGGTTAAGGCAGTTCACATGTATGTGATGAATACCGTTTCTACATCTGAAATATACCTCTTGTCTTTCCACAACGGATATCGCATAAAAAGATCTGAAAGCAAAGGATTTTTCTTGTTTGTTTGAGTGGGGTTTTACGCCGCTTTCAACAATCGCGGCGGCTGGAGCACCTAACAATGGATTACTCACACCAGTACTACCATCCCATCCTTTCCTAGCCTCCAGTTGCTATCCCACATAGGTCTACGATTATCGACCCATTGGTGGGAGACAAATAGTCGGAAAGGATGAGTGCCGCCGTCGGGGATCGAACCCGGGACCTCTAGATTGACAGTCTGAAGCGATACCAACTGCGCTATGACGGCGGCTCTGAAAGCAACAGAACCTACAGCCAAAGGTCTAATTGTTTATCCCGTATATCGTTATAGTCAAATAATCTTCATAGTACCTCGATTCGGTAAGTATCCTCGCGTATTAGTTTTGAAACGTTTAAATACTGTAAGTTTCTTTATCAAATACATTTCAGATTTATTTCATTTTCATGAGTTTTACTATACTACTATCGATCCTATCGCTAGCAACAAGTACCTTAAGCGGTATGATCGAGACGTCCTTTGACAAATTGCGAAATATTGGAGTATCTTCACCATTCTGAACATGAGCATGCCAAAACTATTCAGAGAGAATTCGACCATCTAGACTGCATTATGACAGACAATGAATATATGCTTGATATATTTGGGAATTGGAAAATATTCTACGATGAAGAAAGTGGGAGAAACATAACTTTACTGTTGGAAGACATGACTGTCCCTATCACAGAATTTGTTTATTTGGATTTAACTCTTATGATCATATTTACAGTTGATATTTTGTTGCGACTTGTCACGTGTCCTTCTGTCTTGCAGTATTTCTTGTCGGTGGTGAATATTGTTGATGCTTTGGCAATTTTGTCCTCGTATGTATATATTACGATATTGCAAATAGAGCGTGAACACCGGTATGTGCATAGTTGGATCCACGCTTTAAACTTCTTTCAGGTGTTTCGTTCTCTTAGACTCTTACGCGTTTTAAGGAAAGTAAGAGCTAGTAAGGTTCTAGCATATTCATGTAAAAAGAATGTTAAAGATATTGGGGTATTATTTCTATTTCTCTTTTTTAGTGTAAGTATATTTTCGTCTTTTTTCTATTTTACCGAGAATCGGCAAGTAATCCAATCTATTCCTAGAGCTTGGTATCTATCGATTATCACTTTAACCACTTTGGGTTATGGTGACGTCATACCAGAAACCCCTCAAGGTTTGGTTGTTGCATCAGCATGTGCAGTAACTGGTATTATCTTACTTGCAATTTCAGTTCCGATTTTTGTGAACAGTTTCTGACTTTTTATTAGTACTCTGTAATTGATGACTTTACCGAACGTCGGTTAATAACCAAGAGGCAATTTCAAAGGGAGAATAATGCTCAAGAAATAGAGCAGGGAGAGTGAACTGATCAATGTTACAGATTGTGTTTCGTATTATTTACACGTGATGAACGAAACCCGCAAAATATGTCAGACACGTTTACAGTTCTAAACAACCTTCCAATTTTAAACTTGCAAATCAATTTATTCATAATCTCAAAATTCAGACCAAATTGAAAGAGCCTATGCTCTGTAAAAATCGATGAATGCCAATAGTAAATGTTCATCCAAAAGTAAGATCTGGTCTTTGTAACTCCTTGAAAATACTTTAACATGTCCCAAGGTTACCTATGTTTGATAGGCTCCGAATTCAAAACTTAATAGCATAGCTTCAATTTGAATCAAAATATCCATTCCAAATTTTTTGAGTATTGAAGGTTTAACAGTACCTTAAGGAAATTGGAACCTACTTGATTTCAAACCTGTTTTATGGTCACAACGTAAGCTTGAGTGATAAATTTGGTTTAGATCGATCTCGAAACTGATCTTGGTATTGAATAAATTATTACAATACAAGTTGGATTTGCCATTAAATATTCAATCTTCTTCCCCCCCCCCCCCGAAAAAAAAATTCTGAAACTGATTTTGTAACAGCATTTATATAACGATTCAATATGGTGATCATGGAATTACTCTGATGTAGATAGTAGAATAACGTTTTCTGAAAATGAAATGATTTTTGAAACCTCTACCTTGATACACCTGACAAGGGGTTGTTCGTCGATGTATGATCGAATATTTGATAAATGATATATTTATAACTTTATTGCCTCGATTCTCTGGAGTTTTATCATAATTTACAAAACAATTTACAAAACAATATATAAATACAAACTATATGAAGAAATGTGAGTGTTACAGTTGTAAGTTTAATTCATATTCACGCTTCAAACGTACATCCAGAAACTCATATTAGTATAAATTGTTAAGCACTCAATCAATTGCATCCCCTCCCCCCAACACACAAACACAGACAAAAGACACACACAAAAACATACACATACATCTATATATTCAGGTACACGAATATGCATGTTCTGGGTAGAATTAAGCATATCGGAACACAGAACTACTTCTATCATATCTGTCCTTTTAATCTTTAAAACAAAATGCCACTATAGATTAATTCCTCAGGTGTTTTACATATACAATCATGTTGTTAAACGAAACGAAACTAAGACTACAAGTTAGAGGGAATAGTGATTGTCCGTGACAAACCAAAACCCCGAGACTAGAGCTTAAGTAAGGTGGAGTTACAAGATTTGGGTAATTCAATTACGACAATTACATATATATATATTTCAGAAACTCTGCACAATTTATAAAGAGCAGTTGATATATTCTAAGTCAATAAAAGTTTCAAAGCGATCGTCTATTCTTCCTAATGAGTAAGGAATGATTTAAAGCCTAGGAAGATTAAAAAAGAAAATCTCCTAGACCCGAATTTATTCCGTTCAAGTCTGAACACAGACCAGAAAAGAGCCCATGACCGCAAATGCCATTACAATCGAGTATTAGGTGTTCTATTTCTATATAGAAGACACCCTGACAATGAACGCATATTTCGGCTTTATTAGGTGGTCGCTCACAACAAATATTGGCCAGGAATTTCACAAGGGTTAGTGTTCTTGGGTTGCTTTTAGCTACTTTCCGAAAGTTTCATTCTCGAAGATGTTTTTGACATAGTTTAAACAATTAAAAGTCATCGGAAGAATGAATACGTTCGAAACAGAGTTTTCAAGGTTAAGTATAGCTTTATAACAAGTTTTTTTTCCATATTTGTTTGCTCGGAAACGCGCCATTTTCTTTAAGCTTTGAAGGAACGACGCAATGTCGTATTTAACCAGTCTTTTCTCTATACCTAGGATGAAACCAAAATGATGATTGTTACATAGATCATATTGGTAAGGTGGCATTAAGTAACTTACAACAAAGTTTTCGTGGTGCAGCGCGACACAGCGATCCAAAGAACAACAGCTTTTGCATATTAATGTATGGTTCAAGGAGCGTAACTCCTGCGAGGCCCAGGGCCATATCTGTCGGAGTCAAAAGCGGTAGACCCGGTGCTCTTTTTAAGCAGAAATGATGAGCGGCTTCCGGTTGATATAAATCTTTTATTATTTTTGGTAATATTGTCCCAGAGCTCACGGTCAAATAATGCACGGGTACGAACACAAGAATTGTAGAGTTTTATGTCTGTGCTTTGGATGGATCCACTGTTTCCAGAAATCGTGCTATACATCAGACGGTAAGTAATTCAAATCGATTGTTTCACACTGTCGACAGAGAACGGGTGTTTATCATAAGAACTTTGAACAATAAGTATTTGTATGACATTGTTTCTTGTATTGTATTATAGCCATAAATTTTGGTCGGAAATAAGCTCCTATGAGATTTCTTATGGTCGAGTACAGATATTGTACACTTGTCTGGCTTTTAGTTATAGCACCACCGGCACTAGTAATTGTAGCAATTGTTCATTAGTTCATTGATGACTTGTCTAGATAAGGCCAGTAGAACGATATCATCTGCTTGGGTCGGAGCTGCTACATTGATTTCTTGTATCCGTAGACCATATGGTGAGGTCTGAAGTTCATCAAGAAGATCATTTATATAAAAGCTATAGAAGAATGGGAATTAGATCCTTGGCGAGTACCCTTTTCTATATTAACTCGCCCTGAGAGATAACCTTGTTGGAGCACGTGCATTGAGCAATCTTGAAATGAGTCACAGATGAGTCGAAGTATTTTGCCTTTTGTACCAAGGTGAAAGTGACCACGAATCCATACAAGGTCGAATGCAGATTATGCGTCCATATAACAGACGTGTATTGGACTACCGCATTCGATACAATAGTCTCGAGTTCGTTGTAGAATAAAAGAAAACATTTTACAATTTTCATTCCACTGTAACCCGTTTTGATGTAGGTTTAATTTCGAGGAAAAAATGAAGTCATCAAGTATTTTCAGTATGAGTTTGACATATAATTTCGAGGTCACGGGGAGTAGCGAGATTGCATAACTGCTAGGATTAGTGGGCGGTTTGCTATCAATCTAATATAAATTTACTAAGATACCCTTTTTAAACGTGCAGGGAAGTTTTTTAATCTAAAATATTGCATTAAAGAGTATAACAAGACAATTTGTCAAAACGACCCCACCATGGTTTAAATGTTCATACACTACATTATCTATCGAGCCCCTTTTGTTGTTTGGAAAAGAGTAAATAAATGACCATAGTTCGTCGACGCTTGTTTTAAAACAAAGTTTACAATCAAGTTCAACGTTTGTGTCCGCAATGTAACATTTCTTTTAAACTTATACAGTTACTGAAGTAATTGCACTGAACTAATTGTGCCATCCGTCCAGTACGCTATCTATAGTTGTCTCCCTTTGACCATCAAATATCATTTCGCGAAGTCGATTCATTGATCTGGATTTGTTAGAATTAACTATAGTCATAAATAACTTTTGGCCGACATCAAGGAGTTCGTCGATTCTTGCAAGTTCGTTATTAGCTAGCAAAGCGTCAGCTTTGATAGCTTAAGTAAACAAACAAAATTTTTAGGTCTTCTCAGAGTTGAACGAGTACAAACTGCCATTGGAGGCTTAACGACTAAATCCGTTGAATGCCTACGCCATAAGAAATAGTTCTTATTTCAAGAATATTGTAAACTCTTCCGCTGCTTTTTTTACCTCATGAACTAACTTTATTCAAATTGTAGACAACTCCTTCAAAAGCGTGCTATTTAACTAAATCCAACTCAATCACGCTTTTGAAGGATCTCAAGAAAGTAATTTTTAAAACTTTGTGGGCAATGAAGAAATTGCTTGTAACAAGCAATTTATTCATTGTCCACACTTCTATCCTACAAGGTAAAGGTTTTCTATATTCCACTTATCATGATAACTCTTGACAAAGAAATTCCTGGCCAATATTTGTTGTGAGCGACCACCTAATAAATAATAAAATCATGCTTTGCTAGCTTACAGTACTTTCAGTGATTTGATTTTTATAATCGTGAGCCGGTTTGCACAAGGATCTTCTTAAGTCACGCTTCAATGAATTAAACACCAGAGATGGTTGATCTGCAGCTCGAAATCCAAGCACGTTGAGTACGTTTTAATTTTTTGTTTTCTTCTTTTAAAACACTTGACTAAAATGGCTTTCGAAAAGGTCTGCATTCACGTTTTAACAGTCAGCTATTAGCTCCAGCCACACTACATTCGGTTATATAGGAATATGCTTAGCTCACGTCGCTATAGTCTATTTCCTGTGCTTTTGGCACAGAAGACAATTCGTCTTGTAATTATTTATTTCCGATAAATGAGACCATTTGTACACAACACTTCGAAATTTAGCAGACCGTGAATCAGATTGTATCGTTTGTTCGAATCGAAGATGCAAGAATAATGGTACATGTCGCGATATATTCAACGAAGCGTCACTCAAAGGGGAAAATCATACGTTACGTTACGTCCTAAAGATTCGTCTATCACTATATGATCGATAGTTTTATGGTTTGTTCCGTTAGATTGGTAGAATATATAGGGAGTCTGCTGTAGCTGTTGGTATGAGGTTGAATTCAGATAAGAAGTTTAACAGGTAAGTACCACGTGGGTGTAGGGTACCTGTTACTCTAGCATTAAAATCCCCCGCAAAAACTATATTGCTGTGAGAAGTGTGGATAGAACAAAAGTCAAACAACTTTTCCACAGTATCTTTAAAACTTGAACAACTATTGGTGGCCGACGATAATTATATCTGTATAATAATCAACGCTTTATCAGATACTCGATGTCTTATAGCAGCTACATGTATACAGTCACTATCTATATCTAAAGTCTCAACTATAAAACTATCTAACTTACGATGCCATAGAAAAGCAACGCCTTTACTTTTGTTGTTGACCATTGATCAAACTTGTATCAGAGCAGGTTACTACACACGAAGAATACTTGTTGTCGATATGGTTCAATAGATTAACATTATGATCGAGAATCCAATGTTCAGAGATACCACATATTGTGATATTTCTCGAGTTTAATTCATATATCAGCTCCGGTAGAGCAGTCATTATTCCTGTTACATTGTATGTTAGTAGCTTTATATCCATCGATGTGAATCATTAGATTTGAAACCGCTGACGTATTAAGATTTATCCATGGACGACAATAAATTCCGTCAGGCCACGAAACTTCATTTTCGATGTAGTCAACCTTGTCTTCATTAATAAAGGTTAGCGCAATCTTACAATCTGTTCTTCCTGTGAGGAGGAATTATTTGATTTAAATTCAATATTCATGTCGTGAAATTTTTAAGCTTTCCCAATCACTATAAGTTGAAATGACTTGATACGGTCCAAAATGGCTGCACCAAATCGCCCTTTCCTACGAAGTTGTATCTGGAACCCGTCACCGTTAACGTCAATAAGGTCATTAACAAGTACGCTATGCCTAAGTCATCATTCCTTCGCATTGGGGAGGGTTGTGATTGTAGATCTTTGATTGATTTCGCTCGATAGTTGGTTACTTGCTCCCTGCATGTTTACTGGGGTTTTAAATTTAGGTCGATCTTTAGCTGACGTATTTTTTAAGAGATATAAGATAGGAACAGCAGACAGAGCATTGGCGTTCTTTTAGATGATAATATCTAACATGTGCTTCTGTTTTTGGGAAAGGTTTGAGAGCAAGGTATCACATAGTTTGTAGAAGGATTTTGAGATCGTAGAGGACATCTTTTCAAACATAGAGTCCATTTCATAATGTAAGCCCTCAGTATAGGTTGGGTTTTTTTGTGGTTCTGATTTTTGTTTTTCATTTATTGCTTTTATTTGCGAGGAGACTTGTTTAGATAATCTATCATTGTTTCCCTTTGTTGCCTGAACTATATCTTGTTTTTGTCCACGATATTTCATCTGTAAGTTCGGATTTAAGATTCGTTATACGAACTTTACAGTTGATTTTTCTTCTTCACATTTTTTTTTGTCAAGAATTTGAGTAATATTGGAAGTTGTCTCTTGCTGTAGTTTCTCTCTTGCTGTAGTTTTTAAGGTTGTGATTTTGTTTCACATAGCACGTTTAGAGGTCCAATTTTTCCAAAACCCGAGATAATTCATTTATTGCATCACTTACAGATATTTCTTTGTTAGCACTCTTAGTGGAGCATTGATGCAGCTCATATTTTATTTTGTCTATCTCCGCGCTAAGATTATCACAAACTGATTTGACTTTTGATTCATTTAGAGCGACTTCAGATATTAGCGACAACATATCTGCCCGTAATTCTAACATCGTTTCTACCATATAGGAAATATCACAATAATAATTTTCTAGTCTTAATATTTGTCTGAGTCTCACAGCCCTTGCTGCTTGAGGAGTATACACGGACTGAAGCCGCCCAATTTCGTTGTCGATTGGATCCTAACGGAATATTCCATCGTAATCATAATCTTGGGCGTTTGCCATTGTGTTGAAATAGTAAGCTTTAGTCCATTACCTCTATATCGCCCAAAATGGCCGTTATAACCTGAGACAATTCATTATTCAACCTAGCGTGGCCCTAGTGCTGAACATTAGTTAAACACAACAGTTCTGTTCTAGTTCGACTGTATTCAAGTATTTTATATTTCTATATTTAGCACAAAAGAAGTGTATTGGTAAAGGGCATATAACTCACGTTTACTTTTTTCTAACTGAAAAAATATTATGTCCGTGAATAACCCACTTTTATATTCATAAAATTAGTCCAAATTCCTCACAAATGTCTTTTGAACACTTACATATACTTATTTTTTGCGAGAGCTTAATCAATCTGTCCGATCACTCACCGGAATCGGAAATACAAGAAATATGAATTTTGACGTGAAATGTTAACCACTTAAGTTATCAAATTCAACATAAATGGATAGGGTTTTGCTTAAAATATTTGCACAAAATGTCAATATTATGGTATCTGGAGCGAATAAGTCTTCAAAACTTGTCGGTAAATTAAATAATGTCCAAGTATTTCTTTGCAATACTTCGAAATTGAGTGACAGAGTTAACGTAGTCTTGCAAGAAACGAAGCATTAATACTGTAATTGAAATAAATATTTTGCTATTTTTTTTCAAAAAAGAGGACCACAAGCTTCCTTGGGATCCAAGTGCCATATTGCTAATGGACAAGGATTCGTTCTTTTTGGATCAGAAGGGGTAAAATTAGTTTAGAGTTTCTTCGAATTTTCACCTTTATTACCATGACAAAAGAAATTTATTTATCTATCCTTTTTATAAATGAATCATTTATTGAATGTCATAGATAAATTTGATTCAAAATGGTTTAGCGGTTTAGGAAAATATGTTATAAAACGAAAGTATTCCGCAATATTACATGGGCCCTTTTCAATGGTGCTCTATTCCTGGGATCCCGAGTGCGATAATTCCTGCAGTCGTTATAGTGCCATATACTAGTAATTCAAACCTATTATCAGATATATACACGCTTCATGCCAGAAGTAACTTTAAAAAAAAATCCTCACGATTCTCTTTTGTCAATTAAGATACAAGAGTTTCCATTGATTTCGTTGTTTATATATTTTTTCCAAATAACCTCTTTATTTCTCTAAAGGTTAGGTTTCCATATAGATTCTATGGTGATTATATATACACTTACATTTCTTGTTAAGTGACAGAGTCTTCGCCTAGTTGTTAAGAAATTCTTTAACTGCAATCTTTTTCCGAAACTTTTGTTGTCGTGGCCATCAAAAGTTTCCGTTTTTCAAACACCAGCCTCACTTTCCCAGAAAAGATCCGACCTTTTTTACCACAATGAAATGTATTGTGTATAAGCGGCCATTTTCAGATCGCCAGTTCTGTCGTCTTTTGATCATTTCTCACCAACAACTTCCTATTCTAGCCTCCCGATTCCTCTAAAGCCTTAGCGAATTCATACCATACTCCGATTATTTTCAATGTTTTTTCTTCATTTACTTACACTAGTTTATGGAGTTTTTGTCCATACTGGGTCTTGGCAACCATTAAAGGCTCTACAGCTCTCATAGGGACAGACTAGGGAAATAGCCTTCTATCAATGATTCAGAATTAGTCACAAGCCCGCTATGAAAACCTTTGTCGAACAGAAAACGAATATTTCAAAATCATTCTACGTTTGAAACAAAAAGTATTTCGCGATCTAAAAATTGATAATTCCGAGACTTCCCGATTTACTTCCGATGGCCTCGGCTAACACTGAAATATATTACGTAATGATATAGTCACATTCAAGTGATTGGATCTCATGAAAACAGATTAAATAGAGAGGAGAGTCCCGTCTAGAAAACGAACGCGCGGGCGGCCGTGTCTATTGACAGAATTATCGCGAAAAGGGTCCAGTAAAGATCAAGGGAATGAAAGTCCTGAGAGCGGTTTTGTTGGCTTATCAGAAGCTTTGTTCAATAATGATGTCAACATGCCACCCATGTATCACCATGAAAAAAAACAGTAAAGGCACATACATACACAAAGTGTATCTATCAACAAGATTGTTTTCCTTTTTTGGAAACTTAACATGAATTTCCAGCATAACGAATCACCAAAAAAGAATCATAAGTAGTTTGGCTCATATCATCAAAGATGATGTTATAAGTACAGAGTTTTGAAAAACTAACCAGATCACAAACATTACGACAGTTTACAGTGCTTGCTTCTCCTTTTGTAAGGAACATACATGTTTATTCAAAATAACAAATAAAATCCTTAAGTAATACTTGATGTAGACGATTTTATACCCCGGCACCAATGACGATAAACACGGCGTTAAAGATATAACATGTAGCAAAGACACCACGAAAAACAAATCAAGTTAACCGAAATGTCATCACTTTGTGACCCTATTAAGGAATATCAAAAACATTGAAATGATTCACTGGAAAATGATGCTTTTTGACGCCCCCATGGAAAATTATCGGAAAAAGATTGTGAAAATGAAGAAGCTCGCAACAAGCAATTTTTTAGTTTTCAAACCAGAAAGTTGCAAAAAATCATTGACTATATTGTGTTGTCTGCAACTCCTTTCAATTTGAACCAGTCAAATATTGTGTCGTCTTGTGATGGATAAATATTGTAGGCCAAGTTTAACCCGAATCCGCTATTTTACCTTTATCACAATATTTTCATCTTCTTTATCTCATCAATGTGTTAAATTTTGGGATAATGTGGTAATTGGTTAAATGTTAAAAACACAAGAAAATCGAAACTAACATATTAAGACTCTTTTTACAATGAGCGTTTCATTATTATTACACATGTATTGCTACGTGTACGTTTCAAAGATTCGAATTCGAGAAGTGAAAGGGTGTTTGATCCAGTAGAGTCTATGCAGAGCTGTTACCATACTCTGTATATCTGCTGTAGGACGCAGAGAGTTTACATGTATTCGCTTGACTCAACTGAACTAGATTCTATCATGAAACGCGAGTAAATTATTTCTCTCATTCAGACAATTTATTAGACAATTCATCGTGAATACCCGAAGAAACAAGATTATCGAAGTTTTAAACCACTTGCATTGTTATCTATGACAACAAAACATGCTGTGACAATGCTGCAAGTTAGTTATTCTCTGAATCAGCGATGAAACAAGATGGAGGCGATTACGTAGATTTTCAAGGCAAGTTTAATGAGCATGCGTGGAAATGCGTGAAATTTACATCCGGTGTTTGGATCGATTTTGAATAGCGGTTTTGTATTAACAAGCCGCTAAAAAACGGATAGTGAAGTTATGCCACGGAAAGATGTACGGTAGAAGTCCTCACTGTAGACATTTTTCTTCGTTTGTGTATGACGTCATGTAAGAATTCTAATTATTGTAGAAAGCTAATTATATGCAAACAAACATTACGTGACTGAATTTTCATTGATGAATGACGCATTTTCGTGACAAATATAACAACAGCGGAAAAACCTGATGAAATTAGGTGCATTAGACCCATTAATTCAATCTAGTGATACCAGATAATTAGTCAGCACTTGCAAAGGCAGCTTGATGGTATATCATATATAGGCCATAAACTTGTATCGAAGGCAAGAATAGGCCGAATGTTAATAAAACTTATTATATTCCTAGCTGTGAAATCTTGGGATTTCCCAATGTAATAAATTTTTATAAAATCACTAGTGATGATATCAACTTTCACTCCGAAAATTTGGAACTACTTTTATTTTCAAAGGGCCAGCTCGCTCGGTGACCTTACATTCAATTTCTTAGGATAAAAATCAATTAAAAAACAGTAAAATAAGAAAAAATTAGCAAACATAACAACAACACCAAAATAACCGTTTTGTAAACAACTGGTTTGAAACAATTACGAACCTTGATGTTTGTGTTATCACAGATGACTCAAACAAATGCATAATATTCCGTAACGTCCAAAATCATTCCCCGAATACTGATGATATTGCAGTTAAAGTGATAGACACTCAAACCAAACCCGCATGGGCTTGTTTTGTACGCCCAAGTCAGGAGACTGAGTGATCAAAGACTGACTATATATCCTATAAATCTGTCCAAGTCGAAGGCATGAATCGTCGATCGATGTTCGAAATATCCCGGGGCCTTTAGATCGACGATGAGATTGTCGCCCTTAGATACAGTACATCTTTAGCCCAAATTATTTTTGTGCCTTACACTGCAAATCTCTAAGTGTCTTAAAATACGGCCTTTCCCTCAAAAATTCCTTTGAAAAACTCGCCCACTTGGAAAGAAAATCCAAGATGGCGGACAGAAATTATTGAATTACAAAATCCTTTGACATTAATGCGCACGGTTTCTAGGGCCGATGATGTCGAATATGATTGAAATAAATCAGCAACTATTAAAAAAACTGTTTCGAATATAATAAATAGACTAATCAACTGGTTATTTTTGATATGAAAAATCTCTCACGAGAATGCGTTGTTAGGCGTTGAAAAACGAGTCCGAAGGACGAGTTTTTCTAACGCATAACAACGTATTCGAGTAACCAGTTGATTATCCTCTATATATTTGTACAAACCATTCTATTCAACAAATTTTGCTGTGTTTGTCAGGGCATACCTGTAGTTTGACTTTCCACTTTCCTTTCTGATATTGAATTGTAATACAGTTCTCGATAGGGAAACTTAAGTCACCTTTCGGCATAAAAGAAGGACATTTAGGGTCTGCACTCTGTCCGTCTGCCTATCCGTCCGTCCGTTCGTCGGTCTGCCAGTCTGTCCGCCAATACGGTAAATAAGTTATCCGGACATATGTTTTTTCTAAATAATTGCAGATATTCAGCTGATTCTTGGTGTATGCGTCTGTAATTATAAGATGCAAATCAAGTTTGAATTTCGTTCCGGTCTATCGATGTTTTACGAAGATACGGATACTGAAATTCCAATTTTCCGGACTATTTTTCTTAACGTAGGCAGATGACCTATTTTTGGTTTTGGCGTCTGCAGTAATGAGATACAGATCAAGTTTTAGTTTTGTTCCGGTGTATTGCCTTTTAGGAAAATACGGATATTAAAAGAAATCCAGTTTTCCTGACATTCTCCTAAAGGCTGGCAGATATTAACCCGATATTCGGCGTGTGGGATCGCAAATGTAAGTTAAAAATTAAGATTAAGTTTCAGTTCTTGTCCATAGCTTTTTGTTGAGTATAAAGATGCTGATTTTAGAACATTTCTCTGTTTGCCCAGAATTCGAGAATGTTTTCTTAAAGTGGGATAAAATAGCCTGGCCTTAAAAAGGTCACATACATTTAACCACCAAAAGGACAGAACCGTAGGACAATATGTTTCAAGCCGGTATGGGGACTTGATATTGCTTTGCAATCCTTCCGAATGCTTCTTTCACTACTTTCATAGTCGATTTTGCAATATATTTAGCTTTATATATACATGTATTTCATCGATAACATCGTCTTCATTATTTCCTTTTTTTCGCATTTTTCATTGGTCAATTTTATTTTAATTACCGTCATTGTGGAAAATATGCATATTGTTTTCCCAGTAACATCATTTGTGATTTTAACTTAATTAATAATTTCCTTTTTATAGAAGGCATCGTTGATTTTTTTTTCTTTTTTCTTTTAATCATCCATGTGTCACCTTAAAACCATATTGTTAACTTTATAGTAACAATACCTACCTGAAATAAAATTTTACCCTTATCATTTGTTGTTGTTTAGTTGTTGTTTCCCAAAGCTACGATGTTAAAAGGTTATATATTAAGGTTACATGCGTGGAACGAAAAATAAGAAAAAAATTTACAAAACATTAACTAGATCACTTTTATTCCCTATTTTCAAATAATGATAATTTTGCAGGGGACTACAAAATTTAAAGTGAGATCATTTAAGTAAACCAAGTTCTGTTTTTTTTTTTTTTTTTTTTTTTTTTTTTTATTTAAATAAGGCATATTCAAAAGTAAATACTCTATCTGTTTATTTTACCAATTGGAAAATAAAGAATTGTAAATGATATATAGATAGATATCTAAACGCATACCGTAATCACAGGGGCTTGTCACATTTGATTTTTTTTACTATATGTACTGTTCTTACTATATATGTATACATAGACAAGCTGAACATGACAAAAAGTACGGCCATACCTAGTACAAATTTTATGCTAATCAATACTCGAATGCATACCTAAATGTATAATTTATACGAAAAATCAATAATTATGAGTAAAAGTGATACCAATCGTGAATTACATACAAGTTTGTCGAGCAAATCTAAGCCATTTTTGTTAGTCGGACAAAACTGTGCACCTTGACCTCTTAACCTTAAATTTGTCTTACAATCAATATCATCGGGTTTCAACGATTGCGCTATTTCACGGTTTCTGCCAAATCAATTTTCTGCCAATCAAATGTCTTCACGAAACGAGAGTGTGAGGTATTGTGACTTCAGATTCGTACCTTCCAACTATCTTAATAACATTCAGCTGTGTGTCCTCGATTATTGACATTTTAGGCAATATGTAACTGTAATTCGTTGTTAAACGAATACTCTAAAAGCCATTGGGATGAAACACAGGTCGATGTTAGATTTGAAGTTGATATTTAGCCTTATAGGGTAAGTGAAACTCCATATGCAGCTGTGCACAGTTTTGCCCGACTAACACAAATACCCTCGTTCTCATTGTCAAGTTCAACCCCTTGCCCCTTGTCTCTCTCTCTCTCTCTGTCTCTGTGTCTCTCTCTGTGTCTCTGTGTCTCTGTGTCTGTGTCTCTGTCTCTGTCTCTGTCTCTCTCTCTCTCTCTCTCTCTCTCTGTGTCTGTGTCTCTATCTCTCTCTCTGTCTCTCTGTCTCTCTGTCTCTGTCTCTGTCTCTGTCTCTGTCTCTGTCTCTGTCTCTGTCTCTGTCTCTGTCTCTGTCTCTCTCTCTCTCTCTCTCTCTCTCTCTCTCTCTCTCTCTCTCTCTCTCTCTCTCTCTCTCTCTCTCTCTCTCTCTCTCTCTCTCTCTCTATATATATATATATATATATATATATATATATATGTATAAAAATATATTGTAAACAAGCTCCTGTGATCGTAAAGGCATTCTCAAAATGTTTGTCGCTTGCATTTCGAAAGGGTTGAGGGTACAATCGTTATAACTGGCCAATCGCTAGCTCCCCCTACTAACTCCATTGGTCCCGTCTATTGACTCCGACAGGAAGGTCCAATCCGATTTTAACGGCGTTATTTCGCAACATTTATAACCAGTATATATCATGAAACATAAAAAGTAGAATGGATAGGGTTGGATTGCGACCGGAACGTCGTAACTACAGCCTTAATATGTCGTTTAGGTCGTCAAAGCAACAAAAAGGCTAAACAAAAATGGCTGACAATGTTGGAGCTCAAAACTCACTTCTGGTCTAATTGAATAATTTCACTGGTCGACCAATAATTGGATTGACAGCCGTGATTGGTCAATTGCAATATCTTTATCGTACGTCATCGGTTTTACAGCGGTATTGATGGGGTCTTGGGGACCCATGACGACATCTTACAACCCAAAGCAGGTGACAATTTATCGTATAGGGCTAGCAATATGATGTAACACATTAGTTATATCTTTATCTCCTCTATGAATTCTTATAACCCAGACGGCAAAATTTCACACTGGTCAAAACTGAGAGGATTTGTAGACGACATTTTAAACATTTTGAAATTTTACATTTGTTTTAACTTTCTGGGTGGAAGACATTGTGAAAAATTCAGAATTGTTTTTTGCAGGAAATTTCTTCATTTTTACACAATGATTTCCAAATTTCTTTTTTTTCATATCTCAAGGGGCTTCATAAAGCGTCATTGAATATCAATGAGATAATGATTGATTGATTGAATGGGGTTTAACGCCACTTTTAACATTCTTTCATGCATATCGCGGAGGCTTGAGCACCTAACAATGGATTCCTTGTATTTCTCACACCAGTTCAACCACTACATCCTTTCCTAGCCTCCAGCGGCTATTCCACTTAGGCTTACGATTATCCAACCATTGGTGAGAGACAAATGTTGGAAATGATATGTAACGCCACCGGGGATCAAACCCATGAGGAATGAGTTAAAGCTGTGTGAATGTTGTAAGATGCGATGCAGGTACAACTTCAATGGCTGGGTTAACGCTTTGAAAGAGAAGTTAGGAGGTCCTAAGCCCTCTGGATGCGCAGTTAGAACGGATTAGGATTTTGACGAATGTTTGTCCATTTCTGTCAGACCCCCTAGTCAAAGATGTGCATAGTGCGCGTGGTTCTACTACAGGTGTCGAGATAGTAATATCATAATAATTCTAAAACTATCGTAATGACTCAAAGTTCCCCGCAATCTTTATCATTATTGGTGCAAAATTAGCCTGCTTGTTATGGAGAACCATGCATAGTATCTAAATTTGGATAAAATAGGTTTCGTAATTATCTAGCACCCTTGAAAGTAAGCAAATGAACGAACGCATTCAAAGGGTACATGTTCCATTACAGATATCATAAAAATGGTTTACAGACGGCGAAGAAAATGGCATCCATTATCTTGCCATTAAGCATGAGCGTAAAAAAATCAAGATATTAGAAATAACACTATTTTTTTATAGAGAAACTATGCTCTATTATTTGATTTTTGTTTTGAATTGAATGGGGCTTAACGCCGCTTTTATCAAATTTTCAGTCAAATCGCGGTGGCTGGAGCACTTAACAGTGGATTCCTGGTATATCTCGCACCAGTGCTACCATTAATTCCTTGCCCAGCCTCTATCTGTTATCCCACTTAGGTTTACGATTATCCACCCATTTGTGTGCCGCCGTCGGAGATTGAACCGATGACACCCCATGATTAAAGAGTGGGAACCTGATTAAATACTAACTGCGTTATGACGGCGGACATATTTGACCTTAAGTATCGCGAATGTTTTCCGTAATGTTATTCCAACTAAGGTCAAAAAACCAGTGATTGTACGAAAAATTATGTATGGAGTCTCTAGAAATTACAAAAGATTCGATTTTTGCATTAGTCAAACCTTTCGTATTTGTCTCTGAATGTAAACTGCAATCAGAATGTTGATCCATTGAATGGTTTGGTTTACCGCCACTTTTAACAGTATTTCAGTCATATCGCGGCTTCTGGAGCACCTAACCATCGATTCCTTATATATTTCACGCTAGCAATACCACATCATCATATTCGAGCCTCCAACTGCTCCTTCAACTTAGGTGTACGATTATTCAACCATCATGGCAGACGAATATCGGAAAGGATATTCATCGCGGCTTGCGACCGAACCGGAGACCCAATAATTAGGAGGTCTACCTGCTACCAACTGTGCAATAACCGTGTTAAGAATACACCTTACCATGCATTATTTTCTATTTATTTATCTATCATTTATTTCTAATTTATCTATGTATTTATTTCATGCAATGCTAAGGCCGGAGAAACTTGAGCCTTTCCTTTTCAATCCCTGGTTTTTACGTCAGTGTGATTTTTATTATTGAGAAAAATGTAGATAAAGAAGGAATTACTTGTAACAAGCAATTTCTTCTCCTATTTTACATTATTTTCTACCATACTTAATGTTTATTTTTACAATATAAATCTACTTTAAATTTTTATCTTCAAACCTTTGAATTTGGACAGGTCTAAAATTTTGAAAAACAGGAAAGAGTTGAACTGTGAGCGCCTATGAATATTAATCTCTCGATTGGTACCTTATTAAAGGATCGGGACTGTTAATCAAAGAATCAATCGACTAATCAAACCATTCATTTGGACCTGAAATGATCTTTGAATTCCAACATTGGCCGACATTTAACAGAAGCATTTTTGTCATTCAAGATGCAGTTACGACGTTGAGGTACCAGACCAAATATTTTACTTCTTGTAATACGTTATAACCCCTTTTAATATAAAAGCGTAATCAGGTCAATCAGGATTGGTGATTCAAAAACAGAAAATATAGTAAGGTAGAATGATCATTCTTTATTCAAATGTGTGAAGACTGCATATTTTGACCAAAGTTTTAGACAAAGCTTTAGACGTCTCGCATACCAAGATGTATCCCTTCCTTCTGGTGATTTTTGTAGGTGTTTTAAAAGAATGTTCAGCTCATATTTTTGGATTTACATGTATTTATTGAATTTTGATCGGATAAATGAATGAGTTTGGTTTAGTAGATTATATTGATAAAACTGAAGAAATAAGTCAGATTCTTTCAATACGATACTCAACATTATTTATTTCTTCTTGTAAAATTAGTTATAGATTCTCCTATCATTTACGCATTAAAATGAGGCAAAAAACGTATTAGTTATAGTTTAAACAAAATAGAAAGGGTAATTTTTCTTAGGTTCAAAATACATTCTAATTGTTAATTACTGTATTTTATGTGTTTTTTTATTGGGGGGAGGGGTAACCCAGGTAATTCAAGTCGAACCGATTGATCAGATTTCGCAATTATCTCTTCATGCATTAGACTTGCTACACAAGAATGTGCTGTTCCAGGTGATTTAGAACAGGTCTTAAGAAACACCGAGGTCACGACCCAAAAAATGACGGCATAAGTCGCAGAAGGGCAATAGACTAACTGCTTAGGTTACTTTTCAGTCTCGGGGTAGCCATCTTACTAATTAAATGTGAATTCAGAATGGTATATTCGTAGAGGTAATCATAGTACAAAGTCATAAGGAGGTTTGGCACCATCTGACACCTCAGGATTTAGATATTGACCAATTCGCAAATGACAACATTTTAAGATTGGTCCAAACTGACAGAGTTGAAGGCGACTGAACAAAAAAGATTAAATTTAAAAATAAAGACCACAAGAGGCAGAAGCAATATATAAGCAATTTCTTCTTTTCTCACAATGTTTCTCTAGTAGTATTTTATAGCCCGTAAAATATGGGATTGTGTGATGATGTTTTAAATAATAAACAATCGAAATCTGGATTGGCATTAATTTGTGAATGTTGTGTGCAAGATAATGTACAGTATGAAACCTAACTTAGCGACTAAATACGATTTTTATTTTCATATACCGTCGATGGTCGTTAATACATTTTAGTAACAATTTTACGTCCTGGTTTAACCTTCTGAACAACAGTGGAAGACAGTTTTATCTATCCTTAACAAAATGGATATCCTCTTCTGGTGGAGTTTGTAAATGTACAGCATAGAGAGTGACACATCTTATATTCGCAAAAAGCATGATTAGTCATGCCCCTCTTTGCATGTAGATGCGCTAGAATCTCAACCCGTTTTGTAGATTATTTATCAAAACGAAATCGATTTGCCTATCTTTTGTTCAAGTTTCTGCCTTTTGAAAAAAATCGTTTACCGTGACATTCGTTTTTTAGCGCGATCTTTAGGATAATAAAGCCTTGCTTTGTTTTCTTTCTCTCTTTCGAACCTTCAAAATGGTAAAAACAGCGCTATATTGGACTATGTGAGATTTTTAATTCATCTCATATGATTTTAGAGGAGGGTTTCAAAAGGCAACAAAGTCAAATTTGGTGTATCAATTAGAATGTCAAACACTCTCACACGATCTCAAACACCAACACACACACGAACATACACACACGAATACACACACGCGCACACACAATGAAAATTACGTTTACATTTAACTGGCGATTTTACTCTTCTTCCTATGTTACATAAACTACAAAACAGAACAGAAGATAGTTTACCACGGTATTTTTTTGACCCGGGAGTAATTTGTAGTTTCTCTTTTGAACAAGGGACTGGGAGAGTCCAGAGGTTGACTGTCCCGTCTTTTGATAGCAAATCTAGTCTCCCATATGCTCTCATTTTTTACTCTCAATAATAAATACGGTACAACAAAAACACGCCCTTGAAACCAAATTTGAAATTTGTAGAATAAAAAGCAGTAACAACGTTAATGTATGTTTATCGTTTTGTGTCGCCAGAATCGGAAGCTTCAAAGCCGACATGTTGTCGTCGTACGTTCTTTCTATACCTATAGACTGGGCTTATTTTCATTCCAGACTGTCTGTAATGTACGTACATAAGCCTCTTAGAAACAGCTAGAAGGTTATTTTGTACATCTATAAAATAATTGTAATTTTTGTCTGTTTCTTAATTTCGACTGCGAACTTCATTATCTTCTTCATTGTCTGTAAAACACGAAATCTTACACATAAAAGTACAAATATCAGCTGTTATGAAATAGCATACTTTCGAATTGAACTCCAAGTTGTTTTTGTAATTTTAAATAAAGTAGTCACAGAAATGCGATTTGAATTGAATTTTACTCTGTAAACTTTTTTTGTTTATTATTTCGGTAAAAGAAACATTACCGCGTTGAAAATTTTTTGGCTTACACTGGATGTCTAAGACCGGATCTGCATTTTTGAATTCGTTCTAAATATGTAAAGGATTAGGAATGACAACTATCTATCATTCCTCGTTTTCTTCAACACCTATCGTCAAAAACTCGTCCTCAGTATTTACGTAATGTTAACATTGTGACAGGCAACTCCCACAATATTTGTTTACAGTATTTTAATTACCTGTTTTAATAGTTTGACATAAATATCTCTAAATATAATTTGTTGCATAAATAGATTAGTGTGAATTTTCTTGTGTATTCGGATTTATATTTTTTTCTGGAGATATTATCTGGGTGCTTCGACATTTAACGAAGGAATTGACAACAACATCATAAATGGCTACCGTTTAGTTCATTTTGTACTTTAGATTTTGATAAGGAAGTTTATTCATTAGTGCTTGAACGATGTTTCTTTGAAAGAGAAAAAATAGAAAAACCTTGAACAGTAAATAGCGAAGGAAATGACTTTTTTAAACTTGTTTTTGCGCCAATTAGCGGGGTCAATGTCTTTGAAAACTCAGCAGACATTCAGGTCAAATTTGGATCGTTGTTGTTGTTGTTGTTGTTGTTGTTTGAGAACACGGGAGCTTCCGAGGGACCCTCGCCCTTGGGGCCCACCAAGAACCCATGCAGCCTCCAGCAAAATATTCATCTAATACAGATGCGCTGATTTTGTGACCTATTTTAGAATGTTGGCCATTTAAATGGCCAAAGGTCAATTTGAAATTTCGAAACAAGCTATACCATTTAAGAAGGGTCAATAGATATTTTAATTTGAAGGTTTCTAAGACTGTGGCTTATGATATCTTTTACAATAAAATTGGAACATCTTTGATAATTTGCCGAACTATTAACTACCCTTGGCTAGAGTTTCCCGTATTTTAAGAATACTCTATGTTGCCGATTTTATTCTGTCCATGCACAGGCTTTTTCAAGCTACTCAAGCATTATATGAATCTAAGAAATCGGCCTTAATCAATATTGACGTTTAAGAAATAGACGTATACCCCTGAAATCAACGAGGAATCACACTAAAAGGGCGGATTTTACTGAACAGTAATAAAAGAGGATCTGATCTGTCCACACCAGGCTGGAGAAAAAACAAACCCATAGGATGAATCAGAGATGGCGAAAAGATCATCAGTCACAAAATAAGACCAACCAAAAAATCGAAAATAAATCTAGTCGAATGGCATCTGCAGTGTATTTTTGTCCTTGCCAAAATCGAATTGGGGGGGGGGGGGTGAAATAATTTTGCACCAAGCTGAAATCCTTCGAATGATAATGCTAATGAATAATTTCTCCATACTACTAAGAAGGGTTATGCCCCTGTAGGTATCAGTCAAATTGTCACTTTTTTGAGTGGCATAATTATACATTAAGAGTAATATCACTAAAGGGAGAATTATAGGCTATCATGAAAAACACGTAATTACTTGTTACCAGCAAGTTCTTCTTTTCCCTCAATGTTTTCGAACGTAATCCAAAGTATGTTTCACTGAGATCTCGATTGGTCCCTTACTACGTGGTAATGTTCCCTGTTCGTCGACCTATTGGATTAGGAGGGGTCTAATGGGGGAAATAAATATCGACGGTTGTCGAAGTATGTTAACCCTCTCTTATTCAATCCCTGTTTTTTACGTCCCTGTGATTTTATAATTGAGAAAAGATTGCAGAAAAACAAGCAATTTGTTCCTTTTCTACAATATTTAATGGTTAATATGTCAAATAAACCCCATTTTAAGTTTTCTTCTGCAAAACCGATAATTTTGACGGGTCTAAAAGCTAGAAAAAGCAGGAAAGGGTTAAACGTAGGCGTACATATCGTTGGTATGATAAACATAAGAAATTTAAAATATGACAAATAAAGTATATTGAAAATATTTATACAAACGGGAAAGCAAGGATGGCCGTTTTAAACTTGACATAAAAATAACTTCATTTTCCTCACAATTGGTTAACATTGAATATCAAACACGAAATCAGTAAACTGTGAAGGCGCTTTGCAAAGAAAAATCAAACACGGTTGAGAAAGCAAGAATCATACCAGCGTCGTCGCTAGATTATGAACAAACTTACCCAGAAATGTTCTGAAAGTGTAAGATCTATTCCCCCCTTTTTCACTGAAAACTCAACAAAGGTGAAGATTTGGATAAAATTATAACTATCATAGTGACAAGTTCATATAAACGTTAATAACTCCATCGCGATTTATATCGATGTTTTTGAAACAATATCGAGAAAATGGTCCTTCCTTACTCGGAAAGTTTCTACATAAGTGTATATATTGCAATGTCATTTAACACACAATACATCATCATTTGTACCTTTCTAAGGCTGCGTGACGGGTCGTGACGGGTCGTGAAAACGGAAAAGATACTTTCCAAATGACAAGTACTTTCCACCTGACCGGTGACAATCTTTTTTTAAATGGTATAGATAAAGTAAAAGTGAGTGAACAAAGGTCAACCTAATTGGGATAAGCAAATGAAGGCTTGGAAGGGATGTAGTGGTAGTACTGGTGTGAGAATTACCAGGATTCCATGGTTAGATGCTCCAGCCGCCGCGATATGAATGAAATACTGTTAAACCTCATTTAATTAAACAATCAATGTTGTCCATACGGCCTTAAGACAAAATTGACCTTTGTTCACTAACTATAACTTGTACATCTATACATCTATTCACCTTTGTAAACTGACTTACGGAACACTCGTGAGTTCTCATATTCAGTATATAGCATGTGGCGTGTTCAGTCTACTGAACCATTAACCTGTGCTCCTAATCTGCTTACTAGGTAGGCGGTAAGACTAAAGCTCTACTAGACGTTTTGTAACTTTCAGCAATTTCCCCCTCTCTCGTCTAAAATTTAATTTTCAGTGTATAATTTCTGACACCTAAAGGCATGAATTTAATTTGATAGAGGAGCTGAAAAAGAGACTGAATACATTAAATGTTAATGAGTTAAGATAAACTAAGAGTAGAGTATGGTGAAATGACTTACTTGAGAAAGTCTTCTAAGAGCGAACAGTATCGACCCTGTCAAGTCGGTAACCCGCTTACGTTGACTTCGTATTCGGACCATATGTGAAACTTATTGAATTTAATAGATGTTTCCTCTTCGCCTGAGGTGCAGTAAGGTTTTTTGTTTGTTTGTTTGTTTGTTTGTTTTGTTTTGTTTTTTTAGATCGTTTAACCCTTTCCTGTTATCCAAATATTAGACTTATCCGTATTCAAAGAATTTGCAGACGACAATTTAAAGTGAGTGCAGTTTGTAGTGTGGCCAACCTGCAGGATAAAATTTACTGTGCGAAAAGATGAAATGGCTTGTTACAAGCTATTTCTTCTTTTCCAACGTTGTTTACTCAATAATATAATCACAGGGATTATAACGGGGACTGTAGAGGAAAAGGTTATGGGGTTTACCGAACCATTTTATTGGATTAACCTATATTTATTGATCGCCGCATGTAATTCTATGCAATATGTGTAAAATGTAAACATACCGAGTGTTCTCTATGATCAGTTTGTTTTAGTGAGTCAAGGTTGATAAAACTCAAAATGTAAGTCACTTTCTTCAAATTTAACCCATTCTCACACAGTAATGCTTTTTGACGCCCGCAAGACAAAAAACTTTGGAAAACATTTTGGAAAATGAAGAAATTGCTTGTTAAAAGCTACTTCTTTCATTATCCGTAATGTTTTAAACCCAAAAAGGTAGAAATATTATGATTTCACCAACTTTAAATGGCAGTACAATGATAACGAGAGTACAATTAAGAGAACGAGAGGGTATCCTTATCTCAAAACGTCTTCTCTTAATCGCGTATAGTCACGGTAAGTGAACTGTCGCGCTATAGTGAAATGACTTATTTGTAATCGTCAACGTACTATCGCCTTACCTTTATCGTACCATTGCCTTATCGTTATCATACAGCCACCTTATTATCATCGTACTACCAACTCACTGTCAATGTTTTTTATCTTACTGTCATCGTACTACTGCCTTACTATTACCGTACAATCGCCTTACTGCCATATACCTATCGTAAAACCACTTTATCGTAATCGTACAATCGCCTTACTGTCATCGTACTATCACATTACTGTCATCGTACTATCACTTTACTGTCATCGTACTATCACATTACTGTCATCGTACTATCGACTTACTGTCATCGTACTTTCATCTTACTGTCATCGTACTATAACCTTATAGTCATCGTAATCTCCCTTCATCTTCAGCGTACATCGCCATTAAACGAAACGCGGGATTTTGTCATTTACAGTTTAATATTTTCTTTTGATTTCGTTCTAAAGTGAACCATAATTCTTTATTTCGCCATACTTATGAGCCAGAATTTGACCCGTATTTGTAAATATTATTGATCAAAATGCAATCGATCAATACCGGATCTTTTGTTTGAGTTTCTGCCTTTGGAATACAGTCTATATACTATCACGACTCGGACTCATGGTTGCCGAATCTGTATTTTACTGGCTAAAACCACTTCTATTCTACAGCCAGGCACCTAAAACGGTTAAATGAGGTTTTAGATAAGATAGTATACAGAAATCTCTCCTGAATTTATGCATTTTACTGTTTAACCCTCTCCTGTTTGATCCCTGGTTTTTACGTCCCTGTAGTTTTATACATAAGAAGTTATTGTGGAAAAAGGAGAAAATATTTTCTACCCTAATGAATGCTTGTTTTTCGAATTAAATCCATTTAAATTGTCGTCTGCAAAACCTTTGAATTTTCACAGGTCTAGAATTTTGAAAAACAGGAAAGGGTTAACTAGACCTTTTCTGGCAACGTTACATTTGCGAATGTTTGAAGACAACATATTCCGAAAGCTCAGACTCTGAGTTCTGTTAAGTTCATTTTAGAACAATATCAAACTCATGTATAACAATCCTAGGTAAGTGGTTTATCTTTAATTTGGAAATTCGTAATTGACAGATCGTAACTGTCAATAAAATAGTCAGTCGACCAATGAGATCATTCATTTAGACGGGAAGATAACTGTGAACTCTGACATTGGCCGACATTTATAAGAAGCAATCTAGATGGTTTGACGATTTAAATGTAATAACTACAGTTTATTCAAGTTGTAGTTACGACGTTTAAGTCGCCAAATAACTATTTTACTTTCTGTTACATTCTACTGGCCATATTTTATTTTAGATAGGAGCCGTTTAAAATCGAAATGGAACTTCCTGTCGGAGTCCATGACCGGAACGAACAGAATGAGTGGGCGGTACCAGCGATTAGTCGTTTGTACTAGATCTATTTACAGCAGATATACGTTCTGTGTGACTGCACAGATTTTGCCGATGAATAATCAAAGTACCGCACTGACAGTAAGCTATAGTTACGATGTTTTGGTTACCCATTAACATTATCATTTATTTCTACTTTTTTTCGGGGATCACGTGGCTAAATGATAAAGCGAGAGCCAACTTCCCTTACTCCTTTCCTAATCCTTGAAACGCCCATGTTGAAGTCTATACAGCATTTCCGGACAATCCCCAAGATTGAGAGCGATTTCTGGACCAGTTTGGAATCAGTCATCATAATGACGTCATATGTAACTATGATGACGTATTTATACCTATAACAAATGATATCCTTGATTTTTTATTCAAATTACAGTATCCAATATGGGTGGAGATCAGTTGGTGATTCTCACAGAAAACAACCAAACAGTTTATTATCCAGGACAGATTATCAGAGGAATGTGCCAACTAGAACTAGACAATCCAATGAATATAAAAGGTAGGAAGATTTGCTTTTCAGAGGCGTGAAATGAAAAATACAATATTCTTAGACTAATGTACATAGGCAAGCATCAATCGGAACACACTCGGTCATTCCCGTGAGGAGAAGTATAGTTGCGGTATCGTAGCCCTCTTTCTGATACTCTGCTAGCGAGGGCTATGACTCCCCCCTTCTTTGCACTTTGTTGCACCACATCGCATTTTAAAAAAACAACATATTTTTCCGAGGGAGAGTCGTTATGATTTCTCCCTTTTATACAATGTTTGACTCTATTAGATTTTTAAATCAAAAGAAATTATTTAGTAATATTGACATACTGCTCTCCAGCAGATTATCAGAAAGAGGGCTTCGACATCGCAGCTAAATCACTCTGACAGGAAGTACGGCTTCGACTTTAAACGGCGTTATTTTGCAAAATCTACGACTGGTCAGTTTCAATGTAATAAAAGAGCAGAAAAGTTGGATGGCGACCTAAACGTCGTAACTATAGCTTGGATAAGCTGTAGTTACGATTTTTATGTCGCCAAACCAACAAAAATGTTAACAAAGATGGCGGCCAACGTTGGAGTTCAAAGATTCATATATAGTCGTGTCCGGCGATCTTGCGCGTACGGTGATCTTGCGTACTGTGGGGAGTTTGTCCGTCACAAATAATTTACTGTTTATAGTATAGAATGGCCAAAAAGCGATTTGAGTAAACATTTGTAATTGCATAGATGTTGTTTGAGTATGACGTTTAAGTATTCGTAAACCCTGCCTACTGACCCAGTTTCCGGTGTTACATGTAGACTGGCTATTCTACTTTACTTTACTACTCTAAGATCTAATAGAAATTTCTCTGTTGTAATGCATTTACTTGTTTTACTGTTTTACTGAGTCCTTTTCGATTCTATAATTACCTGTTAAAAAGGTCATAATTTGCTTTTATGTGGCTGCCTTTATAATGATAAAAATATAATTAAAATATCTATCATTTTGTTGATGTACAAATGTAAGACATTTTATGAAACATACCGTTTATTCTTGCTGAATGTACTTCATATTATTTCACCAATCATATAGATGAAGTTGACCTATCGAAGAATAAACTTTTACAATCCAGTCGTGGATGGAACATAACATTGACTTGCTTACAAGTGGTCACCCTAAGGCCATTGCTAATGAAGGATTCGATACTCGGCTCAGATACTTCATCTATGTTGTTCACTATCATCATTCGTCCGCGAAAAACTGAAAACTGTCACAGTGACGTAGAGCTTAAAGAATTTCTGTTCATAACACACGCACCTTTATTATCCTGTCCCCCAGAATACAGCACTGGGAGGTGTTGTGTTCGACGCTTTAACCTTGGTCGAGCTATTAACCCTCATAGCACGTGCAAGTGATTTTGATTTTAAACAAGTTAATGAATCAGTCCAATATGACTTTAGCATGGTGATGTTTCCAAGTTCAAGGTTGTGCTACTGTCAAACTGACATACTTAGATTGATCTGATAAATGTTTTCTTTGCCACCTGTTTTTCTATGTTAGTTGAGCAACTTTGATGTCGTACGGTGCATTCCGTCTAGTGCGCGAGTTTCTATACATGTTTATCATTTTCAGATGTTGATTGATTAAATGGGGGTTATCGTCACTTTTAAAAATATTTAAGTCATCTCGCGGCGGCTGGAGCACCTAACAATTGATTCCTGGTATTTCTCACGATTATCCAGCCATTGGTGAGAGACAAATTTCGAAAAGGGTATGTGCCGCCGCCGGCGATCGAACCCGTAACATTCAATAGATGTACAGAGTTTCTATACAGTACATACTGTTACGTGAACGACAAACGTGCAAATGTACTGAGAAAAACTTATTCGTTTATTATTATGACAGAAATATTGTTAAAAGTGTGGTTTAATCATTCAATCAATTAATCTGTTGTAACTACCATGGGCTATCATCCCGTCACACCGCACTGTAGATTCTACAAATGTGACATTAGAACCACTTGTTAAAGAAACCGTCGTCGAGCCAAACTTTTGAGTAGCTTTTCAATCTGCGGCGAAATTTGTGTTATCCACATTAATGAGGCCCGTACAAATAGGATTTATGAGAGAATTGTTTTTAATGGGTTTAACGTCATTTTAACGATATTTCAGTCATATCGAGGCGACTGGTGTACCTAACCACGGATTCTTGGTTTTTCTAACTCCAGTACCACCACTTTATCCTTTCCGAGGCTCCAGCTGCTCATCCCACTTAGGTTTACGATTATCCATTGGTGGGATAAAAATGTCGGAAAGGATATTTGTCGCGACCGGGTATCGAACCACTGACCTCATTATTCAATTAGACTGGATGAAAGTTTGAACTCCAACATTGGCCGCTGTTTATTTCAATCATTTTTTTAGTTGGTTTGGCGACTTAAACAATGTAACTACAGCTTAATCAAGCTACGGACGCAGTATATTCGGAGCGTGTAAATAAGGTACGGAGAATAATACAGCCTCTAGAATCAGAGCAAAGCCAGTTCAAAATAGACTTGAAAAACAGACAAGAAAGAATAAAAGCCTTTAAATCTTTTCTTGAACAAGAAGGATAAAGTGGTGATATTATGTATGTAGAACCCCCTAGTTAACCTCTATTTAGCTTTTATCATGGGATGCCCCTAGGATTATATTTGGTTTCCACTCAGGCGCATCATATTTAAACATTGAAACAAATACAGAAATATTTTTAAATGAAATCGTGGAGATTAAGCGTATCAATTATTCCATGAATTGTTAACCGCTGACTATCTACTTGTTCCTTGTTCAATATTTCTAATACCCATTTGTTATTGTATACATGTTAATTTTGGCGTACATAAACTGATTGCTGGCGACAGTGTAAGTTTTATACCGTAAACATAATGGAAACAAAATCTTTTGGGCCTAAAGTTTAAAACATTATTTTAATATATTCAAGTTTCGTAATGAGGCGTGTATCGCACTAGTAGCTGTGAGCTTGTTGATGAACATTTGAACTCCTTCTAATCTATCCATAACTATCATAAATGAACCTGCTTTAGTTGTCAATTTTACTACACCTACGAATTTCTTTATTGTTAAAAATGTTCGTAAATTCCCCGTTATTTATATATTGATATTTCCTTCGGCTCTCTACTTTCTTGTGTATCTAAATCTACCCCATTATGTTTGAACTTGTTACATATACATGAACACATGCGACACGTCCCTTGAAAAAGGGGTCTATACGGAGAAAATTAGAAAGCAAAATGTAGAATCCCTCACATATTAGCTGATATTTAATTTTCAGAAATGAATGATTAAAATGGTGTATAATATACATTCTCATGTACTCTTCATTTTTTAGGAATGAAGTATTATCTATCGCTCTGTTTCGAAGAGCGAAAACTTTGGTCGGGTCGGTTGTTTTCGCCCTTTAAAGATGATGCCTTTTCGCTAGATAGGTCATATTATCTCTCTAAAATTGGCCAATCGAGGCTGCCATTCAAAGAGTCAATCGACTGATTAAATATTCATTTGGACTTGAAGTTGAATTTGGCCCATATTTATGTGAAGCAGTTCTTTTGGTTTGGCGACTCGATTGTCGTTACTACAACTTATTTAAGCTGTAGCTAAGACCTTTAGGTCCCCATGTAATAGTTTCAACTTTTTTATGCCGGGGGCATAATGTTTTACCGGTGTCCGTCTGTCTGTCTGGCTGTCTGTCTGTCCGTCCGTCCGTCCGTCGGTCTGTCTGCAAAACTTAACCCGCTAACTAAAAATTTTACTATAACTTCAACCCTGATTAAGTTACAATGCTAATATTTCGTATGTAGATAGGTCTCAACAAGCCGCGACTTGGAAAGGTCATTTCATCAAGTTCAAGGTCAAAATTTTAACCCATTTCCCTAAAAAGTTACTCAAAAACTTAACCTGCCAACTTAACAATTTCCTATAACTTCATCCCTTATTAAGTTACAATGCTAATATTTGATATGTAAATAGGTCTCAGCAAGACGCAACTGTGGAAGGTCATTACATCAAGGTCAATGTCAAAATTTTAACGCTTTTCCCTAAAACAAAGGGAAAAAAAAACAATTAAAATCTCCCGTTTCTCAAGAATTCCTGTTTTTTTTTTTTGGGGGGGGGGCATGGTGTTTCACAAACACATCCTGTTGTTACATGTAACTGTCAGTTAATTTTGCCGTTTGATATCGAAATAGAACTTCCTGCAATGTCAGTTGTCAGGACAAGCAATACGTCAATTAAAAATTACCAAACCTGCGTTTGAAGTTTCTCATTGTTGTCTCCAGAATACACGAACGTGTAATGTAAATACGATTGACAATGCCTATACAACATTACATTTTAAGTGTACATCTTTTGCTCTATACTTATCGAGATCATAGAATCTCAAACCATAACCCAAGCATCATAAATGGCTTCCGTTTTACACATCTCTAAATCTCTAGATTTTCTTTCGCCGTATTCTTTTTATTAGCTCATCTGAGCACGAAGCGTTCAAGTGAGCTATTGTGGTCACCGGCTTCCGTCCATCGTGTGTCTTTCGTCGTCCGTTAACAATTTCTTTAAACGACATCTCCTCCTAAACTACCGGGCCAATTTGAACCAAATTTGGCAGAAATGTTCCATAGGTGGTCCCATTTGAAAATGGCTAAAAGAACTGAAATCCGAAACACTGGTTGCCATGGCAACAAAAGTGAAATTTAAAAATAATCTTTAAAAAATCTTCTTCTCTTTACCCAGAAGATGTAGAGCCTTGATAATATGCATCCGAATACTGACCTATTTCAAAATAGCTAAAATCATGACACTCGGGTCCCCAGGGCGGAGCCCGGGGGGTATATGCATGAAGCATCAGTTCACTGACTTCTTTCTTATTTCTGAAATTATAACCAACGGATCCAGAGGGAGGAAAAGGTTTTTCAAATTTGCCCTAAAGCCTTGAAATTTGTAATTATGAATTTTGGTTCCCAAGGTACAGAGCCTATATATGTAAGTATGGTCCACTTGTATCATAATCCTAACCTTAACATGAAATTAGACCGTTGAAAGAAAAAGAGCCTTTATCTCAGGTGACCGCCCCATGGCCAACGGCCCTCTTGTTTATTTAATTTTATTGTTTTTAATTCTTTAGCAAAAATGTTAAAGAAGATATGCCAGTGGAAATATTACGAATTTCATTTATTAGACAAAAATGGTATAATTTTACATTATATTTTATTGTTTTAATTTCATTTTTCATTAGAGATAGTGGTAAAATTCAAAGGTAAAGCCCATTGCCATTGGACAGAAGGAGGGGGCCAGCATACTCGATACTACTCAGCAAATGAGAAATACTTTGACCATAAACAAGTCATATACGGAAAAGGTAAATCCCTTTCTAGCGATTTAAAAGGCAAATGATAAATGATTATAGTAATAAAACACTTTCTTATATGAAATTCCATAGAGCCTCAGAGGTCATTTTTGCTGTAATATACATTTATCATTCAATGAATCGATCAGAACATTGTAGTTTGGAGCAAATACAACAGTATCGAAGCGTCTACTGACTGACGTCAATTTGTAATTACATGTAAGCCTTGTTAGTCCGTCCCACAGTAATAATATGCATAAGTGATGGAAGTTATCAAGTTAACATGTGGCTCACGAAATTCATCAACACCTGACTCACACATTTTGAAGATACATCTGAGTTTCAATAATAGCCTTTACTTATATAGCTTCTTAAATTGGATATATATATATACATGTACATTCTGCGAGTTAAAAAAGTAAATCGGAAATAATAATATTCCAGTGATCTATTTCGATTACAATGAGAGCCTTATTGCTTACGTAATCAGGCGACCCAAAAATGAGCGTGTAGTCACAAATGGTAGCTTTGGAAGAAACAGCATTTTGTACACGAAAGTGACTTGTAACCTACAGATACCAGAAACAAGTGCGACATCGATAAAGAATAGATGACAAAATTTCGATATTGTGGCTTATCTGTCTCTGATTACGATTTTTGCCCACCCATCGTCAGTGAAATGATCTGGTAAAAAGTAATAAGGTGTCGTTAGAATTCGTTTAAACTCATGATACTAACCTATATAACATATATAAACTTCTCAAGACCATAAGATCTTTATAAAGTTAAGGCTTTATTAGTCTTTATCGCAATTTGATCCAAAATCTAATCTAGATTTACTCTTTTGTACCTACTGGAGCTTTACTCATTAATATTTTTCGAAAACAATTTTCATCTTTTGTCTCACATTTATATCTTTTCTCAAGAACAAACACACCAAGACAGTGTTGACCTTCCAAGAGGCCATCACAGTTACTCGTTCTCTTTCAACGTTCCAACCTCAGACAAACTGCCGCCATCTTTTGAAGGTGATGGCGGATACATCCGCTACTTCCTGTCAGCTCATGTCGTGCGACCGTGGTCCAGAAACAAGAAGTCAAAGTTCCTTATCAACATCATGAGTCTACTCGATTTGAACACTATAAGAACAGAGAATTTGATGGTAAGCATGCATTCTTGAGATTACTGAAAAATGGCAAACAGACGCGGCTTTTATCTTTTCGATCTAATACAAAGAATCAAACCTTAATAAAGTCGAAATAGCTCCTTAAATTGTTTCTCAGACTCTAGCCGGAAGTCACCTCTATCATGTGTGGTAGAACCTGATTAATTCGCGGGGGCTCAGTCATGGTTTGGACAGGAATAAGTGATGGGGGGAAAACGGTCCCCACGTCATTGACAACGGCACGTTGATGGCTCTCAGGTACGTAAACGAAATCTTGGTTATTATTCGCATGGGCGAATGCAGACCTGTGCTGTTTGTGAAAATTTCATTCCGATGGATAACAATACGCGTGCAGTGCACATATGGCCCGCTTAACCAATCAACATCTTGAACAAGACACAGTCGTCCGTATCGAATGACAAGCAATATCCCCAGACCCAAATCTAGAAGAGCGTTTTTTTAATTGTTACGGATAGCTGTTTCATCATGCCCCGTGCAGACAGTATCTATACAGGAGCTCGGACAGGCTCTTCTTGAACAATTGGGTCAAATTCCAAAATAAAAGAACAGGGGGCTTATCAAAAGTGTGCGGAGGCTTTGTCAGGCGGTTATTGAAGTACGGGGACAGCACACACACTATTAAATTGTATAAAACGTCTAAATTTCTAAAAAATTATTCGATTTCTTTGTTTCCATGGTAGCACCTAAAATGTTGATAAATTTACCATTACGTTCTTCGTTTAAGACTCTCTCTGAAAATAACACCGATACATTCGATCTTTAACAAAATCTCAATACCTAAAACAATAAAAATCTAGGAAACACAGAACTACTTGTGTAATATTCTCAAGATACAAAAATATTTAAGTAGAAAAAGGTGATCCTTAGCAATCTTTGAGTAGTATATTACGTGCCAGTCTCATTTCTGTTTGTACTACATGTAATGATATTGCTCAGAAACTTAAGATTTACTCTGACATTGATTTTAGGGAATTTTGATCCTTTTTTAAATTACAAATTTTTGGTTAAAGTTTTACGCGTAAGTCTCATATTTCTGTTACATCTCTGGGTTTCTTTTTAGTGTGTGTGTGTGTGTCATTGCCTTGAAACTTTGCATATATATACTTTGAGCATCAAATCTTCCCATAGGAAAAAGATTTATTACTCTAACATTCGTTTTGGTAATTTTTTTACCATTTTTACCTAGAAAAGTTTTACGTGCAAATGTTTAATCTCTGTTCCGAATGTTTCCATTGCTCTGATATTATTATTAATTACATTTCAACTCTCAGACAAAGACCCTCATTTTTGTGGATTTTCTAAAACTTTTTCTAAACGTTTTCGATTTACAATTTATATCTCTAGTGCCACTTAGGGAAAGGTTGAAAGTTTAACTTTGTGTTCAGAATCTTCAATCAATAGATACTCATTTTTCTTACAGTCATTTAGTGGAAATCGGCCAAATGACGACATTGAATTGAAGTTACTATACAGCAATCGGAGAAGTCGAGCGATTATGTATATAGATATATATAAAATCTTTATTTTTTGCTGAAATTGACCTTATTTTTCAATTCCATATCTATAACACTAAATCCACAAATCCTATCTTGTTGCTTTCGTGTCTGAACAAGAGCATTGTACGTGGACAATTTCTTATAATTGGTAACCTTGTAATTGAAAATTGTAAAGGTGACGGTACAGTATGCTACCGAAATTTCAAGTAGCATGCGTTGAAATCACTTACTTAGGGAAGTACCTATGTGTCAGTGCTCGGGGGTCGCAGATGTCTTTACAGGGTATGGACACGTGCGACTTGTAGGCACGGACATGCGATGATACTTACTACGAAAATTAGCGAAATTCATATTAGTCTTCAGTATTGAATTGATTATATCTTTTCTCCATTATTTCATTGAAACATATTTTCCATTCTTCTTCTTCTTTTTACCGTTATTAGCACTATTACCGTCGACTCAACATACACATCTTGAACCTTTCTTTCATTTAATTTTGTGAATTTGCATATGTACAAGATAGACATATTGTCTTTTGTTTTCTAATAAACTAAACTAAACTATATTTAGGGCACCTTACCGAATGTCATGGTGACCTTTTGTGATCATGGTTCGTCCGTCGTCCGTCATGTGTTAACTTTTTACATGTTCCACTTTGTCATAAGAACCCTTAGACGGATTTCAACCAAACTTGGTAGGAACTTAGAAGCATAGCAATGAAAGTCGTTCAAGAATTCTACATATCAGGGAGTTTTCTCCCCTTGTAGTCACATAGGTGGCCAAAAGGGGGCAGAATTGGTTACACCTGAAAAGATCTTCTTGTGATGAACCGTCAGTTAGATTGGATTCACATTTGGAATTTGAAGTCTTTAGGGTAAGGTCTGCATAGTTTGTACAAAATTTAAAAAAGGCCAAGAAATGGCCTCGTTAGGGGCGATGCAAATGTATGGGGTACAAGTTAACATATAAGCTTACATAGTGTTTTTTCTATCAAACCAAAAGCCTTACCACTTTGTTATTGGGAATGTGACATCATCCAATAGACCTCTATCAATCTTGTTCAAATTAAACCCAGGTCAAATTGTGACGGGGGTCACAAGTTTTACGTAGGGTTTAGCAGTGAAATTTAAAAAAAACAACACCTTCTTCTCCCAAACAGAAAGGCCTGGTATGTAGCGTTATCTAGTTGACCACTACAGTACAGAACATCGTTAATTTGACAATCTGATTATAACCGGATTGAATGCTATACGGTACACGATCGTGATTGAATGATTGTGATTGAACGCTGATCGCTTTTTCACTCTGAGTGGATTGAACGCTTTCTTGTTTAGATGCGATCGCTCAATCATTGCAAAATTTCTTTCAATCCCTACAATGTCGTAAATCATCTTAAAAGAAATATTATCGTTATTTTTATTATTCGAATTACCGAATTTATTTAAACGAAAATATTTATCACCAAAACTAATATGGCTATGTAAATTATCGGAATGATTGAACACTGTTGATTGAACTCTTTCATTTAAGGATTGATTGATCGCAGATTGGAAAACCGCGATTGTTACCTGATTGAACGCTGAACGCTGATAGAACGTGATTGAAAGAGATTGTCCGGAATGTGATTGAAATGATTGTCAAATTAACGATGTTCGTTACTGTATCAAGACCGCTATGGACGCACAATGAATTGTAAACCGGACCCGGTGGCAAACAGGAGTCCAGACCGTAAATAGTGATTTCCGATGATAACTTCCTTTTCGTTAATTCTAACCTTTGTTCATTCTATCCTTTAAGTTTCTTTAAATGTAAACAGTTGTTGTTTTGGGGGGGATTTAGCATCTTTCCGCAGCGTTCGGTTGCTACTTTGAGAATTATAGACTATTGAGGGGGGAAGTTCTATCGAACGAAAACCGACTTAGAAATCATGCCAAAGAAATTCTTCAGAAGCTTCAACTATAAAGGACACAAGCAAATCAGCGATAATCTATAAGAAAAGTATTTGTCTTACTCGCGTTACGAAAGTTAGCTGACATATGGTGAAAACAGTTATTTAATGCATTACAGCTCCTGTATTTCTATCCCTGTGGAAGAGGATGCAAGAAAATTTTAACATCAACCCTTGATCCTTATTTACCTTCAGCTGTACATTATAGTTCATTACTCAGTAAAACCCAGGCTGACTATTGCAAACAGATATATGCAAAAAAGTATCATCTAGAATGCAGATAACAACAGTTAACAGAAAACATTATATGAAATGTTAACTTTGTATACCCTGTGAGAATTGGTCCTTCACCTGGGGTCACACAGTGCTTATGTAGTGAAAATTTAAAAAGAAAAACTTCTTTTCTCCGAAACAGATGAGCCTAGATCTCTGAAACAAGCAGTTGTGTTGGATTCACATTTGGAATATTTAGAGCTAGAACTGCAAAGTTTGTCCAAAGAGAATTTTGAGGGGTCGTCAAAATGCTGAAAAAGCAGTAAGGTATGAATGGCCTAAAAATAGCCAGCATTTTTAAGCATTTGAAAGTTGTAGGAAATGCAGCATTCGTTATTTACTACTTAGAATTATTTGGTATCCGGCCCCGGGCCCAAGGAATGAGGCCGAAACACTAGAAAAATCAGTAAAATGCCACTATACTTGAAAACGGGCAGATTTTTGTATGGACATTGATTTTGGGTCTTGTAATGTCAACAATAGTGCTTTTTTCGAGGAGGGCCTGATCTACGCCTTTGTGTTCAATATAAAAATGTGATTTTTGCCTGATGGAACTCTTTTGTTTGTACAAAATTTGTCGCGATTTAAATCAGCAAATCTTTGAAGAACTACATAACCTGTTTCGATGTCTGAATGTCTTGCCTTTAAGAACGATGGATTTTCAATTCTCCTGAATTTTGCTAATGATGATCGCGTTTTGTCTTTCGTCAATTACACTTCTTATTCCATTCCTTCAATATATAGTATATGCCTTATCCTTATAGCCAAGGTTTTCTGCTCTTTAAACTCAGAGTACGGGTAAGGCCGTGTGGACTTCTAGTTTTTAAATGTTAATGGAGTTATAGCCTTTAGCCATCATTCATATATGTCGTGGTAGTTAGTGTTCCCATCATTCATATATGCCGTGGTAGTTAGTGTTCCCTCATTTCTCAGATCAGATCCAAGCCCGGGACTTATTAAGACAGGTTTAATTAAAAGCAGTGTGCATGAAATTTATTAAAAGATAGCCCCTAGTAAGGCTGCATTGAAAGCGCAGGCTGACAATGGTTGAAACTTTTGTAATCTGTTGGATCATCTGAAAGCAGAATTATCATTCAACCTTACTGTATACAGTACTCTCATTGATTTCAACTTGATCAAATCTCTTGCTCAAATATCTTACATGAAATGTAGACTTTACGAATAGTTTCTTTTCCTGAACAGGTGAATAATTCCTTTGTAGGAGCCGAGTCAAAGGAAGGGGTTGAAGACCATATGTTGTCTTTGCTGTGAATCGAACCCGATCACGGTCTATCTTACAACAGAACGGAAAGGTTATGTGCCTGGAGATACTGTCATATTTAATGCAGAAGTCGTTAATAGGTCAAGCAGAAATATTAAAAAGCTGAAGGCCCAACTACTAATGGTAAGCCTACGTTGTAATTTAGTTTCATTCCTTTTCTGGACAATTATTTCATAATCTATATACACGATTGCATCTTTGTATGTGATGCATTGTTCCAAGTTTAACTTCTAAGATGAGTTGGCCGATTCTGAGCATGATTCTGATATGCCAAGATATACACATTGCTTTATTCAAAACGATTTCTTGCTAATGAGTCCTAAAGTAACTTGATCTTTTCCAAGTCACACACGTTAAGAAAATAAACCGACATGGAATATATAAAAATTAATCCAATTCAAAATTTGACGTTTTTACGTTAATATTTCAAAGAATTTGAAATATGGAAACAAAGAATTAATAAAACAAACAAACCAAAAACTAAAACAAAATAATGATGATAAAGCCAGTGTTATCAAAATAAAGCTAGAGTAACAAATATCCTGTACCGTATAATCGCGTTATATAGCATTTTACACCTGGAAGGTTTGGACAATGAATCGCTTGGATAATCGGTCTGTCACCAACATACTGAAAGGTATGAAAAATCAATGGATGTGTTGAAATTATATAACAGTGGAAAATTCCGTAGGTATAAAAAAGTACTTAAGTCACGTATTTGAAGATCAGACTTTTCTAACCCTTTCCGTTGTTCAAATGATTCCCGCAGTTTCGCACGTATACTAACGCACGCCAAAATGATCAAATTTTATGCTTCGTTTACATCTTTTTCAAATGTTCGAATGAACTCGAAATGTAATGCTGTATTTTAATCCCATTATTATGTCCTCTTCCAGGAAGTTGGGGTATTATATTGTTTTGTTCATGTCAGTCCTTCGGTCCTTCGGTCGTTCGTTCAGTAGACCAAACCTTGTCCGGATGATAGCTTTACATAAAATAGAGCTAGGATTACCATAGTTTATATATCTTGATAGACATTCATCTTGCTATGTAGATGATCCCAATCGCTTTTCAGATTAATCCATCGAAGGTTAAGGTCACATGAAGGCATTGAACTTGACCCCGCTTTGGTACACCAAACCTTGTCATTATAACAACTCAACATAGAAAGAGGTCACCAAATTTTGGCTTAGACACCCATCTCTAGAAATGCACGATCACTATTAAATCAATTAAAAGTATACTAACGTAACAACTTCAAGGTATAGAGGTATTCTAAAGAAAATAACTATAAAACCTTGGTTGGATAATATCTCGATGCCTCTAATGAAATTCAGCGTCATTGTGAAACAGCTAGTATAACATGATCACGTAAAACGTATATACATGTATATAAACAAAGGCTAAATTATATAAAACTTTACTCGCGATAAATATTCTATGCCATGAGTAAAGATAATGTTGGTAAGAAAACTTCGCCCTCTCCAAACATGCATATTAATGTGGAAATATAATTACATTTTTAGTTTTTTAATGGCATGTCCTGAGCATATAAACGAGGGTCAAGGTTGTGATGTAGATGTTTACACTTGTCAATATGTAACTGTGGTCAATTTGAAAGTACCGCTTTTTTGACATTCAAATATACCTGTCTCGAAGTTTTATATTATGACGACAGAATCGACAGAATATCGATCGATCCTGAACATTTAAAAAGACAATCACTTTCGATTTCATCAATATTCATATATGTGCAAAAATGCTTATAAATAACATCACATGCCTTCACAGTAAATAGTAATTTATGTGGCATCGATAGGGATAACGGCAATTTGCAGTCTATGGAACTCGTGTGATTTTACTTTATGTTTCGAGAAGAAAAATCTTATCACTTATCACCGTTTTACCTAAAATCATATCCAGTAAACACCGAGTACATGTCATGTAAATAGTAATGATCACATAACTTCATGTAAAGATCTCCTCATTATTATTCAGAATTTCCGAAACAAAATTTCATTAATGTTAATTAAATCATTAGAAATCTTTTGTACTTTGTAGATTATTTTTTCGGATATACTACTATAAAATAAAGCTATGTTATATTCGGAGATCGTGTAATTATGGATATACTCGTATTTTTAACGTTATGTGTGCGTTAATAATGTTTGAAGGAGAGAAGTTATATGAAAATCAAAATCCTGCTGCTCTGCTCTCGGATTTAACCTTTCGCATATATACTCTTCCCCATCAAGCATTATTCAATCAAACAAAACGCCATAAATATAGCGTGTCAATTAAGGTACAATGTTCTAAATTTTGTGATACTTATAGGTCTCTACCTGCAAAGCTAAGTGGAATTTTAGGTTTTCACTCCGTTCGTCTGTCCAACAGTCCATGCGTCCGTCTTTCCATCAGTATTTAAGTCCGATAAAACAGTTTTCCAGACCTTTTTCCTGAAAGCGGACTGGTATGGAGTTGATTTTTAGGTATTTGAGTCCGAATTAAGGGGTAACAGAACAAATTCGACTTTCGTCCCGGTCTAATGATTTGTAATACTAGACTTAAAAATTCCTGGAAAATTAGAGTTTCCCGGACTTTTTTCTAAATGCTGGTAGGTGTTGAGCTGAGATACATTTTTGAAAACATAAATTGCACCAAAACTCAGATACAACAGTAAGACTTTCAAGAAGCTCCTTTACCACCAAAAAATCTGTAGATGTAAAGCAGGTAGGGGACTTGATATCGCTATGCAATACTTCAAATCTTTTTTTTTCATATGGTTTATGCGTTTTCCTCGTCAGACATTTACCAAATAGAAGCTCAAAACTGTCATTCGAATTAGGTAAACAACTGCATCTTTCCCTGCATGTTGCGGGGGGGGGTTACAAAGAGATCTCTTGTTAACATAGCCTTGATCGGGGTTAAATAAACTTTGATTTAAAAACGCATTGTCCTACAATATCACCTTTTATGACAGGCAATGTCTAAGGGAGAGATTGAAAACGAAAAATGTCTAGATATTTTGGTGAGTTGAAGGGCGATAGAAAAGAGAATTGAAACAATAAATTGTTCCAGACAGTGTTTTCTAAATAATTTTCTCCTTTACAGGTTGTAAGGTTCATAGCCATGGGCAAGACACGTGTATTTAATAACAAACTGGTTAAAATATTCCATGGTTCTTTAGAGTCTGGAGGGTCGGACATATTTAGGAATAAACGACTCGCTATACCACCTGTACCGCCGTCCTATTTGAGAGGTTGTAACATTATTGACGTTAATTATTATGTACAGGTTAGTAATTTTGTGCCAGATCGAGTTCAAAGTTATATATTTTTCAAAGGAATGAATTTTAATTAATTTTTGTTTGACAATTGTAAGGTTATGCATTGAGGTAAATCGGTTTGTCGTACTTGTTTAGATTTGATATGAGAAAACAACAACAACAAAACATAGAGACTTAAAATCAACGATCCAGCATATCATTACACTGTTTTCTCCAAGACTTTTTTACCTTAATATCGTCCATCATTTTAACTGATAGAATAGTTTACTAATAATTGACCAATCGCTGTCCCCGCCAACTTTAGCCACGCCTACTGACTCAAACAGGAAGTCCCGCTTGGACTTTTATTTTGCCAAATTAATAGCCAGTAGCATGTAATAAAATAGAGATTCGGTTGGTTAACGACCAAAACGTCGTAACTGCAGCTTTAAAGTTGTAATTACGACGTTTTAGTTGCAAAACCAACTGGAAAGCTTAACAAAAATGATCAACGACGGGGTGCAAAGCTCAATTCCGGACTGAATGAATTATTTGATTGATCAATCGATTTCTTGATTTACAGCCGCGATTGGTTAATTGATGTGTGTAGTATGATTTGCAAAAGTCGATGTCATCATTTTTCTGATTAAACTTATATCATGCTTATCTCTTCGAATCCGTTCAATTATTTTGACTTTCCGTTTGATAAGAAAAAAATCTTACTAAACATTTCTGGTTCAAGTAATGAAATATCATTTTAATTTTTGTTGATTAATTTCCATAAGTATTTCGGTTATGCACGAAAAAGGCTTTCGGCATTTAGGTTTATTAATTTAATAGCCACTAACGGTCTACATATGGAATCAAAGCCTATTCAAAGGTAATTTAATTACTGTTTATGTACAAGTCTTGTGCCTTTGATATATTTTGATAGGAATCCTAACATATAATTCATCTGCACAGAGCAGTTCAATCAACATGCCTACTTAGTAAACATTGACTTTTTGAGCTCACATGGTCATGAGGGGCTCAAGGTGAGCTATCATCTGATGTTCAATGCTATTGTCCGTCGTCCGTCAACAGTTGCAAAAACACCTTCTCCTCCTTAACTATCAGATTTCAACGAGTCCTGTCAGAATTATTGGCAAGGTCACGATGGGCATCAAAAAGTCGAATCCATGCGTGAAGAACTCTGGTTTCCATGACGATGGGAAAACAGAATATAATTTTTTTGTTCTTCTAAAGCAAAATGCCTATGAATTTCCTAGTTTGTCTTCTCCATTGCTTAATTGTACACAAGAAAAAAATCGTTAAAAATTATTACAATATGTTCAACATAACATGGGTCGTTAATTAAGTAAGAAATAGAGAATTGAATCGTAAGAACTTTCTACTGCGAAACCGAAAGTCCTTCGAATTGAATTATCTTGTGAAAGTTTAATAAAATACTTAAATTACTACTCTAGGATCACCAAAAGCCCTTTGTTGTTTAGTATTCCTTAAAACGTTCCGATTCTAAACCGAACGATGTAAATCCTTTAAATTCTGCATGCTGATTCACCTGGTTGTACTCTACCAAAATACTTTGCTTCTAATCGAGATATTTTTTTTCATCGATCGTTTTCAAGATACCCAGCAAAATAGCAATCTATCTAAAAATATTTGTTTCTTGAACTTTCACTCTGAGATTAAAATTAGTACTATGTTTAGAGATCCCAGTTTTTTACATAGAGATACTAGATGAAACAAGGTTTCCTCTTTTCTACTCCAGAAATATTGGGCAAGTGATTTCGGAGATAGTATCGTTAGCTTTGTTAGCAGTATCGTCTTTCGCTAGTGTATCAAAGTAAATCACACTATCACTCTTAGATCAGAAACATATATCAGAATTGTTGTGAAATTCACTGTTATAGTACAAAGTGATAAAGAAGGAAATATAAAATAAAACCTCCTCAAACACCGTAAAGTCTGGAGCTATCATACTCTGGTGAGCGATATAGGACTAGCATTGTCCTCTTGTGATACTTGGGTACACCTTTGGCTTATATTTAGTTGGACCGACAGCAGATTCACGATAGTTCTAGTTTTTCAAATCGTTTTCAGTTCAACTTAAAATTACAAATACGACATTTTGTACGTCCAAAGACTTTATGATTGATTCGATAACTCGTATGGACACGAGTCTACTTGATTTTATAATAATCACGGAAATCCGAATATATAGAATGACATCAGGCCTAGTAGTACGTGTAACACCACATCACATATTCTATTAGTAATATGATGAAGCAAGATGTTTTCTTTCGAGGAAGGAAAAATGTTTAAACAATCTCTCGTCTTATTTGATAAGTCCTCGTATATTATCAATATGCAAAAGGAGTGTATGAGTGCAGTTCTTCGGAAAGCGTTTTGTTTTTTATCGATTTCAACTCGGTGTTTGTTTACATTTTCAGATAGAGTTGAATATACCCTATACTTCATCGAAATATTCGCTAATCATCGTTATATGCACAGGCACTCAAGGCTAAACTTTACGGACTATGTCGATTATCTCCGTTACCGAGCGTTAAGTTTGAATGACTAGCGAAAGTGAACACATCATCACCGACGTAATTATTTAAAGCCATATCTTCCCTCGTTCTTTATATCAGTATACAGAAGGAGTGAAGTTCTCTGGAAAGAGTATTTCTTACCAATTTCAACTCGTGTTTGTTTGCGTTTTTTCATCGAGACGACTGCACCCGATTTCTTTACCGATAATGTGTGCTTATGTACGGCATTGACTGTTATTTGAACAGGTGCTGAATACTAAACTTTATCGACAATTTCGTTAAGCTCCGTGACCGAGCGAATGACTAGCGAAAGTTTAAAAATCATCACTGACGCTATAGTTTTATGTAAACAAACCAAACAGGTTGGTCAAAATATGAAATATCGATACTTCTTTTACGCATTGACGGCTTACCGCGTTTTTGTAATTTTAAACATATTTATCATTATATATATATATAGATTTTTTTTTTTGCTTCGAGTATGGTTTTCTTGTTAATTTTGTTGTATGTTTAGGGGGAAGATATTGCTTTAATGTAAACAAAACTTATTTTGTGGCGATGCATCATTTAATACGTCGAACTTCTTCAATGAAATGTAGGCTAACCGCGTAGAAAAATTTGATCTTATACATGTAATTTCATTCTTCATTTTTTATGCGTTTGGGCATCGATCATGATTTACTTATTAATTTTGATGCGTTTAATTGTGTGTGTGTGGGGGGGGCTTTAAAGGTCGACAGCTAGTTTACTTATATGACTTAACTGTTTCAACCTTTTGGACATCAACTCCCTGGCGAATACACGTTTGTGGACTACAACAATATCGTAACTACAGCTTCAATGAATAGGATTTACCTACTGACGAGAATGCTTTATATCGAGACTTAACTGTAAAAAGCCTTTCCGTTATACATTTCCCAAACGTTTTTACTTGCAGATAGTTGTTGTTCCGGCCGGTCCTTCCCTAAATCTAAGAGTCAATGCTGAGATTGTGGTTGGCAGTATACCTCTGACGGCGGTTGCTTCTCAACACGGCGTCACCATACCTTCAGCTCTAGGGGTGCCAGGTTCGGCACCAACTGGTCTTTATGACGAAACCACATTCTCTGATATACGTGAGTAGCGCTTTTCTGCATATACAGTCACTATATTGTCGTAATTTTACAAAATCAAAAAAAAAAAATATATATTTACGAATTATAAAATCTCGATTATTTATTTGTTTTGTTCCCTTTTCTTTGTGCGTCAGACAATCTGGAGATATAATTCACGAAGATGTCTCTAATTCTTTGCTTTATTTTAAAGCGACTCATTAACGGATTATGATGGAAAAGTTTAGCTGTCAATTTCAAAATATCTAACTAAAATGCTTTCAGAAATTTTAAAGAAGGGGAATACTATTTTTTAAAGCCCGCTTGCGGTGAGCAAGACAGAGTTGTTACTATGACAAGTCGGTGTATGTGCGTTAGTGCGATAGTTAGTACGTCCGAATTTGTCCGGACAATTACTCCTACATTTATGGATGGATTTCAAAATAAATTAACACAATTATTCTCCATCATGAGTAGATGTGCCATTTGATTTTTTTTTTTTTTTTTTTTTGGAAAGCTTCAAGTTCAGGGTCACAGCTCAAGATAAAAAGCTAAAATAGTGCTTGTTCGGAGCATTTTTCCTACAATTATGAGAGGATTTCAAAATAATTTGGCACAATTGTTCTCCATCATAATTAGATGTGCCATTTGAATTTTTTTTTTGGAAAGCTTCAAGTTCAAGGTCACAACTCAAGGTCAAACAGTAAAATTGTGTTTGTCCGAAGCATTTCTACTACAATTATGGTTGGATTCCAAACTAAATTGACACAATTGTTCTCCATCTTGAGTAGATGTGCCAATTTGAAAAAGGTTTTGGGTAGCTTAAAGTTCAAGGTCAAAGCTCGAGGTCAAACACTAAAATGGTGCTTATCTGGAGCATGATTCCTACAAAAGTTTGCGGCTCGACAGCAGTTGTCCTGGGACAACCATTTAGTTAGCTCTACTGGACAAAGGCCTGAAGAACAAAAACGATGGCGTTTTTCCAGTCCGGCGTCCGGCAACAGTTTTCATCGGATTCTCTTCTAACGTTGTCAGGATGGTTGTGCCTTCATAATCAATTATCGTTAGGTGCTTCAGCCGCGGCATTATGTAATTTGTCTTTAAAACAAATCTAGATAAAGGTCGATCAATGAAAAGACGGAATCTTTTGAGTGAAGCGATAGAAAGAATGAAATGTTTTGATCGATTTGAGTAAGTTTAAATGATCAGAACGGGTTTGAACCTGATCGACAGAAAGCTAAACAGTAGCATAACAATCCCAAATTTAGGACAATCGCTGACTTTATTCAAACAAAAATATTTTGGTAAAAGATAACATTTAATCTTGTTACTTAGCGCGTTTATATTTTGCCATCCTTAGTAAATTTCTGTAAAATCTTTAACTTTACTTTAAATCTCACTGGTGACAAATCGACATTCAAGATTAAATTTTGTACTTAAAATAACACATCAGAGATATTTTTTTCTTGACACATAAATTATGTCATTCCTATAATTAATAATATATAATTTAACAAATTCCGGAATTTACCAAGCAATAGACGGAAGCCCGGTGTAAATAAACAATTAAAATGACCTCAAAAACCGGAAATGAATTTTGTATTGTGACATTTTTATTCAGCATTTTTTAGGGGAAGCGGGGGAGAAGACGTAAAGGACGATTTGCGTTTTATTTTTGTCCATAACTACACATATCATAAATTAAATGCCCATTATTAGATCAGTGAAACCTTCATTTCGGAGGTCATTGGGAATGGAATGAACCGAATGAATAAGTACTGAACGAAATGAATGATAGGTCGATCTGTGTTATGTTCTATAAATAGATTTATTAGCTCAGACAAATCAGACACTTCAGAATCCAAGCCGGCCAATTCATTTTCAGATTATTTTGATTGGTTTTGGTTTTTCAATGATATGAATGAAAACGACAAACGAACAGTTTTAAGATGAATTTAATGGGACTGGGCTGAAATTCGCGATGTTTTTAGTTTGTTTTCTCAAAGGATACGCTTGCAAAATGATTAATGCTTTTATATTGGGATATGAATTTGGTCTTGTAGTTGTTAAATTGTTATCGTTCAAAGTGTCATAATTTGAATTGTAATCTGGTTTCAGCACAATTATCTGTAACAGAAAGTGTTTTTGGTAACACGGAAATTGGATCGAATAAGAAAAAGAACGAAAAAGCTGAGGCCTCAAAGAAGTTCATTCCGAGCTACACATATTACAAATGGAACCAACAAGATACGACGGACATGTTCACAGTGAAAACTTGATGTGTCAAAACCAGAAGCACGTAACTTGTGCTAGGAGATGATCAAAGTTTTGCTGCGCTTTCGGCGAGCAAGACATAGTTGTCACCATCATAAGTCTGAGCCTAAGTGTGTTAATACGTTAGGGTGTTTGTTTGTATTTCCGTTTATTTATCGTCGCTACCGTGGCACATGCCCATATGAGCGACGCCCCCAGAAGACGGTTAATTGTTACGGGGGACAGTGCAAGGATACAGGACGAAACTACTGAGAGCCCCGCCTGGTTCTTTAACGTGCTCGATGGATAGCATCGTCACACGGGGCCTCGGTTTAACGTCTCATCCGAAAGACAATTAGTTAGTTAGTTGATATGGTCAGCCCCGGGCTCGAACCCATTATCTTGAGGTTTGAAGTCAAGTGCTCTACCAACTGAGCTAATCGGGCTGACAAACGTTAGAGTGTTAGTGTGTCAGTGTATTTGAACGAAAGTTCGGTTGTGACATCATGAATTCACAGATCACACTTCATACATATTAACTCTGAAGTGTGAAGTATGAAATCTGAGACCTATCGGGACTTCTTAAATTCACAGTTCAAAATTAAATCATATCAAATGAAGCATGAAGTTTGTAGTTTGAAGTGTGAACTCGGAAGTGTGAACTCGGAAGATTGAAGTTTGGAGTCGAATAACTGAAGTGTGAAGTATGAAATTTGACGTCGGAAGTATGAAGTGTGAAATCAGATGTATGAAATGCGAAGTATAAAGTGTGAAGTTGGAAAGGAGAATCGTGAAGTGTGAAGTCGGATGATTGAAATGTGAAGTAGGAAGGAAGAACGAAGTGTGAACTTTCAAGTGTGAAGTCGGAAGTTTGAAGTCTGAACTCGGCAGTGTGAATTCGGAAGTATGAAGTGTGAAATCGAAAGTATGAAATTGGAAGTGTGATGTGTTAACTCGGAAATGTGTGGTGTGAACTCGGAATTTAAAGTGTGATGTCGGAAGTATGAAAATTGAAGTCGAATTTGTAAAGTCGCAAGTGTGTTTTTTGAAATTGATAGCATGCAGTATGAAGACGGTAAAATGAAGTTGGATACTTCCGACTTCACACCTCCGAATTCAAACTTCATATTTCAGACTTCAGACATTTCACACTTCAAACTTCCCATCACACTTCATTCTTCCTACTTTCTACTTTCTACTTCACTTTTCAAACTTCTGAGTTGACAATTCTGACTGCCGACTTCATCCGACTTTTTAATTCAAATTTCAAACTTCAAACTTCAAACTTCCGACTTCATAATTCGACTTCCTACTTCACGTGTATGAAGTGTGTTGTGTGAATTTATGAAGTCACAACCGGTCTTTCGTATATTTGTGCGTGAGTATATAAGTTCATTATTCCGTCCGATTTGTCCAGATCATATCCCCTGCATTTATAGATTGGTTTCAAAATAACTTGATACAGTCGTTCTCTTTCTTTAGTAGATGTGTCTTTTTATGCTTCCTGAAAGGCGAGCATATGATCGCCGCTTCGCATGTCCGTCCATCCTTCCGTTTTCCGTCTGTCCATCCATCCGTCCACCCGAATAATCGTAAACCTAAGTGGGATAGCAGCTGGAGGCTAGGAAAGGATGTAGTGGTAGTACTGGTGTGAGAAATACCAGGAATCTATTGTTATTGCTCCTCTCGCCGCGATATGACTGAAATACTGGTAAAAGTGGCGTTAACCCCATTCAATCAATCGACCATCCGACCGCCCCAATATTTCCACATCCAATTAGGCCAATTTGGATGAAACTTCACATGTGATTTCCTTGTCATATTGCACCGAGGTACTTTTTCGGTTTTTGGATAACTCAAATGTCAAGGGCACAGTTCAAGGTCAAGATAAAATTAACCTTGTTCGCAGCATAATTCCTTCAATTATGGGTGGATTTCAAAATAATTTAGCATAGTTGTTCTCTATTATGAATAGATGTACCATTTGAAAAAAATTAGATAGCTCCAATGTCAAGGTCACAGCTTAAGGTTGAAACTAAGCATCTCTTCAATTATGGATGGATTTCGAAATTACTTTACACAGTCTTCAGATAGCTCTAAGGTCAAGGTCACATTCCAAGGTCGAAAGTTAAAATTAAGCATGTCCAGAGAATAGCTCCTTCACTTATAGAAGGATTACAATAAAACTTGGCTCAATTGTTCTCTGTCAAGAGAAAACGTGCCGTTTGGGTAAAAATGTTGAAAATATCCATGTCTGGAGCGTAGCTTCTAAAATTATGGGTTGAATTTAAAATCACTTTACACAATTGTTCACTATCATCAGTAGATGTGCAATTTGAAATAAATCTTCAGATAACTCCAAAGTCAAGATCACAGCTCAAGGTTGAACGTTAGAATTTAGTATGTCTGCAATATAGCGAGCATATACCCGCATCTGCGTCTGTCGGTCCGTTCCATTCCTTTTCTCTATTTACCTTATTCCCTTTTTGTGACGGGGCTGTATCCGGGGAGCATAATCCGTCTCTGACGGCTCTTATCTTTTCTGAAAGTTGCCCTCGTATTGGGAAAGTTCTATTAACAAAGTTTTAAGACATATTTTACTCCCTTACCTAGGAATTTCAACATTTTTTTTTCAAACAGATGCATTTTTTGGCTTATTGAAATCTTGTTTGTGGTTTATAACTTGAAAAATGAAAAGAAGACAGTAACTCTTTCTTGGTGTTGGGATTTAAATGGAAAAAAATCACAATATTTGTATGAGACAGCTTGCGAATTAATATTACAGGCAAGGCAAGATAAAACACTTCCTTAAGTAGAATAAAGATTAACTCAATGACCCTGTATTACAGTTTTGGCTTTCTAAAAGCATTGTTGGAGGAAGTGGTAGTGTTTTTTCTGACCCTTTCCATGCCCTTACCTACCATTCTAGTAAGTTTTTACTTTATGGGCAAATTTATTAAGCTGTCTTTTACCAATGTAGCTAAAAAGACAACAGATTTTATCATGAGTATAAATATTCCTGAGGAATAACTTTTTGGAAGGCTGCTTTGGAAAACTTTGTTGGAGATGAAGAAATGGCCTTTTCAATTTAATCATTTCTCCAAACGGTTGTCTTCCTTGTCAGAAAACGAGTAATTAATATTTCAAGATCTTAGATTAAGCTACAAAAAATGTTTTGTTTTTTATTTAAGACAAGTCTAAAGTCATGTCGTCTGGGAATTGTTCAAAGCATAATTTGGTAAATATTGAAATTACTAAAAATTATTTTAGTACATTTTTACAGATATTTTTAATTATTTAGCGTTCATTAGATTAAATTAAAATAGATAAGATTTGATTAGTATAAATCTATATTTCGTTTCTAAATGTAATACATGTTAACTAAAGTTGATCTCTCATAGGGGTGCATTTTAACAAATAATGCGTTTCGTCCCCGATGTCGTTGAGTGTGCATAATTGACATTTTCTCTGATCCAATATCATACAATCTTCCAGATTCGATTGGCGAGAAGTGATTACAAGTTCTTGACTTAATTAAACTAACTAAATTAAGTTTTGAGATATATCTCACTATTGGAAATGATTATCATTTCAAATAGTGAGATATCTCTCAAACGATAATGGTCTTTAAATAGACTATATTCCTTGCTCTTGTTTGAGTTCTGTAGTTTAATACTCCAGTGGTTTTGATATTGATCTTCAAGATATTATTGCTTGAAAAATTTTACTGGTTTGTTTATTTGATTCTTAACTTTGCCATATATTGGGTCTTCCTGCTTCTGTTAATATTGACAATTTTCAATCATGGGGTGTCAAGGTTTCGATAACTGGCGGCTGTACAAATCCTTTCCAACATTTGTCTCCCACCACAGTAAAAAACATTTTCTGCTGTCTTTTAACATTTGTCAATAATAATGTTTAGTTTCCAATGATTACAATACTTTTGAACGGAGTTTGAAATTCGTTGCTACTTTTTGGGATATTCGCCAAAAAGGACGGTTTCATCTGCGTACAATAACACCAGTATCCTGAAGTATGTATCTAGGTTTCACTCGTGTAAATTAAGGCTTTCTTTGGCCTTACTATGTAAAAATGGTCTAGATCATTTAGGTACAGGAAATCAAAGACCTGAAGGGCCCGAGAGTTGCGACAACAGCCAAACTGTCTGGTAATCATTACGAAACATAAACATAAGGCTGTTGGGCCTAGACTGATCAAATGAGATTGATGCATGTAGAGGAGACCAATTCAATTAAATTCTATATTAGTGAGTTCTATTCTGAAAGCCTAGTTTGATTGGTTCATGCATTTAGGTACTATTTTCTTACATTCGACTTCATATCACACAGGTTATTCAAAAGAATCAATCATGGATTATCTGAGGTGAATTATGATTTGAAATATGATTATTTTTCCACTATAAATAGACACCAGAGCATATTTCTTCACGTTGTTGCACAGCATGCTCTGGGAAGCAGTTTTTAAATCATCTTAGCGAATGCAGAGGACTGAATTACACTGTAATTAGGTAGGAAGTCACTTCGTGTTGTGTAAATTTATTTCTGTTTTTCAACTTAGGTACTTTCGGTACTTTTATTGTACAAATTATTGAACTACAATCTCAGCTGGAATTTGAAATGAATACTAAAATTAAAAACCCCAATCCAGATAAAAAAGATCGTACATATCATCTAGCAGTAAACTACTTGGGTTTTGGTCGAACATATTAGATCAAAAGAATCTTTCTCAGCTTCATAAGAGTATATAACTAAAATGCGCGTATCTACAGAAAAAAATTCAGTTGGACTTCAAAGTTGAGAATATTTCAACCATGTATTTGCATACATTGCATGCAACGCGAGAAGAGTCAATGCGAGAATGACAGAAAATTGGCTCGAAAAATGATTTGACTAAATTATGGAAAGCATGACAGTGCCGGTCTCAGGCAGTACAAACACAATTTTTGTACTAGAAAAATCATATTTTTAACTGTCAAACAAAAAAAGAAATGCAGAAAGACCATGACCTTATTCGGCGTTTCCATCCATCTGGTCCGTACGTCAAATCAGCCTATTGAGGACATTTCATTAATCTGGGGTATTACCGTTGTCTCGAGGAATATTGCCATTACTCGTCACAAAATAATCTATATCGATTGTCTCGAAATCAAACAACAACTCGGATTAAAATTAGGAATCAACATTCTCTTTTAGTATCAAGGCAGGTATCATAAAGTGAACATGCGTGGTACACCATAAAGATTTTAATGATAACTGCATTCAGTAGGTTATATTGGGCTGTTAGGTTTGACCCGCTAGATTTGAAATCACATATAACTCCATAAAACCAATATTGAATACATTGATATTAGTATAAACGACAGATTATAGTATTTTATACTAAAAATGCCAAATCAAGTGAGTATCATCTATATTTTATCTACGGACCCATTTAATCTGTACGACGCCGTGCGCCCCATATAACTCATACGGTATGTTTACAGCATCCTATGTATTAATGCCCAATTTCATCGTTGATAATCAGTTTCATAGCAGATAATTGACGTGATATTTATATTGTCTTTGCAGATTTATTTCTAGAAAATAAAAATGATGTGAAGATACACATTATTCTTTCGAATTTTTGGTCTTTTAATCAAAACTGACGATCTTATTGTTTGTATGCATCATGGCTATTTGCGCATAAAATGTAGCTCGCTTTAAATAATCAAAAGTTTGGAAGAACTTATAATAATTCTGTATTGAAACCTTTAAAAAAGGAAACCATCTTTTAACGATTGTCCAAAAAGTTATAATATTGGCTGATAACACAGAATGACCTATTTAAGAAACGGGACTGTCAGGTTGGTGATTCGTCCCGGGTCATTGGAGTAATACATGAGAAGTAAAATCGTGCGACGACAATGGGATACTAATGTATGATCATCTTGACTAGAGATTCCTCGAGCGGTCTGAAGCGTTGCCGTTAAAAACCTTTCCCTCCGGGCTAATATGTCAAAAAATCAATCATCTGTGGCAGAGGTAGCACGACTTCTTCCTCCACCATGTCTCCTGAAAGGTGTCCCATACTGTTGGTAGCGTGACGAGGCTCCAGTTATCGTAGTATGCTGTACATCTAGTGCCAAGCAGACCTCACTGTGAGAGGTCACTTGCTCCACCATACCAACAGCTCGCCACATCTATTCTGACAATAAATGTCTTCTGACATTTACAATCTCCATCCACATTAAGTAAACGTTCGAATTAAGAATTGAAAATGAGAAATTTAGCCTGTAACAAAACTCGTACATTTAGAAAGTGGGAAAAGAGAGAAAATAAGATGGGATTCCGTTGCTTGTGCCACTATCACGAAGAAATTTCGTGTCAGATTTGGTAATGTATGCATTAAACATCTTGTCAAAACATGTTAATCCATCATTTAAACATGATCTCTGTTTTAAAAAAATCTCCTTTAGGACATCGAAAAAGTTTGGCGCTTAGCAAACTCTGAGTAGTATATTATCGACATATTGATAGAAAAAGAGGGAGAGGGGCGAGAAGTTTGTTTGTTTTTTGTTTTGATTGATTGATTTGCTGATTGATTGATTATTTATTTATTGATTGATTCATCGATCGATCGATTAATCCGAGCCACAAGCTGCTCAACTCACGTAGATGTAAGAGACTCATGTCAAGATGACTTTCATCAATTATATAAGTAGGATGTAGGTCGAGTTGGCATTTGAAGCCTATTTAAACAAACAAATTAAAAATTGCAAAAAATCTGAAACTAATCATTGGATTTTAACCAAACTTCACGAAAATTATCATTGGGTCATACTTTTCTCAAAATACTTCAAAGAATTGAAATCAATGAAGAACTCCGGTTGCCATCTCAACCAAATGAAAATATTATATGAAATCTCGTCTTCCAATAGCACACAGCTTAGTGCTTTAATATTTGACTTATATTATTGCCTATTACCATCTTCCAAAGTACTTCGAAGCATAATTCTACTCTGAAAATTAGTTCTTTGTTATGCGATCTCGTATTATACAGAAGCAAATCTTAACAAAAACTTCTTCTGCCAAACCGGAAGGCATTGAGCTTTGATATTTGGTACATATTATCAACTAATGACTCTCTACAAAAAACCTTCAAAGAATAAGTCTACTCAGAAAATTAGCCTTATGTTACTCCATCTCGGTGTTATACAGGAAAAATGAAGGAAATCATTATACATCCTATCCGAAACTCTAAGGCCTAGTTCTTTGATATTTGGTATATCGCCTAAAGACTTTCTACCAAAATACTTCATCTTTGTGAATAAGCCCTGTTTTGTGCTATCCCTGTTTTAAACATGAATAAAGAAGTAAAGCTTAAAAAACTTCCTCTCCTAAACCGGAGGGCCTAGAGCTTTGATGACCCTCTGCCCACCACATACTTCAAGAATTACACTTTTTTGAAATGGTAGCCCTTCGGCTCTCAATCATTAGGTCCAGGGCTTGATCCTCAGCCGCACGAAATATACTTTCCGACATTTGTCTCCCACCAACGGGTAGGTAATAGTAAACCTTAGTGGAATGGGCAGGTCAGGAAAGGATAGAGTGGTATACCTGGTGTGAGAAATAGCAGAAATATGATGTTAGGTGCCCCAGCTGTCGCGATTAATTGAAATACTATTAAAATTGCGTTAAACCCCAAATAAACAAATAGTCTACGTTGAAAATTAGCCCTTTGACGTTGGATTCCTAATTTAACGTACGAATAAAGAAGGAAATCAAACTCTGTAAAGCCTAGAGCTATCATACTCGGGTGAGCGATATAGAATCACCATTGTCCGCTTGTTTATTGCTTTGCTTATTCTGAGAATATACTATTTATCACTTATATTTGTTGAATGGTAATAGCACGATTCCTGATTCCATATTAGCTTTGGCGATAAAGACCACCATTTGAAAATAAAGATCTTCAATTAACCACCCTGAACAATTCAGTCGTATTGCGTTGGTCCCATTTATAATAGAGATATTTGGGCACGAAAGGTGTTTCTTCTTTCATCCTCTTAATTGACTCGAGCGGGTCTTCTCCGGCTATTATATTGACACCACCAAATATACAGTCACGTAATGAAACCTCGGCTGAAATATAAGGAAGGAAAACATTGATTAAAAAGGTACAATTAGTACAAGAAAACCCATGTTGTAAGGTAAATCAATCGCAATATTTCGGCGCAGCAATCAGGACTTCATTGGACTTCATTGATAATGTCTTCATTGGACTATATTGATAATGTTGGCTTGTCTTCGTTTAGCAATAATTTAGTTTTCATGTAGGTTAAACATTATCTATAACTTTTTTGTCCACTAAAGGAAAGATTTGTTGGTATTACATATACTACAGACCAAATCTTGGAAAAAACGTAATTTCTAACATAGATGAAGTCATGACGTCATCAGCAATTTCCGAGTTGCATTGTAAATGTTTTGTTCTAACTCAAGACGAAATGAATGAAAGTGGCGTCAAATCCATCAAAAAAAGTGAATAAATCGTTTAACCCATTTCCACTCAATCCCTCTTTTTTACGCTTCCGATGAAAATATATTAGAGAAAACATTGTCAGAAAAAGAGAAAGGACTTCCACGTTTTCTTCCTTTGATCGTAAGTTTTCTATTTCAAATCAAATTGTTTGTCGTCTAAAACCTACTTCAATTTGAACCCGTCCAAACATTTTTCGTGTGGTAATGGGTTAATAGTTCGACTGATCTGATAATACATGCATTAACTAAGTTGACAATAGAACAGAAATTATGTCTAAATCACAGAAATCTAATATTAAGGGCTTTAATCAAAATCTTGTCTTAGCCCCGCTGGTACAATATAATGTGTGTGTTATGTTTGTGTAATAATACTTACGTATTTTGTTTAGTAACTCGTTTCTATATGACATGGTAGAGAGATGTGCTAGAGTTATACCATATTGAGAGGCCATACTGTCTAATGGTACACTGCCCACTGTGATTGGTGTCCATAGTATCAATGGTCCGGATAGTCCTGCAGGGTTCACAGTTAACTGTTTGGGAGGAAATGGAAATTTTATCCACCAAGCAGGAATGAATTGATTGATTGAAGGTGGTTTAACACAACTTTTTACAGTCATATCGCGGAGGCTGGAGCACCAAACAATGGATTCCTAGTATTTCTCGCACCAGTACTACTACATTTATTGCTTGGGGTCCATACCATATATGCCTCGAGCACGGAGGGACCTTATAAAACTACAAACACACACATACTACTACATTCTTTTCTAGCCTCCACTTGCTATCCAACCTAGGTTTATGATTATCCACCCGTTAGCGAGAGATAGTTGTCGGGAAGGATATGTGCCGCCGCTGGAAATAGCAAGAATGTAAATTCCGGATATTCCTCTAGAGAATTTTAAAGAAATATTGCAACGAGCATAATTCGGTGATGATATTCTAAAAATGCATTTTTCGGTGGATATCTGACCCCGCCCACTGACTCTGCTGCCCTCAACCACACACTCTAACAGGAAGTTCCGCTTCGATATTGAGTGGCGTTAATTTGAAAGTCCGAATATAGCCCCATGTAACAGAAACGGAAATTGATTGGTTGGCATGGATATCTGTAGGCACGTCGTGTATTTCGCAAAAGGAATACTTTACATCTATGTCGGCCATTGTCGTTGTTCAAAGTTCACTAACGGTCTAGATGAATTGTGTATTTGGTCAATAGATTCTTTAATTGATCAGTTGACAGAAAATTGCCTATATCATTACAACAGTGTATGCCTGTCCGTGCCGCTCATGTCTACCACGTACAAGTGACTGTGTTAGAAATGTCATACATTGAATCTTTTATAGAAAATAAGTGTTTGTTTATTTCTACGAGTTTTTCCATTTTCCGATTTTTCTTCAGGCACCACCAACGTATACGTGATTGGTTTTCTATAAATAACTATACTGTATATAATTTCATATTCATAAGATATCAGAGATACCAAGATTGTTTAAAAATGTGATACAATAGTTGAGAGTCATCTACACAAATGCCAAAAACCACGAGAAAAAGGTTATCCTAGAGGTCTGTAAATCAAACATTTGAAAAACAGGTTAAATCAAGCACAGGTAAATCCCTGAAGGTACTAGAAAAGGATCATGTAATTATGAAAAATGTGGAATTTTTAGATTCAGATAGAGTATAGTCTATCGAAAGCAAAAAGATTCGACCTTATACATTTAAGCAAGTCCGTGCATTTACCAGCATAGATTCTTGACATTCTTGAAGAAGACCCGGTTTAGCTTGATGTATCATTAATGACAGATCGCGGTAGTGAATCAAAGAATTACTCAACCTATCAAAAAACGCATCTGATCCGGTAGTGAACTTTGAACTCCAACATCGCCCGACATTTATCTGATGTATTTTTTAATGGTTTGACGACTTAAACGTCGTAACTACAGCTTCAAACTGTAGTTACGAAGTTAAGGTCGCAAACCATCCATTTTACTTTTTTTTGTTGCATGTTACTTGCCAACCATTTGCAAAATTAGGCCTTTTAAAATCGATGTTGAATTTCCTGTAGGAACCAGTGAGTTTGGTCAGCGGAGTCAGTGGGCGGGGCCAGAAATCTGTGAGTTATTCTATCAGGTAATTCCAACCATCATTAATTAATAATACTCGCCTGTACTACGTAGACAATTTTGATGATCTTACACCCAGTCAGTTGAGAAGGAGGTACAGGGGGGATGAGTATTTTTTCGTTTCGGTAGACATCTGTGCCGCCCTTTTCTATTGTTCCGTGTTTTATCTCACCGAGTGGAGCCGTAAAGAATGACTTACTACCACCGGCATACACGAAATATCTCTGAAAACAAAAATAATTTTTCTACAGAAATCTAAAATTCAATAAAAATAAATGTATTTGAACATATAAAGAGGCATAAAAAATGAATTCTTTTTATGTATTACCTGTATAAATAATAATATCCCTTATTAGCTAGCAAAGCGTCAGCTTTGATAGCTTAAGTTAACAGACAAAATTTGAAGTCGTCTCAAAGTTCAACGAGTGCAAACTGTCACTGGAGGCTTAACCACCTATACCGTGAAATGCCTACGCCATAAAAAGTAGTTCTTATGTATTTCTATCATCTACTAGATATTTTTAGCTCACTTGTGCACATCGTGTCCACAATAACTCTGATCAGAGTATTCTAAAGGTTGCAGACGACAATTTCAAATTGTTGTAAATTCTAAAATATTTATATCTCTAGGTAGAAAACAATGTGGTAAATGAAGAAATTGCTTGCGACAAGCAATTTCTTCATTTTCCACATTGTTTCCCACAACTATTCTTTACCATGATAATGTCTGACAAAGTAGATTACTGAATAAAACAATGCTTTGCTAGCTAACAGTACTTTCAGTACTTTGATTTTTTTTTATGAAGATGAAAAATTAAATGGGACACAACACAGGCCATTGAGGATGTTGTTTAAAAAATAAATGTTTAGAATAGCAGAAATACAAGTTGGAAAGGCGCTTGTAAGCTCGTAAACTTAAAGTCTGATAACTCTATCAACTGCAAGATAGTACCTTTATGCATGTCGGTCCACAATTTTATACTATGCGACCGATCAGACAATACCGCAACAATGACAAACAAGTATTTTTTTTCTCGATGTCCGAGTGGTATAGGTGCTTGACTCGCGATCTCAAGGTCAGGAGCCCCGCCTTTACCAGCGTGTGTTCAAGGGCCAGACAGTTAATGGTCAGCCACAGTCTACCCAGCTGTAAAATTGGAGAGTCGTGGGTTTAATCCAGCGATTCCCTTACAGGGAATGAGAACACTTGAATTGAGACTGTTTGATGGCTACTTTATTAACCTAAAGCTTTAGTCACAATCCAACTAAAATAAACTATTATAAACTTTTTAAAAAAATCCAACGAAATGATCTAGGTTGACCAAAATCCGTATTATTCATACCAAATATATAATAAGACTGAGTATAAGACTGAGTATCTTTGATTAATTAATTCGATACTTATTCAAATAGTTGGGAATTAATTAAACTTAAAATCAAACGCTACCTACTTTTATTATTATAATAAAGAATAGTATTTTTACAGACCCTACGTAACAATATACCTTACCATGATAAGTTTACAGACATTTTTACAGATTCTGCCTAACAATATACCTTACCATGATAAGTTTACAGACATTTTTACAGACCCTACATAACAATATACCTTACCATGATAAGTTTACAAACATTTTTACAGATCCTGCCTAACACTATACCTTACCATGATAAGTTTACAGACACTGTCCTTTATCCGAACATTTGACATGTTTGTTATTTCAGCGTTAACGAGCACGTGATCACCAGGCACATAACCTTTTCTATCTGTTTTGATTGTCGCTGTTATAGGGCCAGATTCACAACATAAACAACAGTTTGTTTTCTCGTAAGTGAATTCACTGGGGAGCTGAAAATGAGCGAAGGATAAATTTTGTTAGGGAAAACTAAAGAAAACATTCCTTGCGAGTTCTAAATTGAGGGTAAAAAACCGATTGTAAAAAACGAAATAACTGCTACATTCATGTTGAACATTTTTTGTTGGTTTGTCGAACAATGTAACTACAGCTTATTCCAGCTGTTATTATGACTTTGAGGTCGTCAAGCTGCGATTCTCCTTCTAGTTTATATCCCTACCCATATTTAGTATAAAATATCATAATTTATCATCCCAGTCTTTCATTTATAACCCCAGTCAATCATTAATAAACGTAGTCAACCATTTATAACCCCAGTCAATCATTTATAACCCCAGTCAACCATTTTTAACCCTTGTCAACCATTTATAACCCGAGTCAATTATCTATAACCCCAGTCAGCCATTTATAACCCTAGTCAGTTATTTATTACCCAAGCCTATCATTTATAACCCCAGTCACCCATTTATTACCCAAGTCAATCATTTATAACCCCTGTCAATCATTTATTACCCGATTAATCATTTATTACCCCAGCCAATCATCTATAACCCCAGTCAATAATTTATAACCAAAGTCAACCCTCTATAACCTTAATCAGCAATTTATAACCCTATTCAATCATTTATAACCACAGTCAATCATTTATAACCCCAGTCAACCATTTATAACCCAGGTCATTAATTTATAACCCAAGTCCTTCATTTATAACCCCAGTCAATCATTTATTACCCAAGTCAATCATTTTATAGCCCAAGTCAATCATTTATTACCCCAGTCAATAATTTAATAGCCCCAGTCAATCATTTATAACCGCAGTCAATAATTTATTACCCCAGTCAATCATTTTATAACCCCAGTCAATCATTTATGACCCAATTCAATCATTTATGACCTCAGTCAACCATTTATCACCCCAGTCAATCATTTATAACCCCAGTCAATCATTTATAACCCAGTCAATCATTTATAACCCCCGTCAATCATTTATAACCCTAGTCAACCATTTATAACCCCAGTCAACCATTTATAACCCTAGTCAACCATTAATTACCCCAGTCAACGATTTATAACCCCTGTCAATCATTTATAACCCCAGTCAACCATTTATAACCCCAGTCAATCATTTATAACACCAGTTAATCATTTATAACCCCAGTCAACCATTTATAACACCAGTTCATCATTTATAACCCCAGTCAACCATTTATAACACTAGTTAATCATTTATAACCCCAGTCAATTTTTATTACCACAGTCAACCATTTTAACCCCAGTCAATCATTTATAACCCCAGTCAATCATTTATATCCCCAGTCAATCAATTATAACCCCAGTCAACCATTTATAACCCCAGTCAACCATTTATAACACCAGTCAATCATTTATAACCCCAGTCAAATATTTATAACACCAGTTAATCATTTATAACCCCAGTCAATCATTTATTACCACAGTCAACCATTTATAACCCCAGTCAATCATTTATAACCCCGGTCAACCATTTATAACCCAAGTCAACCATTTATAACCCCAGTCAACCATTTATAACCCCAGTCAATCATTTTAACTCCAGTCGATCTTTTTTAACCCCAGTCAACCATTTATTACCCAAGTCAATCATTAATAACCCCAGTCAATCATTTATAACCCCAGTCAATCATTTATAACCCAAGTCAATCATTTATTACCACAGTCAACCATTTATAACCCAAGTCGATCATTTATAACCTCAATCTATCATTTCTTTTACCCAAGTCAACCATTTATAACCCGAGTCAACCATTTATAACCCCATTCAATCATTTATAGCCCCAGTCTTCCATTTGTAACCCCAGTCAAACATTTAAACCCCAAGTCAATCATTTATAACCCCAGTCAATCATTTATAACCCTAGATTTTCATTTATAATCCCAGTCAATCATTTATAATCCAAGTCAATCATTTATAACCAAGTCAATCATTTTCAAACTTTGTCAAAGTTTTTACAACCCAAATCAATAATTTTAACCCCAGTCAATCTTTTATAACCCCAGTCAATCACTCATAGCCCTAGTCAATCATTTATAACCCCAGTCAATTATTTATAATCACAGACAAAAATTTATAACCCAGTCAACCATTTTTAACCCCAACCAAACCTCCTATAACCCCAGTCAATCATTTATAACCCCAGTCAATCATTTATAATCCCAGACAATACATTATAATCCAGTCAACCATTTATAACTCCAACCAAACCCTTTATAACCCCAGTCAATCATTAATAGCCCCAGTCATTTATTACCCCAGCCAATCATCTATAACCCCAGTCAATAATTTAAAACCAAAGTCAAACCTCTATAACCTTAATCAGCAATTTATAACCCTATTCAATCATTTATAACCACAGTCAATCATTTATAACCCCAGTCAACCATTTATAACCCAGGTCATTAATTAATAACCCAAGTCCTTCATTTATAACCCCAGTCAATCATTTATTACCCAAGTCAATCATTTTATAGCCCCAGTCAATCATTTATTACCCCAGTCAATAATTTCATAGCCCCAGTCAATCATTTATAACCTCAGTCAACCATTTATCACCCCAGTCAATCATTTATAACACCAGTTAATCATTAATAACCCCAGTCAATCATTTATAACCCCCGTCAATCATTTATAACCCCCGTCAATCATTTATAACCCCAGTCAATCATTTATAACCCCAGTCAACCATTTATAACCCCAGTCAACCATTTATAACCCCAGTCAACCATTTATAACCCCAGTCAATCATTTATATCCCCAGTCAACCATTTATTATCCCAGTCAACCATTTATAACCTCTGCAAATCATTTATATCCCAAGTCAACCATTTATAACCCCAGTCAACCATTTATAACCCAAGTCAATCATTTATAACACCAGTTAATCATTTATAACCCCAGTCAACCATTTATAACACCAGTTAATCATTTATAACCCCAGTCAACCATTTATAACACCAGTTAATCATTTATAACCCCAGTCAATCATTTATTACCACAGTCAACCATTTATAACCCCAGTCAATCATTTATAACCCCGGTCAACCATTTATAACCCAAGTCAACCATTTATAACCCCAGTCAACCATTTATAACCCCTATCAATCATTTATAACTCCAGTCGATCATTTATAACCCCAGTCAACCATTTATAACCCAAGTCAATCATTTATAACCCCAGTCAATCATTTATAACCTTAGTCAATCATTTATTACCCCAGTCAACCATTTATAACCCAAGTCGATCATTTATAACCTCAATCAATCATTTTTTTACCCAAGTCAACCATTTATAACCCGAGTCAACCATTTATAACCCCATTCAATCATCTATAACCCCAGTCTTCCATTTATAACCCCAGTCAATCATTTAAACCCCAAGTCAATCATTTATAACCCCATTCAATCATCTATAACCCCAGTCTTCCATTTATAACCCCAGTCAATCATTTATAACCCTAGATTTTCATTTATAATCCCAGTCAATCATTTATAATCCAAGTCAATCATTTATAACCAAGTCAATCATTTTCAAACTTTGTCAAAGTTTTTACAACCCAAATCAATATTTTTAAACCCAGTCAATCTTTTATAACCCCAGTCAATCACTCATAGCCCTAGTCAATCATTTATAACCCCAGTCAATTATTTATAATCACAGACAATAATTTATAACCCAGTCAACCATTTATAATCCCAACCAAACCTCCTATAACCCCAGTCAATCATTTATAACCCCAGTCAATCATTTATAATCCCAGACAATACATTATAATCCAGTCAACCATTTATAACTCCAACCAAACCCTTTATAACCCCAGTCAATCATTTATAGCCCCAGTCAATCATTTATAACCCAATGAACAATTTATAACCCCAGTCAATCATTTATAACCCCAGTCAATCATTTATAACCCAAGTCAATCATTTGTAATCCCAGTCAACCATTTATAACCCCAGTCAACCATTTATAACCCTAATCAACCTTTTATAAGCCCATTTAACCATTTATAACCTGAGTCAATTCTTCATAGCATCAGTCATTATCTCTGTTACATATGTTTACAAACCCTAAACATCTAGGATCGATCTCTTCATAAACTAAAGTATATATTTATTCACAATAAGACATGACAGTCTACGATGTACAGTAATGAACATAGTACACATTTCCTACATCTGTATTACAAAATATAAGCGTTTTATTTCCCGGAAAATGGCGGTTAATAACATGTAAAAAGAAGGAAAGAGAGTGAAAGATGGAGGGTGAAAGATGGAGAAAAGCGAAGTCTTGTAAAACTTTCTAAGAGGTAATTTTGATCTTCTAAAAGAATTTATACACATACGTACACATATACAGACATGCATAAATTTACACTCATATATACACATACATACACACACACACACACTCACGTACACACATATACGTGCGTTGCTGTTAATATTGATAAAGTAGTCATATCACACAGATTTGACCGAAACGAAATGAAAACCCTGCGAATGACTTTTTATATCAAATCTGAAATTTATTGTATTGAGTGAGGTACGAGGTTACTACTTATAAAGGGTATTTTTTCTCAGCTCGAAACTCTTATATGTATAGGCTGCTAATGCTTTAACTGTTTTGGAATGTTCGCTGGTTAGAAGCTCAATATATTTGTGTTTACTTGGGTTAACCCAGAAATAATTAGATATATATTTTTGCCTTAATTCTAAATATTGGGGGCATTGCAAAACAAAATGGAACTCATCTTCTAATACCTTGCACACTTAACATTTTCTCTCGGTTCTCGGTGTCTTAAATGGTTTTGTCCATCTACCCTGTTCAATTTCTAAATTATGACTTTACTGTCTTAATTTTGCTAAAGCGAATCTTTGTGACTTAATGGTTACAATGGTTAGATAGCTCTGAAGTTTGAAAGATCGTATGAGATAATGAGTATTTGCCTTTGGCATATTTTCTAACTCTGATTCCCAGTTCTAAATAAAAATATCTTTAATTCTTTGCGTGAATGTCTTGACAAATGCATTCGTATTTTCTACCCCTTGATTTATCCAAACAAATCCAAACCTCAAGGTGTTTAATAGGTTTCTTATTTTAGATGCCCAACTGCTTTTCGCAGTATTACTAGTTATGTCATATATCATTTGATTGTACATATGTTTTAGGTATTTTTGATCTCCGCATTTTGTAATTTTCAACCAAAATTTGATGATAAGAGGTATTCTTTGAATTTTGAGTGGGAGTCTGCCTGTTTCACCGTAAATAAAGTAATTTGGCGTTTGATATTTAACTTTAAGAATTTGTTTCATAAATTTTGTATGGACTCTTTCAAGTCTTTCACTATCTTAAAACCCCCATACGGGTGCGCCGTAGTTTAAGATTGGTAAAATTAATTTATCAAAAACATCAAGCTTTTGTTTAACATTCATATACGGAAAACTAATAAGGTATTGCTTTCAAATTAGTGCAAAAATAGCTTTCGTAGCTTGAATTTCTAGTGCCTCGAAAGTGTATTTAAGCGAACCTCCACAAGAAAATGTTATACCAAGGTATGAAAATTTATTAACAATTTCTATTTCTTTACCGTTATATTTAAACTTCGTACTGTTACCTAATCCTCCTCGACTTTTATAAACCATTACTTTTGTTTTTGAAGTGTTAACCGATAATTTCCATCTGTTACAGTAGGCTAACAAGGAGTCGAGTCCATTTTGAAGACCTATCTGACTATCCGAAAAGAGGACAATATCGTCTGCATATAACTATAAAAGTATTTTAAGCATTTCAGTGTTTATTCCTTCAAATCCGTCGAAATTCAAGCTTTCTTCTAAATCGTTTACATACATTGAAAATATAAAAGGTGACAAACAATCCCCCTGCGGGGCCCCGAGATAACAAGTAAAGCTATCGCTTAATTTATTTTCGAATTTGACCCTTTACTTTATATTTAGGTAAAGTGACTTTATAACATGTAGAATATTCCCCTGTACGCCGATTTTGATAAGTTTATGAAATATGTTTTCTTTTATCAAAATGTCGAACGCTTTCATAAAATCAATAAAACACACATACAGTTTCTTTTTTTCTTGTAAAAATTATATTCTTTAATCCATTAAGAATGAAAATGTTGTCTATCGTGCCCATATTTTTTCTAAAACCTGCCTGTGCTTCAATATATTTGATATTCTTCGGACCATTTTGTAAGGCGGTTATTTAAAATAAGGGTGAAGCCGCCGCCATAGCGCAGTCGGTAGCGCGCCAGACTCCTAATCTTCAATCATGGGTGTCATGGGTTCGATCCCCGGCGGCGGCAAATATTCTTTCCGACAATTGTCTCTCACCAATGGGTGGATAATCGTAAACCTAAGTGGGATAGCAGCTGGAGGCCAGGAAAGGATGTAGTGGTAGTACTGGTGTGAGAAATACCAGGAATCCATTGTTAGGTGCTCCAGCCGCCGCGATATGACTGAAATACTGTTAAAAGCGGCGTTAAACCCCATTCAATCAATTCAATCAATAAAATAAGGGTGAACAGTTTGCCGAAAGAGCCCAGTAGCGTTACATCCCTATAATTTTCTTCTTTACTAGGGTCGCCTTTTGTAATCAACGGTACTATATATCCTTCGGGCCATTTTTCGGGGAATTTGCCTAAGTTTAGTTTTTTGTTGAAAAGAGATTTTAAGAAAGATTCGAAAAAGTAATACCATATTTGAAAAATTCATTTAAAACACTGTCTGGTGCTCCCGATCGATCGTTGTGGCGTTCATTATCGAACCAATATTGTTTCTTCTTGTCTCTCTTTTTGTAATTATGATTCACTGGATGTTTTAGATATTTTTTGCAAAGAGGTTGCATATATTGTCTATATGTGAATAAAATTCGCTTAAATTGAATTTAAATTCTCTTCGGTAATAATATTTGTTAACCCATTCGATAGCCTTTCAATTTCATCCCTAGATTTCCTCGTTGAGAGCTTCTCAATAAATTGTTTGTGTACATAACTGTCCCATGAATATTTATAGTTGACCGAATGACCGTGACGAGTAGTCGGCTCCTCGGTGTATTTAGTATCCTGCCTGATAATGACATTTTAACGAAAATGATATTTCGCAATGCTCAGAGGGTTGACAAAAAAGTCAATAAAGAAATTGGACAATTCTTGGTCGCAAACGACCGAAGGAATAATATATGTTAGGCACAGGAATATATCATTTTCTGATTCAAGTAAAGATTTTTCGATCTTTAACCACATAACGTTGTCTGTCGATGTTTTCAGAAAAGTTACCTGAGATGATATTTTATCAGAAACAAAAATTGCTACCCCCGCTTTTTTCTTTTTGCTCCGTTTTTGTTAGATTCCCTATGTAATGCGTAATGTTGAAAACCATTTACACCGTAATCTATCTCATCATTTAGCAATATAGTATACCGATCTTCGCATGATATAGTATAGTCCAGAATAGTCCAGTCAATTACTGAATATTTTCTTTTTTTAACGTATTTTTACAGTCCGAGTTACAAGGCCTTTGTCAAATATATACAGTAATACAGGTTTCCTCGGGCCTGTAACAAGGCCCTGTGTACTATTAGGATTTTATAATACAGGTTACCTCGGGCCTTTTCTAAGGCCTTGTGTACTATTGGTGTTTTATAATACAGCTTACCTCGAGCCTCTTATAAGACCAAGTGTACTATTAGTGTTTTTCAATTTAGCTCGACGTTCACTATGAACATGGGAATGGTCGAGTGTCTCAAATCGTGGGGTCAAAAAAATATGATATTGCTTATTTTCTCTGCCCTGTGAGCAATTTTATGAGCAATTATTTTAACCATTTAACCAAAGAAAATGTTACTTTAAAAGATCAAAGCTTGGGTAATGAAAACATGATATTTACGCTCGACGCGTCTGGAGATTCAGAAGGTTTTGGTTTTTATTTTTTTTTTCTTTATCTGTACTTTATCCTTATCTTGTCATGCTTGAATTTGTTTGTTTTTAATGGGTTTAAGTATTTCAGCCTTATCGGCTGGATCACCTTACAGTGGAGTCCTTGTATTTCTCACATCGGTACAACCACTTCATCCTTTCCGAGACCCAAGCTTCCCATCCGATTTAGGTTTACGATCACACGTCAATTAGTATGGGACACCTATCGGAAAGAATATTTGCCGCGACCAGAGATCGAACCCTGGACCATTTTAATGAAAGTTCGGCGCGCTACCAAGTGTGCTTTGACGATTGCTTTGACGATTGTCGTGCTAGGAATATCCGTACTATGTATGTGCCGTGTGTATCCAGTCACTCTACCATATATAAGGACAGTGACTGGTCGAGCACAATATTGTACGAACCGCTGCAAACTTACCATTGTAACATCTGGTATATTATTAGACGAAACAAACAAAGGGCTCAATTTTGTAAAAAAAAAACTTTTGTAGGTTTTGCGACTTAAAAGTCGTAACTACAGCTTATTCAAGCTGTAGTTGCGACGTTTGGGTCTCAAACTAACGATTTTACTTTTTTATATGCTACTGGCTATAAATTTTGAAAAACGACGCCAATTAAAATCGAAGCTTACATTCGTAGTCAATGGGCTGGACAAACAGAATGAATGGGCGTTGCCAACGATTGTTTAATTACTGTAAAGAAGTATAAACGCGACTCGTAATTAGTCATGGTTTCGGTACCACTACTGCATTGTAGGTTTATCTTTATAGTTAATCTTGTACCATATTGTCTGGAAATATGTTATTTTAAAGGTATTTGAAATCCATTACGACTGGGCATTCTCTATGTTTTAAAATTGCTACCGTAATATGTAAATATTTGTTAGTTTCTTGGTCAAATGGTGATACAAGAATTTCTCCACTGGTCTGTTAATAATTTGAACTATCCTTAAGAAAGAATCCCAGCGAAATAAGAATACCACTTACCAGTGATAAGATGTAGCAAGATTTTGTCAAAAATTTCGAAAGAGATTATTTTCATACTAACCGAAGCGAAAACGGGGCTTTGATATTTGATTTACCTCGACTTTACTTTGATATAGAAAGGAAAAAGTTTATGATATGTTTATTATATTAATATAATTATCTTCTTCGCGGTCAATGGGTTTTCTTTGTTAGAGGGAGTGTTACTTTGAAAGAACCCACTGAAACGTTTTTACATATTTTTTTTTCTACGAAAACCACTTGATTATTGTTTGTAAATGATTTATTCCCGGCCGGAAAATAAAACCGATCCAGCGAAATCTTAATTTCTATTTTCCATCCTTTTTAGAACAATGAGAAGTTCTCTTCAAAAATAGATCACGATTATTTCTTTTTATTTATTATGACAGACTTTTTGAATTGTTTATTGATTTATTCCGATGACAACTAATGAAAGTTTTTTTGATACAGTGAAACCCAAATGTCTATAGGGACAACAGAAAAAATACGAGTATTTCATTACACGATTGAGGTTTGCTGGCCACAAACATTGAGTTCTGACGAAAACTTCCCCATCGATATTTAACGACATTATTTTGCACAATCTATTATCATTAATATGTCACAAAAGTAAGCAATGGTTGGCGACATATACGTAGTAAATAAAGCTTCAATAAGCTGTAGTTACGACGTATGGTTCGCAAACCAAGAAAAATGCTTTACATAAATTTCGGCCAATGTTTGAGATCATGTTGAAGGATAAGTTCACTTCTTGTCTAAATGATTGGTCTAAATAATTGGTCTTAATGATTGGTCAGCGATTGATTGACAGCCGCTGCCCGTCAAATATGAATACAAACCATCAAATTCTCTCCCTGAAGTCCGTTCAGGTCGAATGGACTAACAACATTAATAATGCAAGATTCGAGTCTGTTTGCTGTCGATCCGGCTAGTTCAAATATAGCAGTAATGCTGTATCTCACATAGGCTTGACTGGTTTCAAAGGACGATGGAACGTCGTAGGGAATAGTAAAAGAGAAGGGATATTTGTATTGGCCGGTAGATAATTCCATGTTTTCTGTAAAAGAATATGTGAGGTCATGATATGTAAAGATAAGACAACGAACGTCATATGTATTTCATAAAACTTATCTGAAGTTGCCGTGAAAAAATTAAAGCTGTAGATAGGAAGCAAGATAAACAGTTAAAAGACCTGGTAAAAGTTTTCAATTGGAAAGCTATAGAAAAAAGCGGACAGGAGCTCAAATAGCATTGATTTAAAAAACATTATACTCATCAATACTTAAACAACCCCATTTCCATGGCGCTATTGAATCATCAAAACTACGGCTACAATAAAGTAGATTCACGAACTGTTGGCTTTGATAACTACAAGGTAGCTCACAATTAACAAGTCGCGCATGTCTATCAAAGAATCAATCGACCAATCAAATCATTCAGTTAGACCGATCGTGAACATTGTACTCCAACATTGGCCGACATTAATCGAAAGCATCTTTGTTGGTTTGACACCTTAAACGACGTAACTAGAGCTTATTCAAGCTGTAGTTACGAAATTTAAGTCACCAAGCAACGATTTTATTTGTGTAACATGTTACTGGCTATAAGCTTTATAAACTATCGCCGTTAAATACGAGAGTCGAACTTCCTGTCGGAGCTCAGTGGGCGTGGTTAGCGATCCCTTATAGAGCCTTCATTGGATCAGTAGCCGGTAGCTGTGGGTGTACTGGTGTAAGCAATGCCAGGAAGGCATGTTTAGGTACACCAGTCCTTGGGTTATGAAAAACATATTATTGAACTCCACTTGCTCGGTGATTCAATCTTCTTAGTTTACATGAACAATACATGTAATTGTGATCAGCAGACAAGGACTGTTGAACATGAAATGCTTCCATCACCGAAATTTGTTTGTGTAATTTTTTTTTAAAAATTACGAAATAACAAAGTAAGTTTAACTTCAAATTGCATTGTCTGAAAGAGTGAAATTGGTTACACTAATTCTTTTATTTGGACCGTCGTGTGTCATATCAAACATACGTAATGTTTCTACACAGGTCGTAGCGTCTAAAGTATAGAAAGTCATCCATTGCTGAAGCACAAAAGTTGATAGAATATATAAAAAATGGAGAAAAAAGGAAGTCATTATTTTTACCTTAAAATGTTCGTCATCAGATCTACGAAGAACGAGTCTATCGTCGGTATTATTTTAAGCATATTTGAGTGATCATACCTGCAGTCAGACATGTCTGTACCAAGTTCACAAAAGTTTCTTGATCACAATAAGTTGACTCACTTTCGTCGATTGTTTCTGTAAATTCACAAAAACTTCCACCGAAAAGACGAATTCGGATCTCTGAAAGAAATGAATACAAATTCAAATTCCGACATTAAATTTAGTGAAAATTGCATCCAATTTAAAACTAATTAAATCTGATGAACGTTTATTCAATGCAGTTGGAACATATAACAATCAAAACGCTGAAATCACTGTAAGCTACCAAAGCTGCATGACTTCCGTTTCATTCAATTTCATTGCCAAAGTTTTGTTGTTTTTATAACAAGGTAACTTGATTTTCTTCTCATTATATATACGACTTTTATTTCAATTTACCCATAACCACACAACCCAAAGTTTTCTCGCGCTGAAGAAATATGGTTGTAGAAACGATTGCAGGAAAAAAGAAAAAATGCATGTGACAAGCGATTTCTGCTTTTTCACAAAGTTTCCTGCCACATATTTATTCTTTTGAATGGCTTAAAGAAAAGGCTTTCTCCCTGAAACTAAATATATTTTTATCAAAACGGAAGTAACCGATAAGCATGGTTTAGACACATTACGCTTATTTATTTCCCTTTGACTATCAGGTAAAACATCTGAAGTTATCCAAATTTCTGTTCTTTCATTTTTGTAGATGCATGTTTTAACATGGACATTTATATCAAGTTCTTGCAGCATATTTTGTAAAAAACATAGAAGAGATGTGTCACATTCTTTCAACCATCCTTGAAATGAACAGGTACAGGTTCTATTTCTCCACTTGTTTAATCCATTCCCACACAATCCCGCATTTTTACGCGATAAAAATTATTGTTATGGAAAACATTATGAGAAAAGAGGCTGTGTTTCATCTCACATAAGCAAAAATGGTTTAAAATACACATAAGGGGGTTTCTTAATTAACCAACTAAAAGACGACAGAATTTTAGACTCTTCCAATTCCAAAGATATTGCTGTTTAAAAGCTTAAGCTTGTAAATGTAAAAAAATGTCTTTTTGGCTTGAAAACATTGTGGATGGTGAAAAAATTGCTAGTAATAAACAATTTTCTATTTTCCACAATGTGTTCCAAAGCCATGGACGTAAATGAACGGGTTTATGTGGGAACGAGTTGGACTTACCTTTCACATTCACAGGGTTTGCTAGTTCGGCTATAAACTGGCCAGATACGGTTTCACCCGGAAAGAAACTCGCCATATTCCCATCTAAATGAAACATGTATCGGTCTTTATTCATCTTTCAAAACTTTCGAAGGGGTGTCATAGCATTATTTTTTCTTCATCGACAAATTCCTTATATCTAATTTGTAGCCATACTATAGAAACTGAATGGTTTTAAGATGGCATGATTTTGTTATCCTTGATAAGTATTGATTTCGTTCAAAACTCATTCATTCAGTTCCAAAACATTCACTCTGCCGATGTTATTATGTACAATAAACTATAATCTGAAATAAGCATGTGAGCGTACTCGGTTGTGTTCAAAAGTTTGTATCAAATCAAATCGCTTCTGTTCGTTCTGTTTCAAAATAAATACAGTTTTACTAAACACTAATATGATTAATTAAAATTCAAACGCGCTCGTTTTGTCGTGACATATCCAATACACATAGAGTAATATATCCAAATTATTTTATAAATGATTAGCTATATATTCCACTTGACTGAATATATTCTTTTCGACGAAATACAAAATAAAAAATAATCTTTGAATTGCTTACAAAATGATATTCCCTATTGTTCGAAATACTACTAATCAACATGCACAAATGTATAGTGTAGTATTTATATTTCACCTTGATCATTACTTGTTGAAATAAGATATATTGATTTTTGGTATACACAAGGACGTCGCAACTATTATAGTGCAAATATACTTTGTTTAGTCCCGCTTAACTTGGTTTGCTAAAGAATTGGGAATTTCGCAAATTGTTTACATAATGGTTGGGCCAAATGAACTGACTAATCGCTGTTCCCGCCTACTTAGGTCCATGGCCACGCCCATTGACTCCAACAGGAAGTCCCGCTTCGATTTTTAACGGCCTTATTTTTCAAATTTTATAGCCAGTAGCATGTCACAAAAAAGTAAAAAAGTTGGTTGGTGGCCTAAACGTCGTAACTACAACTTGAATAAGCTGTAGTTATGACGTTTAAGTCACCAAACCAACAATAAAAGTTAACAAAAATGGCGGCCAGTTGAAAAGCTCAGGTCCGGGCTGAATAGATTATTTGATTGGTCGGATAATTCCTTGATTGACAGCCGCGAGTGGTCAATTGTCTAATAGATTGCTCACCGTTGTCGATACAACAATCCATCAAACTTTGATCTCCAACATAAGCCGACATTGATATTAAGCATGTTTTGTTCATTTGGTTTAAACATCGAGTCTACAGATTATTCAAGCTATAAGTATCTATTTTCTTCTATTTTCATGTTACTTGCCATCAATTATCAAATGATGTATAATTTGAATTAAATTATATCAGTCTAACATCATGTTGGTCTGTCTGTGAGTCTGTTCGTATGTCTCTCTATCTCTCTCTTTCTCTCTCTCTCTCTCTCTCTCTCTCTCTCTCTCTCTCTCTCTCTCTCTCTCTCTCTCTCTTTTCTCTCTCTCTCTCTCTTCCCTCTCTCTCTCTCTCTCTGTTTCTGACTGTCTGTGTCTCTGTCAGCGTCTGTTAACTATCTATCTTTATATGTATCAATGTATCTATCTATTTATCTATCTATGTATCTATCTTTTTATGTATCTATCTGTCTATGTATCTATTTATGTATCTATCTATTTATCTATCTATGTATCTATCTTTATATGTATCTATCTATGTATCTATCTATTTATCTATCTTGTACCTATCTTTATATGTTTCTATGTATCTATCTATTTATCTATCTATGTATCTATCTTTATATGTATCTATGTATCTATCTATTTATCTATCTATGTATCTATCTATTTATCTATGTATGTATGTATGTATGTATGTATGTATGTATGTATGTATGTATGTATGTATCTATCTATCTATCTATCTATCTATCTATCTTTCTATCTATCTATCTATGCATCTACCTATCATCTATCTATCTGTCCTTCTATCCATCTTTCTATCAACACGGACATACGTACAATTGTCTATTAAATTACAAATTTTATTACAATTATGTGTGATATCTTATGCCTGTCTAAGTTTTGGTGTGTGTGTTGATGTTTTTTATGCTGTTGCTCTCAGCAGTTTCATATTGTATCCTTGCATTGTACCCCGTAATATCCGACCGTCTTATGAGTGCGTCGCTCATATGGCCAAAGTTAAGTTATCCAGTCTTTTTTTCTTAACACTCGGAGATATTAAGCTGATTTTTGGTATATGAGTCCGCATCAATGAGTTACAGGACAAGTTTAATTTTGGGACCTGTTCATTGATTTTTGAGGAAGATGCGGGTGCTGGACCAGTTTTCCGGACTTTCTTTTTTCTAAACCCTTTGTGATATGTTTGCGATATGAAGGTGTTTTTTTTTGTATATGAGTTCACATAAATGAGTTACAGAATGAGTTTGATTTGGATCCAGTCCATTGATTTTTGTGCTGAACTCAGAAAATTACCAAAAAATTTCAGCCTTCCGGACTTTTTTCTAAACGCTTGCAGAGATTGAGCTAATTTTTGGTAAGTGAGTCAATATAAAAGAGTTACAGATCGAGTTAAAGTTTTGTTTCGGTCCATTGATATGGACGCTAGACTTAGAAAATACTGCGAAATTACAGTTTTCCAGACTTTTAAGCTCACCTGAGCATGAAGTGCTCTGGGGGAGCTATTGTGACCGGTCATCATCCGGCGTCCGTCCGACTGTCCGTCTGTCCGTCCGTCCGTCCGTTCACAATTACAAAAAAGTCTTATCCTCCTAAACTCACCATGGAATTACAACCAAACTTCACAGAAATGATCCTTAGGGGATGCTTTTTCGAAATACTTCAAAGAATTGAAATCCATGAAGAACTCTGGTTGCCATGGCAACGGAGTGAAAAAACTTAAAAATCTTCTTCTCCCAAGCCACAAGGCCTAGAGCTTTGATATTTGATACAAATCATAATCTATTGACCCTCTACCGAAATTCTTCAAAGAATTACCGTATTATGAAAATTAGCCCATTTCTGTGTGATCCCTGATTTTACATAGAAACAAAGAAGGAAATCTTTAAAACTCTTCTTCTCCTAAAGCCATAAGGCCTAGAGCTTTGATATTTGTTACACATCACCATCTTTTGACCCTCTACCAAAATACTTCAAAGAATAGCTGTATCTCGAAATTAGCCCTATTCTGTGTGATCCCTGATTTTACATAGTTCTAAATAAAGAAGGAAAACTGTATAAATCTTCTTCTCCCAAACCATAAGGCCTAGAGCTTTGATACTTTGTATAAATCATCATCTATTTACTCTCTATCAAAAACTTTAAAGAATTACCGTATTCTGATAATTAGCCCTTTTATGTGCGATCCTTGATTTTACATATAAATAAAGAAGGTAAACTCTAAAAATCTTCGTCTCTCAAACCATTAGGCCTAGAGCTTTGAAATTGGGTACAAATAATTATCTGTTGACCATCTACTGTATTCTGGTAATTAGCCCTTTTCTTTGCGATCCCTGATTTTACATAGAACTAAAGAAGGAAAACTTCAAAAATCTTCTTCTCCCAAACCATGAGGCCTAGAACTTTGATATTTTGTTTAAATCATCATATGTTGATCCTCTACCAAAATACGTCAAAGAATTACTGTATTACGATAAATTGCCCTTTTCTGTGCCATTTTGCATAGAATTAAAGAAGGAAATCTTTAAAAACTTTCTTCTCCCAAACCATAAAGCCGAGGGCTTTGATATTCGGTGTATAACAATACCTATTGACCCTGTACTAAAAGGTCTGTAAATAAGACCTTTTCTGTGCAATCCCAGAAAGGAATAAAGAAGGATATCGTAGAAAATATTCTCCTTCTAAACCATAAGGTCTAGAGCTTTGATATGTGGTATGTATTAATGCCTATTGACCCTCTACTTTATTACTTCAAAGACTTACAGTACTCTTGAAATTAGCTCAACATGGTTTGGTTTCACTATACCTAGGATTAAAGGAGAAAATCTTTAAAAAATCTTCTTCTCCAAAATGATAAGGTGTAGGGCTTTGATATTTTGAATATCATATCATAAAGCCTTGAGCCATCATACTCAGGGGAGCGATATAGAACCATCACGGTCCTCTTGTTTTCTTAATACTTGCAGGTATTGAGCTGATTTTTGGTGAGTCAGCATTAATGAGATACGGAATGAGTTTAAGTTTCGTTCTGGTCTATTGATTTTTGATGAAGATACAGATGCTCGACTCAGAAAATTACCAAGAAATGTCTGTCTTCCGGACTTTTGTTCTAAACGCTTACAGGTATAGAGCTGATTTTAGGTAATTGAGTTAATATTGTATTTATTTTTGAGGAAGATATAGATGCTAGACTTGGAAAATTACAGTTTCCAGACTTTTTTCTTAACACTTGCAGGTATTGCGCTCATATTTGGTAAGTGAATCAGCATTGTTGAGTCACAGAACGAGATCAAGTTCTGTTCCACTCCATTGATTTTTGAGCAAGATATGGACGCCTTTGCAAAATAAGTGACATATTAATAATATTGAGTTTAATTGCAGTCCATTGCCTTTCCAAGACATGTAAAGGACGTTAGGGTGGTACTGGTGATAGAGTTACCAGGAATATATTGTTAGGTGCTCCAGCCACTTTTATATGACTGATCAAATTGTAAAAAGTGGCGTTAAACCCAATTTTTCGATTTGGTATTTTAACACTCATACAACCCAAAATTTTCTTGGACAATTGATCTTGGACAATTTAAAGCTATTACTTTTCGTTGATACAATCTTGTGTGAAAATTCAAACATATATTAGTTTGTAGCCATTACATTAAGATTGCCCAATACTGGTACATTATTATAATCAAAGAACTGAGTGATTATAAAGACATCTAAGTTGAAGCGACATGTAAATTGCCATATTTATAACTCAGTAAAATCTGATGTATTAATCCTTTCCCACACAATTCTACTTGTTGGTGCCCAGAAAAGAAAAGGTCTGGAAAGCATTGTTCAAGATAAAGAAATAGCTTGTAACAAGTGATTAATTCATTTTAAACAATGTTTTCTTTCCCAAAAAGTCAGACAAATTTTCAAAAGCTAAAAATTGTCTGCAACTTCTTAGTATTTAGAACAGTCTATTATTTTATCTTCTGGTAATGGTATATATCCTGTGAATGAAGGTTGTGAAATATATATTAAAGGAAACAAAACAATTGCTAGCTTTCAAATATTTATTTGTTTCAAACAAAATTTCCCTAACAATAAAGGATCAATTCTGAAATTGGTTTCACTCTTTAAATGTCACTCACACTATCTTTCAATTTTCAGTAATTGGTGAAGTTATTAGTTGATCTTTGCATGAAGTTCTCAAGGCAAAACATTTTGATAACCCTATGTCCGAAAAGCATTCATAATCCTAGACAGATTCTTGAAAGCTTTTGTTCAAAGTTTACTTGGGTTTTAGTGTCATAAATCTCTTGGAACAGATGACTTTATCAAACAACAAAAAGAGCCGCCTATTCTATTTTTGTGTGTATGTATGTGTGTTTAAGAATTGCTCATAAAATCTGATACAACTGTAATAGTTTGGAGGGGTAGTTATCCCTTTACCACCGAAAAAATATACCGCTCTAGGGATATATATAAAACTGATAGGGGACTTGGTATTGCCATGCAATACCTCAGAATGCTTTTTTTGTTTAAAACTCGTTCACTCCGCGCCAATATTCATTGTGTCAATTCAACGATGTTTTCAGCTGTAATATTTAATTCTATACATTGTTCACAGCAAATAGTTCAACAGGATTTTGATTGTTCCATTTATAGTAGAAGTATTTCGGTACAAACGGTACGTTTTCAACCTCCTCGTCTTTCTTCTCCTCGCCCTTTTTAGACTGTACCATTTTCACATCTCCAAATACACTCTCAGCAAACGATGCTTGGGCTGAAATTAATTAAAGGGATCATCTACACATTCATATATTAATAGTTTATCGATGTACAAATAATAACAACATTTGGATGGAATTTGTTCTCTGCAGAACTTTGAGGATGGATAAAATCCATTTATGTGTATTCTTTCAGCACGGGAACTTTTTTATGTGAAAAACTGTAACGTTAACTAATCAATTGCTGTATCATTCCACATTGCAGCGACGTTAGACTGTAAATACACAAATGGCAGATTGCGAGTCGGCTTTTAAAAACGACATATATAGTGGCAAAAGAGTATTCATCTACCATCTACTATGTACCCATTTATACACATGGATTAGTAGAAGCAAAGTTTTACTAAGAAAATTGGCCATAGGTCTGGCGAAACTAAACCATAGAAACCTTAAAAGTCCCAGTACCACTGAGACATTTAGATACAATTAAATGATTGTGCTCTCGAAATGATGGTTTATTTGAGTGGTATGATTTATGAATTGAATTCTTTTTATATCTCAAATTTAGAGTTCGTCCCGAACATTTTATGACCATTTGTCATTGGGTATAATAACGAGATTTTGTCGTGTTTTCAAATTCAAGAGTGAACTTTTTAATACATTTTGATTGGTTATCCTTGATTTGAGGTACAGATGGGAAGTTTTTGGCCTGGTATCTTTCTCGATGTTCTGTTGAAGGTACAGCGGTTCTGGGACATCGTATACATTATTTTACAAAGATGGGATCAGATGAAAGGGGAGCTAACACGTTTGTTGATATTCACAATACCATTATTTGGGCCTCTACGGGATATTTTGAGCAGTTTCACTCAAGACATGAAGTGAATGAAATATGTATTTTTTGTTGTTTTCATTTAAGTGTGAACCCAAACCCTTGTCACACTGTATGAATACAAGAAGACAGACAGACAGAGAGACGGACGTATGGAAGGACGGACGGATATACAGACAAACAGACATACAGACACACAGATAGATAGATAGATAGATAGATAGATAGATAGATAGATAGATAGATAGATAGATAGATAGATAGAGAGAGAGAGAGAGAGAGAGAGAGAGAGAGAGAGACCTTTCGCGGAGAAAGAGAGGTAATAAAAGTAAAAGTACACCAAAATATTGACCTCTAAATTAGACCCGCTCTTGATACGCATTAATGAACCGAAATACAGAATTTCAATTTTAAGTATCTGTTATGTGTTTTAATGTTCATATATGTGCATTATTTATTTTACAATCACTTACGCGGCGGGGTAATATTTGAGTCGCTATAAAGTTCTGTTGGATCGGATGAAAGCGTCGGGGCAGAATGAACTGTAACACCGTATCGCGACGCTACTTCCACCAAAGGTATACTTCCGATTATGATAGTAGACATTAAAGAAAGATTAAGGGATAAACCAACTGGGACAACAACCAACTGAAAAAGAAACAACTTTTATTTGTTAAAAGTCAGAAATTTCAAGTGGATACAGTGCGTGGAATCGTGTAGCAGATTATTTGCTCACATCCTATCAAATGTGCGGAATAAAATGTTAAATGTTAGGTAGATCAGAAAAACTGAAATGCTTCCTTTGGTAAGTACATAATAATAAAAAAGCATATAAATAAAGGCTGATATTTAATATACGAGCCAAGGTGTGATATCAAAACTCTTGTTATAAATCGAGAATATGTTAAATTTATCCCACAAAGGAACCTATTCAGCGTCTTGTCATAGCGTAGATGGACGATTTATACTTTGAATACAGCTATTGTAACGACATTTTGATTACCCAACAACGAACTATTCCCCCCGCCATTTATATCAATTTATGTCTTTTGGAAAAGATTTTCTTTATTGAATGAAGGGGTGTAAATCGTCCATAACCAAATGTACTAATGCTAAAACAACGTATGTAATTTAACAAATTTCCACACAATAACGCCTTTTGACGCCCTTGCATATCTCCACCAAAGTTAAAAGCTTTGCAAATTATTGTAAAATGATCCACAAAGTTTTCTTCCCCCCCCCCCCACGTCGAAAAAAAAGAGATTTTTTTTTAAATTACATCATTTAAAAATTTTCGTCTGCTACTTAATAGCCAGGACCAGCCTTCAAGCTCGTCTGGTAAAAAAACTTACCTCAACAACATAGAATATGTCGATGATGTTGTATCCATGTCGTCCTGATGGTATCACTGGGGGTATTAGAAGTGATTCATTTGTGATGACCTCAGTGTCCCTTGGTCTATTCCTCCTCGTTTAATTTTGCCAAGTTTGTTGATATAGGCTGTGGAGGCTGTACCGGCTCTTAGTGTTACAAACTGTATTTTAAACATATTTGGTGTACTAAGTAACATTTTTTCTTTGTGAAAGTATCTCACATGTGTCATAATATTGAAGCAGAACTACCTAATTAAAATAAATCGTTAATGCTTGCTTTTAATAAAGTTGTTAAAACCAGGAGTTAATTGGAAAGAAAGGTCCAACATGACAAATTCTATTGGTTAAACGAATGGAAACTTTTGAAGGGCATTTTGTAATGTGCTCTTTCTTTTCTATTTTGCAGTTCCACTGTGACACTACGTCAATGGACTTAAGGTCTGATTTGCTATATTATTTTACGATGTAGGAGGTGCATGTACTTATAAAGTAGTTTGTTAAACTAACCATTTTAAGGCTAATTTTGACCTCCTTGATTGGTCTATTTGATTGGTTTGCTATCTCTCCAGATACAATAATGGTGTCTCCTGGTACATAACCTTTCCGATCAGGATTCTATCATGTGATTATTTACGTAAATTAAATATTTAAACTACAAGTATATATTTGAACCATTTTTGGATCAGAATCTATTATCGACTGAATCTTTTTTCATTGAACATTTACGCAACAACAATATTTTCTCCTACTAAGTAAATCAGTTCGGATACCTTCCGAGTATAGACTACATGATCTCCACCAACTTACTATAGGTAGGATAGACGGCTCGCTTCTGTAACAGCCAACTTATGCGTCAATGATTGATTGATTGAATAGGGTTTAACGCCACTTTTTTCCAGTCATATCGCGGCGGCTGGAGCACCTAACAATAGATTCCTAGTATTTCTCACACAAACACTACCATTACATCCTTTCCTAGCCTCCAGCTGCTATCCCACTTAGGTTTACGGCTATCTACCCATTGGTGAGAGACAAGTATCGGAAAGGATATGTGTCGCCGCCGGGTATGCGACAATGAAGTGATAGGATCTTTTGTGGAAAGAAAGCAATACTTATCTCATTAACCAATATATGGCAAGCATTTTAAGAAGAGGGCAATTATGGTCCTTAATCGTTCAATAGAGTCTCAGCCAATCAAAGTATGTATTTTACATGAGAACTACAAAAAAGTGACCGCGATATCAAAAAAAACAGATTTGAAAGATTTTCTTTCTTTATATATGCATGTGCGTGTGTATGTAAACGTGACATACCCTAGTAAAAAATCTGAAGGCACTTGCAATGTAATTTGTTAAATAAACTTTTTTTTCGTTTCTTTTCTTAACGATGTGCTTTGACGGAGACCAAATGGGATCCAATGGCAACTATTTTATATTTTTGACAGTATCATCTGGTGAATGTACAGGGGGCATCGGTATTTCTAAAACAAAATACCCCTCCCCATCTAAACGGCCATATGACACTTAAAAGGTTTTTTGATTGATTGTATTTTGTGGAAAGGTACAGCGAAATAACGCCTTAACTTTAGAATTCACAGTATTCTGATGTCGACAAAGCGTGACCTCAATTGCATAAAATTAATAGAAAAGTCACAAGGGCGACATCCAAAACATAGACATACGTCTCACCAAGGGGTTAAGAAATGTTTCAAGTCAATTTTTTTTTCCAAAAAAAATTTTTAAAACGTCTAAATTTTCTGCCTTTCTGTTGCAATGGTCACGTTTTTCAATGACGTTATTTACAATACGGTCAGTGCTTCATTCAGTGAGCATTCCTGTAAAGATTCAACTCAGGAGGAGAAGATTTTTAAATAGATTGTGAACAAACAGAGACACGTACCGACAACGTTCTGTGACCAACGTATATTTCGACAGATCAAGTGAGATAAGAAAGTAAAGAAGAGTCAAGCTTTCTCATTGGTTTATTGTTGGAAGTGATGAATTCACCAAATGCATTTTGAATAAAAAGATGTGTGACAATTTTTTTTAAGAAAGAAAGCCCATTCCTAAATCATTTCCGTTTTACTGGTCAAGAAATACGAAATTCTGATCGTTCATCGTTCATCCTTTCTTGCACACCGGACAATGGTCACGTGTATAAGTTTTGAAAATGGTACTTGGTTCAATTGTTCATTTTGAACGTTCGTTGCATAATTAACAAATAAGACATCAACAATTCTCTATCATTAGAATCAATACTTACCATAAGATTAGCTTACCATTAGATTTTCCGTCTTTATATCGTTAAGATTGAGAGGGTTTATGACGTTTACAATCCTCTTAACAACTTTGTTGAACTTAAACAGAGATCGTTCAATATGAATCGTTAAAGAGTAGCGTATGAAAGCTTGGAAGGATTCGAATGATGATGGCACCTCCTTTGGTAGTTGAAAAGAAAATGGATACTTATGGTCACCCTTTTGAAGTTCTGAACTCCCTAAAACAAAATACACAGTAGTAGTAGCAGTATCATCATAATTATTTCACCCATTTCTAGTTTACACGTATCTCTAGGTTAAACTAAAATATCTGCTTGTAGGATAATCATCTAGAAAAGATATCTATTTTTATAGACTCACCATTGTGTCATTTAAAACGTGTTATTTGACAAACGAGACCTCAGATTCTCTCAATATTTCGTGAGACTACAACTGACTCACATGCGAGGATCTACATTTTAACAATGTCGCCTATGGCTCTAACTTAAAGGTGTTGTATTCCGCACTGTTTTCCCTGGTAAAATTTTAGTGCGTAGCTAGGATTTCATCGAAACGACCAGTCTTTGTGACCACATAACCCTCTCCAGTGTATGTATTTCGATTCAAACATGATATAGATGGTTAAATATAACATTAATTTATAGTTTTTTGAAAAAGTAAGAAAGTATTCTCATCTTTATAGCACGAGGCATAGTGACTTGGAAAGAAACTGTTATATCTTCCCTTAACAAAATCATTGTTTCTATTGAGACACAATGAACCATTTATTTTTAAAATATAAACATGAGAGGGCAGATTTCGGCGCGAAATGAAAACGCCCGGCTGCGAGGAATGATTATGAGTGCGCGTGTAACAAGCATTTTTATAAGGTACTACGAATATATTTGTCTTCAAGTTAGAAAATATAAATTTAACTTTGAATGCTTGCAGAACAATTATACTCTGTTTTCATTGGTGTTCGATTAAATTGATACAAATGTGAGGATTAATCACTTTTCAAACTTACCACTCAAGGTTTAAGGTAAAATATATTCAGATTATAACCATTTTCTGTATTAAAGTCAAGTCTGTCGAACATCCTCTCACTTAGATACCACCAGTCATTTTGAATAGGAAGAAAAGACAAGTTGTGATAATATACATTTTTCCTTACAATAAGATCCTATTTAGTTGTTAATGTTGTTTTCATTGGATCACATGTATCTTTTACCTTTATCGAGAAGAACCCTTGTCTCGAAACAATAGCTCTCTGTCGCATTGAACGTGATGGCATTTTCTCCGGCACCAATAGTAAACTCAACATACCCATAGCCCTCGAAACTGGCTTTAATCTCTAGATTGATTAAAATGATAAAAGTATTACACTTCAAGCAAAAGAACTCCTCACACTGCATGTTGGACAAGTTATATTCAGAAATTCTGAAAATTTATCAAGGTTCAAACAAATATTTGCTCTGCTCGAATTGCCCGTTCAACTGTTTATTTATTATCTATTTAATTATTCGTCTTTTTCTTCTTATACATTTGTTTAGTAAGATACAAATTTGATGTCGTTAGATTAGTTCCTTGAAAAAGGTCCAATAAATGTTTCATTCTAAGTCTTTTTTACATTTTCCAAGATCTTGTGAATTGAATTAACACATTGAGCACGTTGAATGGAACTAAGAAATATTACCGACATGAAAGCATTATACAAATTCTGTGAAGAAAAACCTAGAAAAGTTACCTTAACCATAATGACATTTAGGGTCTCTAAACAAATCTTAACAAAGGTACGATGATAAACGACAAAGTTTTAGACTTTACCAAATTTTAAAAAGGTTGCAGACGACAATTTTCAGTCGATGAAATTTTAAATATGATTGTCCATTGGGTTGTTAACCGGTGTCTATATTGAATAAATTGCTTGTAACAAGCACTTTCTTCATTATTGTCAACGTTTACTGGTTTTCTTTTCTATTCTTTTTTCTTGGGGCGTCAAAAAGTAGATTCGAGTTGTAAAGGGATCAAGTGACAGATCAGCTTTCATGTCCTTCTCGTGAAATTGAACAAATCAACAAATCGAGGGATTAGAGTAAAAACGTAGTATGGGCCTATACAATGTATAGAGCCATACTATGTTTTTGCTCTAACCCATCGAAATGTAGTTTACTCATACATGACTGCTACCCAAGGCTAACACTAATAATAAATGAAAATACGCAACATACAGCTATGCCTAAAAAAGAGAACCCACCTTTGACGGTCATTGGACTTTCAAGTTCAATTTTTAGATACCCCTTAATGACGCTTCCGGGATAGAAACTGTCTGTAGAGCCGTCTAATTTAATCGAAAATCGATCTTTACCCATTCCTTGCACCGGAAAATAGAATTAATTATTAATTATAGTTATTCATTGTTGGTTTGTAACTCGAAACAATATTTTAACACGCTAACCAACGGCCTGTTTTGGACTGGTTCAAATGTTCTAAGGTTACAGATGAAATTCAAAAAAATTAAGTTGGCCCGTCTTTAGATGAGACCCTCCAGAGAAGGGGTAAGTTTCGACTTGCGTCAGCTGGGGGATTTCTAAGGGGTTACTAAATAACAGTCTTTAGAAGATTCTGAACAATTTCCACATAATCTTTTCCTGGATAGTTCCTTTTTTAGTGACTTTCGTAATAATGGAAGACAAATGATAGGGGATGTAAGCCCCAAACTTGCACAATAAGGTAACACACAACCGACTTGCGGTACATATCCACCGTATGCCAACTACAACAGCGATAAGGGGTATCAGTCAAGCGAGGAAAATTAAACTCAGATGCCGGTATGTTTGTTTGAAAATGCCCTGAGTGCTAAGTTAAGGTGATATGTTACTAGGTCTATATGTCGCTAGTAAAAAGATTTCAATAAAAAAGTTAATTAAATCATTTCTTTCGATATTCTTTTTATATAACTTTCTTGTCAGTAAGTATATAGCTAACTAAACCCTCTGACATAATTGCTGGGTTAGTTGATATACATGAAGACAGCCTGATAATGTCTAACTTTTCCTACCAATTTAAAAAGTAAGTAAGGTTTACACGTTTCTTTGTTGTGTTTATACTGCTAGGAAAGAGGTCCTAAATAAAATTTTCTGAAAAGATTTTTATCTTTTAGGGTAAAAGGTAAAAGTTTCACACTTCACACGTATCATAAAACACTGACCACTACAAAATAGAACAATAAGCACTCGTGCATATCTATATAGTACTCGCGCATGTCCATGAAGTACTCATGCATATCTTTAAAGAACTCGTACATATCTATAAAGTTCGTGTAACCTAAGCCATCACACTTGTCAATCCATATAGCAGTAAATAATTATGTTTATTTCTGTCACTTATGCTTTTGTAAAATACGTATATAATCACAAAATAACCGTAAAAAATCAATAACTTATTCATTAGTCAAAATATTTACGAGATATATGCGGTTCCTTGCGAGTTGCTTACGATAGGTTTCAAACTGTTCGCGATAATAAATGACCGATATTAGTCTTTACGTAAAATGTTAACCGCCGACAATCGGATATAAATGTTTTGTCATGTCAAAAGATGACACTTCTTTCACTGTCTTGGCGAGTATTTACTGGTTTTGTCAAGTTATTAACAAATGCTGTAGATCTATATTAATGCTTCCGATTGACCTTGGGATATCAAAGTTAAAAGACTCCCGAAAACGGACCGGACAAGATATTAAGCACCCAAAATAAACTCAGTTTTGATATTATGTAGTGTCAATCGCCAAACTGTTAAACGCTTTCCTTAATAATCGCTATGATAAAAAATTCTACTACTTAAGATAGCATAACTTCAATGATAAAGTATAAAGTTAACTAGTTGGTTTTTTAAAATGACTTCCGATTTACGAAACCGTAAAACTCAATTGAGAGCTATCATAACTGAATGACAACCTTATTGTAAAAGTCAATTTGAGAATACATTTTGCCAATACTTGTTGCCAACAACCCGATGATTTTTTCTATAGATCATAGACAAAAGTATAACAGCAAAAAAAAAATGCTGTAACGTTATGAAAAATAATTGGAATCATGCATTGACGAACGTTTGATATTGTTATAAACGTCACGCACAGCATCATATTTGTGTTTTTCACCGTCAACCGTTATTCTTAGCAACCTAAAGCATCAAACAAATCATCATAATTGAATTCGTTATACTACGAAAGATAAAAAATGTTTCCGTTAATTTACCCGGAAAGTGGTCGTTCCTACATTAATAAATTTAAAAAAAAAACACGAAATGAAAATGGCTGTAAGCAAAAATATAGATGCTCACCTTTACTGAAATCGGGCAATATTTATCCTAAGTATCTGTTCAAACGGTTTTGTTAACGTTCGTGTCATTGATTCAAATACCCGGTTACATATCGTGTATCACTAGTGGCGGACAAAACAACCTTTATTGAACAGAGGTCCTAGTTCCAATTTCTATACATTCAAGTTTAAACACTTTTAATGAGATAATTGGGACAGGACAAAACTGAACGAATTTGCAAGGAACATAATTATTCAAGTCCTTGTAATTCTTTTAAATACGGATGAGATACGGTAATACTAATAGTGAGAAAATCTTTATCCAAGACCTTCATTTATTTTACCTTATTTTCAACTTTTCAACTCAGCCTTCAAATCAGCATCTAAGAACTCACTCAATCTCTCTCTCTCTCTCTCTTTCTCTCTCTCTCTCTCTCCTTCTCTCTCTCTCTCTCTCTCTCTCTCTCTCTCTCTCTCTCTCTCTCTCTCTCTCTCTCTCTCTCTCTCTCTCTCTCTCTCTCTCTCTCTCTCTCGGTATGTGTGTGTATGTGTGTGTGTGTGTATCTCTCTCTTTTATGTCTCTTTCTCTCTCGTCTCTCGGTATGTGTGGTTGTCTCTATACGTATCTATCTATCTATCTATCTATCTATCTATCTATCTATCTATCTATCTATCTATCTATCTATCTATCTATCTATGACGATTATTTATATTCGTATGTATACAAACACACGCAGAATTGAAGAACACATTTAGAAAAATAACATAGTTTTAAATTGTTCTTGGATTATTTTTAGTTTTAGTTCACTCCTTATTTCAATTGGAATTTCATTCAAAACACTGATTATGTAAAAACTGAAACTGTACCTAAAATATTTGTTCTTGGTGTTTTCGCAACAAAAAGGTCACTTTTCCTTTCGGACATAAGGTATAGTTTTCATATCTGGAAACATTAATAGTATGTCATATGTATATCGGAGCTTCATTTTTTGTTTATTAATTAAAGCGGCAACGAGGAATATATATCTTTTAAAAAGGCAACTAATCTTATTCTTTGAATAATTCATCTCTTTGTATTATAAACCTAGCTATTTGTCTCTGATGATAGAAAAAGCGTGTTTAAAAAAGATATTTTTTCAATCCATCATCAGATCAAAAGTTTCTTCAATGCATTCTTGGAGAGGTTGGCTGTGAACTTTGGTTGAAATCCACCCAGTAGTTCCTAAGTTAGGATGTCTGCAGAATACGTTAACCGTCGGATCCATGGGCAAACCTACGGCGGACAGGACTACCTGACAATAGAGTGAAACAAACAATTTTGTCTGCGTGTGTGCGTGGGTTTGTAAGTGTAAGCGCGCCATTTCGTATTCGGAGCATAACTGCTATATTAATTGATGAATTTCAAGATAATTGTCCCAATTGTGCCACTTATAAATGCTAAACGCTAAACCAAAAAAAAAAAAACAAATGCATTCAGGACTGTATATATTAATGTTTGTATGATAATTGAAGCTAATCTCTGATTTGTCTGTTAAGTTTTCCTAATTATAAAATCACATCTGAAGACTTCTATCTTTTCGTTCAAAATATTCTAAATGCCGCTGGATATTTTGATTTCCGAAAAAAATGCTTAAATCTACCATTACATACTCAGCATACTCTCTATTTGCCGGTAGCGCATCAGACTCCTAATCTTCAACCATGGGATGCCATGGGTTTGATCCCCGGCCGAGGCACATATTCTTTCCGAGATTTGTCTCTCACCAATGTGTGAATAATCGTAAACCTAAGTGGGATAGCAGCTTGAGGCTAGGAAAGGATGTAGTGGTAGTACCGGTGTGACAAATACCAGGAATCCATTGTATGATGCTCCAGCCGCCGCTATATGAATGAAATACTGTTAAAAGTGGCGTTAAACCCCATTCTATCAATCAATCAACGTTCTGTTTTCTTAAATCATTGCAGCGGTGAAATCTTTACATGCTTTTTTATGTAGAAATAGCATTCCTTTTCATAAGTTCTTGAAACCAAGAGCCTGTATCAGCATGAGGATCAAATCTACAACCTCAAAGGTAAAAATCGAGTGCTCTAACAATTTGAGCTAAAAGGACTTACTCGAATTCACTTAAATGATTGTGTATGAAAAACAGAATGACTACGACAATTCTTGTGAAATATGTCAAAAATAACAAGAATCGATTATATCTAGCCATTGAATACTAAAGCCTAAAGATTGAGCTCATTATCCGGTTAACCCATTCCTACATGAAATTTTTTTAGACTGGTCAAAACTGACAGACGCTGCAGACGCCAATTCTAGGTTGATGAAAGTCTAATATTCTTTGTCTTTTGGGGTAGAAAAATATTCAAGATGTCCTTTAGATTTGATATTTGTTGTTGGTGGTTTGGGGGGGGGGTAAGATATTTATTGTTGGTGGTTTGATAATTCCAATAAAATGAGAGTCAGAGTAACGAATCTTTACCTGGAGAATGAAATGAACGTTATTAACTCAATTTATCGATATTATTTACTATTCCATCCCTTACATAGGATTATAAAAAACACTAGTTTGACCTTTAGTAACAAAATTTGGGAAATTTTGAAAAAAAGGGGTACCCCTCTTTTACCCCTGCTTTTATTAAGATCCCTTTGTTGGATCTCGTGGATCTTAATCGATATATTTTAAAAGGTGTATGCAAATTTTGGTGCTGTTTCCGGAAGCAGGCATCTTTGTCAAGTTAAGAGTCGCCTCAGTATAACGTTAAAGTAGAACAACTAATCGCGTAAAATGTCAGAATACATTTGATTATTTTTCTTTTCATTCATGTGGGTAAACTTATGGATAGGTCGAAATAATTTCCCTTTTATTTCGGAGTTTGTTAAAATAGATGAACTGTGGTGCATAACTGTTTAAATGAAAAAAAAAATGAATTGTGTGCTTTTTTCTGTAATAAAATCATCAAAGTGAAAGATGCTTTGCGGGCAATAATACAATAGAAAAATTGTTTGGTGTTTACATAGGTCCAAACATGAACCATTCAGGCGGTAGACGTGTTCAGTTGAAGTCAATTTTAATTCACAAAATAAAGCCAATTACTGGATTGAAAGATATAAATAATGTTGAAACATATCGATGGTTCGGCGCGAAAAAGTTGTATCTGCCTATAACCATACAGGCAGTTACAACTGTTTCGCGCTGAACTATTGATATGGCACACTTCTCCATTACTGTATCGTGACCAAGCTCTATAAAGAAAAAAAGATTAAATGCTTTTAACCCATTTATTTAGGAGGGTAGGGTAAGACAAAACAGTTCTATATGGAAATTCTGCCTGTTTTTGCACGAAAAATTGCGTGATTTTTTGCATATTAAAGGATGAGGGGACGTTCTAAAACTTATTGAAATAAGAAAAAACTTCGGGCGACTTTTTGAAATTCAGAAATAAGTCTCCTGAAATTCAATCTACTTGATGTTTTACTCAAATTTTACATATGAACACCGAAAATGATACAAAGCCAATGTAGCGATTTTCTCTGAAAGTGGCGTATACCAGTCAAAGGCAGATAACTCTAACCCGAAAGGTAGAGTGGAAGGGTATCTTTAATATTTTCTATTACTCTACATGTTATTATCTAGACATGTTGAAAAGAAAAAAAAATGGGCGAAAAAATGACCCTGTGATACACTATTGCCCTTAAATGTCCAAAATGACGTTTGTTGGGTGCGGATAGTTTTTAGTTCAAAATGCATCCGATTTTCATTCTTTGGGTGCAACCTTTTTCAATTTGGACAAGTCTAAAATTTGAAAAAAAACGGGAAAGGGTTAAAAATTACATAAGCTGTAGTTACTAGGTTTGGGAGCCTACAGAAGATTAATTTCTGTAAAATATTCTATGAATATATTTTTAGCAAGTTGTACCAATCGAACGCTACAAAAAGAGTGTATATTAGCGGGAAAGATTATTATATTCGATAAATGTAAATAAAATTGTGTAAAGACGTGCACAATTTGAAAGATATGAACGAAATGCTTAAATTTGATGATCAACGAGCGATTTACAAACCCTTTTTAAATGAGCATTGACTTTTTGACTGTTTCATGGTTCGCGAATTCCGTAAAATATACGCAACATACTTCAACAGAAATTATTTATTTGCAATTTAAAGTCGGCGTTTTAAAATCATTATGCCGCGACCTTCAGCTTCCACATGTGACGTTACATGAGAGAGATCATTCCGTCATAGTCTATGTTATTATTGACAATGGTCATTACCATGGTTGGACCATCTGTAATGGTCATTTTTACTAAAGTTATCCGTTAAAATAACCATTCTGGAATTTCGTAAATGAAATATTTGAAAGGAGACTAAAACAGCAGAGTTATTTCATAATTCATGCAATAAGTTAGAATTAGCAATCTTGACATGGATACTTTTCGTACCTTTTCGTATGATGGATGACTTACATTTGTTTTACGGAATATTGATGTGATTACTGATCATTAACTACTGGTGTATGGGAAATAACTTGCGTACTACATTTAGCAGCAATGGTTATCTGCCTTTGACGATACAGGGATACAACATAGCCATATGCCGCTTCGAGGTTAATGTAACTCTTCAGATGACGTTTTATTGTGAGTAGATAGTGAAATAACATAATCTACCAAAAAGCTGTTTCATCTGATGTAAAATATATAATCTAACGATGTTTATTCTGCACTCAAACCTAGAGGAGAAAAATCGGATTCTCAGTGCACTTATTTCGAAGTATATTAGTTTTCCGTTTAATGTTGGACAGAAGTTTTTAATTGGAAATAAATTTTCGTCGTTGGGCGGGCAAAATATCGTAACTACAGCTTGAATAAACCTGTGGTTACGATATTTTCTCTACCAACGACATTTCGCTTTTATAACGAGAGCGTCGAAATTCTGGATTAGAAAAAATCGAAGACGAAGAACCAAAATAGAGTAATAGCCCTTGATTAAAAGTGCTGTGAGAACGAGGAATTGTTTTCTCTGGAACGTCGATGTTTTTAACTGGAAATAGATTTGAGGTCGCGAATATAAGTTATTTCTTACAAGAAACAGCTCAGAAACACCAACATTAATACGAGGCAGATCCTCGTAACTACAGATATGTCCCTATTGAACTGTTCAATATAATACATATATGTATATAGAAACCAAAAGACAGGAGAGCGTGAGTGAAAGAGACATAGATAAAGAAAGCAACCTATGTTACCCGTTTTTTCATCAAGTTTTGATTAAAGTAAGTTTGTGCAGGTATAAAGTACAAAAAATATTAATATTGCAATCGCTTAATTAAACATTCGCAAAAACATTTTGTCAATGTTATACTGCTGAGTTTTCAATTAAACGTCAAACATATAGTTAGTACAAGGATACATGTTATAATATTATCAAGCATGTTCCTGCACGTAGTTCTTGCCAAAACCCTTACCTTTGTGGAAAACTGAACACGTAATCTAGTTCTAAAGTTTTATCCTCTACCAGCCGAGCTAACCTGGTTGACAAGGCATAAGATACAAACCGAAGAGGGAGAGCTTCACTGCCATTTATCCGACGACACATTTAACACAGTCTATTTTGAAAACAAAACGAAGACAACGGTTAAAAAGACATATGAATTTATAAATGATTTACATTTAGGGTAGAAAATAATTGGAGGTTAGCAGCAATTTCCCCTTTCTTGCTAGAAGAAACGAGGAAATTAGTGGTCATGGGTTAATGCATAAAGAACGTACAGTAGTACCGGACATGTTTGCAGCAATGCATAATTTGCTGAATTCTTCGGATAAGGTTGCACCTTAGATTTCAAACATGCGCAAAAACAAAGTGAGAGTAAACTGAAAAGGGTTCAATAACTACACACGTCGTGTTAGAAGAATTCCTCCTTTAACCACGATGTTTCTTTGATAAATGTTACTGGCTCGCACAGGCTCTTGATATTTGACGAAAGAGATTTATATAGATCGAATCGTCGGAACAAAAAACATTAATTCGCGAATTCTATGTGAAGGTTTTTTTTTTTTTTTTTTTTTCTTTTGATTCGCAAACGGCAATAAAACTGCAACGGTAAATTAGAATATTCATGGAAATTGTGTTAACGTCCAAATGCATGTAGCGAAGCAAAATTCGTCGTTTTATATGCTTCCTTTTTTAGTAAATATTAGTATATGTATAGTTGATTTTAAGCACATTTTTATACAAAATATAAAAGCCAAGCAATAGTCTACTTTTCATTTATTGAAATATAAATTAGCCAGCAGTTCAAATACTAATAAATTATTTATAAATCCTTTTCTTGAAGGACTCGTATTTGGACCCGTTGAATTAAGATTGATAAAAATCGAAAGGAATTCGGGTTTAAAGTGTTTGATTTCGAATTAAATGTGTCGCAAATTTGTATAATCAACATCAGTGCCTATGATTGATGATAACTAACAGGAAGGAATTTTTCATCTCTCCCATGAGAGGCCCGTTTTCCCACCCATAGCAATCCGCGAGTGCAGATTCATGAAATTCTAGATCAATAGTAAATGTTATTTTGTGACTAACTATCATATCTGCTATCATACAACTCATCCATACTCTATTTAATTGGGATGGATTGTTAGGGATTTTACCCCTTCCTCGCATTTTTCGTAGGTGAGTCGCGCACCATTTAATTTGACTAACGACAGTGTTTACCATTGTGCAAGGATTTTTTCCGCTATATTAAGGACTAATAAAAGGTTTGCCTATGACTTATGTAAGTACTACTCTATATAACATCTCACAATTGGCCGCAAAGAAAATCCAGGATCGGGTGGTGGTGTCATTGCTAGTCTCAGGTACCACTAAAACGAAACTGTATGCTAAATGCAAGACTATTTCATCTAATAAGATTGTAATCTATGTAATCATTATACTGCATGAAATGCTCAAAACTGTCCAAAGCCATATTTGATGCAATCGGGAAGGAGGCAAGTATCTAGTAAATCGTGTTAATCATACTTACCTGGTGTTCAAAATATGATGGCCTAAATTGTCTCATTGGAAGGTAAATTTGACAGCCTTCAGCAAAAAGTCAATGATGTAACTGGAACTGTATCCACCACAAATGAGCTTAATGGCTCTGCACCGGATACTCAGGCTGTTGTACGACAAGTATTGCATGAGGAAAGTGAGCTGGAATCCAGGAATCTCAACATAATTATACATGGGTTACCTGAAAGTAGAAAGAAAGGTATTGATTGACGTAAAAAAAACTACAGCAGTGTTAAACGTAATGTTCAAAACGAACTTCGCTGCTCAGTTGATATTTCAGATCCATTTCGACTTGAAAGGTCCTTTCAAGGAAGACTTAATGCCCGTCCTATTCGCGTTTCTGTCAAGGACTTTGATTCGAAGCGACAAATTATTGAGTCTTCCAAGAATCTAAAAAATCATACAACTTACTCTAACGTGGTCTTCACACCTTACATTACTAAGAATCAAAGAGATGAAGCCTATAAATTGCAAGTGGAACATCACTGCCTTGAGCAGTCCGGGGAATCTGGTCTTATGATAAGGAGAGGGAAGATTGTTCAAAGTAACCAATCCATCGCTCCGATACAGGTCCATGCAAAACCCCAGACTCCCCAACTAGGTCGTACGGGAGGGGGATGGTCAGCCCCTTTTAATAGTCCCACCACAGATTGTTCTACAAGTATATACGTTAATTCGTTTGACAGTTCTGATAGTTACTTTACAAACAGTTCTGGTTGTCGTCTCCAGTTTAAGTGACGCTGACTGTTTATTTTCTAATGTCACTTCCGTCAATAAGCCACGGGCTTTTTTTATTGCAACACTGACTGTCTTTTGAACAAAATGGATGAGCTTGAGGAAACCAGATAAATGATCGTTCAAACCTTCAAGTATTCATGAAGCCCAGTATCAGATTGAATGGTTCAATTACTTCATCGCAAAAGTTAATGAGAATTGCAGACTAGTAATCGTTTATGCTAGAGATCATATTTCAGTAGACCAAATTGTGTTTTTGAACTATTAAGACTTTTCTGGACCATCCTGGTGTGATTCTCGTATTAGTAAATCACATAAGATTTTGCTTGGGAGCATCTATAAAAGTCCTTATAGTACTGAATTAAATCACGAAACTCTATTAGTGTTATTATCAATTGACTCTGTCAATGTGATCGTTGTTGAAACTTTAACTTTCTTGGCTTTAACTTGACGAATTGGTATTCTGTTCACAGTAAACCCACATATCGCATCGTTTAATTGAACTATTGCTGTTATTGGTGACTTGAATGCTACAGAAGCTTGGAGTTATTTTCAAAGTCATATTCTGTACTGCATTAATAATTAATAACAGTTATTGTCTACGGGCCATTAAAAAGAAATATCATGCGTGGAAGCGTTTTCAAATAGTCGTGGGTACAGAGACTATGCTAATTACTTTCACCTTCGTAACAAAGCTCTGAAGTTGTTTGTTTTGAGAAGGTGATTGCCCAAAGTTCTACAACAAATTGAAAGTCATTCTGGGGATACATCAAGTCACAAACTACCATTAGATCTGGTATTAGCGACCTACAGGATTCTCTTGGTAACATAGTAACAGAAGCTGGTGATAAAGCGGAGTTATTGAATTCATATTTTACCTCCGTCTTCACATCTGCAGACATTTCTAACTTACCTCTATTTTAGGAGCGTTTAGATGAAGAATTTCAAATTGACTCTGTCAACATTGATCCAGAGAAGATATTAACCAAGCACAGACAGCTCACTGCCTCTAAAGCCTGTGTGGACCTGATAATTATCACCCTTTTTTACTTAAGGAATGTGCTGTACTCTTATACTTACCTTTATCTGTTATTTTTTACAGGTCTATATTAGAAGGAGTTCTTCCTTATGACTGGAAACATTATAATGTTACGTATATTTTTAAAAAGGGAAAATAGTCGGATCAAGGTAATTATAGACCTATATCGTTAACATCTATAGCGTCTGAAATTCTCGAGAGGACTGTCAGAGAAGCGCTTATAAATCATTTTTCGAAATACTAACTATTCTCAAATAGTCATTATGGCTTTAGGAATAAATGAAGCACAGTTCTGTAGCTAATTAAGGTATTACATGACTGGACCGGAGCCCTTGAGAACAATTTTCAAGTCAAGTCCGTATATATGGATTTTGCCAAGAATTGTTACATTCTTCCTCACCGACGATTATCATTGAAGCTTAACGCATATTGTTTTACTGGATTTCTCCACGCCTGTATTGAAGCATTCCTCAGTGGAAGAAAACGACGAGTAATCAGCAATAACTATGTTTCTTCAGGGATAGACGTTATATCAGGAATCCCGCAAGGCTCTTTTTTTGGACCAATCTTGTTTATGGTCCTTTTTAATAACTTACAAAAATAGTTGACAGTCTGTGCTGTCTTTTTTGCCGATGACAACAAACTGTAAAAAGTTATTCGCTTGAAAGACTACCAGGAAGCTTTGCAGAAATATATTTTCAATATTTGTGACTGGTGACCTATAACTTTTACGTTTTAACCACAGTCAGTCAACAATCGTGCATATTGGACAAACACAATTCGAATTGAATATGAAAGTCGGATAAAAATAGTCGTACAACCGAAGTCAAGTCAGACAACTCCGAAAGGGGTTTGTGTATACATTTCACTGACACAGTGAATTTTGACAGCAACATTAACCAAACAGTAAACAAAGCCAGTCGTATTGTTGGACTTATTCGCAGAAATTTTACTTTCATAAATAAGAAATGATTTCTAACAGTGTATGGGACTCTTATTATACCTTATTTAGACTTCGGCAACATCATTTGGTTCCCAACATTGAAGAAGATTGGAAAAAACAAGGCATTAACATTATTCGACTTAATTTCTTCACCCACCGTGTAATCTATATATAAATTCAACTTACCGATTCACTGGTAGCAACCACAAATATATTGCAATTCAAATCACGCATTGATAAGCAATGGATCAGTAGTAGGTTCGACGTGTCAGACACATTTGTGTAATTCTGTATGTGAATTCCCTAAATGAGTCTTTGTGCTAAGTTTTTTTAAGTTTTTAATTGGCGATTCCCCTTTACACCGGGGCGTAGACCACAACTACAACGACGATCCCGAGGGGGATAACAAACCTTAAGTGTTTATAAAGAAGTACCCGATCAACACAAGTTAACACAAGGTAAGAATTCGAGATCTGGTATTGTAAAATTACGCAATTGTTTGAGTCAATCAGTGATAACACAGACATTCAGGTTGTTTACACAACAGTTATTTTGCTTTTGTTTGTTTGTTTGAATGGAGTTTTACACCGCTTTCAACAATTTTTCAGTCATATCGCGGCGGCTGGAGCACCTAACAATGGATTCCTATTATTTCTCACACCAGTACTACCATTACATCCTTTCCTAGCCCCCAGCTGCTATCCCACATAGGTCTACGATTATCGACCCATTGATGAGAGACAAATAGTTGGAAAGGATGAGTGCCGCCGTCGGGGATCGAACCCGGTTTGCTTTTGTAGTTATGAACGTTAAATTCTTCTTATTTTACTGTTTTTGAATTGATTTGAAGGCTTAAGAAATTGAACGTTAGGTCACTGTGGAACCCTCGCTCTCTCCCATATCTCATTCGCCATTATTTCAATATGTAGCTCATGTTTTGAAAGTTTTACGGCTGAATTTTTTATGTAGAGGATTTAGTCATAATTTTTTTTTTTATTTCAGATGTAGAAATGGCAATCTTATGAATATTTATATTATCGCCCGGGCCCTTTGGAAATAAAAGTAGTTTTCGAATTCCGGAGTGAAAAATGATATCAGCACTAGTGATGGTATCAAAATTTATTACACTGAGGAATCCCAATTTTTCACAGCCAGTAATCTGATAAATATCCAAATTTGACGTCGTTAAAACTATTTGATCGGATTGTTCTAAACCGGCTTAAAAGTGTACTTATATAGGTGAACGCTGATGTTCGGGTCGAAAGGTCATACTTTCGGTGGTTGACCAAAACCTCGAAAATAGAGTTTATTTAAATTACGTCCATCTAGAGTATGACGTTATTGAAACTCCGCCCGTTTACTTGAGATTTTTATGGGTTAACACCTCGAATTCTTTGTGAATAGTTCGCCTTACCTCATCTTTCTTAGAGTATGTCAATACAATTAAGAGGTCGCTGGTCACGTCGAATGAACTCCTACAGGAAGTTCCTTTTCTATATTAAACGACGTTATTTTGAAAAAACTTAGATAAGCTGCAGTTTCAACTTTTAAGTTGCCAAACCAGCAAAAATGCAATTTATAAATATCGGCCAATGCTGAAGTTCAAAGTTCACTTAAAGGGAGGTATCAATGTTTCTGATTCCTAGATAAGAAAATATTCCCGAATTGACGCTCAAACGAACATTTAATATTTAAATATGAGTCAGATATTGTAATCTGATATGATAAAAGTGATTTTTTGTGGTTATCTAGGAAATGCTCGATGGAAATCCATGCTATTTTTTGAAACCGAGACATTTGATTTTCGCAAAACTACATTTCAGAATAGTGTTTTCAAATAACATATGAGAGGAAAAAGGGTAATTGAAATCTGTGACATGAAAAAACATCGATACCTCCCTTATAGTTTAAGTGAATGATGTGATTGGTCGGCTGATTCTGTGACAGACAGCAAAGATTCGTCATTTTTACACTACTTCCCCAATATATTGATATAAAGAGGAGTGGGGACATTATTGATCTTAAGATCCTCGTCTGAAGTCATTTTTGACTCGTCTAGTTAAGAGACATCATTCCAGAGGAAAGAAAATTATCCACGAGGTTAGACTTAAAGTCAGAGTAAAGCTGATTAGAGTCGATACCAAGTCTTTTCAGTCATTAAGAAAAACTTTCTAACCATTTTACGGAAGTGTTTTCGATTCGCCTATCGTGATAGTCCTGCACTTGCTCTAATCGGCTTTTTTACCAAACATTTGTACCTTATAATCGTGATTATAGTTTGCACGGTCTTTATAATGTTTCCTCTATTATGTACGATGCGTATAATTAAATTCGTCTCACTTCCATGACGACGGACCTGAATATAAATCTGTAGACGAGAATAAATGTTGGTATTGTGATTCGATAAATCTTTGTTGTTGCTACTTCTTTGTGAGGGATGACCGTATCGTTGTAAAGGAACTGTTAACAATAAAATAGTATAAATCTTTGTTTTATCCATGATCTTTATTCACATTTGTATATAAGAGGAGGCAGAGCAGCAAGGACCTGTATACAGAACATTAACTATGCAGTACATTTAGTATCGTGAGCTCTATACAGTATATACAGTATGTTGACCTCTTTATACATGTACAGCACATTTATTGTGTTGACCTTATACAGTAAATTTAGTATGTATTCCTCGATACTATACATTTAGTATGTTGACCCTGTACACTCTACACTGTACTTTTAAAATATTGACTTCTATACAGTACAATAAGTATGTTTACTTTTATACAGGACATTAAGTATATTTACTTTTATATGGTACATTTAGTATGTTGACCCCTATACAGTTACTTAACATTTTGTCCACTATAAGTACATCTAGTATGTTGGTATGGTACACAACACATATAGTCTGTTGTCCACTATACAGTACATTTAGTATGTTGTCTTCTACACAACACATATAGTCTGTTGTCCACTATACAGTACATTTAGTATGTTGTCTACTACACAACACATATACTCTGTTGCACTATACAGTACATTTAGTATGTTGACATCATTAAAGTGCATTTAGTATGATGTCCTTTAAAAAGTACAATTAGTATTTTATCCTCTACACATTAAATTTAGTATGTTGACCTCTATAAAGTGCATTTAGTATGTTGTCCTCTATACAGTCCATTTAGTATGTTGACCTTTTGCAGTGCATTTAATACGTTGACCTCTATATGGTACATGTAGTATATTGTTCCCTAAACACTTCATTTAGTATGTTAACCCATATATTGTACATTAAGGACGATGATCTCTACACAGTACTTTTAAAATTTTGACTTCTATACAGTATAATTAGTATGTTTACTCCTAAAAAGTACATTTAGTATGTTTACTCCTAAAAAGTACATTTAGTATGTCGGCCCCTATACAGAAGATGTAGTTTGTTGACGCATGTACGGTACATGTTCTAGTTGACCTGCATAAAGTGCATTTCGTATGTTGACCTCTGTACAGTTCATTGTGTATGTTGACCTCTATAAAGTATGTTTAGTATGTTGACTCCTTTACAGTACATCTAGTATGTCGATCTCTTTTCAAACCAATTGGAATTTATCCCCTTTACAGTACATTTAGTATGTTGACCCCTATACAGTACTTTAGTATTCTGACTTATATATAGTACATTTAGTATGTTGACCTCTATACAGTACAAAAGTATGTTGTCCTCCATACAGTATATTTAATGTGTTTACCTCGAAAAAGGACATTCAATATGCTGTCCTTTATACTGCAAATTAATTATGTAGTATCCTATACAGTATGATGACCTCTTTACAGTACATTTAGTATGTTGTCTCCTATACAGTACATTAAGTATGTTGACCTCTATACAGTACATTAAGTATGTTGACCTCTATACAGTACATTTAATATGTTTGTCCTTAAGAAAGCATATTATGTATATTGTCCTCTATAAAGTGCATTTAGTATGTTGTCCTCTCTACAGTACGTTAGTATGCTGGCCTCTATATAGTACATTTAGTATGTTGTCCCCTATACAGTACATTAAGTATGATTGCCTGTGCAAAGTACAGTTAGTACGTTGATCGCAAACGTTCTTTTAGCATGTTTTCTTCTATACAGTGGATACATTATGTTGACCCCTATACAGTACAATGCACAAAATGACGTTTCAGATCGCATCCGCATAATAGTTTTCTTTGCAGCGTGATAGTTTACTTTGCAGCGTGATAGTTTACTTTGCATACATGTTGAATTGGTTGAAATGGCACACAGAGGCTCATTTGAAGTACAATCATACACAGACATCCCCAACCAAAACTTTCCTGATAGCCGATAGAATTGGGTCAACTCCACTCCGGAATTACTTCCGGGTGGTTGTACCCTAAAGTAGTCCATTAAGAAAATTTGATCTCCTCCTTTTGTCATGCTGTTTTAACGTTTAATCAACAGCAAGTTGCTTGATGTTAGGTTCTGCTGAGTGAGAGATCACTGCTGCATGTCATGCATGTGATTCAAAGCTTTAATCAGGGAACTATTTCCTTGTAGAAACTGACATTTGAAGGTGGTATCCTACAAGACTTTCACTTCCGAGCCTAAACAATTTCATGGGTTGATGTGCATAATGAAGATTTGCGAAAAACTTTATCCCTAATGATACCATTTTCCTGGCCTGTAATTCAAGATCAAAGACTGCTCTTTAAGACGGACTAAGATTTAAGGCCCAACGAAACAGATTGTGAAAGTGGGCCCTTTTTGTTAGGCAAAAACGGACAGGAGTGTAACCTATATGAAGCAGAGGGGATTATACAAAAACGGTGATATTGGCCTTATTTTTATGAATTTTCTTTTCAAATTTTGAACATTAATAGAATAGATAGTGTAGAATTGGATTTTAATAACATTCTTTTATGGTAAGTGAAATTTTAATTTAAATTTTTGAAAAAACTTTTAAATTTCAGTTTTCACCCTATTTGCAATACTCGGATCCCTTAGAATGCATCAATTTTGGCCAATGTTGTCATAAAAGCTCGTCTGCACCTCTTGTTACCCCTGGATAGTACTTCAAATGACAACAATTCACCACTAGATGGCCAGCCTTGGGCTAACATTGCGCTTCATCAGTATTTACTCTGTTTCAGCTAGCATCAAGCCTCATCAGTGTAGTTGCTTTCCACCAGACAGAAATTGTTGTCATCTCTCATCCCATCTTGTTTTCTGTTTACTAAATCTCTATCTGTTGTCCTTTCGCCTCTAGTTCACAATCTGTGCATAATTATGTATGTCATCATTGCCCATATACCCTGTTTCATTTCTGTTTTTCCTAGCCTCATGGTATTGAAATTCCATGACAGCTCTTCTTCTAAGACGCTTCTTTCTGTACCAGTCAGTTTTTCTGTATTTCTTGGTCTTCATTTGGCATACTGAAATCTGTTTAAGATGCTTTTTACCCAAACTCCAAGCCCTGTTCCTGTTATTTTCCATATATTCTTTTTGACCGCTTTGTCGAAAGCGTCGTTTGAATGCAAATTTTGGGCCGAAAGCCTTCTTGTGAAGGTCCGGCTGAAGCTTACTCTTTTGCTTAGAGTAGCAGATGCTGCGCTGTTAAATGCTTCACACTTTTGTGTGGATGCCCTGGAACTCACACTGTAAATTGCGCCTTCACTGAGTCTCATCTGCAAGATCACCTCTAACAATGCCTATATCATTCTCAGTCATTCAGAGATATGTTATGTTGGCAGGGCTGAGCAATTTTGAATAGGCATCCAAGCAGAAACTCCAATCACATAGAAGAGAATTAGTGGCACAGTTATTACAATTTACAGCGTAAGATTTGACGGTTTAGGCTCTTATTAAGCGCAAGTCCTTCAATGTTTTGGATATATCACCATGCCCCTTCTTGCCATTTCTACAATGACAGTGTTACATTGCATTCTTATATCATATCACATCTTCCCACGTGCAGTCCGTCTAACGCTTTGTATTGAATGGAAACATTCTTTCACTGAAGTGAACGTTACATACTTTTGGTTCTTGGCAAACGGATAAACGGTTTGGGTCGGCATGTCTTGTCGCGTTCCATTCTTTGAGAGGGAGTTGTAAAAGTCCCGCATTCCAAGCTGCGACTTTGTGTCGCCATACGTGTGGTCATAGGTTATAGCTATTTTCTTTCGAAACATTGTGGTCTGCAGCAAAAATGATATTGGCCCTTCCATCCGTTTCTTATGAAAGTCCTGGGTGCTTCCTTCTTTTCAGTAGCTGAAATGTATTCCCTTTTTTGTAGAAGCAGTTTGCTGAAACTCTTCTAAGTCTTTCCGTTTATCCAGGGTGAATTCAATATTTTCTTGTAATGTGCAGATAATGAATGAGTAACTAATTTTGGTCAAGAGAGGCATTTTCATCCTCTTTTATACCTACCCTGCCAATGTCACCCTCTCAGTCACATGACCAGAAAGGCATTGATTGGATTGGCTGCCAGCCTATGACACTCTTGAAATCAAGTTGATAAGCTTCTAAACCCTAACCCTATTTGGGTATACCCTGTAAAAAGCCCCTTTTCATTGTTTCATCATCAATGGTCCAGTGTTGGATTCAGCAACTTCTTAACTTAAATCATCACAACAACAAGCAAAAGAGTGAACATTTCAGAAAATCTAATGTCTTTAACCCATTCCTGCACAATGACGCTTTCGGATGCCCCGAAGGGAAACAATTGTGAAAACATACATGTATTTGAAAATGAAGAAATTGCTTGTTTCTTGATTTTCACTATGTTTTCTTGACTTAGAAGGTTGAAAAAATATAATATTTCATGAGCTTTAGATTTATGAATTTAAAAACATTTTTGAAAATGAAGAAATTGCTTGTCACAAGCAATTTCTTCACTTTCCACAATGTTTTCTACCCAGAGACTTACTTTTTTAAAAAAAATTCATACGCTTTAAATTGTCGTCTGTAAGTCCTTTCAATTTGGACCAGTTTAAAATTTTGCCACCTGGTAATGGGCTAACAAAAATACACTGCAGCTATATTGATTTGAAGGTGCCAATGCCATTTCTGATATTTTAGTGTATGGGGTACCCTTTTTGAACACTGTCCTGTTAAGCCTATTTACCTTTTTCTGTGTGTTTTTTTACTTAGACTTATTGTCAACATTCCAAATTTGTTACCAACACCAATTTAAAAGATTTTGTGTGTATTTTTGATAATTTTTTTAAAGATGATTTAACTTGGTTTGAAATTTAAATTGCATTTTTTTGGTCAATTTTGTACATTTCAAAAGCAATTTTTGACAAAGTCATCTTGTAAAGGGTTAGATTTGAAGAGAGTGTCATTTTTCTATAGGTCACTTTTTATTTCCTGAAAATTCATCCATTATTACAAAAGTTATGACCATTTCTGTTGACCATAAGAAGAAGACCAAAACTGCCCCATTTTTGGGATAATTTAAGCAAAAGGGGCCTTGTACTAATTCTTCTGTCATTTCACTCCTAAGCCATATATTTGAAAAAAATAGAAATAGGGATTGTTGCAATTAGCATATGCAAAGACTAATTGCAGTTTTGTCAAAATCAAAAGAAAAAAATGTCTTATATAGGGTCAACTCCACTCCGGAATTACTTCCGGGTGGTTGTACCCTAAAGTAGTCCATTAAGAAAATTTGATCTCCTCCTTTTGTCATGCTGTTTTAATGTTTAATCAACAGCAAGTTGCTTGATGTTAGGTTCTGCAGAGTGAGAGATCACTGCTGCATGTCATGCATGTGATTCAAAGCTTTAATCAGGGAACTATTTCCTTGTAGAAACTGACATTTGAAGGTGGTATCCTACAAGACTTTCACTTCCGAGCCTAAACAATTTCATGGGTTGATGTGCAGAATGAAGATTTGCGAAAAACTTTATCCCTAATGATACCATTTTCCTGGCCTGTAATTCAAGATCAAAGACTGCTCTTTAAGACAGACTAAGATTTAAGGCCCAACGAAACTTTTGGGAGGAGCTACAGATTGTGAAAGTGGGCCCTTTTTGCTCTTTATTTAATTAGGCAAAAACGGACAGGAGTGTAACCAATTGGTGTTTGTCTTGTGAACTGGGGGTCAAGTTTTCTCGCTCCAACCTCACGGGAGTTTGTAATTATGCATAACACTTAATAGTAATCCCCAGTAGGTTTTAACCGCTTCCTCTTTTTTAGAAACGGGAAAACATCTGGTTTGTCTAGTGTTCGAGAGCGCCTCTATAAGCTTTGAGCTTTCGTCGTATTTGAACTCTCTGTGGTAGATGAAGTTTGAATATGTACTTCCTCGCTGAATGCAATATTTTAAAATTCAAACTAAAACTACATACATGTATGTTTAACTTACCGGGATTTTAATACCGTATTGCTGTTTTAATGTGTGTTTGAGTTTTAGATTTGCGTATTGTTAGTAGATTTGAGTTTGACAATATAATCTGCAGAAAAAAAAACTTCAGATAAATCGTCCAAAGATAACAAAGGCTTTATATGAATCTAAAAAGATGTCACACAAATCACCGATTACTGGAGAACCTAAAAGTTGCATTTGCTATGATGTTTTCTAACGGAAAATTCGACAAGTAAGACGATGAGATCATCATCACAGGAATTATGCTGTAAATTCTCGCACCTTTACTTCCAAAGCTAGCTGTTGAAATTATGTTATAGGTAGCGTTATTGTGGTGCTCTTTTTTTTGCCTGGAAATATATATTTTTCAACGTTACGACTTCACGAACAAGAATATCGACAGCGTTCTACCAAAACCTCGTAACTACAGGTTAGAGTTAAATTTAATCAAACACCAAATGGTAGTCGTAGTGTTACAGGTGGTCGTAGTGTTAGAGTAGATCGTAGTGTCAGAGGTGATCGTAGTGTTAAAGGTGATCGTAGTGTCAGAGTAGATCGTAGTGCAAGAGTAGATCGTAGTGTAATAGTAGATTGTAGTGTCAGAGGTGATCGTAGTGTTAGAGGTGATCGTAGTGTTAGAGGTGATCGTTGTGTTAAAGGTGGTCGTCGTGTTAGAGTATATCGTACTGTTAAAGGTGATCGTAGTGACAGAGTAGATCGTAGTATAAGAGGTGGTCATTGTGTCAAAGATGGTCGTCGAACTAGATTAGATTGTAGTGTTGGAGGTGATCTTAGTATAAGAGGTGATCGTAGTGTCACGGAAAATCGTAGTGTCAGAGTAGATCGTAGCGTCAGTGGTGATCGTAGTATTAGGGGTAGTCGTTTTGTTTAGGGTGGTCGTCGTGTTAGAGTAGATCTAAGCGTCAGTGGTGATCGTTGGGTTAGAGGTGATCGTAGGGTTAGAGGTGATCGTAGTGTTAGAGATACTCGTTATGATAAAGGTGGCCGTCGTGTAGGAGTAGATAAAAGTGTCAGAGGTGATCGTAGTGTCAGATACGATCGTAGTGAAAGCGGTAATCGTAGTGTTAGAGGTGATCGTAGTGTCAAAGGTGATCGTAGTGTCAGAGGTGGTCATTGTGTAAGAGTCGATCGTTGTGTTTGAGGTGGTCTTTGTGTTAGAGGTGGTCGTCTTGTTAGATAAGATCGTAGTGTCAGATGCCATCGTAGAATTAAAGTTGATAGTAGTGTCAGATGTAATCGTAGTGTTGGAGGTGGTCGTTGTGTTAAAGGTGATCGGACTGTCAGAGTAGATCGTAGTGTGTAAGTTGTTATCGTAGTGTCAGAGGTGATCGCAGTGTCGGAGGTGGTCGTTCTGTTAGAGGTGATCGTTGTATTAGAGGTGGTCGTTGTGTTATAGGTGATCGAAGTGTTAGAGGTTGTCGTTGCGTAAAAGGTGGTCGTTGTGTAAGAGGTGGTCGTCTTGTAAGGGGTAGTCGTTGTGTTAGAGGTGGTCGTTGTTTTAGAGAAGGTCGTTGTGTAAGGGGTGGTCGTTGTGTTAGAGATGGTCGTTGTGTTAGAGGTGGTTGAAGTGTACGAGGTGGTCGTTGTGTTAGGAGTAGGCGTTGTGTAAGGGGTAGTCTTTGTGTTAGAGGTGATCGAAGTGTTAGAGGTGGTCGTTGTGTTAGAGGTGGTCATTGTATTAGAGGTTATCGTTGTATAAGAGGTGGTTGTTTTGTTAGGGGCGATCGTTTTGTTCTTTGTGTTTGTAGTGTCAGAGGTGGTCGTAGTGTCAGAGGTGGTCAATGTGTTAGAGGTGATCGAAGTGTTAGAGGTGGTCGTCTTGTTAGAGGGAGTCGTAATGTTAGAGTGGTAGTTGTTGTTTGAGAGATGATCGAAGTGTTAGAGGTGGTCGTTGTGTTAGAGATGGTCGTTGTGTTAGAGTGGTGATCGTTGTATAAGAGGTGGTCGTTACGTTAGAATGGGTCGTTGTGTAAGAGGTGGTCGTCTTGTAAGAGGTAGTCGTTGTGTTAGAGTTGGTCGTTGATTTAGAGGAAGTCGTTGTGAAAGGGGTAGTCGTTATGTTAGAGGTGGTCGTTTTGTTTGAATTGGTCGTTGAGTTAGAGGTGATCGAAGTGTTAGAGGTGGTCGTTGTGTTAGAGGTTATTGTTGTATGAGAGGTGGTCGTTGTGTTAGGGGTGGTCGTTGTGTTTAGTGTTATCGTAGTGTCAGAGGTGATCGTAGTGTCAGAGGTGGTCATTGTGTTAGAGGTGGTCGTTGTGTTATATGTGATCGAAATGTTAGAGGTGGTCGTTTGTTAGGGTTGGTCGTTGTGTAAGAGAGGTGGTCGTTGTGTTTAAGGTGGTCGTTGTGTTAGAGATGATCGAAGTGTATGAGGTGGTCATTTTGTGATAGGTGATCGTCGTGTTAGAGCTGGTCGATGCGTCAGAGGTGGTCGTTGTGTTAGAGGTGATCGTTGTATTAGAGATGATCGTTGTATTGGAGGTGGTCGTTGTGTTACACGAGATCAAAGTGTTAGAGGTGATCGTTGTTTTAGAGGAAGTCATGTAAGGGGTAGACGTTGTGTTAGAGGTGGTCGTTGTGTTAGAGATGGTCGTTGTATTAGAGATGATCGAAGTGTTAGAGGTGGTCGTTGTGTTAGAGGTAGTCGTTGTGTAAGGGGAAGTCTTTGTGTTAGAGGTGATAGAAGTGATAAAGGTTGGCGTTATGATAGGGGCGATCGTTTTGTTAGAGGTTGTCGTTGTTTTTATGGTGGTCGTTTTATTAGAGGTATTCGTTTTGTTAAACGTGATCGAAGTGTTAGAAGTGTTCGTTTTGTTAGAGGTGATTGAAGTTTTAGAGGTGGTCGTTGTGTTAGAGGTGGTCGTTGTGTTGTGGGCGATCTTTGTGTTAGGGGTAGTCGTTGTGTAAGAGGTGATCGTTATGTTCGAGGTGGTCATTGTGTAAGAGGATGTCGTTGTGTTAGGGGTAGTCGTTGTGTAAGAGGTGATCGTTGTGTTCGAGGTGGTCGTTGTGTAAGAGGATGTCGTTGTGTTAGGGGCGATCGTTGTGTTTAAGATTGTAGCTCTGTTTAGAAGTATTCGAAGTGTTAGAGGTGGTCTTTGTGTTAGAGGTGGTCGTCGTGTTAGTGATGGTCTTTGTGTAAGAGATGATCGTTGTGTTAGGGGTGGTGTTCAAGATAGAGGTTGTTGTTGTGTTAGAGATGCTCGTTGTGTAAGAGGTGATCTAAGTGTTAGAGGTGATCGAAGTGTTAGAGGTGGTCGTTTTGTTAGAGGTGGTCGTTGTGTAAGAGGTGGTCGTTGTGTTAGAGGTGGTCGTTGTGTTAGGGGCGATTGTTTTGTAAGAGGTGGTTGTTGTGTTAATGGTGGTCGTTGTATTAGAGGTAGTCGTTGTGTAAGATGTGATCGAAGTGTTAGAAGTGTTCGTTTTGTTAGAGGTGATTGAAGTATAAGGGGTTGTCGTTGTGTAAGAGATGATCGTTGTGTTCGAGATGGTCATTGCGTAAGAGGTTGTCGATGTGTTAGAGGTGATCGCAGTTTTAGAGTTGGTCGTTGTGTTAGAGGTGGTCGTCGTGTTAGAGATGGTCTTTGTGTTATAGATGATAATTATGTTAGTGGTCGAGACAGATATTGTTGTTGGTTAGAGATGATTGTTGTGTAAGAGGTGATCTAAGTGTAAGAGGTGGTCGTTGTTTTAGGTGTAGTCGTTGTGTTAGAGGTGATCAAAGTATTAGAGGTGGTCGTTGTGTAAGAGGTGGTCGTTGTGTTAGAGGTGATCGAAGTATTAGAGGTGGTCGTTGTGTAAGAGGTGGTCATTGTGTTAGAGGTAGTCGTTGTGTTAGAGGTGGTCGTTGTGTTAGATGTTATCGTTGTGTTAGAGGTGGTCGTTGTGTTAGAGGTAGTCGTTGTGTTAGGGAAGTCGTTGTGTTAGAGGTGATCGAAGTGTTAGAGGTTGTCTTTGTGTTAGAGGTGGTCGTTGTGTAAGATGTGGTTGTTGTGATAGAGGTGGTCGTTGTGATGGAGGTGGTCGTTGTGTAAGAGGTGGTTGTTGTGTTAGAGATGATCGTTGTGTTAGGGGTAGTCGTTTTGATAGAGGTGGTCGTTGTGTGAGAGGTGATCGAAGTGTTAGAGGTGGTCTTTGTGTCAGAGGTGGTCGTTGTGTTAGGGGTAGTCGTTGTGATAGAGGTGGTCGTTTTTGAAGAAGTGATCGAAGTGTAAGAGGTGGTCGCTGTGTTAGAGGTAGTCGTTGTGTAAGGGGTACTCGTTATTTTAGTGGTGATCGAAGTATAAGAGGTGGTCGTTGTGTTAGAGTAGCTAGTTGTGTTAGGGTTGGTCGTCAGGTTAGAGGTTGTCGTTGTGTTAGAGGTTGTCGTTGTGTTAGAGGTTGTCGTTGTGTAAGAGGTTGTCGTTGTGTTAGAGGTTGTCGTTGTGTTAGAGGTTGTCGTTGTGTTAGAGGATGTCGTAGCGATAGAGGTGGTCGTAGCTTTAACAATATATTTTTCACAGTTTCGTATGGATTCTACACGATTTCATTTTGGAACCCCGCTATGAAATGTAATAAGCTATGAAGATTTTTTTCAATAAACCATCTTAATGTGAATTGATCAGATTGTCCGCTTAATTGGCAGATCGCTGAACTTGCCAAGTGAGCTCCGACAGGAAGTTCAACTTAGATATTGGTGTTATTTGGAAAAAATTGTGGCCAGTAGCATGTAAGACAGAATGAAATAGTCAATAGTCAAGTCAAATAGTCAAGCGCCATAAACCTCTTTAGTTTTAAAAAAACTGAAGTTACGACACAAATAAAAATATTTAACATAAATGTCGTCCTATGTTGGAGTTCAAAATTGACTTCCGGTCAAAATGAATGATTTGTTTGTTCGTTTTATTCTTTAATTAACAAACGCGATCTATCGATATGGCCAGCATACAATGTATAACCGATTTCGGTTTAGTTCAAATGACATTGATCTAAGCTGTGGTAATTTATACATGTATGTATTCATGTTATAAGATGTCGACGTTATGTTTGAGATTTCGTAGACAACAATTGAGTCGGATAATTTTCTCTTTATCCATAAGTCTATCCCTACTAGATTGGCATTAGTCCTGGAAAAACTACGAAACGACTTAGGACGTTGAAATCTTGCAAATATAGGTATCTCTGACCTATCATGAAAATATGTGAAATATAGCCTAGTAGCAATAGTAGCAACTCATAAAGCCTAGTAGCAAATTATATGGCCTAGAAGCAACTCAAATAGCCTAGTAGCAACTCATAACTTATAAAGCCAAGTAGCAACTCATAACTCATATAGCCTAGTAGCAACTCATGTAGCCTAGTACCAACTCATATAGCCAAGTAGAAAGTCATAACTCATATAGCCTAGTAGCAACTCATATAGCCTAGTAGAAACACATATAGCCTAGTAGCAACTTATATAGCCTAGTAGCAACTTATATAGCCTAGTAGAAACACATATAGCCTAGTAGCAACTCATATAGCCTAGTAGCAACTTATATAGCCTAGTAGAAACACATATGGCCTAGTAGCATCTCATATAGCCTTGTAGCAAGTCATTACTCATATAACCTGGTAGCAAGTCATTACTCATACAGCCTAGAAGCTACTCATATAGCCTAGTAGCAACTCATATAGCCTAGTAACAATCATATAGCCTAGTAGCAACTCATAACTCATATAGCCTAGTAGCAAGTCATTACTGATATAGCCTAGTAGAAACACATATAGCCTAGTAGCATCTCATGTAGCCTAGTGGTAACTCATATAGCATAGTAGCAACTCATATAGCCTAGTAGCAACTCATACCCTATATAGCCTTGTAGCTACTCATATAGTCTATCGGATCGGTTTCGTATATGACATTGATTACTTGCCAAGGAATTAAAGAATCTCAATAGCTTGTTTACACTCATACTATATTTTCAGAGGGTAAGCTTTATTTCTTCATTAGCGCACAGTAATCAGTATTTATTGACGGAACGAAAATTCACTCAAAGAATTAATCATTCCATTGACCAATCGATGGTCACTTACTCAACTGGCGACGCCCCTTGACTCCGACAGGAGGTTTCGCTTGGATTTTTAATTTCATTGTATTGCAAAGTTTGTGGAAAGTAGCATGTAACAAAAAGAAGAAGAGTTGGTTGGCGACCTAAACGTCGTAACTTTTTCTTGAAAAAACCGTAGTTGCGACGTTTAAGTCACCAAACCATCAAAAAAGATTAACAAAAATGGGGGTCTATGTTGGTGTTAAAAAACTCAATTCTGGTCAAATTGAAGGATTTCATTGGTCGACCATTATTTGATTGACAGCCGCGCTTAGTCAATTAAATCATCCCTGTTAAAGCTGTCATTGAAGAGCTCCGTGTCTAGTGGTAGGACGCAGACCTTGGGGTCGGAGGGTCCCGGGTTTGAATCCCGCCAGGATCACTTGTTTGTTTTTTTTTTTTTTTGTTTTTTTTTTTTCTGAGCAAAAACGTACTTCACATTGCTCATCTCCACCAAGGTGTATAAATAGGTACCTGTGAGGGTTGTAAGCCAAAGTGCTGCAGCTGACATGGGCGCCGTATGTAAACAGCCGATTTGCAATTCAATGATAGGAGGATCAAGTGTAAAGTCGTTTGATTACGCAGTTTAAAAACTTTAAACTTCATTGAACCAATATCTAGTGAAAGCGCTTATTTTTTGGTTTTTATTTTTTAGTATGGCGACTGAAATGTAACAACAGATAGCAATTTTACTTTTAGTTACATAGTGCTGGGATGAAACTTTACAAAATAATGTTTTTTATATCTAAGTCGAACTTCCTGTCGGAGGTCAGAGGGCGTGGTTAGCGGGTCATCTGACGGTGTTAGCGATCCGTCATGTGTTTAGAAAGTGCTATAATGTTAATAGGCGTCACGTTAGTGTTACAACCAGTCTAGTGTTACAACCAGTCTATATATAGGTTAATGATGAATTTACCAATTACCAGACGATAACAGTTTTAGACTGGTCCAAATTCAAAGAGGCTGGGGATGACAAATTTTAACTGAAGAACTGAAGGAGGGCCTTATTTCTATCGACTTCTTCAATTTCCACAATTTTATAAAGCTTTTATTTCTCGTGGGCGTAAAAAGAGAGATTGTAAGGGTATGAATTAAATGTGTTCATAGCGAAAACAAACTTGGCTTCACTGGGTACCCGTTTCCATGTTTAAATAAAGTATTTGTCCTTATATTAACCCTTGTCATGCTGAACCCGGAATATGTGACTAAGAATAATATTCATAAAACGTGGTTCTAAGTCAATCTATATAGATAGTTGATCGCTGGCCCCGCCCATTGACCTCAAACAGGAATATCAACACTCCCATAGTGAACGACATAATTTTGCAATTATTTTACTTGGACTTGTATCAAGAATGTAAAATGGTAGGAATGCCACCTAAACGTCGAAACAATAGCTTGAATGAGCTGTAGTTACGACGTTTTAGTCGCGGAGCCAACTAAACGCTTAACATTATTGTCGTCCAATGTATGAGATCAAAGTTCACTTTTTGGTTTCTAAACGTATATTTTGATTGGTCGATAGATTCTTAATTGACCCCGCGATCCGTCGTTAAGGCTTTTGTTATAAAGTTTTTTGTTTTGTTTCATTGTAATTTTAATCATTCATCGCACATTACGTGTGATATGATTGACCGGCCAATACGTGCAGTCTGACACAGGTTGATACATTTGGCATTATCAATGATCTATTTTTACCTGCAATGTCACAAATCGTTGTAAGGAATCCAACCTTCCCGTAAAATGATACTGATTTCGTGGCCAGTCGTTTAGAAGCCCCCAAAAAGATTTATTGAAAAAGGGTAACAAGACTGCTATGTCATAAAATCCGTGATTTGATTTTCTAAAAGAACAGACGACAGCTTCGATTTCACGTATGCTCAATGCAGACGACAATATCGCGTCGTTAACACACGATCGAGACAGGAAGAAAACGCAATTCTCCGATTGGTCGCTCGATATTCAATTTTTGTCTCCTTGCGATAAAGCTTTTGTTTGGCCTACACGTAGCGTTTTCTTAGTTTTTCTCATGCTGTCAGATACAATTTTCTCCTGCAAACTAACTTGAATACTTACAGTGATAGTTTAGAGGGATTTGTAGATACAAGTATTGATATCCAGTCTCTTGTATTGGCCACAGCTGTTTTCAAGGTTGGAGAAGATTGAGAGAAAAAGCTTGAGCTGTATATTGGAATATACGGATAAATTGGCTAACATAAAATATTGCCCTCTTAGACGTGTAGTGTCATTCAAATAGAGTCAGTAATGGTACAATATGGATATAGTATTGGCAGGGATTTTATGTGAGGAGGCTTTTATGGAATGATTAATAGTTTATATTTTGTCCTAGAACTCAAGCAGATTTTTTCTAAATCAAAATGTAACAATTCTTTCTTTAAACCTATGGAACCTACTATATTTCCATGGAATGTATTTTACCGAATTAATTATTTAGTGCGCTGCAATAAAAGATTACCGGGATAATATTGCAAATAAAAAAGTTTATTTTTGGTCAATTAGATTTCCAAAATGCATGCATTATAGCAATACCTAGCTATTGTATCATATCAGTGACGATGCAAGTTGTTTATAGTGGTGGATCGACCCCTACTCCTTCCCCAAGGGTCCAACGGAAGCAGTATCACGGATATGGGCGCCCCCTGTTGGCGGGTTACGGTCAAGGAACGTCAACACCACCCCATTTACAACACAGGTGTGCGTCTAAAGAACGCAAAGAGAACACGGACAATGACTCGTCTTTACGTGATTGTATACCAGCCATGACTAAACCAGTGGCGATTTTATGTTTAGTGCTCAACATTCTGATGCCCGGACTTGGTAAGTTCAGGTCATAGTTTACGAAGCGGGGATAAGTTAGTGCTCTGGATCAGAGGGGGTAAAAACAATCGAAATCGGTTATTCCCGCATAAAACACAACGATGTCGAGCACAGGTTTGTTGGACAATTCATGGAATTTATATTTTAAAATCGGGAACCCCCTCTGTGTTGAACTTAACTTATCCTTGCTTTTGGCGTTCTTGCCAATCTCATAAAACTTCAAATTTCTAAGGAAAAACCGACAAGTACATACAAACCGATAACCTGTCCTCCTAGCTATAAACAGATTCTCGTACATGACCAAAACAAACACAATCTGCACTAAAATCCGGTCGGGTTTTGAACATTTATATTCATAACCTCTTACAAATATAATATCACCTGGTATTTCGCGCTGACTTAGGATTTGCAAGTTCCTCAGACTATTGCGGAACATTAAGGAAATGCTGATTTGTCTTTAAGGATATCTTTACTTCAACTATCGATATATGCTGCACTTTCGCCGTTAAGTCCACTAAAACGTTGTCCGCATTGATAAAAATGTTGACATCTAAACAATTTTAAAAGATGTAAAAAAAAAGTGTTATAGTATTGATCCCAAACCTTGAGTTGTCACGATTCGAGCTTCGCAGGAAAATGTTTATACTTCAAAAGTCTGAAGTTTTCTTACGCTACGAGAATCAAATACAAATTTATCATTATTACTTTGGTATATTCAATTTATTACATACTAACACATTTTAATAATTTTACTTTTAACTTTTGCTCGATTCAAAATGTATAATTTGTAGTTGTTGTTGTTGTTATTCTAATTGATTGACATTATCGTCAATTTTTTTAGGTTTAATTTTGTTCGAAAACGAACTAACGCCAGATGTCGAATATAATTAACTTTCCGTGAAAGTATAACAACATTAAGACTATTCAATTAAATCAGGAGAAAGGTGAAAATGTTAAGAAAGAGAAAAAAGTCTTCTGTTTTACAGTATTTACTAGTATTCTCATAACTCAATGACGGAAGTTCATGTCAGAAACACATACCAATGACATAGTTATAAACGGAGGCCAAGTTCATCACGTATGTAAACAACGTGTTATATATCACCACAGACATAAACAATAGCTATCCGAGTACTATAATTATCCGAATACCGGTAGACCTTTCAGCACTATTTACATATTGTTCGTATTAATGTGTGTTTTGATAGAGTCTGGTTTTGTAAATAGAAACCATTCCACTTAAAATAGGTTTATTTATTCAAAGAAAATAGGGCATTGAATGAACATTTATCCTGATCCTTTACCCTCAGGTCCTTTTGGTCCTGTGCCATAAACATTTCAAATAGATTTTATCTTCATTCTCGTCATTTTAAAATTAGCTTGTGATCATGTTTTTTAAAGGTCTCGAAGTTTTCGATAAATATTTAACTAACTCATCAATCATATATTACTAACAGTAATATCTTACAACAATAAACAACGATCTCTTGTGACTCTGGTGGGAAAAATCACCCATTTTAATTGACCCATTCCCACACGACAAAATTTAACACTAGTCCAAATCGAAAAATTATGCATACGTACTTTCAAGTAGGCGGAATTTTAGAGAACTTTACCTTATAAGGTAGCAAATAGTGTGGACAAGCAATATCTTCATTGTCCACAATATTTTCCGAAGTTTTTTTTTTTCTTCAGTGGCGTAAAAAGGAGGTATTGTGTGGGAATGGGTTAATGCGATCATATCTAACGTACAGTGAATAGAACATAAATTTACAAAGATGCTGCATGAAAATGAATAAAAAAAAGGCTATTAGAAGATACATAAAAGAAATAATAAAATGTCATAATAATATAAGTGGCGTATAACTAGATTTAGTTTAGAAATAAGAATTAGACTAGCTAAGTTTTCCTTCGAAAAGGTTCTACCAGACAGAATGTTGGACACAAGAGAAAGGGACATCCGATGTTTAACAAACTAAAAAAAAATGGTTCAGCAGACCATAACCAGATTCAACTTTGATTTTTTTCTTTTATAAAGTAGAATTAAATGTCCCAATTCACATACTATATCAAAGTAGAACCCTTCAATTTTGTCCGGCCTGTACAGACCAAGAACTTTGAACAGGATCGATACATTTTGCGATATTGAAAGAGAAAATTATAATCTCAACTGTAAAATAATGGCTGAGATTCTCTCATCAATTCTAATATAATTATTGGTTCATCGTAATGATAAAGTAATTAATCATGGAAAATGGACATGAAGACAGCATGCTAACACCATTGATTTACGATAGACTCATTAGTGCTGTGAAATTTCGCGGTCGTCCACATTTTACCAGATAGAAATTTCCTACCATCAGACATGTTTTATGAGTTCGAGTATAAGAAACATCAGAATCTAACTAGCGTGACTCTTCACTTCACAGGCTGGCCAGGGTCGAAACTTTTCTGTAAACAAATCTCTGTACTAGAAACTGAAACCTATATCTATAAGAAAAAGGGTTAGACTTGGGGTTGCTCCATGTTAACCCATTTTCAAACAACAAAATTTTGATTGGTCCAAACTAAAAGATGTTGCAGACAACAGTTTTAATTCATGAAATTTTAAAACAATTCGTCATTTGGGGTGGAAAACATAAGGCTAATGAAGAAATTGCTTATAACAAGCAGTGTCTTCATTTCCACCATATTTTCAAATCTAAATTTCTCGAGAGTATTAAAAGAACGTGATTGTATGAAATTTGTTAAGGTAGAAAAAATTGGCTAAGTGAGAAATTATTTTAACAAGACTTTTTTGCCTTTTCACACAATATTTTCTTGAGTCATTTAGTTTATAATGCCGGGATGTTTTTGATGTTTAGTTTTTGATAGACTCCGTAGGCGTCCATTAGTGTTGCCCAGTTTGGAAAATCCAGAAGGGTGTTACCATGTTAGAAGCGAAGTAGTGCCCAGTTAGGTTCGATTTATTATTCTCTACCAAACAACTGTACATTTTGAAAATGGCGTAATCTGGGTAGGCTACATATTTCGTAGAACGCGTATAGACTCCTCTTAAATACGAAAACACCTACCAATAACCCGCTAAGCGTAGATGTGGTCACGGTTTCAATAACGCGTAGTCTTTCAATTATATAGTGAGGTATTTGACTTCTATCTTTAGAACTCAGCATACCAGCTGTATGAGCTTTCCAGTTTCATTTATTTAAAGATGTGTATCTTTATTTTGAATTACCTTTTTCTATCCATTACTAAACGACAAAATTTTGGACTAGTTACAGACAACAATTCAAATTGCTTTGATATTGAAAACTTAGGCATATTTAAAATAGGGTAGAAAACATTGAAAAAAAAGCAATTTCTCCTTTTCTCACAATGTTTTCTTTCGTGCAAGTCTTTAGGGACGTAAAAAGGCATGGTTGGGTGTGGATGAGCTAAGCTTCTACTGGATCTGTTTAAAAGATATACAAAATCTCTCATTTGTTTCTTACAGGTAATAATTCTCAATGAATATTGCTAATATATTATCGTCCCTAATTTTTCCCTAACTTGTGATCGTACTCAGGTCTCTAGAATAGAAACATCCTGTATAACGTCTACCTATTAAACAGACCAAGCTAGGCATTAGGTTATGCTCAACCCTTTCCCACTTTTTTAAATGTTCGACTGGTCCAAACTAGAAGAGGTTTTAGACGATTTAGAAAATTGGGTGCAATTTGAAATAAAACCTTCCTATGTGGAAGAAAATATTGTTAGAAAAGGAGAAATTTCTTGTCACAAGCAATTTCTTCTTTTTTAACTACGTTTTCTTAAATTTAAAATCACGGTGACATTGAATCCCGGGTTTGTTTAGAAAATGTTTTTAAAAAATTGTCTTTATGATAGTTGCCATTTTGTACACCAAAACGTGCATATCACTCTACTATGCGAACACGGACGGCCATCATCAGTACTTTCAGTGCTTTGATTGTAACATGTTACTGGTCATAAACTTTAAAATAAAACGCCTTTTTTGAAATGGAGTCTGCTACATTACCAACCGTGTGATGTCATTTCCGGAACTGAACACAAGTCTACAACAACCATATATGGTACCTATAAATCGCAAAAGAGCCCCGTGCAGTAAATAATAGATAAAATTTAAGTAAATTTAAATTCCAATGATTCAATAAAGCTGAGGTATTTGTTATATTTTTAAATAATTCGGGAGTTTTGCAAAATATAGACCCATACTGTGTTTTTGCTCTAAACCCTGGATTTAACGAACTACTTTTCTTCTTGCTGGGTTGTTGCGCAGGAACACAGGAAATCAGCCATGTAAACTTTAGTATTTAAAAAGGACCACTTAGACAGGGTGCACTGTCGATATACTCTAACCTCTCAGATGCTCCATTCGCTTCTAGAGCATCACCAATAATATTTAATCACATCAGCCAAATTGGCTCATAAATCAAATTCTTGTCAATCTATAATGTACATCCAAAAATGAAGTATTTGCGAACAAAAGTTTCTTGCTAAAAACTCAGTAAATCGACAATGAGTCGGAAGATTTGGATATCAAAGTTAATGACACCGACATTATACGTGTACTGTCTGTAAGAATCTTTGCTGTTGTTTGCTTTTGTTTTGATTTGTTTATTATGTTGTTTTCGTTTTTGCCTCACAGTTAAAAACGTTTTCAAGTCATGGCTCACACAAAATCAGATAAGCTCTTTCCATCCTTTTATTACATTCATCTATTGTGTTCAGCTTTCATGTGTAATTAGCCTCCGTGTAATATCTTGTAATCGTATTAGGTTAGAGCTATTATTGAAGAAGCTCAAGTCACATGAAAAACGAACCATTTACTCTCTGATAATATCATTATGGTTAATGCATGTTTTATGTCGTTTTCGTTTGCAGAAACGCAAAAATAGTTCAAAGGGATGTATCGATGTTTTTCTTTCGTATTGTAGATTTTAATTATTTTTATTCTGTCTCATACAATTACTAAATACAGTATTCTGGAAAGTAGTTCTGCGAAAATCAGAGATTGTTTATCTAACTAAACAAGGGCATTTCCTCAATAGCCTACGTAGGCTATTAGTCTGATTTTATAATTCATCGGAACTTTAGCAATGGATATTAGGACAGACACGAGGTGTATTTAACCGTTTAAAATTGAACTCGCTCAAACCATCGAAGAAGCAAGGAGTTATATTCGCTAGCCGATTTTCGAGTCTGTAAAGATCATCTCCAAACTGTCATAAGTGTTCATTTAGATATTGACACTTACTATAGTTTTGGGATTAACGCTTAAAGTATAATAATTCAGGACGTCTGTTGTTTTAATTGTCAGGTTGTTGTCTTCTGTTCAGTTTGGGTCATATGCTTATTAGGTCATGTAGTGTCGATAACCGATTGCAGTGATTTCTAAAACTATCTCGTGATTACGCCCAAGTTTTGCTAGACAACAACAAGAAGCCACTTTTAACTAATCAGATTACCATGAATACGATATCTGGCCCATGATTAAGTATTAAATACTCGTTTTGGCGTATTTATGGGCATTTGGAGTTATCTTGTTTTTTGTGTTTTTTTTTTTTTTTTTTTTTTAAGATTCAGAAATATCGATACCTCCCTTTAACCCCGAATACGAAACACAGGGGTATCAAAATATTTCAAGGGTCTCTGTAAATGTTAACCTAACTCCACCCAATGTAATTTCAATGAATGTTTCTTTCAGAAACAACTATTAGTTTTTAATATCAAAAGAAAATAATCAATTAAAATATATATCTGAAACTATTGCTAGTGTTTAAAATCGCAATAATTTTTCAATTTTGAACAGTTTTAAAATTATCCTGTTTTTTTTAAACTCAATTAAGAGATGAAGTGAATTTTTTTGTTTTCATGGAGGTATGAACCGTAAAACCTAATCACACTGTATGAATACGCGAAGTATCGAGCGAAAAAAACAAAAGCTTTACAAATTTTGATACCTTTTTGTATGGGACTATTTTGTGCGGAAGCATACTAAATGGCCGCGTGCTCAAATTTTGTTCATGGAGTTATGAATATTTTTTTCTACCAATCAGAATTAAAATTCACTGAAAATTATTCAATGAGTCATGTTGCTTTTAATATAATCCGACGGCGATAACATGTCAACCAAAAATGATAAACTAGCATGTACTCTCAAATGGCTAGAGCGCTTACAAACTAGTCAACGCAATACGGAAGTCAAAATTTGATTCAAAAGGTTTTTATTGGTAAACATGTTTCGGATAAACTAGTAAATATGTACAGGTTATAGTGAGTGATCAAAGGTAAATTTTGTCTATTACTGTATAGAAAAAAATGACCTTTGATCACTCATTGTAACTTGTACTTCTATACTGTTATTGACTAGAATTTACTGATCAGTCGATATTTTCGACATTAAAGTGGGTCGTATGTAAAGTTGGCAAGATCTTTCCTTTTACAAAGGGACTTAAAGCTTGAAATTACCAATTACTGTTTAATTTAGCTCTGGTCAAACGCTTAGCTGATGATAGGATTTGATACTAGAGAAAAAACAGAACACTTTGAATTTAATAACAGGGTTCGGTTATACAAAAAAAAATAAAACACACACACACAAATACTGATACTTACTCGTATGTGAAGAACATGCATTTAATTGGCAATTCTCCTTTAACATGTATAAAATTTGTTTTATCTAAAATGCAACTTTTTACTTTTATGGAGGGTAAAACGCCGAGAATTTGCATAAGCTGTCTTTAAGAGGAGAAAGTGATATCAACTCATCTCTTTATCGCCATACTATGTTTAGAATCTAAAACGGGAAATTAAAGGTTATTATATTACAAAATGAAAGAGTTGACAGATAGCTGACCCGCCCACTTACTCCGCTGGTCCCGTCCATTGATTCCGACAGGAAGTTCCATATCAATTTTAAATGGTGTTGTTTTGCAAAATTTATAACCAGTAGCATGTATCCAGGGGTTGGCGACCTAAACGTCGACGTTCAAGTCGCCAAGCCAACAAAAAAATCGTTCACATAAATGACGGCTAGCGTTGGAGTTCAAATTTCACTCCCGGTCTAAATTAATGTTTTGATTTGATGTTATGATTGTTCATAAATAATGTTGATGGTGTTTTCTTTAAAGTATCCGAGTCGAATCTCGCACAGTGTAAAACAAACCAACTCTGCTTTGTCTTCCTCTCCATCCGCTGTCTTTTTGTTGTTGTTGTTGTTATTGTTGTTGTTTTTGTGTGCGTGAGTGCGTGTGTGTTTTCAGTCAGAATGGATTTTTTGTTGGGTAATCTGTCTTCATGTTAGCTTGGGGATTTTTTTAAACTTGCTACATTTTGGCATCTCTATAATTATTATATGTATTTATCTTGAATATTTGATATATATGCAATACCAAAAGACCAATCTATACCATTTTATATGAATGCCTCCTTTACAACCTAGATATTTTGTTCAATATCGATCACTCAACAACCATATAGAATATTTTTGATACAATGATTGAAATTTGTGTTAATTCTTGAACTTATAATTTACATTTGACTATAAATTCGAGATTGCATAACTGACTTTTATTGGCTGTGCCATTTCTGACAATGACAGCGGCTTATTTATATTACAATAGGGGGATTATCATTCAGAATTTCATGTAATGCCATATGTCAAACCATGACAATCTGTCAAATAAAGAAATCGGATATTTCCACGAAGGCCGTCCTCATACAGTAAAAATAGCCTAGTTCTAGTCTGTTTTCATTTACTGATTATAAACTACAACGTTGCAATATTGTACATCATCAAGATTTTAAAATAATATGACGAAAATAGTGATTGTATGCTATTGCATAGTAAAGCGGTTAACAATAGCTACCATCACTGAAAGTTCATATGTTATTTCATTTTTTTGGTTTAATTGCTACAGAAGCTTTGAGTTTATAGAGTCGCTCCCGAACACATAATCCAGATGTTTTCACGTCCAAAAATGAGTGTCAGATGCTTTAATCAACTGCTACCCAGTTATACAACTTCATTGTCTGGGGCTGGCTACTGAAGGTCTTGCCCATAGACACACCTCGACGACAGTGGGACTGAAACCCGTGGCATGAAGTTGCTCAGTCACGCACTCTAACGCCTCGACCATGCCACTACTACAGAAATGATCCACGTGAGCAACGCCTAAAGAAAAACGTTTGAACACTGTTAATACTTGACCTGTTGTAATAGTTCAGTGTTCGTCTGTCCGTTTAAATAAAAATGACATTATGTCTTGAAAAGACTTCATCAGGTTCATGCCGTTCAAAATGATATTATTTTGGGCTTGCTGCATAAAGTCAATGGAAATTTTTATATGTATTCTTCTGCCAAACTTGGATGCAAGGAGCTTTCATATTTAGTACATATGTATATGCATGTACATATAACATCACATGATGACGCTTTACCAAAATACTTCAAAGATTTACCCTACACTAACTGTCTAAAATCAAAATATTCCCTAATACTATTATTCAAATCCAAATTGTACATTGAAATGGAAGGAAAAAATCGACAAATCAAAGCACCGAAAGTACTGATGGTAGACACCCCTGTTGGCATAGTAGGGTGATATGGTGTAGAAAATGGCATTTTTTTTTCATTTCGCCTTGCCCGGCTGGCTTAATAGATAATACAGGATGTTTTCTATTCTAGTGTCCTACGCATGATCCCCAGTTCGGAAAACAAATCAAGGAAAACGCCACACAAGTCATTTATCTCTCACCATTGGAAACGTGATAGTGAATTGGCCTATGTTTCAGTTGTACATCTACATGTCCTGGTGTGAAAAATGACACGAAGCCATGGTTTGGTGCACCTACCTACCACAGTTTTATTGATATACTACTGAACTTGGTGTTAAACCATATTCACTTAATCCCAGTCTAACTAGCGCTCAATACAATACTTTAACTTTTTTGATATGGTCCTTTTTCAACGACATTCAGTGGATAATTAAGATGTCATTTAAGAAACTTAGACAATATTAGATTATCCATTGAGAATCATTACTCACGAGAAACAAATGAGAGATTATCTATATCTTCACACCTTCTACGACCCAGTAGTAGCAATTCAACTGATTCGATAGAAAACATTGATATGAATCGGTAAAAATCCTATCATATTACATCATATGAATGCGGCCTGATTTGCGTCGCCTGAATACTTACGCAATCAGTCGAATAAAAATCCTGCTGTTTTAGTGACCGAAAAGGGTCATTTTTGTTTGTTTGCTTGATTTCTTGTTTCCTTGTTTGAATTTGTTTCTATGTATATCTGTAATCAGAAGTAGGGGTTTCCTTCTTTTTTTTCAAGAAATATCGAAAATAATGAAAGATGTCAGTAATATGAACAACTTCCGTTTTTATTTGTCGTTTTCTTGTTTGAGCCCTTTTTTCCAGACTTGATATCTGTTTACTCTTAAATTATCCCTGGTTTGTTTGGAAGATTCTAAAGAAAGTGTTAATGTCAATATTCTAGTCACGATCTCATTTCATTGTCCTTTTACCAATATTGCCAATATATCTCTATGTGACAAACACACGTATACAATTTGGATTATTACTGCTGACACAATTGTGTTTGACTTTCTCCAATGCAAGAAACGTGTTTATTAAGGGGCTTACAAGTATTAATGTTATTGAGAACGATATTGATTCACTCTATTGTTCAGTCTTTATTACTAATCACACATAGTATGTTCTGTTGACAATATCGTCCAATGAAAAAGTTGATATCATGACAATGTATTTTTTCGTAGGCCAAACATAATTTTTATTATTTCTGTTATTTTTCATATGCCAAATCGGACTTCAGATCTTTCAGTTTTCATGCCCAATAGATGACCTTAAGGTATATTTCTGTTTCACAGGTCAAATTTGACTTTAAGATATGATAAAATACGACAGACAAAATTTGACTTTTAGATATGATATAATATAATAGGCCAAAGATGACTTTAAGGTACGACGTCGTTTCATATGCAATAGATGACGTTAAGATATTCTGCTGTTTCACATGTTAAAGAAGACTGTAAGGTATTGTGTTGCTTTATAGGCTTAAGATGACTTTGAGATATGGCGTTGTTTCATTGGCTAAATATGACCTTTAGATATGATGTAGTCTCATAGGTCAATTGATTGACTAAATGAATGGAGTTTAACGCTACTTTTAACAGTATTTCGTTCATATCGTTGCGGATGGACCACCTAACAATGGATTACTGATATTTCTCGCACATCACTACCACTACACCCTTTTCTCCAGCCTCCAGCTGCTATCCCAGTTAGGTTAACGATTATCCATCCATTGGTGAGAGACAAATGTCGGAAAGGATATGTGCCGCAGCTGGGGCTAGTAGGTCAAAGATGAGTCTAAGATATAATGTTGTGTCTTAGGTGTTGTATTGGTCAATATGACTTATCGATATGATGTTATTTCATAGGCAAACGTTGACTTGGAGGCATCATATTGTTTCCTAGTCCTAAGATGACTTCGGGGTAGGATGTTGTATCATAGGCTATAATGTATTGTTCTGTTATAATGATAATATAACGTATTGTATTTCTTTTTTAGTCCAAACAATTCAAAGATCAAAGGTTTCTTCAAAGATTAGAACTGTTTATTTTTATCTAGCCTACTAATAAAAATATCTTTGATGAGGCCCCCGACACGCCCCCACTTTATGCGAGAGGAGCTTTCCCGCAATATCATCTCTCGTGTGTTTAAAGCTCATACATTTCATTCAATTTCATTATTTTCAAAAAAGCTTCTAGCTTCCTAATGCAATACATAGTACAAAACATGCATATAAGTTTACAAAGATCGACACATTAAACAATAGTTACGTAGCAAAGTGATTTCTAAGAAGCAGTAAAAATAATTTCTTTTTAATTCCTCATATTAAGACGTTTAAATAATACGAGACCATTAAGTGCGTATAAATACCAAATTCCTGGATTAGCTCCTTGATAAGTAGGCATTGGTATTTGGAATTGAATATAAATTCCTATTTAATTTCTTTTTTAGGAAATACAATCTTGTTGTATTTGGAACATTTGGCTCTTAATTAACCTCGAAAAGAAATAACATTAAGATATAAAAGAAAGAAATGAGAAAGAGAAGCAAATAAATCATCTATTTTTATATCTAGTTCTTTGGACTTACAGCTGATTTTTTTTTTAAATAAGCTAACATAAAAGTCCTTATCACTGACTCCCTGAAGTTGTCAAGTTACCAGTTCGGAACTAAGTGCAAATCGAGTATTAGATTCGTGAAGTGCGTTAAAATATGGTTACCGAATAAACTATACTCTACTTAAGAATTCTTCAAATTCTTTAAACCAGGATTCGCACTAATTTCAATGGTCATCACTACCACATTTACCAAAAGTATTTAATGGATTCACCAATGTGCCAATGTGGTTAAATTGAGAATACGTACCACTAGTTTTTTAATGTAGTAATTACATGATGCCTAGAAAAAGAATGTTTCATTCTTTAATTCGTACATGCAGTCTTGTTGTTTTATTGTACGATGCAATGATGGTGACCTTATCCTTGTACATTTTTATGCCTTTATTAGGGACAGCAGTCTATTAGCCTGTAACAATCATCATTCATCAATTCATTTCTTCATATTTCTAAAATAATTTCGTTGATTTAGTTTGTTTATTTCGACATAAAAATCACACAATTTAGAAAAAAATTTAACTTACTTAAGAATTTAGTATATATCATCTTAAATATAAGGAAAATAGCTTCCGTTCCAATTCACTTTTCATCTTATCTTTCATTGTATAAATGGCAGTCTTTGTTGCCCTTAAATGTTAGGTTTCGTAGAGGCCCATAAGCTGTAGCACTATGCTAAATAAAGTTCTAACCTTCTTCTAAAGTTTTGAACAGTTATTGCCATGGAAACCATATTTTTATGAATTCCATTTCCATAGCCAATATCAAGGGGATCACCTAAAATAGTTTGTTGTTTGGCCTAGCAGGTTTGGAGAATATATCGTAAATTCATCTTTATTTCTATAAAGTCCGCGGAGCTCTTTCCCTTGATATACTCAGGAGAGTGGTTTTAGCATTTATAATGAGTTCCATTAGATAAGGCACCGTGCCAAATTTTAGGTTCTATGCTATCATAAAGTGACAAAAGTTAAAATGTAGGCTTTCCTGATTAAAATAATTGATAAGCACAGATAGAAAAGGCGATGTCTAATTTTATGTATTTAACGGGCGTTTGGTGTAAGGGTCTTTTAAGTTAATGTAGTTTTTGTATAATGGTTAAATCAAGACTTATAGTAGATGACAACTAGATGTTCCTCTCAAGCTATGTATTACATTGTTAGATTTATACTTGTGAAGCTTTTTAGGCTTAACCTGAAGACTATCACAAAAACACCTTGCTTTTGGTACCAATGGTTTTTAATGACAACACAAATCGACATTAGAGAGACTTTCTATTTTGTTTGAAGTCAAGTTGCACCATTCGATAGTTACGATCTAGTACAGTTATTTAGTCGGAACGTGCCATTCAATAGTCAAATCAATTAGGGTCCATCTGAGCTACTTGTGGTATTAGCATACACACTGACACTAAACTGAAGAGCCTTTGTGTTTGTTTGCATGGTTTGACATATATCGTATTGTTTGTTAATGCAATTCTTGCAAATTCTATGAGTGGTGTATGACCGCAAATTTAAATGATTTTTTTAGAGAATGGGAATATTGATGTTAAATGATAAAGAGTTTGTAACAAGCAACAAACATTGAGGTGTTAACAACATTAAGGCATTACTGCCATTGAGTTGCGTGACTGTTTACAAATTTGAATATCATGAATATTGATGTTTCTACCGTATGACGATAATATAACAATGTTCCATTTAGAGAACATGATCAGATGATACATCAAAATATACATAGTTTATATTTGTAATAAACTCTATGTTGTGGCGACTCACTAGAACAGTTTCATCTAGAGTCCAAAGAATACCGTCAATATTGTTAAAAAATAAAAGTTTACTATTTGGAATGAAAGTCTGTCCCTCTATCAAGATCAGAGGGTCCTTACATTCAAATGTTGCTTATACAGAAAAAAGGTACAGATCTTGCTCGTTCTACTACCTCTATGAAGGGGCCCCTTCTATTATGCGACCACAATCAGAATTACCTTTTTTTTTAAATAAAAAAGAAGTGGTTTTCTGCTAAATCATTTCTTACCTAAATCCATTTGGGTTTTTTAACTCAATGAGACGACTCTAATGCGTTCCAACAATATTTGATGCAGTGATAATTCTATCATGATTTATGTATACAATTCAATTCTTCTTATATTTCACAAAGAATTCTTTGAAGCGACTATTCTCTAAGGCGACCACTTATTGTGGTCTTATGAATGGCCGCGTAATACAAGATTTACTGCAATAACAACAGCTCATCCACAAAAGATCTACACTACTCTGCATTATACATGTTTATCATTTTCGTTTCATAATTTGTAAAGCATTTGTATTAAGCAAACTATTATATGCAAATAAGTTTCCAGTTGAATAAAAGTTTAAATCACGACTAGACGCCATACGTTAGACTGGTTCAAATATAAAGAAATGGCAATGTGATTCACGTGTGGACCGAAAAATAGAATCAACCTAGGGTAAAAACATTTAACAAATACTAGATATAGCTAAAGTTACAGACTATTTCTATTTTCCACACAATGTCTTACATTACATAAGATTATCATTTGGGGCTTTGGAACAGTAAATAATTTAGAAGCCTTTTGAAATTATTTTGGATGGTGGGTCTAAGTTGTTGTTGTTACCGTCATCGTTTGTCTTTGTATAATACCAATTTCATCCGTTAATGTCCAAATAGGCATCGTCAAGGAACAATATTTGTAAATCAATGGCGAGTATAAACTAGCATTTAGTGTCGGTCAACAGTCTATTGTCATCGCTCTAGGAAACAAAGATCGATACCACGTCATGGTCAGACAACAAGTGACCCAACATGGAGAAATGGACTATCTGAACAACTGCAGTGATAGTCAAATCAGCACATTTGGATAATGATTTATACTTTTCTCTTTTCAATATACCGATTGCCTAGAGCAACAACACATTGTGGGTCAATATATTGTAAAGACCGATATAATGTATAGACCCATAAATTGTTGAGAATGATACAATGTAGGACCCACACATTGCATAGACCCGTGCATTGTATAGACCTTTAAATTTTATACAACCATACATTGTATACACCCATACATTGCAGAGGCCCATTCATTGTAGAGACCAATACATTGTATAGTACCAAACTGTGTAGAAACCCATACATTGTGAAAATCCATACATTGTAGAAATCCATAAATTATAGAGATCCGTACTTTCTAGAGACCCGTACATTGTAGAGACCATACATTGTAGAGACCAATACAATGTAGAGACCATACATTGTAGAGACCTATTCATTGTACAGACCCATACATTGAAGAGACCCATACATTGTAGAGATCCATACATTGATGAGACCAATCTGTATTTATGCTCTTAATCCTCGATATCTATAATTTCTAAACTCGGTAATTCTAATGTAATTTGAGTTTGTCATTCGAAGAACATGCTTAACCTAATATGTTATCTACCTAGTCCCTTTTGCCATTAAAGTATTTGGCTCTTACAACTTAACGTATAGACAAGTGTATATCTAAAGTACTTACGGACTTTTTCTCATACTAGTTTAGATTCAAATGGTTGAAGAAGATGGTGATATTGAGCAAGAACACCGCATGCGTACGTCGGACATTCGCCCATTAGGCACTGAACAGTCAATAAAAATCAAACTCTGGTGGGACATAATTCGTATAGAATTGCATTAAGAGTTATGCCCCTTTACAGTATAGCTAGCTGTAGTTAAGATTTAAATATGTGCCAAGTTTCAAGACATTGATTTTAGTTTATATAAAGATGTCACAAAATGTCATAGTGTTTACTATGTCCACATTGACACAGACGACGACTAGGATATAGCAATATTGGAGTTTTCTCCGGAAACACTAGACCTAAAAAACAATAAGGGTATACAAGGTTAATATTTAAGTAGAAATTGAGTTTCATGTTTTCAACACAAGAGTGTTAACCTTGGGGATTGTTGTAATCAGTTGGGGGTAATTTTCTCCAGTCTTATTTTCTTAAAAGACTTTCAAGGAGTGTAAAATAAGTTATTGTTAAAATCAAAGTATTGAAAGTACTGTAAGCTAGCAAAGCATGGTTGAATTTAGAAAATATTTCACGTGTTGGGTAGAAAACATTGTGGACAATGAAGAAATTGCTTGTTACAAGCAATTTCCTCATTCTCCACAATGTTTTCCAAAGTTGGTGTGTTTTCCTTGAGATGCTTAAAAAAGGGAATTGAATGGAAATAGGTTAAATAATATGCTTTTGACAGAGTTCTCTACAATTTGAAAAGAGTTTGCAATATTCCTGAAATACTTAAGAACTATTTTTATGGCGTAGACATTTAACGGATTTAGTGGTTAAGCCTCCAGTGGCAGTTTGCACTCGTTGAACTTTGAGACGACCTCAAAATTTTGTCTGTTAACTTAAGCTATCAAAGCTGACGCTTTGCTAGCTAAAAATACTTTTACAGATTATCTCTAACTATACTTCATTCACTAAAGAAATACAGTTATTAATGTGTTTACATATTTATACTGGTCAGTTCATTTAAAAGTAAACAATTTCTGTACTTTCTAGCCACACTCATCGCTTCAAAGTTGATTTGATTAAAGGAATTATCAATCGAATTAAGAACATTTACCTCTCAGTGTTTATCACAAGGGGAGTAATGCAAACATTTAACTCATCGTTTTGAGAATTTATTTTATAATATTTTTTCATGTTATATTTTTCTACCTAATTGACTGTCAATCAAAGAATCAATCGACCAATCAAATAATTCATTTAGACAAGAAAAGAATTTTTTATTCCGACATTTGCCCAGCATATTAGTTTGTTTTGCGACTTAAACGTTGTAACTACAACTTATTCAAGCTTTAGTTACAACGTTAAGGTCGCTAACCAACCATTTTGTTTTTTGTTGTTACATGTTGATATATATAGTTTGCTAATTACGCTGTTGAATATCGAAATTTAACCTCCTGTTGGAGTCAGTGGGCGTGGTTATCGGAGTCAAAGGGCGGGCCAGCGATCCGTCATTTATCACTCCTTATATTCATTTATTTGAAAACATACATCAAACAGTGATGATTGTTAAAGAAAATCGGCAATTTCCAGGCAATCAGAATCAACTAGACGGGGTAACCCTTATAGGTTTGATTAATAGCAGCGATTGTCTATGACGTAGTCAATATATGCGTTGCGTAAAACGTAGTTCACAAGTCCCCAAAGGCATGGTAAACATTTTAACATATCTTGGTTTGAAATAAAGTGAAGCTCGAAAACAATAAAAATCAAAGTGCTGAAAGCACTGTAAGCTAGCAAAGCATGGTTGAATTTAGAAAACTTTCCTTTGTTGGGTAGAAAACATTATGGACATTGAAGAAATTGCTTGTACAAGCAATTTCTTCATTGTCCACAATGTTTTCTAAAGCTTTTTTTTTCAAAATGCATAAAAGGCAAAATTGACTGGGAATGGGTTAAATAGCGTGCGTTTGACACAGTTTACTACAATTTGAATAGACTTTACAATATTCCTGAAATACATTAAGAACTACTTTTAATGGCGTAGGCATTTAATGGATTTAATGGTTAAGCCTCCAGCGAGTCAGCCCGATTAGCTCAGTTGGTAGAGCACTTGACTTCAAACCTCAAGATCACGGGTTCGAGCCCTGGGCTGACCATATCAACTAACAAACTAATTGTCTTTCGGATGAGACGTTAAACCGAGGCCCCGTGTGACGATGCTATCCATCGAGCACGTTAAAGAACCAGGCGGAGCTCTCAGCAGTTTCGTCCTGTATCCTTGCACTATCCCCCGTAACAACTAACCATCATCTGGGGGCGTCGCTCATATGGGCATGTGCTACGGTAGCGACGATAAATAAACGGAAATACACACACAGCCTCCAGTGGTAGTTTGCACTTATTGAACTTTGAGACGACCTCAAAATTTCGTCTGTTAACTTAAGCTATCAAAGCTGTCGCTTTGCTAGCTAAAAAGCGAACTGATTCCCTTTCAATTCGATTTTAAAGAGATGATTTGCTTGAGTATCCATATCATTTATAATAATATGAATTTAGAACAACCTTTGTTTGTCCTACCTTTTGGAAAGTGAGGCGTACACGTGCACAAGGTTGTTACTAATATTAGTAACAAATCTCTTAAACAATCGCTGCCATTATATCATTGTTTCGCAAATGGATAAATGAATAATTCTGTTATATATAAACGCATTTCAAATTTAGTTAAAGTTAGGTTATTAATTATATCAAATGGACGTTCACCTTCTGTAATACCACACTCAGGCGAAACACCATTTAAAAAGCCCGTTTTGCTCACCTGAGCACAACATGCTCATGGTGAGCTTTTGTGATCCCCTTTGTCCGTAGTGCGTCGTCCGTTGGAGGAAAGCAAGAGTTCTTTAAACATCTTCTCAGTAACCACGTGACCATTCTCAAAAATTGTTTGCGAATTTTGATCGACCCCGAAATATGGGCGTGGCAGTGCGGGAAGTTTTTGACTTTGAAATATTTAAACATCTTCTCCTCAGTAACCATTGGGCCAATCTTAACCTAACTTGGCATCAATATTCCTTGGGCGACCCTTCTCAAAAATATTTGCGAAATATTGATTAACCCCCCCCCCCCCAAAAAAAAAGTGATCGTGGCAATTTTTAACTTTGAAATCTTTAAACACCGTTACCTTGGTAACCATTCGGCCAATTTCAACAAAACTTTACATGATTGTTCCTTGTGTGGCCCATCTCATAAGTAGTTCGCGAAATTTTGATTGACACAGCAACTATTGGCGTGGACGGGCGGGGAGTTTTTGGGGTTTTTTTTACTTTGAAATCTTTAAACATCTTCTCAGTATCCACTGGGCCGAGTTCAACCAATATTCCTTGGGTGACCCTTCTTCAAACTTGTTAGCGAAATTAGTTAGATTGACCCCCAAATATGGATGTAGCAGGGCGGGGCTTATTTTGACTTTGAAATCTATAAACATCTTCTCCTCCAGAACCTGTGCTAAATTTCAATGAAATTTGGCATGATCATAGGCATTTATAATCTTCTCCACAAACCAAGAGCCAATCAATTACTTGAAATTCACTAAAGGAAATTAGGCTGAGGATGAAAAACACATATTGAGTATAAACGTGACAGATTATTCCCTCGTGTAATTGAACATGGGAATATTGGCATTCCCTAAGGGTTGAAATGTACTTCTTTAATGTGTCCAGTCAGTATGTTTCGACATAACTGTATACAGCAAAATGTCATTGATGGTTGTTGTTGTCGACCGGTCTGTCTTAGGTAACGGTCACAAATGAATAAATAACATCAGTTGATGATTGACTAAAACTAGCTAATAAATCCGCTAACTTGTGTATGTAGCTTATATATTATTATTGACATGTGATCTCTAGATCATTCTTCACGAAGAAATCGTTCATTGAATTGTGTATAGTATCAATATTGTTTGCATTTTCGCTTAATGAGTTCAGTTCATGTGAAAACAAAATTTGAAATGAAGCCTTTTTTCGTTGCTGTTGTATTTTGTTGTTGTTTACAATTTGGCGACTTCGTATTAAAGTGTTTCATTGAGAAAAAAGACTGTAGAAAGTTACCATCCTTTCTAATCGAGACTCTTTCCTTCGCCTACTTTTGAAAGATTTTTTTACACACGTAAACATGATATTCGTGTCTTTATTGGACCATAGAATGATGACACGTTCCCAAAAGTATAAATCATCATTTCTCGCCTCACTGTTTCAATGTCATTTTACCAATTTCCGAATCTTAACGCTAACACGCAACAACATTCAAGAGACTTAATCGAAGACATTCCTCTTAATATAGAAAAAAAAACTAAGATAAAAAAAATGGAGATAAAATGTGGGTTACATGAACAATAAAATCTTTTACTCACGTGTTTTATATCTCTGAATTTCGTAAAAGCGTAAAAATGCAAGATTGAGTTGTAATGATTTCTTTGGTTGATCGTGCAGGTCGGTGTGTCAAGTTAATATCAATTCTACAATGTAACAATGGCTCACTTTACAAGTCTGTGTACCAAGTTCATGGCAATTCTACAATATCAAATTGGCTCACCGAGCAGGTCTGTGTACCAAGTTCATATCAATTCTACAATGTTACCACGGCTCACCTTACTGGTCTACGTACTAAGTTCATTTCAATTCTGTGTTGTTTAAATGGCTCACCGTTCACGTCTGCGTACCAAGTTCAAATCAATTCTAAATGTTACAATGACTCGACTTACAGGTCTTTGTAACAAGCTCATATCAATTCTTTGTTGAAACAATGGCTCACTTTACAGGTCTATAAACCGAGTTCATATCAGTTCTGTGTTGCCTCATAGTGCAGGTCTAGGGGCCGAGTTTATATCTTTTCCGTGTTGTTACAATAGCTCTTGCTGGACCAGGTACTATGTTCATTTCAACCCTGTGTTTAATTATTGGTTAGTTTGATCGAAAGGGATTTAATTCCAGTTTTAACAGTATTTCTGTCATGTCGCGACGGTAAGAGCACCTAACCATGGATTCTTGGTATTTATCACACGAGTACTACCGGTACTTTCTTTCCGAGCCCAAAGCTGCTCAACCAACCTAGGTTTACGATTTTACACCTATTTGGGGGAGACAAATGTCGGAGAGGGTATTTGTCGCGTCCGGGGATCGAACCCGAGACCCCTTGATCAGAAATCTGACACGCTATCAACTGCACTATGGTCGCCAAGTTTGTACCAGAAGAGTGCTTCTTTTCTGAAGTGACAGCTGAGATGTGACCTAAGTGATATCAAAGTTAATGTTTTGTTGATCCTTAAAGAGGTTTTGGACTCTGGCGTGAAAATTCCTGTCTATCTTAACCATAAACCGTGGTCAAATAAGAGATAAGTGGAATGACCGACAAGTGCTATTGGTTTGGTAAAGGGTCTGTCTCCCGCTAATAAATAAGACTGAACTTTCATTATGTGACGGTCAGGCTCCTGTCCACAGATAGAACTGATCAATATCAGGATTAGGTCGTATTTGTACATCGCCCTGAAAACGGACAGGTCTGTGATAAAACCGGCTTTATTTACATGTTCATTTGTTTACATTCAATAATAGTATCGATTACGACTGTCATCTAAATAGTTTTAATAGTAATCTTGATTTTGGCTATCGCCATAATCCAAACTTATTTACAACGCAAAGCACGTCATAAGACCAAAGAAATGGTATTTAAAATGCATATCATCTAGGGGTAAATACACAAATATGTAAGTTTATACAGTTATCATATTAAATACGTTTTATAGTTTGAGAAGTGTTCTTTCTTTAATGCTTTCAGGTGGATTATCGAGAAATAACGGTAGACTATCATGTGATAAACTCACCGCCTATCCAGTGAAATTATCAAAAACTTATGCCCCGCTTACGTTTATTTTACCCTATCTGACGTTATCTAAGCAGAGCCTAATAAGTGACGTCATCACTATAGCGTTGCATAGCAGTCACGTGCAAATGACGCGCTTTAAGAAAATTTGTCATATAATTTGCGCATTTTGTCTAATTTTGCATTAAAGAAATAGAACAATCGCTTGTTTTTCAAGTAAGATCGATTTATATTTCATTGAGTGAACAACAAAAGCTATAGTTTCACTCGTGACTTCGTCACACGTTGAAATAAAGCTTTTGTTGTTCACTCAATGAAATATAAATTCATCTTACACTGAAACAAACGATTATCCTCTATGTATCTTATACATCCCGCCTCCAAAAAAAATAATAATAAAAAAGAAGAGAAAGATCGAAAATAGTAACACAAATTGAAAGTCATGCTTTGTTCAATTAATTTCGAAATTTAGTACTTAATAATTGCCACCCGAACTACACACAAAAAGCGGGTTCTATATATAAATCAAAGGGTTGGGTATCTCGTATGCGTTTAAGACCGAACCAGAGAAAGGGGTATGAACATTTAAGCCAATCTCTGATTTGTTTGTTACGCAGAATTTTGAATTTTATCATTTGATCTCAAATCTTAATTCGATTTTGATTCTCGTCAAAGAAAACGTTTTAGCTGTAAAACATATGTGCACAGTCTATTTTCCTAGAACTGTTTTATTGCATTTCATAAATGACTCGCTTTCTCGAAATTGTTTTATTTTATTTTGCTCATTTTGATTGATCTACTTTTTACAACTAGAATTATAAATAACAGTTTGTGTGGAACAAAAATACTTATAATGTTTTGTGCGATTCTTTGACAAAAATAAGGAAATCAACATATGAAGGTAAACCTAACTGCTTAAAACCTTTTTTTTTTCATCCTGTCACGTGATCAGACAATTATCCCTAAATGGGAGTATGTGTTATAAAAATGTCTGAGATTAATCAAAAGATTTCACGATATTAGCAGAGAATAACACGGAGATTATCTTTTAAGAATTAAGGGCCCAAATACATAGACACCAATGTTATTCTATACAAGTGATGGTTCTATATGTTCTATAAGTATTTAGAAGGAATGTTTGTCACGTAGATGTTCAGATATGTGCCGACTATATGTTGTCTCTTCAATCTATATACTTGTGTTTGTCACACAAAAAATCTGAAAGCAATCAAAGATCAAGTCTAGAGATCTACATTGAGCTAGAATATGTGTCACCAGAACAAATGATCTGATCATTTGTAACAGGAAAGCCACTTATCAAACACCAATCAGTATCAGACAAAACGTCAATCAGTAATTTTATATGTCTACTTTCCGAAAAAACATATATTCGAGATTCGTTTTCGAAGTGGTTTGTAATTCTCTCAAAATTGGAATGAAGCCAGAATACAGTGGTATTGCATGACTATACAATAAAAAAAATAGAAATAAACGACTACTTCATATAGCTAATAGATATGTTTAAAGAGTCCAATTATAGCTACGTTGATTAGTTTTTACCCATTCTCAGATAAAATAAGTTTATACTAGTCCTAGTGAAAGAAGTTTCAGAAGCCATTTTAAAGTGTGTTAAATTTGGGGAATGTGAACACAAAAAAAATGACAGAAAAGATTGTAAGAAAATGAGAAACCGATTGTTATAGGTGTTTTTTTCTCCCGTTTGAAACAATGTTCATAAAGCAATATTTCCTCGGTTCGCCAAAAGGAGGCATTCAGTTTAGTGAAAATCAACTGTTGAATTTATTGTCCTCAAACTAAATACACGGATGCATTTACATTCATTTTGTGTTTATTCAATCGGATTACCGTTATAGGCATTTAGTAAGAGCTCGCGAATCATGCAGCATCGAGAATTTGAAAGCGCCGTGTTTTGTGGTTTCTGTTTGAATAATAAATAGGTCAGTATTATATATAATTATTCATTTGTTTATTTACTGAATTAATCAATATTAATTCACTCCTAGTGGAGATTGATGAAATTGCATATAAACAATGGAACAAACACAATTTTTTAGAAATGGGGAAAACGCGTTCGTCTTTTTTCGTCATGAAATTACTTGTATCGACATCTTTGTGTCATTGTTTTACAATATTAGCCCAATGCGATGATTTGCAGGAATCAGAATTATCATGAATGTGGAAAGGCGAAAAGACGATCTCTTGAGTAAATCGTGAAAAAAATGAATCTGGGATTTAATCCGGCAGAGGAAATCGCATTCCAAAAGTAAATGCATTATAAAATAGAATGATTAACTTAATTCAGAAAATCTGTCAGAAACGAAAATTTTGACACCGGCCAGTCTGCACAGTCGGTCCAGGGTCCATATTTATATAACTATAGATAATGAAGTAAACCTGCATGGCAAAGTGTACCGACAGATGTACTAGATTTCTTGGAAAGTTAAAAGTCCAGAACACTCAAATGAAATGATTTTGATTACTATTTTTTTTCTTATATTCAAAGTTGTTCTAAATGCTCAGGGAGAACAGATACGTATTTAATGTTGTGTTTACACAATGAAATGACTTAATTCTTTGTTTTGATTTTCATTAGCCAAGAATTCCTTTATATCAAGAACAGATGTCCGATGGTTTTATATAAAATAAACACTATAAAATCCTAGGGCGGTTAGAATTCCAGGTTTGACATATTTACAATTTATTTAAGAGATGCAAATAACTACACGTATTACAATCCCATTTTATCTTAACAAAGTCTTGACGAGACTACTCAAGAAGTGTCCCGAATGGATTGATCGAAAGTTGAAAATATATGCTAATCAATCAAGCAGAATCTGGCCGAACCCGGCTAGCTCAGACGTTAACGCGCCTTGCTGTCAATCCTGGGATCGTGAGTTCGAAAACCATTCCTCATGACATGTCACGATAGTCGTCTCGACAAGTTTCATTTCTCTCACCAGCGGATGATCGATAAATCGTGAGCCTATGTGAGATGAGAGCTGGTGGCTTGAACAGAACGTTTTGGCTGTTCAGGTGTGAGAAGAGACAGGAAAAGCATGTTAGCTGTACCAGTCGCTGACATATAACACAAATAATGTTTAAAGCGAAGTTAAACCTCAAACGGTAATCAATCAGAATGAGACTTGTAGAATCAGAGATGGAGTACCTTAAGAGACAAAAATTAAAGAATCTCGATGTTCGAAAAATGTTTAAATGTAAAACAAATGTTATTGATTCCTTAAAACTTTTCTCTACAACTGTCAGAATCAGTGTAAGGAAAGGCTATTTAATGAAAATCCATATTTATCGTGTGAAATAGAAGTTAAAACTTGACAGTTTCACATTGTGTATCGTGATACGTGCTATTCTACTTCCGTTTGGTGATTACATGCTATTGTAATTCCGTCGCCTTAACAGTTTACATATTGCCTGACTTTGTGATAAATCAAAAATTTGTAACAAGACACGATGTGGCATCGGAGTTAAAATAGTATGTAATCATGGGACGGAAGTAAAATAGCGTTTTACGATATACGTACACCGTTTAATATCACACAATCAACCCAAAGAGCCTCCAAAACAGTTTTATTCAAGATGGTGTCGAGTTTCGCTGCCTTACTTGGACGAAATATACATGCTGTGAACCCATTCCAACACAATCACTCTTTTTACGCACCTCAAGAAAAAAACATTGGAAAAATATGTTGTCAACGAAAAAAATGCAAGTAGCAAGCAAATTTCTTTAATATCTATAAGTTTTCTTCCTAAACGAAAACTATTTTTTTCTTTTTTTTTCCCAACCATCTTTAAAACTGGCCCCTAAAACTTCTTTGAATTGTACTAATCTGGTAATGGGTTAAGGGGCGTAGCTTTGGTGTTTGAATTACTTCGATTCACGTCAGATACACGTCTAATACGATCGCATTTTGTTCTTTTCTGTGAAATCAAAAAGAAATGTCAGATAGTGGCGATGTAAAATACGCGTCAACATAACATCTTTATGCCGTGTCTGTTAACGTGAATATTGTCCGGCTCACTTTGAAATATAACAAACAATTTTCGGTGAGTAATCTTTGTTATACTGATTTTCGTTTGATCTATAAACCTCTGAATTAACGGATCGTGAATGTCAATTAAAGAATCAATCGACTGATCAAATTATTCATTGAGATCGAAGCTCCGGAGAGAGTGTATTTGTCCAGCGGTCCGTCAATTGTTATTTGGAATTCTATTCTTTGTGAGTCTGTAGTTTACAGTCTGTATAGCCGCCGTCATAGCGCAGTCGGTAGAGCGTCAGACCCCAAATCTTCAATCATGGGATGTCATGGGTTCGATCCCCGGCGGCGGCACATATCTTCCGACATTTGTGTGAAAAAATACCAGGAATCCATTGCTCCAGCCGCCGCGATATGACTTAAATACTATTGAAAGCGGTGTTAAACCCGCTTAAAAACAAAAAAGTTACAGTTTGTAAGTTGTAAGACTTGAAGAAGGAGGAAAGGTTTGTGTAAAGTCACCCTCCAGAGTCAAGAGAGTGGGTTTGGTGCCTTACAAGAAGTACAAATTAAACTATCTATAATGGACATAGATATAATAGATATAATGATTTGAAATAATGTAGATACTTTGCAGTTTAATAAACTCCTTATACGACTCGTTGGACATCATTCAAAGCCCGTAATAAGTCGTAACCTGAAACTCTTTAACTATTGAAATCATGATGAATTAAAATGTAAACACAAACAAACAACGGCCAAAAGACGCATGCGAAGCTCCGAATACTTTTATATAAACGCCGAATTCAAAATGCCATAAAATCGTGATGAAGCTTTTTACATGCGAAGCTTCGTATGTAAGGATTTCTACGGAAACCCTAAAGTGACAATCCAGACTCATTTTATAAATATGCAAATTATCAAAATTATTTCGTAATTTCGAAATGCATCGTGAAATGACGGGCATTTTTCCTGAATAGTACCTCCTCTCTGTGGCCTAACGTACTTGACAACTAAAATCAGCGCCAAATACTGCTCTCCTCGTAACTTTTGGTTTGCAGCATGTTGGTGGGTTTTACTCCAAAGCTTATATATTTTTTATCTCGATGAAAATAAGCTCTGGAATGAAAAGAACTAGCCATGTGTGAGACCCCGTGTGGTTAAACGAGATATAAGAATAACCCACTACAGGCTTACCCCTGTCAATTCTGCCATTTAATCTGGCGTAACAAACGTGACAACTGGCTTGTCGTAAGAGGCGACAAAAAGGTCTTAATTTATTATTTTTTGTTTCATTCCTCATTTATCAATTTAAAAATATGCCTGTAAGTTTACTTTTATGAGAAAATAATTTTAAACGACTCAGTCCTTTACACTGTGAAAAATACTATACTATAGTTTAAAATTTTTAATCCTTGCGGCATCTTTGTCCGTAGACACACAGTATTGGTCGTTCTAAAATCATTCTAATATATAAGGTTTGTTCGAATGGAATTTTTGATGCTATGTGCAATTATTTTCTCAAAAAGGTCCGAGTCAATGCCACATGACATTAACTATAACAAACACATCCATAAGTGGTGAAAAGAATCAAAGATGAAGGTTGGTCATTTGATTGAAAGTTGATTGGATGCTTGATTGAATCTCCTACACTTTAACCCCGGGCCAAATAGGAAATCGTTGTAGAATACAAACAATGTCTTCATGTAATCAGTTCTTTAGCACACAGCTGGTTCGGGGGATTAATTGATATTTCTCTAGAAAATGGAAGAACGTTAACCTTCATATTAACTGGGGTCTTCTCTCGCCATTGTATGCAGTTCTGAATTATTAAAACGTTTGGAAATTCCTTTTCTATTTAATGTGCATGTCTCCTGAAAAACTCCACGTGACATCAGAATTTCTCTATTCGGATCTTATAAAAAAAACTTACATTTCCTTCTTTTCTACCAGATATATTTTCATTAAGATATGAAAACGTGTGTTTCTTATCTTTTAGTTTACTCTCGAATTTGTTTCGTTCGTTTAAATATTTTTTCTGCAATCTTTTACATTTCTCAAAAGGGAAATTGAAAAACAAAATATGTTGTTAGCTTCAGCTGAATTTTTGATCAGGTAGAGAAGTCAGTATCTGGGAAAATGTGTCTCCAGTTTTCTGTATTTTGAATTCCCGGTGGATGATATTCTAGAGATTTTCACGTTAACACCAGAGAGTTGCGTGACAGTTATCATAATTATCATACGACAAAACAGACGACAAAATTGACTGAACTATTTCAACATATTGAACGGATATCATTACATACTTTACAGCTGTTCATCTCCATATCATGAATATTTGCTCAATACATATAAAAAAAACATTACTAGAGATTTGCAGAAAATTTTGACTTTGATCGAACTGAAATAATTTGGTTGTATCAAATTTATTTTTGAGATCGTTCGCCTCTATAATGCTTCTACTACAAATTACCCCAACCTTTTTATTTCATTTTCGCTGCCTGGATTTAACAGATCAATAAATATTCTGGTTGAGGCTTTAAAGGTTGGTAATTTCTGATTGGCTGCAATATTTTTGATATATTTTTGAAAATATTTTTCCCACAAATTTGTTGAAAACATGGATTATTGGGTATGTCTGATAGTATATATATCTCGAAGGTATCAAACGAGATGACGAGAACATATGTGAGAGGAAACCTTTAACCACTTTTCTCTGAATCCAGTTGACTAGAATGGACAAGTTATAAAAAACCAACCAAGACTCGCTATAGTATATTTTACAAATTGAACTTATTTTCCAGACGATCGTTCACAAATATCATAGATAAATAACATGACATTAGACTGAATATTATACCAGAAAATGTTTCCACTGAAGGCAAAAACTGTTGACAGAGACAGTGAGAAAATATGCAGCCAGTCCGGATCGCAAACCCGTGACCTGTCGCTTTCAGGGCATAATCCTATGGAACAAAGAGTGTTTTTGCATATCTTCTATTTTAATCTTCATTTATTTGGAGTAAATAAAGATAATAATAACAATATGTTACACAGATGAGAATTGATTTCTTTGCTCAAGTGAAGTACAGACACCGTCTGTCCCTTAAAATATTCTAATCTGCCGAGATTCTTTTCGAGGATTTGAAATGCTTTTGAAAATTGGCAATTTTCTACAGAGACAGACTATTGATGTTGCTTTTTTTATACAGAAACGCTATCGAATGACTCAGGTTTATAAATATTCGAGTGTAAAATATATCAATGGAATATTGATCTCCCTTTATTTCTTATGATTTGATATCATCAAGATTTATAGCATAAGAAGATGTCAAATAATTCAAGAATTTTGAGTTAGAGACATTTGCGGATGTAATCTCCGCAAAATTCAACATAGTTTCGCACTACAGCTTTTGTTCTTGGTGCTATGAAAAATCATAACCTAATCTCAACTAAAATTGAACTGACTGATAAACAGTTTAAAAGATCATAAATTGATAAACAAACTTGACATTTTTTATAAACCATACAGTTCTGCTTACAAAAGATTACAACCACAGATATTATAACATGTGTTCGTCTCCCGTTTTATATTTGCGATCCAATCAACCAGAATTATACACGAACAAGCTTGAATATGCACAACCAATCACATGAACGATAGCTCATGTATGATGCCACAAACAAGGAATAAGAAAAGCCACTAAATGATGATTGATTTTGTTACATTGTTACCTTGGGTGTATTTCAGCAAACGTTGCGTACATAGATTCTGCAGCTCGTTGTTGAGAACATTTGTCCTAAAATATGTTGAAATCCAACCATAAAAGTGGGAATTAGTCTCTGGCTAAGGCCAATGTAGTTATTTACGTAAGAGTTTGAACAACCTTGTCCTTTAGAGTAACGTATGACACTAGTTCACGTCATATAGAATTATCTTGACAATAAGGATTGTTCCTTTCGATATTGGGCCTGATCCGTCGAGAAACACACGAAAAGGGGCCTTATGAAAATTTAATTGAAAAGAATCTTAATTAATGTTATAAAGTCCACAGATGTCATTGGGTTGTCTTCATACTCGCACGGAATGATTATGCTTTTTTAAGGATAGTTCCCTTCTGAATTGGGTCAGATTCATCAAGTAACATGGGAAAAGGGACTGTATGAAAATTTATTTATAACATCCCTGTTAACGTAATAAAGCCCACAGCTATGATCAGATTTGAAAATTTCAAAGAATGATTGTAAGGTCATAACAATCATTCTTTTCAAAATTGGGCTTGAACTAGAGAAACATGAGAAAAGGGGGCCTTAATTTTTTTTTTTTTTTTTTTTTTTTTTTTTTTTTTAGGGGAGGGGGTGAGGGGGTGTTACTGTTGAAGAGAACTAATAAATTGATTTATTATTTTTAATGGTTTTACATCAAGAATGGAATGTATTGTATACATTATTGCTTCTAATTGATGGTTAAAAAGGACAGTAGAAATTGCTGCCATTACTGAAAGAGTTCGATACAAACTAGATGGTTGTCCAAGGACATCTGCTGTCGAGACTGCAAAGTTTTGTAGGTATCATGCTCCGGACAAGCACAATTTTAGTGTTTGACCTTGAGCTTTGAGCTTAACTTGAAGCTATCCAAAAAAGTTTTTTCAAATGGCACATCTACTCATGATAGAGAATGATTGTGCCAATTTATTTTGAAATCCATCCAAAATTGTAGGAGAAATGCTCTTGACAATCACAATTTTAGTGTATGACCTTGAAATGTGACCTTGACATTAGAACTATCCCAAAACTCCTTTCCAATGGCGCATCTACTCATGATGGAGAATAATTGTGCCAAGTTATTTTGAAATCCATCCGTAAATGTAGGAGTAATTGTCCGGACAAATTCGGACGGACTGGCTGACGGACGGACGGACTAATTAACGGACTAACTAACGCACTAACGCACATACACCTTCTTGTCATAGTGACAACTATGTCTCGCTCACCGCTCGACAAAAAGAAATAATAATTTAGGCCGACATTTTTGGGTCCCGGTCTTCAAATAAAGACCAATCCATATTTCGTATTTGGTGACATACACGTACCAATTATCAGACGACAAACTTTTGATTTGTAAAAATTAAAGAAGATGAAGATGATATTTCATTCTGGGTTACAAGTTGTAAAGATGTCACTATGATCATGTAACAAGCAGTATCTCTTTTTCTTGGTGTATCATGGTAAAGGTCGTTTAAACGAGAGACTGGATAGTTAATTTGGAAATACGAATACTTCTTTCTGTTCTCACTCTACATATTTATTTATCTATAAATTACACCACGCTAGAGCATAGTAAAGAACACATTAATACATGTTCGTATATTTCTCAATTAACAAGATAAAAGTAATTTTGAGTAAACGACAGATTTTCATTTTTGGAGATAACCTACTAATATGAAAAAGAAAAAGAACTGTATGCTTTGAAAAGTAAAATTTGAAAATTTCTATATATTTTTTGTAAATCAACATTTATTTTATCTCGTTTCGAGACAGAGTTCTAGATTTTATATATAGAAAAGTCCGCCCGAGAGAATAAATTAATCAAGAAAACTGTCTCCGTACCAAGTCGCTATTTCATTTACTAATAAATGAAACTGAGGTCACCGTTCCTGAAGAAAATAATCTGTTTCCTGGATGGTTTAACGTTCAACTCTCGTATTATTGAAATAGGGATAGTGGCTATCCCATACTTAGTTATCCAAAAATCTACTGATCACATTTGGTGGAAAAAAGAATAAAGTTACTTTCTTTATTGTCGAGGGTTACTATAAAATGCAAAATACTATAGAAAAAAAGCTTCGAAAACAAAACAACAACAACAAAAAACTTCCAGCAAAGGATTTGTGACCCTTTCAACCCTACTCAGATTTGGTTGACGGCAAAGTCTGATCATGGCTAAATAAATTCGTTCGTTTCTTTATCATTTTCTTACACAAGAAATGTACGTATCAAACCGTCGTATATAACACAATCTGGCTAGACATACAGCTTTTCGCTTTCACCTAATAAAATTCAGCGCGGTAGTTTTTAGTTGAAATGCAAAACACTTTCAACTTAGATATAACAGTCTTGGTTCCCGAAGAACACACCAAATGATCACTTAGATATGAATACACGCAGAACTACTGTACTTTTCATGTTATCTTGTTGTTGTTGATTGATTGCATGGAGTTTTATATCTCTTTTCACAGTATTTCAATCACATCGCGGCGGATGGAGCACCTAATTATGGATTACTGGTATTTCTCACACCAGTGCTACATCCTTTCCGAGCATTTATTTGCTCATTCCACTTAGGTTTACGATTATCCACCCATTAGTGAGAGATAATGTCGGGAAAGATACGTGCGGCGACCGGGGATCGAACGCTAGACCCCATGATTAGGATTACGACGCGCTACCAATTGCGATTTAGCTGCGGCCCAATCTTGCTGTGGGCAATCCGGTTAGCGGAACCGAAAGGAGTATTAATTTGTCACGTTATATTGTGATTTGGTGTTATCTGATTTGGAAATCAATGGATCCCTTATTTGGTAGCCACGTGACCAACTCTTCAAATTATAGTCGAAAAGCTTCGTTAAAACGTAGTTTCACTATCTAAACGACCTTATTACAGACTTTAAGATCAAAGTACGTAGAGCGTTGAAGGAGAAAAGTTCTGTCAGAAAGCTTTCCAGTTGGCCTTTTTACAACACAGTTTACATTGACTTAACACAATCTATACTCAAATGAAAAAGAAACTACTGTTCAACACCAGAGAAGCGCAACCCAGAATACCTTTTTTTCAAATCAAACATAAGTCAATATTTCTCGATTATCCTTAATAAAGACCAAGTTCTTTTAATTTAAGCATACTTTACCGGGTACTTTCGTTCTGAAGTTACACTGTCATTATCTTTATATGCAGAGCAAAAGTAGACGCATGCTTGATCCGTCTTTATGTATGTCAGACCATTTCTTGTTAACACACCTATTCTTATATGAGCAGATTAGGATAATACACAGAGAATTCTTCGTCATGTGACTTTTTGTGAGGTCTTGTAGGGGGCATAAAGAGAAAGTTCTTGTGAAAGGAATCCAGCTGTATTTTTGCGTTAGGTTTTAATGGATTTTTAACATAATCTTTGTTGGCAAATTACCTTGTGTACATGATAGATGGGTTTATTTTTTGCCAATTAAGATATATCTGTTTTTTTATAATCCAAGATTTTTTGCATTTCGAATAAGATTTGAATACAATTTTCATAGTTGTTATTGGTCATAATATTTCATTAGGATTTTTGTTATATAATGTTTTATTAGACAAAAGCAGGACTGGATGGCAAAATACTTGTGACTGCAACTCCTGCTTGATATTTTGATGAATATTTATTTAAATCTCTCTAGAAAGTCGAAATTGGGGCCCTATAATAGAGTTAAATATGAGGACAACAGTTTTGTTACCAATATCACCCGATGTTTCTGGAACAAACTTCACAGTAGTGAGGTTGTTACCTGCAACTACTTTCAATTTCAACCAGTCTAAAGTTGTTTCGACCGGTAATGGATTAAAATATATAATCCACATTCCCCCTTTTTAAAAATAAGCTATTATCTCCCATATCCAAGAGCAGTAACCAATTAGAAAAAAACTCTAGTTTCTGCCACGTTCTGACATCCTTGCATCTCCTTGATCTTATTTTAGAACTGGAAAGGGGAATACTTCTTCTAACTATACAATCCCAGTTTACAGGAAATAAGTAAATGGTGAATTCTGAGTTACCACAGTATTCCTTGAAAATTGGTTGTAAATCAGTCTATACATATAAAGATACACAAAAAACCTTGAAGTCTTAGAAACTAACTGTCGACTTAATACCCCTTAACATACTCCACTCTACTCGGACTATTGTAATAAATCTGCCATTCAAGAATGGCGATTTTAAAAAAAGGATTTAAAAGGTTTTTTCATGGGTTTAGTTTAATCAAAGAAATTAATTTCTAGAGCACAAATTTTGTAAATCAATTATAAATAAGACAGAAAATATCTTATTCAAAATTATTCGGATAAGAGAGGAAGTAGAAAATGTAAGAATGAAACAGGTGCAGTTTGATGTATCCGAAACTCTCCGCTCTCTTTATATGTGTGTAGAATACTATCTGCTTTCGGTCGACGAGTTTGTTAAACCTTGATCGAGAATATTATGAACTGCCATTGATTTCGTATAATACCATTTGAATTAATTTTCGAAAGCTTTAACCCTTATCTTTTATTTTCAAATACAGTTGTTATATGTGAGTCAGGATCAATACATGCATTTTTTCTCATATGGCAGCGATATTGACATTTAACTGCGACTAGTTATACATACATACGATATAACTGGTCAAGATATGCAGGTCTCATTGGGCGTCTCGAAATTTGCCTTGAAAATGCAACCAAAGTCTTGTTTACGACTGAGATTTTGTTAAGACATATCGTCACTAGGCGACACAAAAATGTCGTTACTACACCTTAGCTCAAGCTTTGGTAAGGAGATTTTGGTCGCTCGTCGACAATATGCCATTGACCTCTTGCTGCACAAGTACGGTTGCTGACCTAGTCCACAATATCTCGTTTATCTTAGGGAATGTAATGTTCACAAACATATTGCGTTTGGATTAATCTTGGAGAAACGAAAACAATGTGTAGCGAAAGATTCAATTGACAGTGATTGAATTGCCTTTTCAATCTCTAACTTGATTTATTTACGATTCGATACAAATTTTCTTGTCTTGTAGCCGTAAGAAAAAGTAATCTTTCGTTAGCAGAAAGATTTTTTAACTGCCAATAGTTTTTTTTTTTTTTTTTTTTTTTGATAATTAGTAAAGGTCAAGGTGAGTGACAAGATCATCCCAGCATCGATCAGAAATAGCAATTTATCACAATTATTGCCTTACAAAGTCATATACCATCAACTTTAATAAAACTTCACTTTTCTCCGTCTTTTACTTTGAAACGTAAATATTGTGAACGTTTATATTTGAATGAAATGTATACGATGTTCATTATTGTACATAATTGACTGATGTACAATAGTTAACATCGTATACATTTCATTCAAATATAGATGTTCACAATAGTCCATAATGTACAATAATAAACATCGTATACATTTCATTCAAATATAACCGTTCACGATATAAACGTTTTATGGCCAGGAAAATGACGGTTAATGATATGTTTTATGAAAAAGGGAAGAGAGCAAAAGGCGGAGAAAGGTGCGAAATAAACTTATGATTACCATTTACGAAGACAGTCAATTCCTATTTGTACTACTTACGTCTCCATTTCTCATTTCAGGTACATTTATTGCCGGGTTAACAGTGCTTTGTGGCAGCGTTATTCGTTTTAAATACGTCAGTAAACAGAAGGTTATTTGGTCCAACACATGGGTCGCCCTTCTACAGTTTATCACAGCATTCCTGTTTTTGTTAGGCTGGATTTGGAGTATTGTTTGGGGTGTAGCTTTTATTACAATATCAAGTAAGTTCGTGCTTTCCCACACAACTAAACTATCCATACTGTAGCGATCGCTGTAGAAAAAATATCCAGATTTTGGTCTTCAACGAAAATATTTTTCTTATGACCCGCACAAAGACTATGGCATATTGTTTTGCCATTGTCCGTCTGCCTATTCTTATAACTGTCTATCAGGTCGTTCGATTTATGGATTTAATTGACCTTGCCCTATAACCTTGATCTTCTGGTAAGTTCAATATAATGTAACAATCTTATACATTCGGGAAATAAACCGTTTCATAAATGCATTTTGTTTCGGTGTAGATTCAAATCTTATGAGAGATGTTGTCATTTTTCTTATTGCATGAACAATATACACAAACTTGGCAAGGATCACGAGAAGAAATAGAGCCGTAAATGTCATGAATAAACACAAAATGGTTAACAGGAAAATAGATGTAGCTGAGTGTTAGTGATTTGACAAAACAAAATCCGAAGTGTAAGTTACAGACACGCTGTCTTCAGTATTTGTATTTCTATATTAATAAAACTGTTAACATATGCTTCGTTGACTGATATTTCTTTTAAGACGATGGGTATCTTTAAGCTATAATTATGAATAAAACATTCACTCGGTATGTGTGCTCACAATTTGACTCACATTTGGAGTTTCGATGCTCTAAAATTTTAGAAATAGTACATTTAAACAATTTCTCGCAATGAAGTGAAAAACTGGGAAAATTATTAAAGTAAAAACGTGTTGCATAATTCTGTCTCCCTACTCTGTCGGAGACATATTGTTGTTGACCGTGGCGTGTGCCTGTCTCTGTGTCTGTTTGTCCGTCCGTCAACATTTTCTTGTCCGTACAAATGTTCGTAAACCATTGAGCCTATTTTGATGAAATTTCACATACTTATTCATTGGTACCTCTAGTTGTGCACGACATTTTTGATAGAGCCGCCATTTTACAAATGGCGGCGACTTAGATATGGCTGCTAATTGACTTAGTAAATCGCCATTTTCTTGTCTGGACGAATGCTCTTTTCAAATAAGGCCACACACTTGTGTAAGTATCATCTGCAGCTATTAAGGACACCTTTCTGTTTTCAAAATGGCAGCCGATCAATTTGCCCCCATTTTAGTCTTTAAATCGACATTGTTCAATATCATCTGTAGTTGCACTTTTTTTCCCTTTCCCTCACTTGGAAATGGCCGCCTTTTTCAAATGGCCGCTATTTCACTTCATCTATCTACCCAATATGTTTTTTTTAAACAGTTTCTAGTTGTTTGTTAATTTCCTTGGCCCAGAAATGTTGATGTGCGTTCTAACAAAGCCTGTCTTAAAATTTATATTTTCATCTTGAGGTTATTTTTTTAAAGGTTTATTGATACAAGACCTCGAAATGGCAACAACAACAATTAAACTAGGGGCACTTGACGGCAATCGCTCCACGGGCCTAAATGCACTGATTTAGCAAATGAAGTTTTCAGGAATTCAATATAAACTGAATCATCTTTGACATGTCCGGTATATCTAGTCACTAAAATCACTGAAATAGTACATTTTTTCTTGTTTTACAAAGTCAAGTCAAATCATGAAGAATTCATTTACTAAGTCAGGTGAAAAGGTATGACCAAAATTTTCACTGTATACTACATGTGGACATAAACTACCCCATCGAAAAGCAATGTTTTTTCATCCTTTCAAATTCATTGAAGAAATTTGATAAAGGGTCTCCAAAGGATAATTTGGTTGAAATCAATCATCTGGTTTTCTGGTTTCTGAAAAATATATTCAAAAAAATCATTATACCATTCTAAACCGATCTAAATTCTCCGAATCTTATAAGGGGTCTCCAAAGGATCATTTATGTGAACTTTGGTTGAATTCTGTTCTAAGGAGAAGATTGTCTTTTTTTTTAAAAAAAGATTACGGACAGACGGACGCACAACGGATAACACGTCATGACAATAGCTCACTGGCTTTCAGCTAGTGGAACTTAAAACAAGAAATATTAACGTCTGCTATTCGTGATAATAGTTAATCTACGAATTCTTAGATATATTGTGTAAAACTGGGCAAGTACGAAAGAACTATTTTATGTTTAATTGACTTATAAATCTTTCTATCAAAAATGTAAAGCTTTATTTGACACACGCGCGCGTGTTGTCCGTGCAATAAAACATTCTATGAATAGCGCTTGGTTTGCGTAATCAGCGAACAATACCACAATGTTAATCTAATCTATGTAATACAATATTTCTTGAGAATAATTTCCTTTCTATATAATTATATCTTGCCGGAGTGAGAAGTCATGTCCCGATTGTTTTATATCCTTCTTCCAAAATTACTGCAGACACTGGAAATATGTCCTTGACCTTGCTCGAGAAGTGCAAGCTACTATATTAATTTTGCATAGAATGTAATAGGGCATTGTTTCTTTCATAGAAGTTGTGCCATACTATAGACTTGTGTTAACCTCGTCTTATATAGAGAATTTTCTCAGTTTGATGTAATTTCGTTTTCTGAAACGTGGCTTGATACAGATTGTCCAACAACAAACCTCCTTTTCCCAAATTTTCATCGTCCTGAACGCCATGATCGTGAACATAACTCCTATGGTGGGGTTATTGTTTATATAAAAAACAATCTATCATTTGTTAGAAGGCATGACCTCGAAATTGACGCATTAGAATGTGTTTGGATACATCTTAAATTAAGTAATAACAAAAATCTATTGTACGGTGCTTTCTATAGGCCACCTAATTCAATATCGGAATATATTACCTTAATCGAAGATTCTATCCATCGTGCAATTGATACGAATATCTCAGATGTTGTTATAACAGGTGACTTTAATTGGAACCAGATGATCCCAAGCTACTATAATAAAGTAAATTCCATTTGTACACAGTTTAGCTTATCACAGTGCATAAACGAACCTACTAACTTTACGGAAAGTTCTTCATCCTTAATTGATCTTGTATTAGTGACGAATAAAAATTCAGTACTTGTATCAGGCGTAGGCGAACCATGTCTTGAAAACTCCGTTAGATATCATTGTCCTGTATTTGCTTTATTTAATTTTATAAAACCAAGACATGAATCTTTCAAACGAACTATTTGGAGGTATGATGAAGGTCGATACGATGAACTAAGACTTTCTTTGCTGAATTTTGATTGGGACTCAGTAGTTAATGCCGATATTGATACATATGTCAGTAATCTAACAAAAATATTATTACAAAAAGCATCATTATTTATCCCAAACAAGGTTGTAACCATTAAACCTTATGAACCTCCTTGGATCACGAATGAAATTAAACAAAAAATAAGACAAAGAAAACGATTGTATAAAAAGGCTAAACAAACGCACGACGAATACCACTGGAACAGATTTAAAATGTTGAGAAATGAAATTATCTCCCTCATACGTCAAAGAAAAGACGACCATTATCAAAAATTGGCATCAAATTTAAATTCTGGAACTATATCATCTCGTGATTGGTGGAAAACCATAAGACAATTTTTAAACGTGAATCAAACACCTAATTCGGACATACCCCCTCTCTTTGATGAAAATAACGATTCTTTAATCTTAGAAGGTCATGATAAAGCAAATTTATTAAATTCTTTTTTTGCAAGCCAATCAAACATTCACGACTCCGGTCAATCTTTACCATCAGAATATTTTCAAACTAACCCATCTACCCTAGATTTTATTGAAGTGTCTGTTGACGAAGTTTACAATATCCTAAAGAACTTGAATATAGGTAAAACGTCTGGTCCAGACGGAATTCATAACAGGATTTTAAGAGAAGGGGCCTTTCAACTTGCTAAACCGCTCTGCGACCTTTTTAACACATCTTTAAATATATGTAGAATGCCTTCAATTTGGAAAATATCAAATGTGTGTCCTATTTTTAAAAGCGGTGACCCATCCATGCCGTCAAACTACAGACCCGTTTCACTTCTAAACACCGTTGAAAAAGTTTTCGAGAAAATTATTTACAATCACGTGTTTTCTCATCTGTCGCAGTGTAATTTTTTCACTCAATATCAGTCCGGTTTTTTACCACGTGACTCTACAGTAAATCAAATTGTGTCTCTTTATCATAATATTTGCAGAGCTTTAGATAATGGGAATGAATTCAGAATAATTTTCTTTGACATTAGTAAAGCCTTTGATAAGGTTTGGCACAAGGGGCTTTTATTCAAACTCTACCATGCAGGGATTACTGGTAGACTTTTAGACTGGTTTTCTGATTATCTCACAAACGGACAGCAAAGAGTTGTTATTAATGGAAATGTCTCCGAATTGTCGGTTATAAAATCTGGAGTACCGCAGGGGTCTATTTTAGGTCCCTTACTTTTTTTAGTATACATAAATGACATAGTTGATAATTTGGAGTCAAACATAAGTCTTTTTGCTGATGATACTAGTTTATCTTTAGAAATTGATAATCCTGATATATGTGGCGTGAAATTACAGTCAGATATAGATAAAATTTCTGACTGGGCACGAAAATGGTTGGTCAAATTTAACCCTCTTAAATCAGAAGAATTAGTTATATCGCGAAAAATTAATAAACCCTCTCATCCAGATCTTTTTATGTCAAACACAATTATACCAAGTGTTAAAAATCACAAGCATCTCGGTATATTCATTTCTGACGATGGTTCCTGGGATTGCCACATCAAAAGTTCAACAGCCAAAGCTTGGACTAGGTTAAACATAATGCGTACCCTAAAAACTCGATTAGATAGAAAAACCCTACAGACTATTTATTTCTCTTTTATACGCCCGCTAATTGAATATGCAGACATTGTCTGGGATAATTGTCCAAAACATCTAAAAGATCAAATCGATAAGATCCAAATTGAGGCAGCTAGGGTTGTAACTGGCTGTACAAAATTAGCTTCTATTTCGGATCTCTCCATAGAGTCGGGATGGGAATCTCTTCAAGAAAGAAGGAGAAAACATAAATTAATCCTATATTTCAAAATGGTCAAAGGGCTTTGTCCAAATACCCTGTGTTCATTGGTTCCTCAAAGTGTTGGAAGCACATCCTCATACAGCCTTAGGGGATCTCAGAATTATAGAATACCTGCAAGCAGAACAGAGCTTTACAAGAGATCGTTTATCCCTTCAGTAATAGATGAATGGAATAAATTATCAATTGAAATAAGGAACCAAAATTCCGTATCTTGTTTCAAAAACTATTTAGATAGGAGCAAGCCTGTTCCTAATAAGTTGTACTTTATTGGAGAAAGGAAGCTTCAGGTTATACATACACGTATCAGGAATAAATGTAGTTCCCTCAATCATGACCTCTTCAGTAAGAATATTTGTGAAGACCCTATTTGTGCTTGTGGAAGTATTGAGACGAGCGAACATTATTTCCTTGAATGTAGTCATTACGCTAATATCAGAAATGTACTTCTTAGGTCATTACAAAATATGGGTAATATTGATATCGATGCTCTTCTGTTTGGAAAAGATAATTTAACTTACAGAGAAAATGAAAAAACTTTCCTTGAAGTACAGAAATACATTAGGAACAGTAAGCGTTTTCAGGTCTAATTCTGACTAGATTCGCCACGCGTTAGAGCAGATCAGTATATTATGTATGTAGTCTATTATATAGTCATCAAATACTCATGTACCAGCACTCACGGAACACCCCTCTTCTTACCATTACCGTTACTTCTCAATTATTTATGTTTTATCTTCGAACCTATAAACATTTCTTATTTCTAAAGAGCCTTTCTGTGCCCAGTATTAATTTCTCCTCTCTCTCTCTCTCCTCTCTCTCTCTCTCTCTCTTTCTCTCTCTCTTTCTCTCTCTCTCTCTCTCTCACTCTCTCACGTTTAACCAAAAATATACATTGTACTTAGTTTATAAGTTATTGTACACCGCCTGATTGATCATCAAGGAGAAGAACATAATAAGCATTGCTTTCGTTCTCATCCTTTTTGCATGAAATACCATATACATGTACTGTCTAGATTGTTATGTACATATAATTTAAATGCAAATAAAATATGTTTAAACCAACCTCGTTAAGATTTATCTATCTAAACTATGGACGACTAGATTCCTTGTCACATATTTATACTGTGAACAGTTTCGTACCTTTGAAACAAGAATTAACGTTGTCATGCGTTTTGTTGACATCACGTAATGGCCGATTTTACATGTGTAAGACAATTGACAAATTCAAATTCATTTATCTTTCTAAATATTTAAGATTAAAGGTTTCGTCTTTATATCTTTATATCAAATTACTCATCGAGTTCTATTGAAAACTGGATGATGATCACTTAATCACTAATAAAAATTCTGTCAATATACTCAGATATTCTCATCATTAACTTCAGTAAATATAGTGCTTTTTATCGATGGTTTTCAAATATATGTTTTCTCGTTATCAAACTTTTAAATAAAAAAAAAGCTTATATGCTTTATGTCTGTTAAAATGTATTAATCTTTGATCTTACAAACACCGTAATACTTCATTATGTTAATAAATTTATATAATGAACAGAATTCAAATTTCGTGTTCATAAAATAATACTCAACGGAGTTGAAGGTCACTTTCAATAGTATTTCAGTTACATCGCGGCAGCTGGTGTGATCATTACTTCGTGTCAATTCTTTCACCAGCTTAACAATAAGTCTTTCAGGGTCATCAGTTGTATACCCAGCTACATGGCCGAGGTCGGGATAAATGACCCAAGGATTGAGAACACATCGCGTTAGTGACTGAGATAACCGGTCCCGCCGGAAACTCATAACTGTCTAATTATAGATGACTCTTGAAATTAATTCCGTATTTTATGACAATTCGTTCAAAGTTCTCTATATGCTTTCCAGATGAATATGCCAAAAAGTGTCAAAAACCGACGCCAACGCCAATGGGAAAAGGGGAACAGTATTTACTCAAAGAAAAGGAAAACGGCGCATCAGTGCAAGGATTTAATAGGACCAGTAGCACCCCCGGACTCTCAACATCCGCCACCCACTTGGAAAAACCCGTCATGTTGAGGTCATCATCCGCGGACCAACCAACTCAGCCGATCATCGTTCTACAAACAGCACCGCCCATTAGTCATTCGGAATCCTCGTTAGTTCACAAAAGGTTGTTAAATGACAGTGTTCCAAGACATAAAAGGAAATTAAAGCAACAAGCTTCGGATGAAATAAGTTCGTATAATTCATCAAAAGCGGAGCGTCTCGAACAAATAGTAATTCATAATTTACCTCGTGCACCATGTAGGCGGGGTATATTGCGACGTGACGACACCGTCACGAGCACGACAAGCACGGTATCAGAGGAAAATACGATATCGTGAAAAAGAGAGGTATAACGGTACATCTTTGACTTTCACGCGAAAATGTACAATCTGATAAGACCTAGAGTATCGAGATTGCTGAGACAACGGCACAGTCTGACACGGGTTGACACCTTTCTCCTAGTTCATATTTACTGCTTGAAGAATGGCGTTTCTATCTAATCTACCAAAACTAAATTAATGCTTTACTGAGTTCCCGGATGATCGCTTTTCTCGTGCCATGATACATTTTTTATATGTATATGTTCCTTTCGTCACTGTGAAGAAATTATAAAAAGAAAATTGAATAATTTCGTGTATTCTATATTCTGGAAACAACATTTGTTTTTCAAGACGAACTCTTTTTCGTCAAACTGAATTGAAATACAAAGAAACAACGTATATTGAGATGAATGTTCTATGCTAATGTTTAAAATAAATAACTTCATTTTTATGGTTATCTCTTGTCAGCTTAGAGACGATGCACACCTTCTTAAATCAAAGGACTAAAAGTACTGAGAAGTTGGAATGCGCTGAAATGGTTAAAACTGTTGGATTCGGTTCATATTCGTTTATTTCCGAGTAAGCCTCCCGCCTTTAAACTTAAACCAGCATTCCAATTCGTGTACATATGTGCGTGAATAACGCATAAAAACATAAATCGACATAAAGAAATAAAAAGAATTAGCATTGTCTTAACCCATTCCCAGACAGTGACGCTTTTAAATGACCCTTATTATGAAAGCTTTTGAAAACATAGTTGAAAATGAAGAAATTGTTTGTTACAAGCAATTTCACCATTATCCACAACTGTCCAATAAGCCCAGGTTTTTAAAGATTTCATAAACTTACAATTGTCGTCTGCTACTTCTTTGGACTGGTCTAAAATTTTATCGTATTGGAATGGGTTTTAAGCTCGTGTCACGCACAGCAAAATTAGAATTTTCAAGCATAACTTTCTCCTTTGGATCAATTGTAATACGTGAACTCCTTTCATAATCTTGAAAACAGAGAATAACAGCTTCAACAGTAAGAAATCAATGACCTCAATGACTATTTGACCATCAAATCTGCCAATTCTGTAACGATCATACTAAACTCACGTAGATTTTCACTTCAAGATTATGAGAATACGTGGAAATTTGCGGAAATGCGCGGAAACTGGTTCAGGGTGATCGATTTGAAATACCGGTTAAGACTTAGGAAAAATAATATTTCAAGCGTTGTGAGTAAAATTAAAAAAAAAAAAAAAAAAAAAAAGACGTTAACGTTACTGCAACGTTGTTGTTTGCACATGGTAGTTTTGCCCTTTTCCTAAAAATTCCTATAATATGATGAAGATAGTATCGAATTATCTTCGGCGCCCTGTAGTCGTGCGATTTCTATATTCGTTATTCGGCTTTAGAACCGTAAAAAATCATAAGTAAAAAGGACCAAGCTGAAAGCTAGATGACACTTGTTAAAGGTTTGATGTGTTATAATTGATTTAAACTTGTAAAAAACGACATAATATAGCGTAATTATTTGGTTGATAAGTAGTAACCGGAAGTTGATATGTTTACATTCTAATTTTCAAAATCTTCTACTTTCGTTTTGCATACTATTTGCTTTTTATTGAGTAAAAGCTGTAAATCCCACAATAATCGCGTTTGTTTGATGCCTACGATCCCACTTAATCGCTCTAGAATGTTTTAAAGCACTGGGCGGCGTGATTATTGTAAAATGCATTTGCGACCTTAGCCATATTTGTAAACATTGCCTATCTATGGTCACATGACTACCACATGTCACTTGAGGTCACGTGATTACCAAACACGGGACGGCGAATCACAAAAAACAAATTACTGCGCTGATTGTTACCTTATTTTTCAATAATTTAAAGCAAATTAAAGCATGTTTAGACGTCTCTAAACTAATTTTCATATCATCCTCTACATGTGCCATATTATTGTCTTCAGCTACAACTAACTGATTGTCCGTGGCAAGTAGAGATGAGAGGTAACCCGAGGTGTATTCATATCTAAGAGATCACGTAATATGTGTTATCAAAAAAAAAAAAGAAGAAGAAATGAAGTTGTCTTGTGTTCATTTTGCGGTTTTTTTAGATCTATGTTGGAATTGCTGCGCATTCCAACTTAAAAACGAATTCACGTCATAACAAAGACGAGCCTTTTCTAAATTCAAAATAATTCAATCAAAAAATTACATTCATAATTCGGCAATACAAATAGATACCTATTTGGGTATCCAGCTCTCCAGATGCTCATTAGTATTGAGGTATTGGACAAAAAATCGTTTCGCTTTTTGGTAGAATCTATAAAACCACGTGGATATGATATACCTTAAGCTTTGTAAACCAATGTTCAACCCCGAATAACCTGTGCTGGATCTTATGTCTGTTTGTTTTGTGGAATTATCTAATTGTCTGTTTTATGCGTGAATAATCGAATTGTCTGTTTTATGCGTGATAAATTACATTTGGCTTGAACGAGTATATATGTGTGGATGCATTAGGAAATAATTCCATCATACTGAGTAGGAGAATGGGAACAGGGAAACTCGGTCTTTCTTTGACTAGACGTTCATTATAAGAATATTCTTGCTTTTAGTTAATAAATCTTTATTGTATTTTGATTGTATTCCGAGAAATAGCAGTAATTAAATTACCCTATAGGCTATTTGATATAATTGGTTTCCAAAAAAGATCTCCTTTATGTACTAAAGTCATTAAATCAACTCTGTTCCTACTTTATTAAGATGTATCTATGTAATTTGGAGAATGAAATAAAATAGTTTTGCTTTTATAGCTTGCTATAAATCATAACTAATTTAGAAGTGCCGACATTTAGAGGCGGTAGGCCTACCCATTTGTACATAGTAAATGGCTACTAATACTGTTTTATGACTAAAACCACACACATCAAACCAATCGGTTACCGAAACGACTTTATATTGAGAATCACTGACAACTAGCCCATACGAAATGAGTTCATGTATGGAGATGAAATGGTCTTACCATGACGATCATACCGGGTTTGTGCAGAGTTGGGTTAATACTCGCAGCACCAGGGGTATTCCATCCTCACGAGTGAAGGGATATCGAGATCATTTTTTCTCTAATATAATATATAATATCTGTTAGATAAATAGAACGTTCGCCGCCCTTGGTACGACAAGATGGGGGAATTCTGCCATGTTGGATGTGTAGAGAATGGAAACTCCACAGCAAGAATATTATTTTTATCATTGAATTTGGCCGATAACCTTGATTCTAGTTTCAAATTTTAGGGTAACCTGTAAACTAATTGAATTTTTTTAACCTACAAAATATTGAAACTTTCCGACATACGGCCGGGTTTAATCATGGTCAAATAAACATAGGGACTGACGGACAGAGAGTGGCCTCAGGCTGGCAACACCAATTTTTGTTGCAAATATCACACATCAGAATAAACTTGGTTGTTCCGTAATTTGTCTCGCAAAATCTTGGAGACGTTCAATTTTCTACCAGGTCAACTTCAATGTGAAGGCCTGACAGTGCCTTAACGAAAATGGATAATGATATTTTTGTAATTCCCCGAGAAACTACCGGATTACAAATCTTTTACGGCATTACTTAATGATGTCGTAAAATACACATTTCCTCTTGATGACAAATGTCGTGAAGACTTCTAGAATTCCGAGAAAGATGATAATGTGAATTCTGTACCACTGTCTAACAGCGAAATCTGCAGAATTTCTAGAAATCTATTTGATGATGCATTTAAAGTAAATTTGATCACGCATTGATTTGCACTATTAGGATCAATCTCTCTGATATTGGGCTGTTGTCGCACAACATATCAGTGTTGCTTTTCCGGTACAAACCAAGTCCCATTCAAATTATTGAAAGTTAATTTGGACTAGAGATATATTCAGTTATATTACAAATAAGCAAACGATTGGTTCACGACGTAAGAAGAAAATTGAACTCTCGAAGAGACTATGCTACATGAATCGAGAATTCGAGACAAAATTAGTATAAATCGGAACTGCTACCTGTAGGCTAGTGTCTGGTGGTTGTATCAGGTATAGTACTGTTATACAGGTTCATGATATGGTAATATGGTCATATAGGTATATTGGAGAGGCCTACTTAGCTAGGAGTAAATTATTACACATGTTCATTTTATAATTATTCACCGAGGCTCTGTTTTGAATCGACTGAGTTGAGCAGATCGAGCTCGTTTTAGGGAAGCTGGTTATGGTTTAACTGTGCTACAATAAATAATATACATCGAAATCCGAAGTCTTTCACTTTGTTCATCGACGTAAACAACTTCGCTTAAAGGCGTCTTATATAGAATGTTCACAATATATACGACAATGATTGTCCGAAAAGTTCATAGACAATCTAAATTCTTCAGTTCGTTTTCCGGTTTTAATATTTTGATACGACAGACTGGCTTGATTATATCCGACTTCATTATTACTGAATTTGGTGTCATATATATATCGGCACGTGTAGGGTGTCCCGAGCAGCATGAAATTTAATACTTCATCAGAAAACCACCGACTTTTTCAATGACTTTTTCCGTGGTTTTATTAAGATTGGCCAATTGTTGTGTTACGACGCAACGACAGAAGTGGTTATTTAGAGCGCAAGAAATGTAAGGATATTTTCACATACAGCATCTAGAATAATCCAAATACAATGCAAGAATGTGATCATATTCCTTATTTACGGGAGTTATTGTGTAAGCTTAATTTTCCTTCCGTTTAAAGTGTAAACGCGTAAAGAAATTTACGGACGCTGAAGATTTCGAGTGTTCTGGATTTCTCTTTTTTAAACAGGGTATTAGGTCATTGATCATTTTGAAAATTCGTCAAATTATGTACAATGGTTAGTTTTAAGTAATCAACCATAATCCACAGAGATTCATTAGAGAACGTCATTAACGAAAACACCGATTAACATATAAATAGTAAAGATGGACAGTAGATAACAGGGGTTCATAAAATTCTCACTGAAAATAAACTTTAAATGCTGTTTGCTGAGTTAGTTTCTAATGACTCTTAATCTAATCAATTCGATTTGTATGTGTGAATTGGGTTTAACGCCAATTTTAACAGTATTTTGACCATGTCGTGGCGGCTGGAGCATATTACTATGGGTTCTTAGTATTCCTCGCACCAGTGCACCCTCTACATTTTTTTCGAGCCTCTAGCTAATCATTCCGATTAGAAGTTGGGTGGAACAGAGGCTCGGAAAGAATGTAATTGTATGTAAATTTAAGTAAGTCATTTACTAAATCAACAATTAACAGGATGGCTATAATCGCTCTATATCGCTGACCTGTCTCGAAATACTGTTCGACAGATTATCATGCACAAGTCTGTAATTTCCAGAACTTCAATCAAAATACAGGTGCTGTTAGGGATTTTCTATGGCTTAATGACATGTGGTTTTATTTCAGATTTAATCATTTTTGGAATTTTGAAGAACACCAGGAAGTTTAAGGGTAAAACATCTTGAATGAAAGGTAAGCAAACTGTATGAAACATCGACATATCTAAGAGAGTTTATCATTGATTCACAATCAACGTCAAGTACAGGTAAATTTTAACGCCATAATGTGCTCCACAACAACCTACATTACCGAACAAAAACCGATATCATTTTAACACATGACCAATCGCTGGCCCCGCCCACTTACTCCGTTGGCCCCGTCCATTGACTCTCACAGAAAGTTCCACTTTGATTTTAAACGGCGTTATTTTTCAACATTATTTTGTGGCCAGGAGTACGTTACAACTAGAGTCTGATTCGCTCCAACGGCTTAAATTTGCTTATCATTCCTGAGAAATTTGGTTGAAAACCATCCTGCCGTTTGCAAGAATAAGAATTCCAAAATTTCACTATATACTATATATGGACTCAAGCCCGGCCATATTTTCACCTGAGCCATATTCTATGGAGGAATCTGACAAAGAGTCACCAAAGGATCATTTTGTGACATTTTGTTGAAAACTTATAATCGTTTGTATTCTGAGTAGATTGTAGGTATTCACCGTTTGCCATATTTGGAGACTAGCCAAATCCATTAGAGCAATTTTTACAGCCAATCAATTCTCCTTTTTTAGCAACCCATTAAGTGATCACACAAGGATCAATCCAGTGAAATTTGGTTGAAATCCATCCATTGGTTTCTGAGATGAAGATTTTCAAAGTTTTCACCGTATATGGAAATTAGCCCCGCCCATTAAAGCGATGTATTCTGTCCTATCTGATAAAGTTTCACCCAAGGATCAACCCAATAATATTTGGTTGAAATCCACCCATTGGTTTCTGAGAAGATTTTCGAAGTTTTTAACATATATGGAAATAAGCCCCGCCCATTAAAGCCATGTTTTCTGTCCTATCAAAATTCTTTGAAGGAATCTGATAAAGTTTCACCTAAGGATCAATCCAGTGAAATTTGTTTGAAATCCACCCCTTGGTTTCTGAGAAGATTTTCGAAGTTTTCAACACATATGGAAATTAGCCCCGCCAATTAAAGCCATGTTTTCTGTCCTATCAAAATTCTTTGAAGGAGTCTCATAAAGTGTCACCCTAGGATCACTTTTGTAAAATTTGGTTGACATCAAAAGGCCAAACCTGAAATAAAAGTAAACCATAATTATAGCAAGTTCACAAATTTTCTTGATGTTTTGTGTGTGTGTGTGTGTGTGTGTGTGTGTGTGTGTGTGTGTGTGTGTGTGTGTGTGTGTGTGTGTGTGTGTGTGTGTGTGTGTGTGTGAAATTTTAATCATATCCAACAACAAGTTAAGTACAAAACTAACAGTTGCTGACAAAATGAGCGGGCAAGATTTTTCATTAAAGGGCCAGATTTCTTTAAAAAGTAAATAGAGCATAACCAAAATAGGATATGCAAATTTCTGCTTGATATCGAGTCAACCTGAGATTTTGATTTGTTTGTATAGGGTTTGATGCCGCTTTTAACATTTTTTCGGAAATATCGCGGCGGCTGGAGCACCTAACAATGCATTCCTGGTATATCTCGTATCAGTACCATCACTACATCCTTTCCTAGCCTCAAGCTGCTATCCCACTTGGGTTACGTTTATTCACACGTTTATGGTACGAGACAAATGTCGGAAAGGATATGTGCCACCGCCGGGGATCGAACCCATGACACCCAAATCTGTGATCCATTGAATATTTTAGAGAAAATGAGAACAGTTTACGTCAAAAGGCCACAACTCTGTAAAAAGTATGTGCAATGTAACAATAGGAAATACAGATGCCTTTTTGGTATTTAGTTTGAATCAAATTCAAATAAATAATTTTAGAGAAAATCGGCATACAAGATTTTTCATCAAAGTACCTCTGTAAAAAGGAAATGGACCGAAACCCAAAAATATACACACGTCTGGTTGATACTGATTCTACCTGTAAGTTTGAATCCTATCAAATGAACGGTTTAAGAGAAAAGAAGCGGACAAGATTTGTCATCAGAGGGCTATACATGTGAGGCTGTAAAAGTACATGGAGCGTTACCAAAATAAGATATGTTCATCTGTGCTTGATACAGAGTCTAACTCTTAAGTTTGAATAAAATTCATCCATTAGTCTATCAGAAATAAAGCGGACAAAAAACTAGACAAGAGCACACAAGAGTTTTCATTAAAGGCCCATAACTCTATAAAAACTAAATGGACCACGACCAAAATAGAATATGCACATTTCTGACTGATACTAAGTCTACCTGTAAAGTTTGAAACAAATCCATCCAACAATTTTAAATGGGCGGACAAGGTTTTTATCAAAGGACCATATATCAGTCAAAAGTAAATAGAGTGTTCCAAAATAAGATATACAAATCTGTATGTGCTTGATACTGAGTATACCTTTGCAGTTTGAGTAAATTCATCCAGTAGTTTATGAGAAATTCAGCGGACAAAGGCTGCAGATCGACGTAACAACCGACGGACGTACGGATTAACAAGCTGACTCCTATATACCCTCCCAAACAAAGACTTTTGGGGTATAAAATAGTAATATAAACTCAGAGCTAAAGATATATATATAAGATATATATATATTTCGTTGCTCAATAGACAAACATTTCATTATCAGCTGGCTTTCAAAACATAGAGAAACTACCTAGATTAAACCATAAGTACCAACAAAAGAGGAATTTATTATTACATGTACCAGTTTTGTATGTGTGTGTGAAAATCAAAGTTCCATTTGTTGCCAAATAGTAATCGTTATTATGCCATTGAGAGTGAAGTCAGCTTAAGTAAACCTGTTACAGATGTACAAGTTATAGTGAGTGTTCAAAGGTCAATTTTGTCCATAGAGGTAGGCAGACTGGACCCTTGATATCTCACTATAACTTTTACAACTAAACGAATTGACCATGGGAGATGTGATACAACATACTAAACAGTATTTACGTATTATCGGGTATTTGGCAAATACTTGTAAAGTAACCCAACTACGGATTGAATACTAGGCATTGTCGCAAAGCGGACTAATACCCCCCCCCCAACAGCCCTTGTCCATATACAAGTGCTATCCGCCAAAGGTTCGTAACAAAAATGGACTTTTTAATTAAAGGGCCATTAATCAGTAAAAACAAAAAGGACAATAACCAAAATAGGATATGCACATGCCTGACTTATACCAAGTCTGTCTGTAAAATTTAAATCAAATCCGTCCAATGGTTGCTCAGAAATTTAGCGGACATGTTTTTTCACCAGAGGGCCATAACTCCAACAAAAATCAATGGACCGTATCCAATATACAATATGCACATCTCTGCTTAATGCTGATTATATCAGTGAATTTTAAATAAAAACCGTCAAATAGTTGCCGAGAAATTGAGCGGACACGCAAAAGCTACAGACAATCGCACGGACGGACCGACCGCCAAGCTGACTCTTATACACCCTTCAAACATAGTTTTGAGGGGTATACTTAGTAAGTTGTCCACAAACGACAATGTATTGCAACAATATAGAAGTCAACGTTTCACTTTTGGTCTCAATCATTGATTAGTCTAAGACTTTTTTTCTTTTATTGAACTCTGTCATGATTCTATGATGTTAAATGTATGTGTTGTATATAATGGGCCGGTGGCCTTGATGTATCTAAATAGACTTTGTATCTCTTGTATTGACAATGGCGAATTATTCATTATTATTGCATGAAATATTGAATAAGGCAAAGTTTGAAAAAAGGGGACAAGAGAAACTACATCACTCACCTGAGTTCTTAATTAAACAATGAAAGTGAACTTCAAACAAGTTCACAGGGCTTACTAAACATGTTTATATTGATAAGAAAATTGACTGAGCGACATTTAAATTCTCAGTGGCACAGTCCCATTTACAATAAGGTTAATCCTCATGACCTAATCTAACAATCACTCTGCCCTAGTTTCATTAAAATAGGACCAAAGTTGTGGCTTTTAGAGTGTCAACAAAGACAATTGTTGAAGTCGACCACGCATAACATGCATCCAAGTACCGCAATATCTAAAATTGATTATAATTAAGTCAAGTGAGCTTACAATGAATTAGTAAGATGGAAGTACTTTTAAGGGCAGGTACATTTGTATTCTACAAAGTAATTGTTAATTATCATATTATGCCAACTTTAGTCTGACAGGAGAATTTGCCTGATATAGCCAGACATTATTTCACTTTATGCGGTCCGTCATATTTCCTCGGGGAAATTGGTGATCAAAACTTATATACAGTTTGTATAAGCCGTAGTTACCACGTTCAGATCATCCAATGACGAAATATTTAAATATAAATATCACAGATGTATATTGTACCTTCCGGATAATTTGTTCATCAATATTTTGGTTGACAGGCGTAATTCGTACTGGGATAATTGAACAATCGCGGCTGTCAATCAAATGACCAGCCGACCAATGAGTTCATTCATTTAGACCCGAAATGAGTTTTTTACCTCGACATTGGCCTTTTTTTGAGGGGGGGGGATGTTGGGGGTTGGCAATTTAAACTGTTAAACGGCTTATTCAAGCTTTAGTTACGACGTTTAAGAAGTCAACCAACAATTATTCTTTTTCTACATACTACTGGTCACAAATTTTGCAAAATAACGCCATTTAAAATCGAAGTGGACCTTCCTGGTGGAGTCAATGGGCGGGGCCAACTGAGGTAAGTGGGCGGGCCAGCGATTGGTCAATTATGACAATGCTGTACCATTTCTATTGGTTTACACAAGACCTCTCCGCAACCTTTAGATATATTCAGATGATGACTGGGTTTTTTGTTGTTTTTTTAAGGAGACCCAGGAGATTTTTACCAACAACAATCCACGAAGACTTGGTTATAATAGTTTAATTTATCAACTCATGATTACAAGATGGTAGAAAGCAATGTAGAATCTACAGCATGCGTCAAAAACCTCTAAAACCTTGAAATAGAATACAGCGCCTGTAACTTTCTCAATAATTCACTGACTTTGGAGTACAGAGATGTTGTTTATTGTACCAATATTGACCAAAATCAAACCAAGGGTTAATTGTGAAACTGATATAAGTGTCTTTACAATGTAAAGAATTCTAGAACAGTAATCCAATTAACCCTCGAAATTACATCAGTATCTATCTGTTGGAAACTACAAATAATAATTTTGGACCAATCCATATTGACCTCTGCATGTCTAAGATAATTTGAAGTGAATAATGCAAAATAATCTGTTAACTAAGAGAATCTGGCAATAAAGTTCACTTGTTTGTCCTCACTTGATCAAGGCTAAATGTATCTTGACCAATCAATCTGGTGCCTTAATAGTCCCAGGTGAGTTATCTCATTTTGAACACATAGTTTTATAACCATAAAACTGAAAATGTCAAATTGGCCGCAATAGTAGATTGAAATAGCTGTTATCTTAGCAAGGTCACAAAACATTTCTTTCTCATACCAAATCAATCATCTTGATCAACCATTCCTATCAGTATTCAATAATTCCCATAAACACTACATGGTCTATTTAGATAAGAGGCAAAAACTTGCACTTAAGGTTCCATGTTAATAGATTTTACAAAACTAACACTCATTATGCAAAAAACCTACAACGTATAAAGATATCAAATATATCTAATAGTCCTCAAATTTAATATGTACTGTAATAAACGGGGTAGAAAGTTTAGCTTCAAGGCAGAAACTTACAAATAAAAAAACTCTATTCTTATGAAATTAGTTTTCTAAAAGTTTTGATGGCTATCAGTTATTCAAACAATAACATGTAGGGGTGCACAATGATTTAATATCTTATATAGAGCAAATGCTTTAAATCACATTGAACTAAACAATAAACATACCTAGATCAAAATTAATAATAAAAGTAGTAATAAAGATATGTCTCTAACAAACACATATAAATAAGAAGCTGTTCAGAAAATAAAAGTGAAAGGCAGTAAATAAAGTGATTCATACCAAAATGAATTATTCAACTGAAAACAAGTGTTTTTGAGAAACAACATAACAAACAAGGAATATACTGCATAACTTTATTTTTGTGGCAATTCATTAATTATATCTGCATGTAAGAAGGCAGTTTTTGAAGGAACAATAGAATACTCTTTAACAAATTTAAAGAAGTTGAAGATGCAAAATCAACACTAAATAAAGTATTCAAAAAGTGTTTATTTAGATAAAAAACAAACATCATGGTAAAATGAGAAAATGCTTGTTTCTAGCAATTACTCCATTTATCCAGCTGTATTCTTCAATCACAAGTATGCAACAAATTGCAAAAATCAAAACTCTCAAATACCAAATTTGATAATTAGCCTTACAACTGCAGCCTATTGCCAACACAAATTAACAGTTATGCAATATTTCAAATGAAAACCAGTGTTACATAGCACCATTAAACATAAATGCTTCAACCTAACAAATTGCCCCATCTCTAGCTATAATTACATCAGTAATACAATGACTTTAAAATGACCTTGTTTGATGAATCATAAAATGGTAGCTTACCAAAGTTATGCCTCAATTATTGAATACATCTTTATGCAAAACCAGACAATGAAAATTTTAGATTGGTCCAAATTGAATAAGTTAAGACAGTATTTGAAAGTGTAGAAAAACATGTGTTAAGTGAGGTGGAAAAAAGTAAGAAATAAAATGTCAAAAGTCACATATTAACCCATTCCCACACAATCTCACTTTTTGCCATCCCCTAGGAAAAAACGTTTGAAAACATTATGAAAAATAAAGAAATTGGTTGTTTATGAACAATGTTCTCTATCCAAAATGACGAAGATTTCTAAAAATCAGTGTCTGCAGGCTCTGTCAATTAAGATCAGTCTACAATTTTGTCTTGTGAGAATAGGTCAATGTTAAAGAAATAATTACAAATATTTTACAACTAACTGTTTGATAAATCACATATAGCATAGGCACTTATATATTGATTTACAGCAGAATACAGAATCATGTAGTAAAAGGATAATTGGTCTAAAACACTGATCATGTCAAAAGTGCTAGTGAAATACCAAATCAACTTGACTTAAGCAATCTGAAGTTTTGATAATCAGCTGGTAGTGTGGTGATTATACGATGTATTGATATGTAGAAAACTAAAGTAAAGTACTTGCAATGCTCATTGGTCAGGTGTTGGTAAGCTCTTGTCCACTGGTATTAACTCCCTTGAAATTGTTTCTAATGGTTCTGATTCAAAATCTTTACTCACTTTTTGTCAACTACAAACAAACCTCATACCTAATTTTACAAAATAATGATTTGTGAACTTGAAATTGTGACCACAAACTAAGCCCTTTCCTGTTAAATCACTGGCTTTTGCGTCCTTGTGAATTTGTAATTGAGAAAATATTTTGGAAATAGAAGAAATTGCTTATAACAAGGAATTTCTTCTATTTCCACAATATTTTCAACCCCACTGAATGGTTATTTTTCAAATTAAATCCAAATCAAATTTTCGTCCGCAAAACATTTGAATTTAGACAGGTCCAAATTTTTCCAAAACAGGAAAGGGTTAATCAAAAATCACAGAGTAGTTATTGGGTATCAATACCCTATAAATATAAGCCCCTAGTGCATCAATTTTTTTCTAGGTTTTGGAATCAAAAAGTTTTTTCTGTAGAAACATTTTTTCATTTTTCTAAATGTTTAGCCTTAAGGAGTTGAAAAATGAATATTCTATAGCATAGAAACAGACTTCAAGCCAATGAATTTGAATTTTTTTAAACTTTTAATTCAAAGGATGTTGTTTCAATATTGAAAATCAACTAAATTGATTTAAAGGCAATATGTGGCTTTAAACTATTATTGCATCTAATAATTTGAGGTAGCAAGTAAGTATTTGTTATAAATCTGCAATATAACCAAGCTAGCTGAGTATCATTATAACAACAATGATATTTTATATCACTTTCATTGGGAAAAAATAAACAAGTGAAAGTCATTACTATAGGTCCATTTCAAAACATAATTTGGAAAGTAAAATCACAGTGCTTAATTGAAAGCTAATTTAACCAATCTCTTTACAAATTAACAGTTCTTCGATGGCATGTGTAATGCATTTTTACCCCATCATCAAATTATGAAATTTTAGGCTGGTCCATTTGACAGAGACAATTTTGTGAATTTGAAATCTGTGCTAAAACATTGTTTTTTCATTTTTCTTTAGACAGTGAAAATGGGTTTAACACTTGGAGATATTTTTATTTGTTGTATTAAACCAATTTAAAGTCTTTCTAAAAGTATTACATTTACCAGTTCAACCAAAAATAGCTGCCATTCATATTTGTTAGCCATGTTACAAATCCTTCTTCCTTGATAGATGAATGAAGATTCATTTAAAGTAATCTCTAGTATAAAGTTGTGTAAATATCTAACATTATTTACTAGACTAAATTTATATAAATGTTGTGCTCTAATAAAACAATAAATCGGTAGATATATGGGACATCTAATAGTATATTATAAACTATAGGTAAAAAATCTCATGTAAGGGGGAAAACCGAGACCATAATAATTATCAACAATTCTATAAATAGTTACATCCTTCCAATATGGATGATGATATTTTTTGAATTTTATCATCATATCCAAATAGCCCAACCTGTACACTTCAGTGATAAATAAAACATACTTAATCTTACATCTTATATTTCATACAAATTCAGATTGTTCAGATGAAGCTTATGACGCTTTTGTTTTAAAAGTTCAATCAATTCATCAAAAGCAATGAACATCCTTAACCAATGGCAAAATTTTAGACTGGTCCAAGTTGAAAAGAGTTGCAGACGACAATTTAAGGCTTATGAAATTTTGGATTTTTTTCCACTTTTTTGGTAGAAAACATTGCGGATAATGAAGAAATTGCTTGTAAAAAGCAATTTCTTCATTTTCAACAATGTTTTCCAAAGTTATTTTTTTCTTGAGGGTGTCTGAATGTGTCACTGAGTGGGAATGGGTTAAAATAGAGTTTCTGAAGTCAGACTTTCTGACATTAAAAGAAGACTGTAAAATTCTGAGGTTATAATAGGCTGTTACTTTACATTACAGCGATTGAAACCAGAAATTTACCATCATGAAATTACTTTGATAAGTCACAGGTAAGTATGTTCTATTTATTATCTAACACATGTATAAATGTCCCATTACAACATAGAAAAGTATAAAAGCAACGAGAGTTTCACAGAAAATATTATTTGCTAAACTATTTAATCCTTTATTCATTCCAAATTTGTTCCTTGGACTTGCTGTACAATATCGCGTCTAAATCTTGTCCAAATGTTTTCTTTTTCACACTTAGGAGTAGATTGTTGTCTGGATAAACTGAAATAATAAGACAATCGTGTAGATATGGATGGAGTATTTTTATGACAGCAAAACAAACAAAAACATCATTGATTCTTATCTGAAAAATAAAATAACCATGTTGTCCTGAAGCCCTTGAATGAGATAGGACACTGATTAACACTTTACGAAATGAAACAAATTTAGACAAATCTAAATTGTTAGAAGTTGCTATGACATTTCAAAGTGTGTATGACTTGAAAAATAAGTGCAAAATAAGGTAGAAAACACTGTTACAAGCACTTCCTCCCTAATATTTTCCATCACTGCGTTTAAGTTGTCAAAATGCAGAATTTTGTGGTAATGGTTTAAGGCTAGGCGTTAGCAAGGATCTTGACTAGAGCATTTTGAAAGAAGATTACCTGAAATTCGGATCCTAGTCTATAATTAAAATAAAAAAGAAAACTGAGACCAGATAGCTGTGAAATGAATATGTCCAACTGGTCCCAGAAATAAACCTCATTAAATAATTGGGTTCAATTACTTTATTTAGTATCTAGTAGAATTCAATAATTGATAATATTTTGGAAAAAAATATACATAGTTATAAGGTAGAATAATTATTCTAGATTAAAAGAAAACTACAAACAAGAGGACCATGATGGTCCTATATCGCTCCCCTGAGTATGATTGCTCAAGGCTTTATGATATAATATTCAAAATATCAAAGCCCTACACCTAATCATTTTGGAGAAGACGATTTTTTAAAGATTTTCTCCTTTAATCCTAGGTATAGTGAAAACCCAACCATGTTGAGCTAATTTCAAGAGTACTGTAATTCTTTGAAGTAATAAAGTAGAGGGTCAATAGGCATTAATACATACCAAATATCAAAGCTCTAGACCTTATGGTTTCAGAAGGAGAACATTTTCCATGATATCCTTCTTTATTCCTTTTGAGATTGCACAGAAAAGGTCTTATTTTCAGAATACAGTAATTCTATGAAGTATTTTAGTACAGGGTCAATAGGTATTATTACACACCAAATATCAAAGATCTCGGCTTATGGTTTTGGGAGAAGAAGATTTTTAAGTTTTCCTTCTTTAAATCTACGTAAAATCAGGAATCACACAGAAAAGGGCTAAGTTTCAGAATACAGTAGTTCTTTGAAGTATTTTGGTAGAGGGTCAATAGATGACGATTTATACAAAAAATCAAAACTCTCATGGTTTGGGAGAGGAAGATTTTAAAATTTCCTTCTTTATTTATGTAAAATCAGGGATGGCAAAGAAAAGGGTTAACTATCAGAATAAGGTAATTCATTGAAGTATTTTGGTAGAGGGTTAATAGATGATGATTTGTACAAAATTTCAAAGCTTTCGGCCTTATGGTTAGGGAGAAGAAGATTTTTAAAGTTTTCCTTCTTTATTTCAATGTAAAATTCAGGATCACACATAAAAGGGCTAATAATGAAAATACGGTAATTCTATGAAGTATTTTGGTAGAGAGTCAATAGATGATGATTTAAACAAAATAACAAAGCTCTAAGCCTAGTTGTTTGGAAGTAGACTTATAAAGTTTTCCTTCTTTATTTCTATGTAAAATCAGAGATCACACAGAAAAGGGCTAATTTTCAGAATATAATGATTCTTTGAAGTATTTTGGTAGAGGGTCAAAAGATGATGATGTTTAACAAATGTCAAAGTTCTAGGCCTTATGGGTTGGCAGAAGAAGATTTTTAAAGCTTTCCTTCTTTATTTCTACTTAAAATCAGGAATCACAAAGAAAAAGGCTCATTTTCAGAAAACAGCAATTCTTTGAAGCATTTTGGTAGAGGGTCAATAGATGATGATGTATACCAAATATCAAAGCTCTAGGCCTTATGATTTAAGACAAGAAGATTTTTAAAGATTTCCTTCTTTATTTCTATGTAAAATCTGGGATCGCCCAGAAAAGGGCTAATTTTCAGAATACAGTAATTCTTTGAGTTATTTCGGTAGAGGGTCAATAGATGATGATTTGTACCAAATATCAAAGCTCTGGGCCTTATGATTTGGGAGAAGAAGAATTTTAAAGATTTCCATCTTTATTTCTACATAAAATCAGGGATCACAAAGAAAAGGGCTTATTTTCAGAATAAGGTAATTCTTTGAAGTATTTTGGTAGAGGGTCAATAGATGATGATGTATACCAAATATCAAAGCTCTGGGCCTTATGATTTGGGAGAAGAAGATTTTTAAAGATTTCCATCTTTATTTCTACAAAAAATCAGGGATCACAAAGAAAAGGGCTTATTTTCAGAATAAGGTAATTCTTTGAAGTATTTTGGTAGAGGGTCAATAGATGATGATTTGTACCAAATATCAAAGCTCTAGGCCTTATGGTTTAAGACAAGAAGATTTTTAAAGCTTTCCTTCTTTATTTCTATGTAAAATTCGGGATCGCCCAGAAAAGGGCTAATTTTCATAATACGGTAAATCTTTGAAGTATTTTGGTAGAGGGTCAATAGATGATGATTTGTACCAAATATCAAAGCTCTAGGCCTAATGATTTGGGAGAAGAAGATTTTTAAAGATTTCCTTCTTTATTTCAATGTAAAATTCAGGATCGCCCAGAAAAAGGGCTAATTTTCTGAACACGGTAATTCTTTGAAGTGTTTTGGGAGAGTGTCAATAGATGATGATGTATACCAAATATCAAAATTCTAGGCCTTATGGTTTGGGAGAAGAAGATTTTTAAAGATTTCCTTCTTTATTTCTATGTAAAGTCAGGGATCGTCCAGAAAAGGGCTAATTTTCATAATACGGTAAATCTTTGAAGTATTTTGGTAGAGGGTCAATAGGTGATGATTTTTACGAAATATCTAAGCTCTAGGCCTTACTGCTAGGGAGGAGAGGATTTTTTAAGTTTTTTCACTCCGTTGCCATGGCAACCAGAGTTCTTCATGGATTTCAATTCTTTGAAGTATTTTGAAAGAGCATGACCTAAGGATCATTTCTGTGAAGTTTTGTCTAAATTTCTTAGTTAGTTTAGGAGGGGAAGATTTTTTTGTAATTGTGAGCGAACGGACGGCAGATGATGACATTCACAATAGCTCCCCCAAAGCACTTCGTGCTCAGGTGAGCTAATAAACATAGAAAAGGGCTCATATGGACTGACAGACGAAGTTGCGGGTATATGATAGCTATATTCCAGATACGCTAAATTTTAACATACATCCTTGAGCAGTAACCTTGCCCCTTGGAGCTATCTGAAAATTTGTTCCAAATGGCAGACCTACTCACAGGAGATAACAATTGTGTAGAAGTGATATTTCGAAATCAATCCGTAATTTTAGGAGCAATGCTCCAAATACACTTAATTTTGATGTTTGACATTAAGCTGTGACCTTGACTTGTTTTTTTAATCAATTGCACATCTTCTCATGACTGACAAGAATTGTGACAAGTTATATTGAAATCAAGCTATATTGAGCTGTGAAATGTACCTTGGAACTTCATGAATACATTTTTCAAATGGTACATCTACTCATGACGGACAGCAAATGTGTAAAATTATTTCAAAATCCATCCATAATTGAAGTATCTGTGTGTTCTTGAAATGGTAAATTTCATGTTCAATCTTGAGCTATGACCTTGACCTTATTATTTGAAGATTTGTTGCTAATTTCACATCTACTGATGGTAGAGAACAATTATGCAAAGTTATTTTGAATATAATCCATAGCTTTAGAAGCTATGCCCCAGACATGGCTTTTTTCAACACATGACCTTGACCTTTGAGCAAACCAATTTTTTTCACACAGCAACATCTTTTCATGACTTAGAACAATTGTGTTAAATTATATTTAAAAGCTTCTAAAATTGAAAGAGCTATGCTCTGGACATTCTTAATTATAACTTTCGACCTTGGGATGTAACCTTGACCTTGGAGCTATCTGAAGATTTGTTTCAAATTGCACATCTGCTCATGCTAGAGAATAATTATGTAAAGTTATATCGAAATCCATCCATAATTGAAGGAGCTATACACTGGAAATACTTTATTTAAAGGTTTGACCTTGATCTGTGACCTTGACCTTGGAGCTATTTGATTTTGTTTCTATTTGCACATCTTTTCAAGATAGAGAACAATCATGCCTAGTTAATTTGAAATCCATCCATAATTGAAGGAGCTAAGCAGTGAACAAGGTCAATTTTGACCTTTGACCTAGAACTGTGACCTTAACCAGGAGCTATTTGATTTTTTTTCCAAATGGTAGATATATTTATTATTGAGAACATTTGAGCCTAGTTTTTTTAAATCCATCCATAATTGAATTAGCTATGCCAGGAACAAGGTCAATTTTGACTTTGAAGTGTGACCTTGACCTTTGAACTATCTTTTTTTTTTTCCAAAAGGCACATCTATTCATGATATAGAACAATCTTGCGAAGTTATTTTCAAATCCATCCAAAATTGAAGGACCTATGCTGTGATCTTTGACCTTAACCTATGACCTTGAAGCTATCCAAAAACTGGGAAAAGTACCTAGGCGCAATATCTTACGGATTTCACATGAGAAATTTCATCAAATCTAGCCCAAGGGTTGTAGAGATATTAGGGCAGACAGACAGTCAGATGGGTGGAAAACGGAAGGACAGACGGAATGACAGCTATATGCTCATCCTTCAGGGGTATAAAAAATATTGGGAAAAAATTGTAAAAAATGAGGAAATTGCTTGGACCATGCAATTTCTTCATTTTTCATGATCTTTTCATCACAGAAATAAGAAAACTCTAGAATCTTGTTAACTTTATAGTTTTGTCTGCAACCTCTTTCAATTTGGACCAGTCTAAAATTTTGTTGTGTGGTAATGGGTCAAAAGACATTGGATGACACACTTGTTTAGAATATTTGACCATCACAATAATTTACCATACTGCCTTTTGCTGCAATAAAAGTGATAAAAACATCCCAGCCTTACTTACAGTTTCTAAGTCATATAAAGCAACTCCTTCTCTCTGTGCGTCCAAACCAGAAAATGAAGCTGTAAACAATTAGAACATATAACAGTAATAATCTTTACTCATTTATTCAGAATTTAGTGTTAAATATACTGAATCACCACAGGCACATAGTTGTTTTTGCTGTCAAACAACAGGAAAACAATCTAAATTTATCCCAAAGTAGGTTCTTGAAAGAAGATAAAGACAAATTTGTTTAACTTAAACATCCCTACCTACAGCCATGCTAAGAATCTAGTGTTAAATATGCAGAATCACCACAGGCACATAACCATTTTTGCTACCAAGCAACAGGGAAACAATTTAAATCAATCCCAAAGTAGGTTCTTGAAAGAAGATACAGATATCTTTGTTATACTCAAATAATCCTGCCTACAGTCATTTTTTTTGAAATGTGACATTCACATTTGACAGACAACCTTGAAAGACAACCTTGTGACTGGTACTAACAGAAAGGTCTCATTAAATATTGTGGAAATCTCCTCAGAAAACTTACCAATCAAACTCAATAAATGTATAAGATATACATTGACCTTGACATAGTCAGATGACCTCAAACTTGGTAGCACAAGTCTAAATACAGGAACTAGATGGTTGTCCCAGGACAGCTGCTATCAAGCCAGCAAAGTTTTGTAAATATCATGCTCCAGATAAGCACAATTTTAGTGTCTGACCTTGAGCTTTGACCTTGAAGTTGAAGCTATCCAAAAATTCTTTCAAATGGCACACCTACTCATGATGGAGAATAATTGTGACAAGTTATTTTGAAATCAATCCATAAAAGTAGGAGTAATTGTCCAGACAAACACAATTTTAGTGTATGACCTTGCGTTGTGACCTTGACATTAGAACTATCCCAAAAATTCTTTCAAATAGCACATCTACTCATGATAGAAAATAATTGTGCCAAGTTTTTTTGAAATCCTTCAATAAATGTAGGAGTATTTGTCCAGACAAATTCGGACAGATGGACGGACTAACGCACATACACGGACTTGTCATAGTGAAACTTTGTCTCTCTCACCGCAAGCATGCTTGATAAAAACTAACAATACATGAAAGCCCTACAGGCTCTTACCATTCAAAAGTAAGAGCAAAGGTGAAAACAAGACAGTGAAAAATAGCCTTGATGTTACTAGGTGACCTTGAACTTGACTTCAATAGAAAGGTTATACCACAAGAAATACCCATGTGAAATTTGAAACCCTAACAATAACGAATCAGAAGTGACCAATTTCAAGAACCAGTTTTTATTTTGAAAAAGTTTGACCTTGACAAATTACCTTGACATTTGCAGATTATCTTAGACATCAAAAGAAAGGCCTCACAACAAGTAATATATATGTTAAGTATGGAAACCCTTACTGATCAAAATTTATGTATATTACCCGAAAACAGAGTTGGCTGACTCCCATATACCCCTACACTTAGTTGGCAGGCTAATTTATACCCTAAAACATAGTTGGCAGACTCATTTATACCCTTGAACATAGTTGGCAGACTCCTATGTACCCTGAAATAGAGTTGGCAGACTCCTATATACTCTTAAACATAGTTGGCAGACTCCTATATACTCTTAAACATAGTTGGCAGACTCCTATATACCCTAAAACAGAATTTTCTATCTCCTATATACCTATAAACATAGTTGGCAGACTCATTTATACCCTTGAACATAGTTGGCAGACTCCTATGTACCCTGAAATAGAGTTGGCAGACTCCTATATACTCTTAAACATAGTTGGCAGACTCCTATATACTCTTAAACATAGTTGGCAGACTCCTATATACTCTTAAACATAGTTGGCAGACTCCTATATACCCTAAAACAGAATTTTCTATCTCCTATATACCTATAAACATAGTTGCCAGACTCTTATATACCCTAAAACAAAGTTGGTTGACTCCTAAATACACCTAAAACAGAGTTTGCTTACTTCTATATACACCTCAAACAGAGTTGAATAACTCCTATATACCCTAAAACAGAGTCAGCCAACTACTATATACCCTTAATCATAGTTAACTGATTCCGTTAAACCCTAAAACAGAGCTGGCCAACTCCTATATTCACCTAAAACAGAGTTTGGTGACTCCCATATACCCTAAAACAGAGTTAGCTGACTCTTATTCACCCTAAACAACTCCTATATACACCTAAACAGAGTTTGCTTACTTCTATATACACCTCAAACAGAGTTGAATGACTCCTATATACCCTAAACCAGAGTCAGCCGACTTCTATATACCCTAAATCATAGTTTGCTGATTCCGTTAAACCCTAAAACAGAGCTGGCCAACTCCTATATACACCTATAACAGAGTTTGGTGACTCCCATATACCCTAAAACAGAGTTAGCTGACTCTTATTTACCCTAAACAACTCCTATATACACCTTAAACAGAGTTTGATTACTTCTATATATACCTTAAACAGTGTTGAATGACTCCTATATACCCTAAAACAGAGTCAGCCGACTACTATATACTTATAAATTAAGTTTGCAGACTCCTATGTACCCTGAAATAGAGTTGGCTGACATGTGGTTGCAACGTTTACGTATCTTTTATGGCTGATGGCATTATCGGCCGTTTGGCGGAGCTTCGTGGCTATAGCTGAATGGGCTGTGGTTAAGAGGTTTTAACTCTCACAAATAATGTATTAGGTAGTATTTTTAACCCATTACCAGACGGCAAAATTTTAGACCTACCCAAATTGATAGAAGTTGCAGACGACAATTTAAGTTTATGAAATTTTGGATTTTGTAACAAGCAATTTCGTCATTTTCCACAATGTTTTCCAAAGTTTTTTCCTTAGGGGCGTTTAAAGGTGTCACTGTGTGGGAATGGGTTAAGCAACTGCAATTAGTTTGTTTTCGTACCTTTTATATATAAATTCTATGAAATCATGGTGCCTTCCTGGGGACTCGCTTGTTACAAGCAATTCCTTAGCCTCCTGCTATGTTCATTAATTCTGAACTGTTGTACTCTTGGTTATCTGTAGCATATTTTTATCGGTTAAATCCCTGAATGGGGGGATTAACATGACGTTATCCCGGGTCGTTGTATCATTTTTAAGTGACGTCAGCATTACCTTGACGTTACGTAAACAAACATGTTCATTCATAGGATTTCACCTGAGGAAGGCGGCTGTGCCACTGAAAGCTGGTGATATTTACTATTAAATTAACTTTGTCTCAAGAAGAGGAATTAAGTTATAAACTCCTATAAATCCTAAAACAGAGATGACCTCCTCCTATGTACACCTAAAACAGAGTTGGCTGGCTCCAATATATCCTCAAACATACTTGGCCAACTCCTATACACCCCTTAACATAGTTGGCTGAATCCTATATAGCCTTAAACATAGTTGGCAGACTCCTATATACCCTGAAACAGTGTTGACTGACTCCTATACACCCCTTAGCATAGTTTGCTGACTCTTATTTACCCTAAAACATAGTTGGCTGACTCCTATACACCCTAAAACATTGTTGACTGACTCATATTATCACCTTAACATAGTTGGCTGACTCCTATATAGACAAGAAACATAGTTGGGATAATTCCTATATACACCTTAAACATAGTTGGCTGACTCCTATACAAATCTTGAAACATAGTTGACAGACACCTTTTTACCTTCAAACAGAGTTTGCCGACTCCTATATACACCTAAAAAAGAGTTGGCTGACTTTTATATACACCTTAAACAGAGTTTGCGTATTCCTTTATCCCCCTTAACATGGCTGACTCTTATTTACCCTAAAGCATAGTTGACTGACTCCTATGTACAACTTAAACAGAGTTGGCTGACTCCTATATACATCTTAAAACATAGTTGGCTGACTCCTACATGCACAAAAACATAGTTGGCCGTCTCCTATATACATCTTAAAACATAGTTGACAGACGCCTTTATACCTTGAAACATAGTTGGCCAACTCTTTTATACCCTTAACATAGTTGGCAGACTCCTATATACCCCTAAAACAGAGTTTGGGGTCTCCTATATACACCTATGCCTTGTAATGAAACCAGCCCTTTTTCCATAATGTTTAATAGTTCAGTATAAAAGAGTTGATATCAATCAATTACCAGAAAACATATTCTAGACTCATCCAAATTCAAAGTTGTTGCAGACGACAGACTTTACTTCATGAAATTTTAGATTTCTTTACTTTTACAAACAATGCCTTCATTTTCCACAATGTTATCCACAGCTTTTTTCCTTTGGGGTATCAGAAAGTGTCACTGTGTGGGAATGGGTTAAGATATTACATAATGTGGAAAGATACTAGCATTTGCTACCTAAACCTATTAGTCTCTCCCTGAGTAAAATTTATTAGTCCCTAAGGTCCTATGGATATTACATAAATACATAAAAAAGTTTTCCAAAAAAGTGTTACAGATTTTTTTTTACATAGTTTTATATGTGGTGTCCCTTGGAGTTTTAGATTTAAAGGTTTCTCTGGTACAGCTTACCAATCATTGTCTTCAAACGAACAGCACAGAGCACAAAATCATCAAATTCTATGTCTCCAGTTTTGCTTGAATATCTCAGAATAATTGAGGACAATGTTCTGTTGCTCAATCGGAACCCTGGAAATTAAAAGAAATTTTTACTGGGGATTGCTTGAGAACAATCTTCTCCTAAATAAATACAACTAGAAATACAGATGAATCCAATTTTCTGTTTTAATGTTTATTTTTAATTTGAAAATTAAATAAATGTTAAACTCAAACAAGTAAAACTTAATAACTTTCAACTGAAATTTAATTAGTTCAAACAACTAAGAATTAAATTTTCTCTAGTGCTAACAATACACTATTTCATGACAACAAAACCTTAAACTTGTTGAAACACAATACTGATTACTAATTAGATATTCCTCTAAAGGAATTCTTCAATACCTGTGTTTATGTTTAGATATTACAAAATTAATCAGCACCACCACATTAACCCATCACAAGATGGAAACAAGAGGGCCGTTGGCCCTGGGGCGCTCACCTGAGATTAAAGCTCTTTCTCATTGTCTAATTTTATGTTAAGGTTAGGACTATAATACAAGTGGGACTGACCATACACATATATAGGCACTGCACCTGGGGATTCCTAAGTCTTAATGATAAATACAAAGGCTTTAGAACTAATATGAAAGGAGAATACTTTTTCCTCCCTCTGGATTCATGGGTAACCATTTTAGACATATGAAAGAAGTCAATGAACTAAAGTTTCATGCTAACTATCAAGGCTAATGGCCATCTGGGTCGGGCCTGGAGAAGATTCTTAAAGATTTAACTTCCATTGCCATAGCCAACAGAGTTTGTCTACTAGATTTCTATCATTTCAATTACAGTGAAAGAGGGATACATAAGGAACATTTCAGCCAAATTTGGTTCAAATTGGCCAACTGATTTGGAAGGAGATGTTAGTTAAAAATTCTTCTTTATTTCTATATAAATCACACCCCCTGGGGACCCCAGGGTGCTGATTAAAGCAATTTTGACAGAGGTCATTATACTGATATTTCATGCAAAATGTTATATGTTCCTTATTATGAAATCACATCTGAAATCATCTACTTTTCCTCCAAAACATTTTTAATGCCTATGGATATTTTGACATGTTTCTGACAGAGAACATGCTTAAATCTACCTAGCCACCTACTTTTTGATCCCATTTGACCCAATTTTGAATCTGACCAAAGTTTCTTGGAGACAAAAATTCTGACCATATATCTAGACATTTGAGACAAAAATGTGCCCTCTAGAGTGAGCACAAGGCATATCTAAGATTTGACCTACTGACTTCTCTTTGATCCCACATGACCTACAATATCAAAATCCACCAAGTTATCATTCAGACAAACATTCTGATAAATATCAAGACATTCAAGGCAAAATGTCACCTCCAGAGTAGAAGTATTTTCTAAGATCCGCTCTAGTGAACTTCTTTTTGACTTAACATGACCCGATATAGAACTTGACAGAGATGTATTGAAGAAAACATTCTGACCAATTTATCAAGAGATTTGAGGTTAAAATGTGCCCTCTAGAGGTATTTCCCAGATTTGACCTAGTGACCTAGTTTTTGACTCAATATAACCCAACATCAAACTTGACAGAGATATTATGGCGACAAATTTCTGACCACCAGATATCAAGACATTTGATGCAAAAATTGGTCCTCTATTGTGCACACAAAGCTTTTCTGGATTTGATCTAGTGACCTTGTTTTGTCCTCACTTGACCACTCTTGGTTTTCTCATTTCAGAGAAGATTTATCAAGTTTTCATTCTTTGTTTTAAAGTAAAAGCAATTCCCCCTTTTTGTTGCAAATAAATTTCAATTATTTGAACAATTTTTGAAGAGCTTCACCAATGAACCATCCTTCCAAAGATTCACGACAATTGGCCCACTGGATATCTAAATAGTTTATTGATATACACATACCAACCACACATGACAATGACAACAGACATTGGATGATCACAATAGTTTGCTTTTAAAACTTTGTGTTAATGTGACCTAAAAAAAGATAAAAAAAAAAAGTAGGAGGAATAGATACGAGACGGGCAAATGCCTCCTGATCTTCCCCTCATAGAACCAAAACAGTATCAACTTACCACTAGCATGAAGGGCATCTCTCAATTCATAGGAGCTCAGTTTACCACTTCCATCACGGTCATACTTGGAAAATATAGCCTGTTGTATAAATTAATCTTTTTTAATCAAATCCAACATGATCAATCTTTTTTAGACCCCTTAAAATAAAACCTTTGAAAAACATTGAGAGTAATTGGAAAAATTGAGAATAGTTTAAGTGAAAATCTGTAAGGCCCCTTTTCCTGCGTTTTATGAAGGATCCACTCCATTTCTGAAAGGAACTTTCATTATGACCCTACAATCATTCAGTAAAATTTTCAAGAGAAGCTGATACTAATTGTGGACTGTATTGCATAAACAAGAATGTTTTGAGCGAAAGTCTAAAAGGCCCCTTTCCTGTGTTTCCCATGCCACATTTATTTCATGTATCTTTGAAGAGAATCTGATGAAACTGTAGACTTTATTGTGTAAACAAGGTTATTTCAAGCAAGCTTTCAGAAGGCCTGTTTTCCCTTGATACTAGATGAACCTTACCACATCTTTAGGATTAAATAATCATTCTTTGAAAGTTTGAAGAGTGTCTGATGAAAACTGTGGTCATAAATCTGCTAACAAGAATTTTTCAAATGAAAATTTCTATAAGGTCCCTGTTCCGTTGATAATCTATAGATCAGACCCTATTTCAAAGAGAACCACCCTAATGATGGTACAATGTTTCTGTGAAAGTTTGAAGACACTGATGAAAACTGTCAAATTAGTTCATTAACAAGAATTTTTTTATGATAAGATTGTCATAAAGCCCCTTTTATGGTGAAACATTACTGATCAGATCCAATTTAGAAAGGATTTGTTTGTTTGAATGGGGTTTTACACCGCTTTCAACAATCTTTCAGTTATATCGCGGTGGCTGGAGCACCTAACAGTGGATTCCTGGTATTTCTTACACCAGTACCACCATGACATCCTTTCCTAGCCTCTAGCTGCTATCCCGCATAGGGTACGATTATCTACCCATTGGTGGGAGACAAATAGTCGGAAAGGATGAGTGCCGCCATTTGGGACAATTTAGAAAGGAACTATCCTTACGATGGAACAACAATTCTGTTTAAGTTTGATGAGAATCCAATGAGGACTGGACTTCATTGTGTGAACAAAGAGTTTGATATAAAATTTTCAAACATCTCCTTTTCCTGTGATACTTGACAGATCAGACCTAATTTATAAAGAAATCCTAATGATGTTGCAATCATTCTGTGAATATTTGAATAGAATCCGATGAAAACAGTGGACTTTATTGCGGTAACGAGGACTTATGATGAAATTTCATTCGCACCTTTACTCAACAGATCATACAAGTTTCATAAAATTGCACAATTATTCTGTGAAAGTTTGAACATAATGAAACTAAAATTGTAGACTCTAGAGTAATAACAGGGCTGGACACCTGGATGGACACTGGACTGGAAACATGCACATGCCATAGCTCCTTTGGATTCAGCAACATGCAATTTCTTCATTTTCCACATGGGTTTCCTTCATTTTATCTTGTGTAGGCATGGGTTAAAATAATTGACAGATGACCAACATCATGTTATTATTACGGCCAACCTAAGCATTACAAGTTTAGGTGAACTAACAATAACCACTACAAGCACTAGTTATGCGTAAATATTTCTTTTGAAATTTTATTTCATAAAAGAGTCTGGTTTGAAATGGACAAGCAGGTGATGTAGACTAAGATCATAATACACATTTGTGCAGGCTGATCTTTGTCAATATCTCCTGCCAAACAGGAATATTATGGGTTCAACTTGACAAAGGTTAAGATATCAAGGATAGAGTGTAAAACTATTATAAGTGCCTATATATATATAATGGTATCTATATTATAATAGTTTTACTCTGATCAAGTAACTTGCTATATATAAACAGTACAAGTAACCAACCTTCCATTTCCTCAGGTCACTCCACAGATCTTTAAACTCTTCCAGTCCCAGTTTACCAGACAGATCACCCTAAATACTGTTAAAGAAACTTCATACATGAACAGCGTCCATTATCAACAATCACAAAGGTCTAGATAAGAGGGTGTAGCAGCATTCTAAAATCATTATTTCACAACATAACCCTATATTTTAGGTACTCATTTGAATCGTCTTGAAACATCAATATAATGGTACTTCTATAGATCAGTACTCTCACAAAAGTCTGTTGCTGTCTATTTGGACATATCTAATCTAGTCATGACTATTTCAAAACTTAACACATTCCCACACAAAGATGTTTTGGAACCCCCCTCAAGAAAAACAATTGGGAAAACATTTTGAAAAATGTAACATTTAACAAGCAATTTCTTCATTTTCCACAGTGTTTTCTACCCAGAAAGTTGACGGAACCTAGAGTTTCATAAACTTTAAATTTTTGTCTGCAACTTGCTTCAATTTCGACCAGTGTCGAATTTTACAGTCTGGAATAAATACTATGACGTTTTCAAGGCAACCACTGCCTCTCACAGTATTCTGATTGTGATTAACACTTCTGTTAAATGCAGAGTAGAGCATAATAATTTCAGACCCCCCATTTCATTTCTTTTTGAAATCTTAGCTCACAGAAGAAAGGACTAATATTGATCAAAAAGTAATAATTTTGAGCACATTTTTAAAGCAATATAAGTAAATGATGCATGCAAAATTTGAAAGATCAAGAGAAAGCGGAAAAGATTTTTTCTAAAATCTATCCATAAATGTAGGAGTTATGCCTCGCAAAAGTAAAAATTATACCAAATCTAACAAATTACATTGGCATCCTTAATTTTGTAACACATGGCACATTCTGCTCTCAATATGGCAACTGTTACTGTGACAAATCATTTTACCATATATATATATTTTCCTAAATCTTGGAGTGATGGTCCAGTGAGATCATTTTTAACAATTTATTCTTGATATGTGTTCTTTACCAAAAAATCATTTCAAATGTCATATAAACTTATTGAGAACAATAATTGTGATAAATTATTTTGAAATCTATTCATTTTGTATGAGGGCTGGTAGGATAGAACTAATTATCCAATCAAATAGTCAACAGCATTATCAGTAGTATTAATCTGTTTTGATATTTGGCTGTGTTGATTATTTGGTAATGGTTAAAAAAACACAAAATAAAGTTTGATATTAATAATTCAACAAAAAAGATACATCATGCATAGCCACCATACTGCGACAGACATCTGTTGAGAAACCATCAAACTTGAACTCTGGAAAACAAAAACTCAGAATGAAAAGACAATCATCATCAGTTATCTTATTTAAGTATTGCAGTGTTTAAGTCACCCTGACAATCCAATTTCTGTCCAGTCAAAGTGACCACAATACACCTTTTATCAATTCTATCATGCTGCCATGTCTGTTCCAAAAATCACTGAAAAATCCAATGACCAATCAAATCCTTATTTTTAGTGCAGAACCACCGTGTAGTCTATAAAGCTGTAGTTAGGATGTTTCCATAAAATTATTGTTTCTTAAGAAATTTTAACTATCTCAAGTCCAATACATTTAGTGTTTATTCCCCATATTTGTATGTCCATAACAAAAATTAATTCCACTAAACATTTTGTAAAAAGAAGAACATTGTAAAAATCAGCTTTTTCTCCCCTTTTCCTTTACAATTATGAATTACATCATTAAGGTAAAATTTACTGTCCATTGCAAATCCTTCAATTTTCAAGGAGTCTAAAAAAAGCACTTACAGTAGAAAAAAAATCTATGTATTACTAAGTAGCAGCACTACAACAGATTTTTTGTTTTTAAAATGTGTCTCTATATTAGAAATCAAAACTTAAAGATATACTTTGAATGGGAAGGAAACTACGATGTGGAAAATGGTAAATTAGCTTTAAAAGTAGTTTGAAACAAGATATGTTTGTGAAACACTATGCCCCCGAAACGGGAATTCTTTAGAAACGGGTGAAGGGTTAAAATTTTGACCTTGACCTTGGTGAAATGACCATCCACAGTTGTGCCTTTTTGTAACCTATCTACATACCTAATATTAGCATTGTAACTTAATCAGGGTTGAAGTTATGGAAAATGTTGAGTTGGCAGGTTAAGTTTTGCAGACAGACAGACAGACGGACAGACAGACAGACAGACAGACAGACGGACACGGTAAAACAATATGCCCCCGATCTTATCGATGCGGGGGCATAAAAATTTGATGCTTCATTGGTTAGTAGTGATTGTTGTAATAGTATAACCCATTACCAGATGGCAAAATTCTAGACTGGTCCAAATTGAAAAAGAGTTGCAGGGCAATTTAAGGAGGGCAATTTAAGGTTACCAAAATTTTAGATTTTCTCAGATTTCTGGGTAGAAAATAATGTTACAAGCAATTTCTTCATTTTGCACAATGTTTTCTCAATTATATTTTTGAGGGGCCACCAAAAGTGTCAATGTGGGGAAATGCGTTAAAGTAGTTTGCCTTACTTCTCTAATGATGATAAGGACAACAAATACTGCTTAACCCAGTCCACACACATTTTAGACTGGTCCAAATTCAAGAAAGTTGTTACTACATTTTCAACACTTTCTGTAAAAACTTTTTCTTTAGGGTTGTACAAAAGTGGGATTGAGTAGGAATAGATTAACCTATTCCCACACAAGCCCTCCTTTTTATGCCCCTCAACAAACAAGAGGGCCGTTGACCCTGGGGCGCTCACCTGAGATAAAGGCTCTTTTTCTTTCAACAGTCTAATTTAATGTTAAGGTTAGGATTATGAAACAAGTGGGCCACAATTACATATAAAGACTATGAACCCGGGGATCCAAAAGTCTACATTACATATTCCAAGGCTTTAGTGCTGATTTGAAAGAAGGAAAAAACTTTTTCAATGGGTTATAATTTCAGAAATAAGAAAAAAGTCTGTGAACTGATGCTTCATGCCTATACTCCCCCCCCCACCTGATACGCCCCTGGAAACCCTAGGATCATGATTTTAGCTATTTTGTAAGAGATCAATATACTGATGCTTCATGAAAAATATCAAGGCTCTACGCCTTCTGGGTCAGGAGGAGAAGATTCTTAAAGATTATTTTGAAATTTCACTTTTGTTGCCATGGCAACCAGAGTTTTTAACGGATTTCAATTCTTTTAGCTAATTTTAAGAGGGACCACCTAAGCAACATTTCTGCAAAATTTGGTTCAAATTGGCCCTGTGAATTGGGCGGAGATGTCATTTAAAAAATCGTTCTTTATTTCTATATAAACCCCACCCCCCTGGGGCTCCGCCCCTGGGGACCCTAGGATCATGATTTTAGCTATTTTGAAAGAGGTCAATATACTGATGCTTCATGCAAATATCAAGGCTTTATGCCTTCTGGGTCAGGAGGAGAAGATTTTTAAAGAATTTTACTTTTGTTGCATTGGCAACCAGAGTTTTTAACGGATTTCAATTCTTTTAGCTATTTTTGAAGGGGACCACCTAAGCAACATTTCTGCCAAATTTGGTTCAAATCGGCCCAGTGGTTTGAGAGGAGATGTCATTTAAAAAATCGTTCTTTATTTCTATATAAACCCCACCCCCCTGGGGCTCCGCCCCTGGGGACCCGAGGATCATGATTTTAGCTATTTTGAAAGAGGTCAATATTCTGATGCTTCATGCAAAATATCAAGGCTCTATGCCTTCTGGGTCAGGAGGAGAAGATTTTTAAAGATTATTTTAAAATTTCACTTTTGTTGCAATGGCAACCAGAGTTTTTAACGGATTTCAATTCTTTTAGCTATTTTTGAAGGGACCACCTAAGCAACATTTCTGCCAAATTTGGTTCAAATCGGCCAAGTGGTTTGAGAGGAGATGTCATTTAAAAAAACATTCTTTATTTCCATATAAACCCCACCCCCCTGGGCCAAATTTGGTTCAAATTGGCCCAGTGGTTTAGGAGATGTCGTTTAATGAAATTGTTGACGCACAACGCACGACGGACGGACGCCGGACAAAAGGGAATCACAATAGCTCACTTGAGCACTATGTGCTTAGGTGAGCTAAAAAGCCCTGGCAAACAATGTATATATAGAAGAAATTGCTTGTATCAAGCAATTTCTTCTATGTCCACAATGTTTCCTACCCTAAAAGACAAAGAATTTTAGAATTTTGTCACCTTAAAATTGTCGTGTGCATCTTCTTTCAATTTGGACCAGTCTAAAATTTTCTCATGTGGGAATAGGTTAATAAAGAGGGACTCACAATTGTACATTTTTCATGAAAAACTGTCATAGAGCATTTTTGACACTGTCAGCTGTTGAAATTAGATATTACTTAACTTCCTTTTATCTAAAAGCCATTACAATAAACTAGATATTTTCTTACATATTTATAATTCAAATACCAATTCATAACCTAAATAAGGACAAATAGGTTTTCTCAACCATATATCAAGAAACAAGAACATTCAGTGGAAAGTAACAGATGAGTTGACAGCTATATAGCTTGGAAATTTCAACCAATTCCCACACAAGCCCTCCTTTTTACGCCCCTCAAGAAAAAAGCTTTTGAAAACATTGTTGAAAATAAAGAAAATGATTCCATTAAGCAAGTTTCATATCCAAAAAGAAGAAAAGAAAAACTTGAAAATGTTGACTGCAGCTTTTTTCAATGTGAACCAGTCAAAAATTTAGTTGTGTTGAAATTAGTTAATCACAGTCTTTGTGAAGCAAGAAACCTCATAGTAATAGAAATATATTTTGTAAGTTGATGTCCATAATTTTCTGTACAACAATAATTTAATTTTAGTTTTGTCTATTAAGATTCAAGTGTTTTTAATGGCATTTTTTTTTTCTTTTCGTACATCCACTGAAAAATTCTTTAGCATGCAACTATTTTGTATACATGTGCACAAAATAGTTCTATAAAATTTGATTCATATGCTCTGTTTTGCTTGCTTGCATTAAACTAAAAGAAATGAAGAGAATACCTTTTGTTTTCATCGAGGTATGAACCAAAAAACTTAATACCACTGATGTGTGAATACACTAAGCATATTAATACAATGAGATCAAGTTTTCAGGTTCATAGCTCAATGAAAACAAGATATTTTCTTCATTTGTAAATATAAGAAAAAACAAGAGCACCGCCCACGGTGCAACACTGGGCTGAAGGTGCTGGATAATGCAAAAATTCTAAGTCAAAAAAGAGGCATAACTCTTACAAAACTGCTTTTAGAGTTATCCCCATTGATAGTCTACATAACTCTTGTGATGGTCAATACACATGCCAAGTTTCATGAGGGTATCTTCAATAACAACAGAGATATGACCCAGGTTTGTCACACCAATGCCAATGCCTATGCACACTACGTCCATGTGATGACAATACGTCGGGCTTTCTTTGAAAACAGCCGAGCTAAAAATAAATATTCTTTTAGATGACTTTTTTCAGTTGTATTGAACTTTCTATTTTATGTAATTTTATTTGTATGAGGTATAACCATTATTTTGACAATGAAACAAGACTTTTTCCTCAAATATAACAAGCACATTCTACATGATTTTGAAGTAACTGACATAATGTAATCCTGCTGGGATTTTAAAATGTCAACCTGATATTTCATTGCCTCTAATTGGTCTCTAAATGATTTACTGCCCAATACTCAAAATACCATGGTAACCTAGGTACATTGGCAGAAGAATTTTTTTCATGTTTGACTTGTCATTGCAAAAAAAGGCCAAAGTGAAACTGGTAACATGCAATTATTCATTTCCAACAAAGTTTAATATTTCTTCTCTTAATCTAAGTTTGGTAATGTGTCTTTAACCTATTCCCAGACAAATTTTTTTAGACTGCTCCGAGTTCAAAGAAGTTTCAAATGACATTTTCAAGATTATAGAAAGAAAACAATGAGGAAAACGGAGAAACTCACAGTTTGTGACAAGCAAATTTTTCATTTTCGATAACTATTTTCTGGAGGGGCGCAAAAAGGTGGCATTGTGTTGGAAAGGGTTAATAAATATCAATACACTTAAATTTTGATTGCAAATGAATATAATTTCATGAAAAACTGTAAAGATACTTGCTGGAATGTTCAACATCATCTTCAACAGCTTATTTAGACTATACTGGAAGTTTTATATAATACATGTATTTAAGAATTTCATTGCTAGAACTAGTTCATACTCTGAATATACCCCCTCTTATAAAAACAAACACACTTCATGTTGATTTTATATTGAAAGATGATCTGCAAATAGGTGCCCTGACAATCTATAATAGGGGCCCTATTAATCTATAATAGGCGCCCCTACAAACTGTAATAGGTGACCCAAAAACTTATAATAGGTGACCTGACAATCAATAATAGATGACCCAGCAACTATGATAGATGACCCAACAATCTATAAAAGATGACCCGACAATATATAATAGGTGACCTGAAAAACTGCAATAGGTGCCTCGACAATTGAGAATACAGGCCTGATAATCTAAAATAGGCAAACTAAAAGCAAAGAAAATTTTGGTGATATGTAAAATCTAACCTGAAGCATTGTTATTCATGTTTCAAAAGGCACTTGATTCATCTTTCCTAAGAGAAATTTGACAAGAAGATGTCACTTACCCATTTAACACTATGAAATTAATTCAGTAGAAAAAGAGGCAGTAAACAACACACAGGCTAGGATTCAATAAGCAAAATGCATTTGAGCCTGTTATAAATGAATCAAAGTACTGAAAGTACTGTAAGATAGCAAAGCACGGTTTGCCATGGAATATTCTTTGGCAAAGGTTAACATGATAAATAAACAAGGTTAAAGCAATTCAATTTTTGAAGGAGTTCTCTACAATTTGCATAAAGTTTGCAATACTCCTGATATACATTAAGAACTACTTTTTATGGAGTAGGCATTCAATAGATTTAATGGTTAAGCCTCCAGTGGCAGTTTACACTCATTGAACTCTAAGAAGACCTCAAAATTTGTCTGTTAACTTAAGCTTACAAAGCAAAGGAAGTAGATATCATGCAGACTGAATGCAGTAAGGGATATGTAAGACCCTTTGCTGATTCTAGTCTCTGTGATTCATAGCTGCTTAACTCAAAAGCAAACATTCTTACAAATTTGTACTAGGAAAGTGGCATGATAATAACTAAGAAGATTTCTTTAGATTAGACCTAGTAACTTATATTTTTATACAGACAAACCTTCTGGAAAAATATCAAGTCCATTGAGCCAAAAAAGAAGTCTCTAATTTGCAAATCATTTATGCAAACAAGAGCCGTCAGAGACTTTTTATGTTCCCAAAATATAGCACTGTCACAAAAGGTAAAAAATAAACTGGGAAAAGGGTTTGTGCAGAAAGGTACAAAGGAGAAGGACAAGCATATTGCAGCCTCTTTTTCTGCAATATACTTGTCCTTCTCCAGACATACTTTACTTTAACAAATGACCTTGAGCTGTGACCTTGACATTGGAGTTATCTGAAACTTTGTTTCAAATGACATTACTTCTTGTGTTAGAGAACAATAGTGCCTAGAAATATCTAAATCCATCCTTAATTGAAGGAGCTATGCTCTGGACATGCTTAATTCCATCTTAAGCTTTGACCTTGACCTTGGAGCTATCTGAATATTTCTTTCAAATGGTATATCTAATCATGACAGCCAAATCATATTGAAATCCATCAATAATTGAATGGGGTTTAACACCAATTTTGACCGTATTTCAGGCACACCTCAGAGTCTGGAGCACCAAACTAAGGACTCCTTGTATTTCTCACATCAGTACTACCACTTCATCCTTTCTAAGCCTCTAGCTGCTAAATCCACTTAGGTTTATGATTATCTGCCCATTGGTGGGGGACAAATGTCTGAAAAGATATTTGCCACCTAAGGGGATCAAACTGTGACCTTGACTTTGGAGCTATCCAAAAACCAGGAAAAATGTGTCTGCGCAATATCATAAGGATTCATATGTGAAGTTTCATTAAATTTGGACCAAGGCAGGTGGACAGACAGAATGACAGATGGACAAACAGACAGACAAACCAGCGGCTATATGCTTGCCCTTTGGGAAGCATACAAATGAGGCCTCTCAGGTGTAAACAAGGTATATCTCAGATTTTACCTAGTGACCTAGTTTTTTACCCCATGTGACCAAATTTAAACTTGGCCAATATATCATGGTCACAAAACTTTTGACCAAATATCAAATCAATTGAACAAAAATGTGGCTCCAAGAGTGCATACATGCTTTTTCAAAGATTTGACCTTCTGACCTAGTTTTTACTCCATGTGACCCAATTTCAATCTTTGCCACAACATCATGGAAAAAAATACATTGACCAATATCAAATAATTTGAGACCAAAATGGGGCCTCTAAAGTGCAAAAGGTATCTTTAATATTTGACCTAGGAAACTCATTTTTGATCCAATGTGAACCATTTCCACCGAATATTAAATTATTTGAGCTTACAATATGCCCACTACAGTGCATACAAGGTTTTTCTCAGATTGACCTTGTGACCTTGACCTAAAATCTAACTTGATCGAGATATCATGCCAACAAATATTCTGACCAAAATTCAGTTGATTTGAGGCAAAAATGGGCCTTCTAGGGTGCACAAAAGGTTATTGATAGCTTTTGACTGAAAGTGTCCTAATATAAATCTTGACTGAATAATTTCTGACCAAATATCAAAACATTTGAGGCAAAAATGTGACCTCTAGAGCGCACACAAGGTTTTCTAACATTTGACCTAGTGACCTAGTTTTTGACCCCAAATAAACCAATATTGAACTTGTTTTAGATTTCATGGAGACAAAGATTCTGGCCAAGTTTCAAGACACTTGATCAAAAATTGTGGCCTCTAGAGTACACACAAGATGTTGACACAGGACAGAAGACAGACAGTAGATGCAGAACACAGCTAAATCACAACAAATCACATTGAGCACTTTGTAATCAGGTGAGCTAAAAATGCACTAAACCCTGTTACGCACTTGAATAACCTTAGTTGCACAACAAGAAGTAAATTTCACATGGACCTGAAATTGGTAAGTGACATGTAGAACCCCATACCAGATTTCCAGTTTCTGTGAAACATAGCTTTTGAGAATAGTATGATGATAATTTTTCACTTTAGCCGGTTATTTACCAAAATAATCTAAGGAAGTACATATGGTGTAGAGTCAATTTCAGTTTGTGGCATGTAAAGAGCCCTCAGATACACAATGCTAACTTTCCAGTCTGACGGTTAAGTTGCTGAGAAAAGTGTGATAAAAAGTATTTATCATGGATCAACAGGTGGGTGGACAGAGGTAAACAAGAAAAACCCCTCTTCTCCAAAAGAGAAAAGGAAGAAATATTGTCTAAGAATCATAAACCTTTATTTTAAGACATCATACAAGCTTATAAGGTGCAATGTGGCTAACCCACACCATATATAATTGTGACTTGTTACACCACCTGGGAAGCCAAAAGTCAGGCTGTACTTATGGCTCATTTTCTGAACCTGGAATAATTACTCTACTATGATTAATGTTTGATATGGAAGTACTAGTACTGATTGATGTCTAATCTCTTTTTTCAAATATTTGTTTCGAAAAGTTGTTTGATTGTAATGATACAGGTCACAATTAACAACCTTCTCCACCATGCACTTTCACTGTCATGCAACCACTGATAAAAGAACAAACTCACAACACAAAATTAGGAAATTAAATTCCTAAAAAGGACATGCATTCTTTGTTAAAAAAGTTTTTGACACTTTGTATTTAGTCAGCATGCAGTTAGGTGACATAATCTATATTTGTTCTGAACAATGTTACTACAATGAAATTGCTGCATTTCTTTACACATTGAAAAGAACTAGCCGTCTACTTTCTAACATTTTTTAAGCCAATTGTAGCATGTCAAGCAAAAGAGGACATCATCTTCTGGTAATATGAAGTTAATTAAGCTAGCATTACTTTGGCAAAGTCTTATTCACTAGAATAGTTTGTGTATGTACTGAGGGATAATTGTGATACTGTTATAAGAATCTATAAAACACTTATAACAGTATCAATATTAACCCTTGAATCCAGATTGTATGTAATTTAATGAATCATTCTTGATTAAAGTCTTGCTCAATTAAATAACAGTGGTTAAAGATTCTGATGTTCATCAATTCCCACAACATCCAAGCTAACATATGATCAGACAGGAGGGAGCAAATCATGAATCAATTGAGGATCAAATCTTTCCTTAAACACCTAACAGAGATTTTGCAGCATGTGAAATCAAAACAAACAAGGAAAATCTAGGAAGGTCAAATGGACTGGTCTGCCAGCCATGGTTTATATGGTAGTAATTATCTTTGTGTTGAAAAATTTAAGCCATAATCTATACATTTGAATCAATGTGATGCATTTCTTAACATGAAATTGCCCTGCTAAAATGGCATTTTATGTTATTATGACCTTGTTGACCTTGCCGCAGTACCTTTATGACTGATGGAATTAGTGTACATGTTTTCATATCCAAGTTTAAGATTTGGACAGATAGACACCAGTAAAGCCATATGCCAGATCTTATTGGTGGGGTCTCAAGCACTATAAATCATTTCATTAAATAAAACTTTGGCTTTTCAAATACTTCCCTCCTGTCTGATGCAAACTTTTCCTAGTTTACAAAATAATAATACATGATATAAGTGTGTTACAATAATGATTAAACAAATGTGAAAATTAAAAAGCTACTCTTGTGAACCTATTTTCTGTATGTTTTTTCTTACCAAGATAACCAGCTTCATGCAAAACAAACAAATATCAGTAATTATCAATTTCATTCATATAGCATATATCATTCAATGCATATCAAACAATACATCCTTTATCAAACATATTACCTGTACAAACTACAGTTCCATTACCAAATATGCAAATTGCATATTCCATGCTTTCAAAAAGACTTTTATCAAATAACAATAGTCACTTCTAAATCTATTCAGACAAAGTACAAAAATTTCTTGTCAAAGGGAGATCATATCTAGATGTTTTTCAACATTCCAGTTATTTATCACTCCAGTATTTTAGCATTCCTGTAATTTATCAAGATTTCAATTCATGCAAAAAAAAATTTCCCAAGAAAAACTAGTTTGTACTCAAGGAACTAATATGTCAAAACCAATATAGAAAAAAATATGATTATGAAGATAATCATTATTGCTGTCTTTTAGATATATAAATCATATCTGCATGTAGAACATTTAACCCATTACCAAACGGCTAAATTTTAGACTGGCCCAAATTAAAGGAAGTTGCAAATGAATATTGTAAGTGTATTCAATTTTGGATTTTTTCAACTCTCTGGGTAGAAAACATTGTGAAAAATAAAGAAATTGCTTGTAACAAGCAATTTCTTCATTTTCTCACAATGTTTTCCAAAGCTTTTTCCTTGGGGGCGTCTAAAAGCACCACTGAGTGGAAATGGGTTAAACAACTTGTCTTAAACAAGAGGACCATGATGGTCCTAAATCGCTCACCTGAGGCATCTGCAAATTACAGTACTTTTTTGTATAAAAAAGATACAACTTGAGCAAAATAAATAAAACAAATATAAGATTTTGGCTTTGTACAAAACAATCCAGTAATACTTTAAAATTAAAATGAATGCCTTTGGCTTCATAGTTTAATCGATTACCAAACTATCCCAGAATTTTTCACCCTCAGGGAAAAAGGTTTAAAAAAGCATTGTGAGAAAGCAAGCAATTTCTCAATTTCTATTTAAGAAGAATCCTTTCAATGCAATTATGCAACTTTCAATCCCAGGAGCAGAGACATTTTTTATTTTAAGAGCATATTTTCCTGTAACATAGAACAAAATTATTTAGTCATGCTATATACCAAATATGAATGCCCTTCATCTTATATTTCAGAAGGAGAAGACTTTGAAGTTGCTCTAATTGGGTGTTTTCCAAACTTTCGACCTCTGGGGCAGTGCCATGTTTTATCCCTGGGCTAAAATTTTAGCTAACATAGTAGAGAACCATCTGGTTATGCTATAAATCAAATATGAATGCCTTAGACTTTGTAGATTGTGAGGAGAAGACTGTTGAACATGGTCTAATTGAGCATTTTTACGAACTTTGGACACCCAGGGAAGGGGTGTTTTTTAACCTACAGGCATAATTTAATCAAAATTGATAGATAACAGCCAGGCTATGCTTCACTCAAAATATAAATGCCCTCCGCCTTAAAATGAAGATTTTTTTTCAACATACTCAAATTTTGCGTTTTTCCAAATTTTTGGAACCCTAGTCAGGGCCATTTTTGACCCTTGGATGAGAACTTTTTGTGTTATAGTACAAAACCATCTAGTTAGGCTACGTACCAAATATGAATCTCCTAGATCTTATAGTTTAAGAGGAGAAGCCTTTTGAAACTGCTCTTATTAAGAATTTTTCAATTTCGGACCTCAGGGGCGGGGCCATTTTTGACCCCAGAGATTAAATATTTAAAAACTTGGTAGAGAACCATATGATTAAGCTCTTTACAAAATATAAAGGCCTTTGGCCTTGTAGTCTATGAAAAAACAACATAAAAAATTTACTTAAATTTCCAATTTTCATATGCCGCGGTTACAAGAGTTTTTGACGGAATTAAATTCTTTTAACAAATTTTGAAGAGCTTCACCAAATGAATATCCCTGCAAAGTTTCAGCTTGATTGGCCTACTGGTTTAGGAGGAGAAGATTTTTAAAGATATATAAAGAATTACTAAAGATTCCCATTTTCAAATGCCGCGGCAACCAGAGTTTTTTACGGAATTAAATTCTTTTAACAACTTTTGAAGAACCTTACCCAAGGAACATCCCTGCAAAGTTTCAGCTTGATTGGCCTACTGGTTTAGCGGAGAAGATTTTTAAAGAAATTGTGGATGGACAGACGGACAAACAGACGGACGGATGGACGGACAACGACCGATCACATTATCTCACCTCTCACTTTGTAACTCGCACTCAGGTAAAAAAGGACCTCCTTCTATGCAGATAAAGGATCAACCCTGGTCGGACTGCATGTACCAGGGTCAAAACTATTTGCTCATGGTGTTTTTTCTAAACTTAGAGTGAGTTTTCCCTCTTATTATATATTTTCTCTCGAAACACTATCTCTAACTGACCTCTGCTAAATTTAACCTCTTATTCTAAACTTTGTTAAAGAAGATATCCATAGAGTCCCTTTTCGCTGGACAAATCCCATTATATAAACCTTCTACTACCACTGGTTATATATGTATACAACTTAATGCTCCAAATCCTTTCATGCTATTCATAGCAGTAAATTATACATATTACAAAAAGTTTCTTTTGGCTATATCTCTCTACATGAGAAAATAATGTGAATAAATTTCTTTTTTAGACCAAATATTTGATTTCTTTTTTCTTGACTGAGCAAGCAGGCCAGTCTATGGTCCAAATTCACTTGCAAGAGTTTAAGATGCCATTAAATAACAAGGGATTCTCAAAAGGACTAAAAACATTTATCTGTTTATGACCTCCTTTAGAAAACAAAGCGGTTTGTTGAGTTATTTAGAGAATTGATAGAATGAGTAGGCCATGCCCAACCACTCCACTATTTATTGGCCTATCATACTTTTTTGATCAATCTTTTCAAAAAGGTCACCTTATAAACATTCTTTCCATTTTAAGATGAAATCAACCAAAGGTATGGGAGAAGATTTTTAAACCATTCCCACATGAAAAGATTTTAGACCAGTCCAAATTCAAAGAAGTTGCAGATGACAATTTAAAATTGATGAATATTTAAACTCTTTGTCTATTGGGGCAGAAACATTGTAGATGATGAAGTAATTGCTTATAAATTAGGCCCCACCATTTTTTTTTTATCTGATCAAATTGTTTTAAGGAATATGATAAAGAGTAACCAAGCTCCTATAAAATGTCACTGAAATCCATCAACCAGTTGGTTTTAAAGATTTTCACATTATACCATATACGCATATCAGCTACTACCATAAAAGCCATTTTTTTCACAAGATCAAATTTCTTTCTGAAATCTGAAAAAGAATCACCAAAGGATCATTCCTATGAAATTAGGCTGAAATCTGTGTAGTACTTTCTGATAAAAACATTATTTGAATAAAAGTTTAAAAACACACTGACGGCCATACAATGGACACAACGCTATGACAATAGATTGCGGGTTTTCAGACAGTGGAGCTAAAAAGGAGTCGGACTGAATGTATGCATGGATGGAATGCTAATTCAAACATTTATTGACCGATCACAGCTTTTAATCAAAGAATCAGTTGACCAATCAAATCATTCATTTAGACAAGAATTGAACTTTGAAATCAAAACAAAACTTCCCGTCAGATTCAATAGGCGGGGCTAAGAGAGTCAGTGGGTTGGGACAGCAATTGGTCAATTGCCTGGAGCCCCTAATTTTGGGTTCCTGAAAACAATATACTTTGCAAGCTTCCAGCTGCTCATCCCAGCTAGCCAATTTTCAACTATTTTTGAGAGATAAAGCCTTTTTCAAATGTTTGAATAATGACCATGACAGCTGGTGCCAAACCCATGAACCCATGATGACTAGTCTATTAACAATTACACTATGGTTGCAGTCAGGACTACCTCAGAGGGACTAAAAGACTATTGCTCCTGATCAGACTGCATGGTTTTCACAGTCAGACCAAGGCCAAAATCTTTTGTAAAAGGCAGATTTCTGTATGTAGCATGGCCATTCTACATTATCATTCTTTGCATTTCTTCAAAAAAGGACGAACCAGATTGTGTCCGATCTCTTTTTTTTTCACAAATCTGTTTTGCCACATTGTGCTTATAGTCATGATAGATCGCATTAAATAATGGTTCAAGAAAAAAATGATTCTTTAATAGATAGAAAGATTGTAGCTAAAGGTGAGACTAGGGAGGAATCAAATATTGGAAAGGTTCAAAGAACTATAATTGTGAAAGTATTAAAGCCGCTCTTGAACAGAAGTTTTTTCAATTGTTATAAATGTGATTTTCTTGATTAATATTCTTTCCTCATCTTAAATCTACTAATTTCCACACAAATTTGATTTAATGTATTATATTTCTTTTATCCTACTCAGAAACCTCAGAATTTACCAGTTGCCGTTGTATGTCTTCAAGTGATATCAATAATGACTGTATTACTAGCCATGAAAACCTGAAACAAGGCAATTTTTAGAGCAATTGACAGATACTGTAATTATGCAATGAATTCAGATTCCAATGGGTTGTACTTTGTTAGATAATGCAGTTTTGCATAACCCAAAATTTGTTTGCTTTCTTTCTTTCTTTTTTAAGAGTTTGAAAAGTCATTCTCAATACAAAATCAACTTAACCACCTTCAAATTTCTGAAAGCAGTTTATTTAGAAATTTGAAAAACAACAACCAAAACTTTTCTTCCATAAATCTTTCAAGAGCCGCTTTAATAAAAAAAAAAGTAGAGTAAATTCATCTGATTAATATACAACTGCAATTGTGATGTTAAAAATTAATTGACTAGGGCTACCGGTAATTCAGATATCTAGAATGTTGCCTTATGAGAGACAACTTTGACCTTGACCTTACTTCTCATGCACCAACATATTTGAAATAATTCTCAGAACAGAAAGTAGCTTGTAGAATAAGGTCAGGTCATTTTCATTTGAGAGGATTCTAATGACATAATAAACTAGAAAGTCATCTGGGGACAATGTGTCAAGCCTGACAATTTTTCTTCCTAGAGCTGTGGCCTTGACCTTGGAGCTATATGGAAATTTGCTAAAAATAGCACATCTAATTTTGAAATTCATACAAAAATGTAGGAGAAATGGCCTGGACAAATTAAATTTGAACATTTGACTTTAAACTGTGAAATTGACCAGCTATCTGAAAATTTGTTTAAAGTGGTACATCTGCTCATGTTGGAGAATAATCATGCTATATCATTTTGAAATCCACCCACAAAGGAGATAAGCTATGGACAACCTCAATTTTTACCTCCAACTGTGACCTTGATCTTGGAGCTAAAAGAAATTGTTTTATTTCAAATGGCACATCAGCTCATGATGGTGAAGAATTCTGACATGTAGTTTTGAAATCCACCCATACATAATAGGAATTTTAGGCTTGTTAAAATTGAGTAGACTGATGTGCATCATTCATCAACTTATAATAGTGACAACCATGTCTCACTCACTGCAAGGGGGCTATACTAAAGTCTCTGACTTTACATTCCTTTTTCTTTGTTTAAGACAAGGAAAAGATTTCAATATTTCACTTATAAGTAACCTACACCACTAAGTAAGTTCATCAAACTTGAATCATACATTACCACTATTAAGACACATATATATGTATCTAGTCCTTACCTCCATCTGTAAACAATAAACAGTTTGAACTCATTACTACACTAAGGTTTATTAACCATTTATCATAATATTTCCCCTGATTTAAAGCATTGAGGGAAAATACTTGAAAAAGCATGGAGACAATGGAGAGAAATTGCTTGCCTCAAGCAGTTTCTCCTTATTAATAATGTTTTCTTACTCTTAATTCTATTTTTCTACAACCTCTTTGTATAAGGCCAAGTTTAACTTTTTAGTAAAGAAATGGAATAAATTTGGATAAATTAGCTTTTTTTAAACGGTGTTTCTTCTAAAATTTGAGATATCCTTCATTCACCATGCATACTCAATGATGCACAAATATCAGTCTCACTAACTAAATTTTCAAAATCAGCATGCCTATTACATATGAGTCTACAAAATGAAACACATTTTATGTATTATGCACATTGATCTACATACTGTATGTATCATGCAATGTATTGATCTTTGTCTTTGCTTCCTCAGGTAATTTATAAACAAAATATACAATTGAACTCATAAACAAACCCCTTTTGCTTTCCTGACAGATTCATCAAACAGAAGCTTTTACTTACTCATAACAAAGATCTAAACCAGTCTGTCCTAGTGATGTTCTGTTGACCCAAAAGGATATCATTAAGTGTCAAAACAATCGAGCGAAATCTGTAGCCTTTATGGAGCACACTAGGTATTTGACCAAGTGACCTAGATTTTGACCCCAAATGAACTCATATCAATCTTGTCCATGATGATATTGACACAAAGATTCTGACCAGGTTCAATGATATTTGAGTCAAGGATAGTAGCCTGTTGAGTGCACATAAAATTGTTATTCAATTTTGAAATAGTTAATGACTTCACAGGACCAAATATCAAAATTGTGCAAGATATAATGAAGACAGACATTCTGACCAAGTTTTTAGACATTTGAGCCAAAAATGTAGTGGACATAAGCAAATTTTGACAAATGTGTAGAAGGTCAAAAACATCTTTCCACTCATCTGCTAACGATGGTGTGCAAATGACATAAATACTGGGTGATGCAGAGGCTTCATGCAAATATATTACACCAAAATTTTCATTCACAGGGTTCTGTATCAAATAACATACAAAATGCAACTGAAATGCAATACTTTAATTCATCATAAGAACAGCCAACTAGACCCTTTCCTCCTGTACAAATCTAACAACCACTTTGGAACATTATCTGATCATAAATAATCAAGTAGGAACAAAACAAACTTAGATTAAATACCAGTTGCTTCATCTGGTATACCTTTAAGTCTGATTTTTAACAATGATCTTAAGTTGTGACCAAACACTTGTCTAAAATTAAATGGAAATTGGCCTTGTAACAAGCAGATAGACTCCACATACAAAAATAATGTCTTCCACAGGCAAAAACCTGATTTTGTCTTCTTGAATATTCATTGAGCTATTGTACAAGTCACAGTCACTAAAAGATTTTTTCAGAAAAGTGTATTTGGGCAAAAGGGTCTATGACAATTTTATAATATCATATACATGATGTATCGTAAAAAACCAAATATAATACACTAATCATATATCTGAAACATACAGCATTTTTAATTGAATAATTATAATAGAACCAAGTACACATGTATATCTATTACTCCAACAAACAAAACTACAATTTGAAAATAAAACAATTTGAGTTCTATAATGTTCAGTAGTCCATTCCACTTACCAGCACCTAAACAAGGTTGAATAAAAGAAGCTTTATTAATATGATTATTTCTCAGATTACCATATAGATTATAGATAATTATTTTTAAAAACCAAAACAAATAAGGGAGACAAGATGGCCTTGGTCGCTCAACTGAGTTTTTAATTTAATATTGAACAAAGAAAGGGGTATGAATGTGAAACTGTTTAATACCCAGTCTTATTTGTGAAGACACAAGCAGTATACAATTTGGCCCCTTTTTCCCATGTTTACTAATGGAACCTTCCGTCCTTATAACCTAACAATCATTCTGAACCAGCAAAATTAGACCACAATCTGTTAACATAGAAAATATCATTAACACCTCTTTGCCGGGTGTTTTATAAAGAAACCTTTTTGTTTTTAAAAAGACTAACCCTTACTGCATTCAATCACCATCATCAAGTTTGAGCCAAAATTATGGCTTCAAGAATGTTAGCTAAGAAACTTTTATCAAAACCCTTTTACCCATGTTTTTAAACAGAAAGTTCTGATTTTCAATAAATATCATCTTTATCTAAATGTGGTTCATATATTATAAACACTTGATCTCGGATGATGCACAACCCAACCTATATTCGAGGATCACAATAGCTAATCATGAGCATGTGAGCTAGGTTAGCCTAAAGAAGGGATTTAGAAATGGAGATTGTCATAATTTTATCAGTTCTGTTCCAAAATAATTTGAAGTAAACCCAGTATTTTTTTCAAATTTTCCCCAAAGATAACTGACACCTTTTCTAAAATTACTCTAGGTTAAAAGCAAAGAATCCCATTATGAATACTCTAAAATCAACATCAATTGTGCATTGACAATAATTAAAGATAAACAATTCAGTTGAAAAATTAGACAATTTCATCAAACTTAACACTGTTAAGTTTGGTGAAATTGTCTAATTTTTCATCTGAATTGTCTGGCAAGTTAATGTATCTGCATACATCTATGATATGGCAATATTTATTGTGACACAATTTATCAATTTCCTAGAAATTATCATGTAGTTACTTATAATGTGGTAAAGGTTTATAGACATGCTTTCAATTTAGTTGTTACTTAACCCATTACCACACAATGACACTTTCTGACACCCATCAAGAAAAGCACTTCAGAATCCATTTCTTCATTTTAAACAATGTTTTCTACCCAGAGAGTTAAAAAAAGTTAAAATTCAGAAACTTCAAATTGTCATCTGCAAGTCCTTTTAATTTGGACCAGTTCAAAATTTTGTCATGTGGAAATGAGTTAAGGATGTGTATAAAATATTAAAGGAAAATTGTTTGAGAGTATTGCTCCTAACACACTCAAATGGCACGTTTGTGTTTAAAAAATAGGTTGAGGCATTCAACCACATTGCAAGGATTGTAGCTATGTTTTTGTGGCCCAAACAATTTTATCAAAATTTTCTTGGGGAACCCTCTAAATCCTCCCACCCAAGGAGTCTGGCCGTTCTTCTCTTAGAAGTCTCACCCTTGCTTTGGGAGGACTCATGTGTAAAACTTTCAAAACAATGGATACATGGTTGTTTATGTTAGCATATATTGACCCCTTCTGATATTCACCTGATCCAAAAGCAGCATTCAGTATATCTTTGAGCTCGTAGGCATCAATCTCCAAGTCATCTCCAGCAATCTTCTTAAATGTCTCTTTCATCTTCTGGGCGGCTGCATTATCTTCTTCAGTTGGTGGAGGGGCTTCCTATCAATACAGAAAATAAATTGAGTGAGTCTTTTGTTGCTTACATATCCAGTTTCTTGTTTATTTCACTATTATAAATACAAATTTTTCATATTTTTTCAAAATCATTTTTGTTTGGTTATAGCCTTATTCATATTTAGAGTACTTTTTTGGTATTAAAATCTTTCCTTCCTTAGGAGTGTGAGAATAAAAGAAAGAAGTTGTGCATGACAATCCAAGTGTAAAGCTAATTTCAGAATTTAGCATTTATTTTGAGGCAAATCATTTCTTGTAATTTCTCAGTAATTTTCTCAGTGCAGCATCAGTATCTTCCTTAAAAATAAATAAACTGGAACACAACTCCAACTTCTATAACGCATTTCTAAGGCCCCACTTCACCTCTGCGGTAGTAGACTAATAACTTGAGTGAAAATCCATAAAGAGAATTTTTTGCGTGAAAATCCCTTTTCTGTCTTTCTAATGCCATAATTATAACATGCATCTTTGAAGACAATCTAATGAAAACTATGGCCCCTTTTCCCAAGATACTTTATAGACCTGATTCATTTTCAGAAGAAATAATCCTCAGGATTATACTGTGAGTTTTTAAGAAAAATAACGATAAATGTGTACTAGATTTGAACTAGAACAGTTCTTAACATATATCAGTTTACTATAAATGCTCTCCATCAGTCCCACAATGACTTTTCAAGAACTGTTCTAGAATTTACAAATGGCAAAATTTCTAGACAAGTTCTAAAAAAATGTCTCAGTTGAAATTAACTTTCTACAAATTAACAAGAACAATACTAGAAAAGACGTTTTTGCAGACAGCAAAAAGTTTCTAGAAAATGAAAGAATTATAATAGATCTAACAGGGATTTCTCTAACTCTGTAGTAAGTAAGATTCATCATATTTTTTAAAAAAATAAGTTCATATAAACTTAAAACTGACAGACAGTCAGTCTCCTCTACAACTGTTACCATCTTATTATTATGTCAATTTTTTTGTTTGAATGGGGTTTTACGCCGCTTTCAACAATCTTTCAGTTACATCGTGGCGGCTGGAGCACCTAACAATGGTATCCTGGTATTTCTCACACCAGTACTACCATTACATCCCTTCCTAGCCTCAAGCTGCTATCCTACATAGGTCTACGACTATCGACCCATTGGTGAGAGACAAATGGTCGGAAAGGATGAGTGCCGCCATCAGGGATCGAACCCTGGGACCTCTAGATTGACAGTCCGACGCGCTACCACCTGTGCTATTGACATATTATTATGTCAATATTTATTCAAAGATCTGTAAAAAAGTACATATATATGTTCCAACCATGCTGTGTAATGATTATTCAAAATGCTTCAACACTGCAATACTTTCACTTCAAATGTCAACTAGAATAAAATGTTAACCACCATGCAAACAGGTACTATAATGAAATTTAAGCCATCCCATCACCCAATTCTGCTTTTGATTACCAATCAAGAAAAAAGCTAGGGAAACATTATGTAACAAGAGCAACGCCCAAGGGTGCCAACGCTCGGCTGCAGATGATGGATAATGCAAAATTCTAAGTAAAAAGGGGGCATAACTCTTATAAAAATGCTTTTGGAGTTATCCCCCTCAATAGTCTAGATAGCTCTTGTGATGGTCAATACACATGCCAAGTTTCATGAGGATATCTTCAATAACAATATAGATATGACCAACGTTAAAGTTTGTCATGCCAAGCCAACAAAAACAGCCAAGCTAAAAATGGAGAAATTGCTTATTACAAGCAATTTCTTCATTAATTATACAAGGTTTTCTTTCCCAAGAGATTAAGACTTTTAAAATCCCATTATCATTGAATTGTAGACTGCAACCTCTTCGTATTTGGAGGGTATAAAATTTTTGTTTTGTGGAAATGGGTTAAGAACATGAATGGGTTAAGAAAGAACCAACACTGCTAAGACTGCATGAATATCAGAATAAAAACTTTCACATTTTACAGAGTTTCTACATTTCTCATAGTCATTTCACCTTGCTTAACATTCTTTTATACTACTAAATATGTGGACATAAATGTGAGTCTAAAATTTACATTTAATTTCACTCTTGTGAGACACAAAGATATCCATATCATTTAAGGGCAATTATAACTAATGTTTACATAGTTTCAAGATGGTGCCTATTTGCATAACCTGTCACAGTTTACAAAACCAAAGTCCACAGAACTAAGCAAACTGTTCTAACAACAAAAGGGCTGTCCATGGCCCTTAAGCTGCTCACCTGAGAATCAAAAAAAAGGACCAAGAAGATTTTGATTGAGTGTTTAACCAATGAGGCGGGACCCTTTTTGACCCTAGAGAATTTTTATTTCCAAACTTAGTAGAGATTCATCTATTGTCCAATGATAATGCTATGAGAACAAGAATTTATGAAGATGCTCTGCCTTTAATTATTTATAAAGGGTGGTGCTGGTTTGTTTCATTTGTTTGAATTAGAACTAATATCACTTTTAACAGTATTCCAGTCATATCACAGCAGCTTGAGCATGTAACTGCAGTTTCTCTGTATTTCTCACACCAGTACTAACACTATATCCTTTCTGAGCATCCAGCTGCTCATCCCACTTAGATTTACAATTATCCTTCCATTGGTGGGCAACAAAATAAAGGATGGTGCACTTGGTCTTTGTTTAATCATGGTGGTCATTTGGTTCGAATGGAAACAACTAGTTCTGGAAATAAAGCACCTTTTCTGTTGCCACATTCTACTAAAGAATTAAATATTCAAATATATAGATAACTTTGAAACCAAACCTAAGGAATATGGTTCAATGTATCATTGAAGTGGTTCAGAAGAACAAGAGGACCATGAGGCATCTACTGATTACAGTACTTTTTAGTATAGAAGACACAGCTTGAGCCAAATGATTAAAACAAATATACAAGTTTAGGCATAATACAAAACTATCCAGTCATGCTATACAATAAGTATGAATTCCTATGGCTTTATAGTTTAATCCATTACCAAACAATCCCACATTTTGACGCCCTAAAGGAAAATAGATTTAAAAGACAAAGTGAGAAAAGGAGACCTTGGTAATTACAAGCAATTCCTCCATTTTCCGTATCTCTCAATTTTTTCTACCCTAAAAGCTCCTTGTATTCAAAATTTCAATCACACTTGAATTACCATCAGTTCTATACAACTTCATTTAATGTGGACCCACATTTAGAGTAAAGACTTTGATATTGCGCATTTTACCAAACTTGGGGCCATTTTGAGCCAATGTGTATTACTTTAGCAACCTTGGTAGAGAACAATCTGGAGATACTATAAATCAAATATGAATGCATTAGAACTCATACATTTGGAGAGGAAAATATTTGAACATGCTCTTATTGAGCGTTTTTCATAACTTTGGGTGCCTCTGGAAGGGGTGAAACAAACATGGTAGATAATATTAAGGTTATGCTATATTTTTAGATATAAATGCTCTAGGCACTATATTTAAGAAGAAGAATTTGAAGTTGAGCAGTTTACAAAATTTTTAAGAAGAGACCTTTCTCATCCTATAGGCGCAATTTCTTGTAAAAAATGATTTAGTAATGATACATTCAAACTATGAATGTCCTTCACCTAACATTTCAGAAGACTTTTTAACTTGCTGTAATTCAGCATTTTCCCAAATGTTGAACCTCTTGGGCAGGGTCATGTTTTATCCTAAGGCTGTAATTTAAGCAAAAATGTTTGAGAACTATCTGGTTATGCTTTATACCAAACATGAATGCCTTTGACTTTATAGATTTGCAGAAGACTGTTGAATATGGTCTAATTGAGCATACATACAAACTTTGGACACCTAGAGAAGGGGTGTTGCTTACCCAACAGGCATTATTGCATTAAAATTGGTAGATAACAGCCAGACTATATTACATAAATGACCTCAGCTTTATAGTGAAGAAAACATTTTTTTTAACTTACTCTAATTTTGCGTTTTTCTCTATTTCGGACTTTTGGTGCAGGGACATTTTTTACCCTAAGGGCATGATTTTACGTGAAATAGTACAAAACCATCTAGTAATGCTACATACCAAATATAAATGTCCTAGGCCCTAAGTTTACGAGGAGGAGTCTTTTGAACTTGCTCTCATTAAGCATTTTACCTAACTTTGGACCCTAGGGGTGGGACCTTTTTTGACCCTAGGAGTTCAATTTTTGAAAGCTTGATAAAGAACCATGTTGTTTTGCTGTATATGATATATGAATGCCCTTGGCTTTGTAGTTTGAAAAATGGATTATCAAAGATTGACTAAAATGTCCCATTTTCAAATGCAATGGTAAACAGATTTTTTTGTTGAATTAAATTCTTTTAACATCTTGTGCAGAATTTAGCCAGTGACCATTGGTGCAAAGTTTCAGCTTTAGAAGCTAATGGGTTTAGGAGGAGAAGACTTTGTGAAATTGTGGATGGAAGGACAGACGGACAATGACCAAAAACAATGGCTCACCTCACACTCAGGTGAGCTGAGACAGTAAACCAAAGTAATTAATTATGGATGGACAGCAGATTCAATGTCCACTCACAATTGCTCACCTTATTAATGATGCTTTGATTAGAAAAATCAACTCTTTTTACCTGATCACAAACAATTAATGTGACTCCGTGATTAACATTACAGAATAGGCTAATTTGAAGATGAATCTGTCATTAATGACCAAGAAAAGTGCAACATTTCATTAACCCTTTCCAGTTTCTTAAAATTTTAGACCTGTCCAAATTAAAAAGTTCAGCAGACCACAATTTAAAGTGGATGTATGGAAAATATCCATTTTGCAGGGTAGAAAATATTGTGAAAAAGAAGAAATTGCTTGTCACATTCCTCCTTTGTTTGATATAAAGGCATGTTTAATGTAAATAGAACTATTCCCCCACCTTAGTCATTGCTCATATTTGCAAATACTATGGTAGCTATGGTAGCTATGATAATTAAATGAACATACTTGTTAAGTGTCTCACATAGAGTAATTATCATCTTTAAACAACAATACTTTCAAACTTAGAAATAAAACAATTCTAATTACAATGTCTAACCAACGTCTCAGAAATGCAATAGCTTGGTCGTAAGTTTTTATTAGTGGACTAGGCGGCCTCTTGTAGGGAGAATACCTCGTACCTTCTCGACTAGGACCTTTATTAGCACCCTGGCGTCATGCAAAAATGAAAAACATATTTGAGATACACTAATGTCCCCCTTACAGTAAAATTTGCAATACTATAGCGGAGTGTTTAGGAAAAGTGATGTGTGTGGAAAAAAATGAAAATCCATTTTTTCAATTCTAAACCCTTAATTCTTGGTACAAATGAGATTCATCTTGGTGTCTGCGTACAAAACCAACAAGCACCTATAACATAGGCTTCACATGATAAATAATCACATTTTACAAAAGTTTTTGATATTGATCCCACCCCATTACAACAGAAACTTGAAGTTACCAAATTGCTAACTCTGTAACTTTACATATAAAAGACAGACAGACTTATGGAAAGACAGACAATTGTAAAATAACATTCCTCCTTTATCTGATATGAAGGCACATTTAAAACCTTTGAACAAAAATGTAAATAGAACATGGAAAATATTGATGTAACATCAAAAGTGGTATCTTTTAAATCCTAAGTGAAATAACCATTTCAGAATATGTATTCAGTTTTTGTCAATAAATAAGGTAATTAAGTTAAGGCTACAAAATACATTTTAATCATCCATCATTTAGTATCAAAATTATATGGAATAATTTGACAAAAGTACAGTCATGCCTATTTATTTGCACCACTTATTTCTAGGTAGCAATTTGTAACTAAAATTATATAGTAGCTGTATGAAGATTTCAATGTTACAAATAATTTATATTATGAAACAAGGATAACATATATTTTCTTTAAAACATAAGTAAGAACAAAACAAAATGTATGATGAATCTATAAAGAAATTGAGGTCATGGTTCCCAGCTGAACAGAAGTTAAAGGGCAACAGAGTTATATTAATGGTATGAAAGTCAGAGTTCCTTCTCAGATCACTTGCTTTACTTCTGTGCTTCCAACTCTAGCATAAATATTTTCATCGAAATGAACTAAGTAAAACTGGGGCTTTATCTTGAATTTTCTTTTTCTGTAGCAAAATCTATACAGTAATAGAAGTGCTTTGATTGCAGCTGAATTTATTACTGTCAATCCAATAAATCAATCTAGGGAATGACTTTACACAAAATAATACATTGTTATAACTTCAACCAAGATTTCAGGAAGTGTCACATACTTAGATCTAACAGTGTCACACACTTAAATCTAACAGTGTCACATACTTAGATCTAACAGTGTTACATACTTAGATCTAACAGTGTCACACACTTAAATCTAACAGTGTCACATACTTAGATCTAACAGTGTCACATACTTAGATCTAACAGTGTCACATACTTAGATCTAACAATGTCACATACTTAGATCTAAACAGTGTCACATACTTAGATCTAACAGTGTCAGATACCCTAGGGCAAAGATTCTAAAATTTCACCAATAATAGATTGTCTTCTACTACTACTTTGAATTTGGACCACTGTAAAATCATGTTTTCTAATAATGGGTTAATGAGAGTAATCAAGAGAATCTCACCAAACCAAAAGCATTTAAAACACAAACTTTGCAAGAAATTGTGAAGTATATCATACCTTGTGATCTCATATATTCATAAAACAATCATATCACATCTTAAAAGCAAAAGAGACAAGAATAAAACTTTATTTAACTTGTAAAAGCTCAGGAAAATCTTCAATAATATGACACCACCTCTGAATTTATAACAATCTTTTTAGTCATATAATAGAATTTTCACTGCAGAGGAAATGTCGTTTTATTTACCATTCAATATTGTACATGTGTAGCTGCACATACTAGAATGGCTGACATACTTATACACAGAAAGATAATGTAAATAATTATAGTCATATCAATATCACAATGGTATTTATGCAGAAACAAATTCACTTTCATTCCAAGGCTTTTCATTCAGTAAATAATTACCAGGTACATTACACATTCACAAGGTAATTACAATAAATAGGGAGTTTTCCACTATCTTTCCAAAGTTCTACAGATGCATGGAAAACATGAAACCTAGGTCAAACTTTCAATGACAATCAAACAGTCTATCTTTCTTGAGCATCGATCTCTATAGTAGAAAGTGACTACATTTATTCAAGGAAGATTTGACCTAAGTTATAGGAAGTTTAATGTAACTAATTCTTATATTACTGGTACTTATTAAGATTGTCTAGGTCAGAAGATTCTTTGTAAACAACATGCACAGCAGCTAAGGGTACATATTATTTGAGCAACATCTTTTAATAAAAAAACATTCAAAATAAAGTCAATTTATACCAGTATCCAACAAAGTAAAATTTTAACTAACCCTAGTATTCAATTTTTCTTTAAAATCCAGTTATTTTTACTTCCTGTAGAAATTTTTCTGATGATTACCTGGTTGATTAATCAAAAAGTGCAGCATATACATAACCAAGGTTTAAAATCTTTCACACAAAGCATTCAAGAAGATTAACCGTCTCACATTTGTACATTTCAGTCTGTAGAATCTACCTTTGGATGCAATTTAAAGATCTTTTTCTTCCAGCCTGACAAAACCAAATCCAACTTAATTGAGGTTCAGAATCTCATTCATAATTCCTGAGCAAAAAATGCTGATTTAGGTAATTGTAGTCAAAATCCTCTGTCATTATTATTGATATACAGTTCTCTCATCACTTTTCTCTCATCATCTCTTTACAATATTTGACATAAATGAGCACTGGTAATTGCTTTAGGTTATAAATCCTCTTAACATCTCTTAATTCTAAATAGCTTTAATGGTTTAAGAAAAGGAGCTCAAACAAAATGACTTCATCCAAACAGGGGGCATGTAGAACAGTTACTCAATGAATGCACACACATGCACTTACAGGCACTTGTCTCTGCTGTTGTTGTCCCTAGAACAATCAATTATGTTAATGAGAAATAAATCTTCTACAAAAAAAAACACAAAAAACTACAAAACCTTGAGGTGCTAAAATTAAAACCTATTCTAGGGTGCTTACTAAAAAATATTCTAAATCAAATCATGGTATAATTTGGAATAATTGTACATGTAAAATGACAGGCCATTTGCTTCATTACTTTATAAAAGCCTTGAAGATTATCTTTACTTTAACAAGATACTGATGCTCCTACCCTAACAAGATATTTTAGGCTAACATTTGGATTACCCTATTTCAAAAAGTCATTGCTGCCTGGAAGATAGACCTATGTTCACATGACAAAGCTGCCACCTAGACTATGGTATTTCAAGAAGGCATTAAGACTGCCATTTAGATAATCATATCTTCATCAGCTGCAATGAACTTTATCATATTTCAGCAAGGCAAAGAGCTGTCATGAAGATTATACTGTTTCAACCAAACTTATGACTGAATTAATCATCCAAGGAATAGCTGCCAAGAAGATTATTCTATTTTAACTAATCAATTAGCTGCCATTTTGAAAAAGCTTGGAAATGCAATGAATGTTATATCCTATTTTTGCTACAAATATCTTGAAGATTAACCTTAATTACAAGGACAATTGTATTCAAATTAAAATTTGTGCAATGAATGATTAATAGTGTAACTAAAACCATCCTGTATAAAACATCATTAAGATTACAAGTTGTTAACCCGTTCCCACACAGAGACACTTTTGAATGCCCTTCAAGAAGAACAATGAAGAAATTTCTTGCAGCAAGCAATTTCTTCCTTCTACACAATCTTTTCTATCCAGAGGAGTGAAAAAAATAAAAAAATTCATAAACATTAAATTGTCATCTGGAAAACCTTTCACTTTGAACCAGTCTAAAATTTTGCAATTGGGTAATGGGTTAAGAAAAAAAATATGTATAGCACATCCTTCTGTAAACTTTTTTATTATATATCACATAATTTTGTTTTGCTAAAGTAATCTGCAAGTGTTGGAAAACATTTTGAATGAAGATGAAAGTAACACTGTTTATCTATGTTTCCTCCTTCATTTCTACACATCCAGGTTGTGTGTCCTTAAAAAGTTTTCTTTGGTAATTCAGCAATGTCTTTTTTACATAAGGAGTCAAAAGACTTTTTCATCAAGAAATTTAATAAGAAGTTTAAAGAATTAAAATGTTCATTTACAGAGATGTAAAAAAATTTTTTTTTTCATTTGTAATTAGGTCATTGCCAAATATAGATTTGGTTCCATCATTATTATACTTTATGGGGATGTTGATCATCACATGACAACAGTCATGTTGTTTGTACTCATATTTGAATCACTTTAATGAGACAAATTGCAGTGATCACACATGAAATAGGGTTTGGAAGATTAAAATTTCACATTTTGAAAATCATCCCCTCATAAATGTAATTGGTTAAAAGCATTACTTGGATTTAGAATAATTGTAAATGAACATTTTGAATGGATAGAATAAGAGGTAACAAAGGGAGTGAAGTGAAACTAAGAACAGGGAAAAGGTCATAATCTTATCATTCATCACACAGATATATATAAATGAAAAAACACATTTATCTGCATGTATAAGTCACTCAGAATTAAAATCATAGGACTGAAGGTCCTGAATGTCACCATGCTCCAAATTGGATTATGATTTAATTATTTATAATTATTGGGAATGAACCTGAATACCAGAGTAACATTCTCAATTTCAGGGAAACTGTGTCACATTACTCTAGTCAGACTTGAAGTTTAACACAAGAATCACACATTTTAACATTTTCAAATGTACATATTAACCTTTAATCCAATCCTGTTTCGCAAAATTTTGTGAAAGATGAATCAAAGTGGAAAATTTATTACTTTTGATAATAAAGGAATATTTTTTATCAAAACTTGAATGGTCACATAAATTGTAATTTAGGTAGTCTCTTTGATTTCAATATGGTATGGTTGTTTGGTGTGCAAAATGTTGTAACTACAGATTTTTAAGCTGACAACGACAATTCAGAGTGCATGAAAACTGAAAGATAGGTGCCAAATGGGATAGATATTCTCGTTAGAAAAGGAGAAACTACTTGTTACAAGCAATTTTCGCTTTTTATTACAAAATTCTTTCATGTTATTTTCTTCAGTGCAGTGTTGTATAGTTGGACTAAACAAAACTATGTTTGAAATGATTTTTGATACATTCAATTGATACCTGTTTTTACAAGTTTTATGAATGGAAATCAAATTGTTTTTCTTATATTCAAAAAACGCAGCATCACTTAGTTCTTGAATTGTCATTAACTATATGCTTTAGAAAAGTTTGCTTTCATTTATACATTACCACACAATGATGCTTCCAGACAACCCCAAAACATAGGGTAGTGGAAAACTTTATGAAAAAAGGAGACATTGCTTTCACCAAGCAATTTCTCCTTTTCTCTCAATGTTTTCTACCTTATTTGGCTCTTATTTTCCAATTTTCGCCCAACTTGAAAAGTCATTTGCAACTTTTTTTAATTTAGACAATACAAAATTTTGTTCTCTGGTAAATAAGTTTTGATGTATCTTATCAACATGTTATAGTAGCTATCATACATTTAAAGTAATTTTTTTTTTGGCTACCCAACAGTGACTTTTATTTTTTGACATACATGTCAAGTATTACATATCTGTGTGATAAATTTTAAGCTTTTGAAAAAGGTATAGGAAAAATGTTTCAACAAAAGAACCATGATAGTCCTCATTTGCTCACCTGAATAACAGTAACAAGTAGTGACATGGTGAGTCAAATGAAAATCAAAGGGTGGGCCTGGGTAGAGCCATTTATAGATCATCAGGAACATAACTCAAATGACTTTTGAGGAAAGTGATACCACATATTTCAAACCACTCATCTTCTTGATGCAATGTAAAATAAGGTATGACCCAGAGTAGCCGAAACAGGACAGCTGGGGCTATAGTCAACAACTTCAGTAGACAGCAACTGGGTGATATAACAGTCGCAATACTCCTTATGGGTTGTGGGATGAAACCAAATTGGGACCCAAGTGGCATTATTTTGTTTCTACTTAAAAAAAAAAAAAAGAGTGTGCCTGACAGAGCCCAAAGGATGCATTTTTGAAACAGCTTTTGCAAAGGACCACCAGGCGTTTCCCCATTCCAAATATTCAGAACAGAAATGGTATTTCCCCCTTAAAAATGTTTCTTTATAAAAAGAGATGCCCTGAGATGTAGCCAAAATGACATCTCAGGGGCATAGTTTTAATAACTGAGGTGCGTTCTTTTCTGTGAGATTCTTAAGAGTCTTATTTAGATTTTTCAAGATAAAGCACTCTTTAGGTTAAGGTTTTAAAGCCGGTAAATAAGAATCTTAAAAATTCTTATTGAGGAAATTACTCAGCATTGCCTTAAACGAGTAGCCTTACTGACATCAAATGTTTTCATCTAAAATAACAAAAATTGTTTTTTAGGGTGACTCAAAAATCTTATTTAGCAGGATTTTTCATCTCAGTGTTAAGGATCCACCTCAGTTGATATCTCATGCAAAATATCAAACCTCTGGCCTTATAGTTTGTCAAGAGAACATCTTTAAAGATTTCTTTCTTTGTTTCTTTATATTGGATGCAGCCGGGAGGAGCCTAACTGACACCCAAAGGGTATCAATTTCACATTTTTTTAAAGGGCCACTAGGGGAAGCTTAAAATGCAAAAAATCCTATCTCTAGGCTTTATGGTTTGTCAGAAGTTTTTAAAGATTTACTTCTTTGTTTCTAGGTAAAATAGTGTAAATGTTCAGGTTTTTATCAGAATTAATTCTTTTAACGACTTAGGTAGAGCTTCAAACAAGGAACATCCCTGCTAAAATTAGCTTGATTAGCTGACTAGTTTTAGAGGGGAAGTTTTTTCTAGATTGCTGGCGGACAGACAGATAGTCAGACAATGACCAATCACAAAAAGTCACCTTGTACTTCCTCAGGTGAGCTAAAATGCGACAACTTGTCTTTTTCTCATTGGATTTTAACAATCAAAGATTCAGACAGATTATACATATATCTATCATAATGACCCCCTAGTATTTGGGAAGTGTGAAAAGTATAAACTCTTGGATCACTGCGCGAAAACCATGGTGTTTAACCTGGGTTGAAACTACAATTTTGGCCAATTTTCAAAATGAAGAATGGATTCATTTTAGATTTAACAATCTTGCTAACTTCTGCTGTATTAAATCTCTTTCAAATATTTGAAACCTGTATATGCCAATGCACACACATTAAATTCAATTTTCACTTCTTTCATATCAAATTACCATAACCAGGAGTTTTGATGACTGACAATTTCATCCAAAGATGCTCACAAGAAGCCATTTTGATGACAAATTATAAACTTAAGGTAACAATTATCTTTCCTTTTTTGCAGATAATAAATTTTATAAAATTTAGTGAGAAAGCAAGGGTAGATTTGCTGTCTGTTTAAGCAGGTAAACTTGGGGTTTCAGAAATAGCAACTTTAACAATCATTCTGAAGTATTGAATAGCAATACCAAGTCCCCTACCAGCTTTATATATCTCTCTCTAGAGAGATATCGTTTTGTAGGTAAAGGAGCTCCATCAAAGCCTTTCTTTTGCATCTGACTTTAGGTGCAATTCTTATTTTATAAAAACAACAACAGGTATCTCTTTTTGTTGTTTATGCTCAATACCTCAAAATTCAATTGACCGGAACAAAACACAAATTGGTTTTGTAGCTCAGTAATGCTGACTCACATACTAAAATTAGCTCAACACCTGCCAGCTTTTGGCCCTAAAGCCCTCACCTGAGTCGATGACTATAGAAGTAAAATAGCACAAGTGACCTTATATCTTGTCCAAGAAATCATGAACAAACATTCTTACAAAGTTTCAAGGTACATTGCATTTGTGCAATCTTGTGACCTAGTTTTTGACCACATGTGACCTAGTATCAAACTTAACAAAGGTTTTTCTTAAGACAAACCTCTGAATAAATATCCAGTCAATTGAGTAAAACATATGGCCTATAGAGTAAAAACAAGGTTTTTCTCAGATTTGACCTAGTTTTTTATCAAATTGACCCAAATTTGAACATGGTTAAGATATTTTGAAAACAGATATTCTGACCAAATATCAAACCAATTAGGCCAAAAATGTGGCCTCTGGGGTGTGAAGGTTTTCCTAAGATTTGGCCTAGTTTTTTTTCCTATGTCAACCAAAGTCCATCTTGGCCAAGATATCATGGACACATATATTCTAGCCAAATATCAATTCAATTGAGCCAAAAGAAGGGCATCCAGAGTACAAACATTATTTCTAAGATTTGATCCAGTGACCTAGATTTTGAACCCATGAGACCAAAATTTGAACTTTGCTGAAATATCATGGACAAAAACATTCTGAACAAATATTTCATTTGATCCTAAAATGTGGCCTTTAAAGTGCACACAAGATTAAACTAGTATTTGACCTAGTGACCTAGTTTTGACCCCACATAACCCAATATAGAACTTAACCTAGATATTATGCAGACAAACATTCTGATCAAATATCAATTCAATTTAGCCAAAAATATGGCCTCTTGAGAACACAAGGTATTTCTAAGATTTATTCTAGTGACCTAGTTTTGACCCCAAGTGACCAAATATTGAACTTGGCTGAGATAACATGAAAACAAAGATTCTGACCAAACATCATTTGATTTGGGCCTGAATTGTGGCCTACAGAGTGTACACAAGATTATTTCTAGGATTTGACCTAGTGACCTAGTCTTTGAACCCATGAAACCCAAATCTGAGCTTGGCTAGGATATCATGGACAAAAACATTCTGAACAAATATTTCATTTGAGTTAAATGTGGCCTCTAGAATGTACACAAGATTATTTCTAGTATTTGACCTATTAACCTAGTTTTTGACCCCATATAACCCAATATTGATCTTGACCTAGATATTATTTGGTTTGGTTTGAATGGGGTTTTACGCCGCTTTCAACAATCTTTCAGTTATATCGCGGCGGCTGGAGCACCTAACAATGGAATCCTGGTATTTCTCACACCAGTACTACCATTACATCCTTTCCTAGCCTCCAGCTGCTATCCCACATAGGTCTACGATTATCGACCCATTGGTGAGAGACAAATAGTCGGAAAGGATGAGTGCCGCCGTCGGGAATCGAACCCAGGACCTCTAGAATGATAGTCCGACGTGCTACCAACTGCGCTATGACGGCGGCACCTAGATATTATGCAGGCAAACATTCTGACAAAATATCAAGACATTCGAGCCAAAAATATGGCCTCTTGAGAACACAAGGTATTTCTAATATTTGATCTAGTGACCTAGTTTTTCACCCCATATGACACAAATTTAAACTTGGCTGAGATAACATGGTAACAAACGTCATCACTGAGTGTCATTTGTTTGAGGGAAAAATATGACCTCTAGAGTGCACACAAGGTATTTCTAGGATTTGACCTAGTTTTTGACCCAACATTACCCAATATTGAACTTGACCGTGATATTATTCAGACAAACACTCTGACCAAATATCAATTCAATTGAGCCAAAAATATGGCCTCTGGAATACACACAAGGTATTTTAATATTTGACCTAGTGACTTAGTTTTTACCCCATGCGACCCAAATTAGACCTTGGTTTAAATAACATGGGAGCCGCCGTCATAGCGCAGTTGGTAGCGCGTCGGACTGTCAATCTCGAGGTCCCGGGTTCGATTCCCGACGGCGGCAGTCATCCTTTCCGACTAATTGTCTCTCACCAATGGGTTGATAATCGTAGACCTATGTGGGATAGCAGCTGGAGGCTAGGAAAGGATGTAATGGTAGTACTGGTGTGAGAAATACCAGGATTCCATTGTTAGGTGCTCCAGCCGCCGCGATATAACTGAAAGATTGTTGAAAGCGGCGTAAAACCCCATTCAAACAAACAAAAAAATAACATGGAAACAAACATTCTAATCAAATACCATTTGATTTAGGCCCAAAATGTGGCCTCTAGAGTGCACACAGGTTAATTTCTAGGATTTGACCTAGTGACCTAGTTTTTAACCCCACATAAACCAATATCAAACTTGACCAAGATATTATGCAGACAAATATTCTGACCGAAATTCCAGACATTTGAGACAAAAATGTGACCTTTAGAGTGCACACGTGGCATTTCTAATATTTGACCTAGTGACCTAGTTTTTTATCCTATATGACCCAATATTGAACTTGTCCGAACTTTCATTGAGACAAACATTCTGACCAAGACATTTGAGCAAAAATTGTGGCCTCTAGAGTGCACACAAAATATTTACACACGCCAGACACAGCTAGATCGCAATAGTGAGGTCAGATGAGCTAAATAATTCCAGAAAACTGCAGTTTCCCAGTAATTTTCCAAGTACAGCATCCGCATGTTCCTGAAACCAAACCTAAGCTTATCTTAATAACGAAAATCAGTTCAAAACCTACCCAAGTTTAGAAAAAAAGGACTGAAAACTAATTTCACAGTCCAGCATCGATATCTATCTCAAAATCAATTGACTGGAATGAACTTCAAACTTGTTCTGTAACTCATTTATGTGGACTCAAAGATCAGCTCAATATCTGCCAGGGTTAAGAAAACAAGAGGACCATGATGGTCCTGAATCAATCCCCTGAGTATGATGGTTCATGGATTTATGATATATGATTTATACCAAATAGCAAAGCCTTCTGTCTAATCATTTTGGAGAAGATGTTTTAATCCTAGGTATATTGATGATCCCACCATATAACCCTATTTTCTGAATGAGGCAATGCTGTGAAGTATAGACATCAATACATACCAAATAAAAAAACTCTAGGCATATAGTTTAGGAGTTTAGAAGATTTTCGAATATATCATTCTTTATTCCTAACAAAAATTAGGGATCGCACAGAAAAGGGCTAATTGTCAGAATACAGTAATTCTTCAAAGTATTTTGGTAGAGGGTCAATAGGTGATGATACATACCACATATAAAAGCTCTAGGCCTTATGGTTTGGGAGAAGAAGATTTTCAAAGATTTCCTTCTTTATTCCTTTGTAAAATCAGGGATTGCACAGAAAAGGACTAATTTTCATAATAAAGTAATTCTTTGAAGTATTTTGAAGGAAGGTCAATAGGTGATGAAACATACCAAATATCAAATTAAAGTTCTTGGCCTTATGGTTTGGGAGGAGAAGATTCTTTAAGATTTTCTTTGTTAAGTCTGGGATCACACAGAAAAGGGTCAATTTTAAGAGTACAGTTATTCTTTGAAGTATTTTGGTAGAGGGTAAATAGGTGATGATACATACCAAATATAAAAGCTCTAGGCCTTATGGTTTGGGAAAAAAAGATTTTCAAAGATTTCCTTCTTTTTTCCTTTGTAAAATCAGGGATTTCACAGAAAAGGGCCAATTTTCATAATACAGTAATTCTTTGAAGTATTTTGGAAGAGGGTCAATAGGTGATGATATGTACCAAATATCAAAGCTCTTGGCCTTATGGTTTAGGAGGAGAAGAATTTTTAATCATTGTTTATGGAAGGACTGATGGACGGACAGATGGACAGACGGATGCAGGACAATTACCGATCACAATAGCTCACCTTGAGCACATTGTGCTCAGGTGAGATAAAATAGTCCAGAAAACTGATTGACTGGACTGACACACAGACTGAAAGATGGACAGAGTGCAAACCTAAAGTCCTCTTCGGCTTCTCCAGTAGAGGACTAATAACATCAACAACTCTGAACCACTCGGTGGTAATACTACCTGACCAACCTTTGAGTGTGGGGCTGATGCTACACCAGCTGCATATGTAGGCATTACAAACCCACCCCCGCCCATATATGGATGATAAGACGGGAAAGATGAACCTGATGTAGGCTTGCTGACACCACTTTGGAACACGACCACAGAAGTCTTTATAGCGTTATAAAATAACCATTGTATACATCACTACTACGATATGTAATATAAACAAGAGGACCATGATGGTCCTAAATCGCTCACCTGAGGCATCTGTAAATTACAGTACTTTTTAGTATAAAAAAGACGCAACTTGAGCAAAATAAATAAAACAAATATAAGATTTTGGCTTTGTACAAAACAATCCAGTAATGCTTTAAAATGAAAATGAATGCCTTTGGCTTCATAGTTTAATCGATTACCAAACTATCCCAGAATGTGTCACCCTCAGGGAAAAAGGTTTAAAAAAGCATTGTGAGAAAGCAAGCAATTTCTCCATTTCTATTTAAGAAGAATCCTTTCAATGCGATTATGCAATTTTCAATCCCAGGAGCAGAGACATTTTTTATCCTAAGAGCATATTTTCCTGTAACATTGTACAAAATTATTCAGTCATGCTACATACCAAATATGAATGCCCTTCATCTTATATTTCAGAAGGAGAAGACTTTGAAGTTGCTCTATTTGGGTGTTTTCCAAAATTTTTGACCTCTGGGGCAGTGCCATGTTTTATCCAAGGGCTAAGATTTTAGCCAACATAGTAGAGAACCATCTGGTTATGCTATAAATCAAATACGAATGCCTTAGACTTTGTAGATTGTGAGGAGAAGACTGTTGAACATGGTCTAATTGAGCATTTTTACGAACTTTGGACACCCAGGGAAGAGGTGTTTTTTAACCTACAGGCATAATTTAATCAAAATTGATAGATAACAGCCAGGCTATGCTACACTCAAAATATAAATGCCCTCCCCCTTATCAGGTCAGGGCCGTTTTGACCCTTGGATGAAAACTTTTTTTGATATAGTACAAAACCATCTAGTTATGCTACATACCAAATATGAATATCCTAGAACCTTATAGTTTAAGAGGAGAAGCCTTTTAAAATTGCTCTTATCAAGATTTTTCCAAACTTCGGGCCTCAGGGGCCATTTTTGACCCCAGAGATTAAATATTTAAAAACTTTGTAGAGAACCATATGATTAAGCCCTTTACAAAATATAAATGCCTTTGGCCTTGTAGTCTATGAAAAAAACAACATCAAAGATTTACTAAAATTTCCAATTTTCATATGCCCCGGTTACAAGAGTTTTTGACTTAATTAAATTCTTTTAACAGCTTTTGAAGAGCTTCACCCAATGAACATCCCTGCAAAGTTTCAGTTTGATTGGCCTACTGGTTTAAAAGGAGAAGATTTTTAAAGATATTTAAAGAATTACAAAAGATTCCCATTTTCAAATGCCGCGGCAACCAGAGTTTTTGACGGAATTAAATTCTTTTAACAACTTTTGAAGAGCTTCACCAAATGAACATCCCTGCAAAGTTTCAGCTTGATTGGCCTACTGGATAAGGAGAAGAAGATTTTTATAGATATTAAAAGAATTACTAAAGATTCCCATTTTCATATGCCGCGGCAACCAGAGTTTTTGACGAAATTAAATTCTTTAAACAACTTTTGAAGAGCTTCACCCAATGAACATCCCTACAAAGTTTCAGCTCGATTGGCCTACTGGTTTAGGAGGAGAAGATTTTTAAAGATATTTAAAGAATTACTAAAGATTCCCATTTTCAAATGCCGCGGCAACCAGAGTTTTTGACGAAATTAAATTCTTTTAACAGCTTTTGAAGAACTTCACCCAAGGAACATCCCTGCAAAGTTTCAGCTTGATTGGTCTACTGGTTTAGGAGGAGAAGATTTTTAAAGAAATTGTGGACGGATGGACAGACGGACAGATGGACAGACGGACAGACGGACGGACGGACGACGGACAACGACCGATCACAATAGCTCACCTCGCACTTTGTGCTCAGGTGAGCTAAAAAAACAAATGAGAGATTCTATATATCTTTTAAACCTTCTGTGACCAAGTAGTGGCTTAACCATTCCCACACAATCAATCTTTTTAATACGCCCTTGAAGAAATGAATTAAAAAAAACATTGTGAGAAAAGGAGGAAATGCTTGACCCATTCCCACACAGTGACACTTTTTGAGCCCCTCAAAGAAAATAATTTGGAAAACATTGTTTAATATGAAAAAATTGCTTGTAACAAGCAATTTCTTCATTTAACACAATTTTCTCTATCCAGAAAGATGAAAAAATCTAAAATTTCATAATCTTTCAAATGTCGTCTGCAACTAATTTCAATTTGGACCAGTCTAAAATTCTGTCGTGTGAGAATGGGTTAAAACAAGAGGGCCAGTGGCCCTAGTGCTCATCTAAGATAAGGCTCTTTTTTTTCTTCAAGGCCCAATACAAACTGGGTTGGGAGCAGACCTCCTTTAACATTTAACTAAAATCAAATTATGTTACCATACCAACCAATGTTTCCAACAGATTTCAAATATTTCATAAATCATTAAAAGGGGGCAAACTATCGTATTTCTGCCCAATTTGGTTTAAAATTGCCAAATAGTTTTGAAAGGGTTGCCTTCTTTATTTCTATTTAACCCTTTCCTGGATAAACCCGGGATTTAACGTCACTGTGATTTTATACTTGAGAAAACATTGTGGAAAAAGGAGAAATTGCTTTTAATAAGCAATTTCTCCTTTTCCCACATTGTTTTCTACCACATAGGATGGTTTTATTTTGAATTGCATTCAATTATCATTGTCGTCTGCACCCTCTTTCAATTTGGACCAGTCTAAAATTTCAAAAACCAGGAAAGGGTTAAGCCTAATCACCCTGTGGTTCTAAAATTTTATCAATTTTAAAAAAGGTCAATGTACCAATGCTTCATGCAGAAATTCAAGTTTCTTCAACTTTTTTGTCAGGAGGAGATGTTTTTTTCATTTTGTTTTTTTCAATTTTACTCTTGTTGTCATAGCAACCAGAGTTTTCAACTGATTAAATTCTTTGGTTGAAATCAGCCAAGCATTTCAGGAGATGTTGTTTTAAAAATCCTTCTTTTTTGTCTAAATAAGCCCCCCCCCCCCCCGGGGGGCTTCGTCCCTGGGGACCCTAGGTTGGTGATTAGAGCAATTCTGAATGAGGTCAATGTACTGATGCTTCATGAAAAGATCAAGGCTCTAGGCCTTCTGCTTAAGGAGGAGATAATTCTTGAAGTTTTTATTAAAATTTCAGTTTTGTTGCCATGGCAACCAGAGTTTTTAACCACCATTGAAAATTCCTGCCACATTTGGTTGAAATTTGCCCAGCAGTTTGGGAGGAAATGTTGTTTTAAAAATCCTTCTTTATTTTTATATAAGCCCCATCCCCCTGAGGCCCCGCCCCTTGGGACCCGAGGGTATCGATTTTAGCAATTCTGAAAGATATGATTGTACTGATGCTTCATGCCAAATATCAAGGCTTTACGCCTTCTGGGTCAGGAGGAGAAATTTTTTAAAGTTTTCATTTTAATTTCAGTTTTGTTGCCATGGCATCCATAGTTTTGAATGGATTTCATACTTTTAGCATTTTTTTTAAAAGGGCACCATCCACAGAACTTTCCTGCCAAGTTCGGTTGAAATCAAAACATCGGTTTGGGAGGAGATGTAGTTTTAAAAATCCTTCTTTATTTCTATATATGCCCCACCCCCCCACCCCTGGGGCTCTGTCTCTGGGGATCAAAGGGTGTTGATTTTGGCAATTCTGAAAGAGGTCATTGTACTGATGCTTCATGCCAAATATCAAGGCTCTCCGCCTCCTGGCTCAGGAAGAGATAATTTTTAAAGTTTTCATTTAAAGTTCAGTTTTTTTGCCATGGCAACCAGAGTTTTTCACGGATATCAATCTTATAGCTATTTTAAAGGGCACCACCAAAGGAACATTCCTGCCAAGTTCGGTTGAAATCTGCAAAGCTGTTTGGGAAGAGATGTCCTTTTAAAAAATCCTTCTTTGTTTTTATATAAGCCCTAACCCCCTGAGGCCCTGCCCCTGGGGATCCGAAGGTGTTGATTTTAGCAATTCCGAAAGAGGTCATTGTACCGATGCTTCAGGCCAAATATCAAGGCTCTACGCCTTCTGGGTCAGGAGGATAGATTTTTAAAATTTTCATTAAAATTTCAGTTTTGTTGCCATGGCAACCAGAGTTTTGAATGGATTTCAATTCTTTCAGCAACTTTTAAAGGGCACCACCCAAGGAACATTCCAGCCAAATTTGGTTGAAATCCACCCAGCAGTTTCATCGGAGATGTCATTTTTAGATTGTTGACACATGACAGACGACGGACAAAGCATGCCCTACGATCAAAATACCTCACCATGCTAACAAGCACTTTCTCCTTTGGTCATGTTTTCTACCCTATCTTAACCTTAGTTTTCAATTGTACAGAGTTCTAAAAATAGAAGCCAAATTACTCCCTATATAATTGAATGACTGCACATTATTAAGGTATTTTCAAAATGTACAGTTGTTTGAAGGAGACAGGTTTTGAAAAACAAAAGGACCATGATGGTCCTAAATCGCTCCCCTGAGTATGATGGTTCATGGCTTTATGATATAAACAAAATGGCAAAGCCCTCTGTCTAATTATTTTGGAGAAGATGTTTACAGATTTCTCTTTTAATCCTAGGTATATTGATGATCCCACCATATAGCACTAATTTCCTGAATATGGTAATGCTTTGAAGTATAGACATCAATACATACCAAGTATAAAAGCTGTAAGCCTAATGGTTAAAGGAGAAGAAGGTTTTCAAAGATATCATTATTTATTCCTAACTAAAATTAGGGATTGCACAGAAAAGGGCTAATTTTTTAAGTAATTTGGTAAAGGGTCAATGGCTGATGATATGTACCTAATATCAAAGCTCTAGGCTTTATGGTTTGGGAGAAGAAGATTTTCAAAGATTTCCTTCTTTATTCATTTGTAAAATCAGGAATCGCACAGAAAAGGGTTTATTTTCAGAGTATGATTATTCTTTGAAGAATTTAGGTAGACGGTCAATATATTATGATATGTACAAAATACCAAAGGTCTAGGCCTTACGGTTTGGGAGAAGAAGATTTCTAAAGTTTTCCTTCTTTAATTCTATGTAAAATCAGGGATCGCCTAGAAAAGGGCTAATTTTCAGAATACGGTAATTCTTTGAAGTATTTTGGAAGAGGGTCAATAGATGATGATTTGTACCAAATATCAAAGCTCTAGGCCTTATTATTTGGGAGAAGAAGATTTTTAAAGATTTCCTCCTTTATTTCTATGTAAAATCAGGGATCACAAAGAAAAGGGCTAATTTTCAGAATATGGTAATTCTTTGAAGTATTTTGGTAGAGGGTCAATAGATGATGATGTATACAAAATATCAAAGCTCTAGGCCTTATGGTTTGGGAGAAGAGGATTTTTAAAGATTTCCTTCTTTATTTCTATGTAAAATCAGGGATCGCCCAGAAAAGGGCTAATTTTCAGAATACGGTAATTCTTTGAAGTATTTGGGAAGAGGGTCAATAGATGATGATTTGTACCAAATATCAAAGCTCTAGGCCTTATGATTTGGGAGGAGAAGAATTTTTAAGTTTTTTCATTCCGTTGCCATGGCAACCAGAGTTCTTCATGGATTTCAATTCTTTGAAGTATTTTGAAAGAGCATGACCTAAGGATCATTTCTGTGAAGTTTTGTTGAAATTCCATGGTGAGTTTAAGAGGAGAAGATTTTTTTGTAATTGTGAACGGACGCACGGACGACAGACAATGACCGATCACAATGGCTCCCCCAGAGCACTTCGTGCTCAGGGGAGCTAACAATAAATCAACCTTTATTAGGTACTTCTTCTCTTCTACCTAATTTCCTTGTGGATTTTCCACACTTAGTAACAATGATGGACGTTGAAGACATCCATGAAAAACCATGCTTTTTATCTGGTCAAAACTCTTCCTATGTATCTAACAAAGTATCACCAAAGGATCATTTCTATTAGTCAATCCAGCAGTTCCTTTTAAGAATTCTAAAAAGAAGTTAACATGCAGAGAGACAGACTCAGCACAATGACAATAGCCCTAGTGGCTTTTGGCAAGTAGAACTAAAAACTGATTGACCAATTAATTCATTCATTTAGACCAATAGCGACATCTACATTGGAGGATGACTTAAACATCCTAACTGCGGCTTGTTTAAGCTGTGGCCAGCAAGACATTAGTTTGAAAACAAGAGGACCATGATGGTCCTAAATCGCTCACCTGAGGCATCTGCAAATTACAGTACTTTTTTGTATAAAAAAGACACAACTTGAGCAAAATAAATAAAACAAATATAAGATTTTGGGCTTTGTACAAAACAATCCAGTAATGTTTAAAAATGAAAATGAATGCCTTTGGCTTCATAGTTTAATCCATTACCAAACTATCCAAGAATTTGTCACCCTCACGGGAAAAAGGTTTAAAAAAGCATTGTGAGAAAGCAAGCAATTTCTCCATTTCTATTTAAGAAGAATCTTTTCAATGCGATTTATGCAATTTTCAATCCCAAGAGCAGAGACATTTTTTATCCTAAGAGCATATTTTCCTGTAACATAGTACAAAATTATTTAGTCATGCTACATACCAAATATGAATGCCCTTCATCTTATATTTCAGAAGGGGAAGACTTTTGAGGTTGCTCTAATTGGGTGTTTTCCAAAATTTTGGACCTCTGGGGCAGTGCCATGTTTTATCCCAGGGCTAAGATTTGAGCTAACATAGTAGAGAACCATCTGGTTATGCTATAAATCAAATATGAATGCCTTAGACTTTGTAGATTGGGAGGAGAAGACTGTTGAACATGGTCAAATTGAGCATTTTTACGAACTTTGGACACCCAGGGAAGGGGTGTTTTTTAACCTACAGGCATAATTTGATCAAAATTGATAGATAACAGCCAGAGTATCCTACACTCAAAATATAAATGCCCTCCGCCTTAAAATGAAGATTTTTTTTCAACATACTCAAATTTTGCATTTTTCCAAATTTTTGGACCCCTAGTCAAGGCCGTTTTTGACCCTTGGATGAAAACTTTTTGTGATATAGTACAAAACCATCTAGTTATGCTACATACCAAATATGAATATCCTAGACCTTATAGTTTAAGAGGAGAAGACTTTTGAAATTGCTCTTATTAAGGATTTTTCCAAACTTCGGACCTCAGGGGCGGGGCCATTTTTGACCCAAGAGATTAAATATTTAAAAACTTGGTAGAGAACCATATGATTAAGCTCTTTACAAAATATAAAGGCCTTTGGCCATGTAGTTTATGAAAAAAACAACATCAAAGATTTACTAAAATTTCAAATTTTCATATGCCACGTTTACAAGAGTTTTTCACGGAATGAAATTCTTTTAACAACTTTTGAAGAGCTTCATCCAATGAACATCCCTGCAAAGTTTCAGCTTGATTGGCCTACTGGTTTAGGAGGAGAAGATTTTTAAAGATATATAAAGAATTACTAAAGATTCCCATTTTCAAATGCCGCGGCAACCAGAGTTTTTGACGGAATTAAATTCTTTTAACAACTTTTGAAGAGCTTCACCCAAGGAACATCCCTGCAAAGTTTCAGTTTGATTGGCCTACTGGTTTAGGAGAAGAAAATTTTTAAAAAAATTTAAAGAATTACTAAAGATTCCCATTTTCATATGCCGCGGCAACCAGAGTTTTTGACGAAATTAAATTCTTTTAACAACTTTTGAAGAGCTTCACCCAATGAACATCCCTGCAAAGTTTCAGCTTGATTGGCCTACTGGTTTAGGAGGAGAAGATTTTTAAAGATATTAAAAGAATTACTAAAGATTCCCATTTTCATATGCCGCGGCAACCAGAGTTTCTGACGAAATTAAATTCTTTTAACAACTTTTGAAGAGCTTCACCCAATGAACATCCCTGCAAAGTTTCAGCTTGATTGGCTTACTGGTTTAGGAGGAGAAGATTTTTAAAGATATTAAAAGAATTACTAAAGATTCCCATTTTCATATGCCGCGGCAACCAGAGTTTTTGACGAAATTAGATTCTTTTAACAACTTTTGAAGAGCTTCACCCAAGGAACATCCCTGCAAAGTTTCAGCTTGATTGGCCTACTGGTTTAGGAGGAGAAGATTTTTAAAGAAATTGTGGACGGACGGACAGACGGACAGATGGATGGACGACGGACAACGACCGATCACAATAGCTCACCTCGCACTTTGTGCTCAGGTGAGCTAAAAAGAAGTCTATATTAAGACAAAGACAGTTGATCCTTATCAACTAGAAGTCCAATAAAGCCTAAATTTCTCCATTTGCCTATACAGACATATAAATATAATAATAATATTTTAAACATCAGTTATTCAATATGCTAAAAATCTTAAGAATAGTTAAGATTTTAATCTTTTTGATATATTATGAAAATGTTAGGTATCAATTTTGAATTTACAAGTCAATGTCAATAAACTATTACACATAGCATCGCAATAGCTGTTCAGCATAATGTCATTCATAGGAAAAATAATTTCAATTTAGCCTCTTTAAATTCTTTAACCCATTACCACACAAGAACATTTTAGACTGGTCAAAATTGAAAGGAATTGCAGATAACAATTCAAAGCTTATGAAATTTTAGATTCTTTTTACCTTTTTGGTAGAAAACATTGTGGATAATGAAAAAATTGCTTGTAACAAGCAATTTCTTCATTTTCCAAAATGTTTTCAAAAGCTTTTTTCTTAGGGCGTCCAACAGTATGAGTTAGAATGGGTTAAATCTGATATTTAAGAGTGAGCAAATTGTAAAGAGAAGAAAAGCTAAGACTTAGTTAGTGACCATGTATGCAGTTTCTATCCTAGACTGAGTGTCCCTGTATGCAATTTCTATTTCCATAACTGTTACTGATGATGCAGTATCCAAATTCATTCCTACAATTATATATTAAGATCTGAGAATCACTGTACAAAACAAAGCAAGTTAGCTTTAATCCAAGCACCACTTTTCTAAAGAACAAACATGTAAGTATTGTGATAAAAGTAATAACAAATCTAATAATTGTAGTCTAATTCAAATCTGTATCACAGAGGAAGATTAATATATTGTAAAGGGTTAAGTGCCACTCTCAACATTTCTTTAATCATGAAATGTCAGACCACCTAGCTATGGGTGAAACCACATCCTTGAGCCCTTAGCTGCTCATTCCACTTAAAACTATGCCCTCTTTAAAACCAAACTAACTGCACTTTATATTTGCTGTAGTTAACAGCAGTTGACACATGTCAAGAAAATGCAGATCTATTTAAGTTTTATTCAAAGTAAAGCTTGAAGTATATAGTCACTATCAAAGCTCAATGCAGATATTTCATAATATCCTGGAGAAGTAGCCAGTGTTTTATAATGTCCTTGAGAGGCGGACAGTGGTGTTAACTATCTGCTTTTCAGTTTATGGCAGGGAACAAAGTAGCTGGCTATTAGGTATCTTACCCATATCTACATACTGGGGACAGTGTGGCTTGAACCCATAACCAGTATACAAATGCTCTAGTGACTTTACCACTCACCTATCGAGGCAGGTACTTTTGAAATAATTTCATTATCATTTCTTTTATCTAAAGAATGATAATGAAAATGTTTCAACCATAATGTCATTGACTGATTAACAAAAACATAATTTTAGTGGTCTGATTTTATTCTTTATGTCAGTTTTGTAATCATCTTGCCAAAGGTGATGATTGGTGTCTTTTATTGGAATATATCTTAGATAACCATCCAGTTATATAACACAATGTTATATGTACCACTTGAAAGTGGTTTTGAATCTATGTGTTGCTTTATGGAAAGTATTGCTTGAAATTGAAACTTTTAAACTCATCATAGAATTAAAAGCAGAATTATAGAATCAAAAGATATTGAACTACCCTGTGTTAACAATAGAAACCATAAGCAAGTGAGCTAAAACAGAGAAACATTAGTCACTCAATACAGTTTTAACTCTTTACTCTTTCATAATAGAAAAAAAGTGTCAGCAATTCTGAAGCAAGATAGCAATTGTGGTCCTTATATTGCTCTTGTGAGCATGAAGGTTCTTAGGCCTAACCAAGCAACATTTGGGAAAGATTTTTATTGTTTATCTGTATGTAATATCTGGTATTTTGGTAAAAAAAAGTGCTATTTTTGATTTATAAGCAATAATTTTAACAGCTCAACTTTGGTTACAAAACAGCTAAGCTACAAATATAAATCTACAGATTTGGCATTCTCTAATTTAATTAAATGAACTTGAATTTATCATTTTGTATTATGAAGTAGTAAAGAGTTAAAAACTATAAGCCCTTAGGCGCCTGTATCACTCTACAGGCCTGAATGTACTGAGTAAATGGTGTTTCCACAAATTCAATGTAAACTGAATCACCTTAACCATATCTGGCAATTAAATCTAGTCACCGAAATCTTTGAAATAGTTCTAGAGAAGAATTTCAAACATTTTACAGTTTTACATCGTAAGTCGAACTATGTAAAATTTTTACTAAGCTAGATGAACATTTTTACTGTATACCATATATGGACATATGCCACGACAATAATAGCCAACCAATCATAATTACATGATGAAATCTGACAAAGAGTCACCTGAGGTCATTCCTTTCACTATTTACCATATTATATGGAAAAAAGCCCCACCTATTTGATCAGGTCAAAAATCTTATAAAATAATCTGATAAAAAGTCACCAAAGGACCATTCCTGTGAAATTTGATTGAAATCATTCAAATTGGTTCTGATAAAAAAAAAGAAGAAAAGATTTCTCACCATATATGAAATTAGCCCACCAATAAAGCAATGTTTTTTCATTAAATCAAAATTTTTTGAAGTAACCAGATAAAAGATCACATGGTTATCATTTCTGCGAAATTTGGTTGAAATCCATCGATTGGTTTCTGAGAAGAGGATTTCTAAAGCTTTCACAAAGGGTCACACAAAGATAATTTTTGTGATATTTGGTTAAAATCTGTTCAATACTTTTGAAGGGTAAGATTTTCAAAGTAAAGGTTTACACAGATAGACGCATAACGGACACAACACTGTGACAATAGCTTGATGGCTTTCAGCCAGTGGAGCTAAAAATGTGAAGCAAAATCTTTGCAAAATAGAAAGTAGAAGAGTTTTTTCCTATTTTTACAATATGGGTTCTAAGTAAGGGATACATAATCCTATAAAAAAATGTTTATCATTTCATCTCACTAGAAGTAGTTTCAGAAGCAAGTGGCAGGTAATTCTGATTGGTGAGAAAATCGTAAGCTTTATGATGGTTGAAAGGAACAAAATTTATCAGTATGCTTTAGTTACTCAAACATATATAAAAACTCACAGAAAAGCTAGAATCTTTCAATTTAATAAGCACTTTAGATATAAGAAAGCCTAGTTTTTTTTTTTCTAGAAGAGGTTACAAGTATTTGAGCAAACAGCAAACCAACAAATATAATCCATCAGATCACAAATTTCAAATTGTTCAGCTGGCAACCATAGACCTCTGATAGTTTCTACTCACAGGTGCTGCTGCACTTAGGGAACTGAACTGAGCTTGCTGCATTTCTTCCCCTTGCCCATATGGGTAATTTGCTTTGATTGGATCATATTGATTTGAGCCCTGGGAAGGCCAACCATAGGGTTGAGAGTGGATGGGATTAAAGCTATACTGACCTTGAGCTTGGTTAAAGCCAGATTGAGACGGGTACTGATTGGGGGGATAATATTGATTTTGTTGATAACTGCTTTCAGGGGTGGGCATTTGAGTATAAGGAGTAGGCTGATACCCCATATTGAATGCAGGATTTGGATAATTGTAATACTGATTGGGGTCTGGTTGGTACCCAGGTTGTTGATTGTAGGGTGGAGCACTTGGCATAGTCTGGAAGCCTGTCCCTCCATAAGTTTGGGTAGGTTGGCCTGTGGTATATGGGTTATAACCTTGAGGTGTAGGGTATGGGCTAGGTTGATAGTCTTGTGGTCTACCCCCTGGGGTATCTGCAGGTCCCCAGAGTCCAAACTTTTCATAGGGTACATACGGGTTGGGTCTTTTATAATCTGATTTTTCTATCATATCAAACCCTAGGGGTGGGGGGTCTTGATCCTTGTAGGGGTCAGATTGTTGTTGTGTACTTCCATAATGCTGCTGTAAGTGTCTTTGCTAGTAGAATAGAAAAGTAAGTTATGCTATTGACTTATTATGGCAATATAATTCCACACTACAGTTTTGTCTTTTATATAAATCAAGCTGTATATATTCCACCACATATTATGCAATTATAACTATCCAAAACAAATTACAAATGTTATAAACAACGACTTTCATTTTGTAATTTGTTTGGGTTTTAAAATCAAAAATAAACAAGAGGGTCATTGGCTCTATAAAGCGCTCACCTGGGATAAAGACCATTTTAAAGGTAGGGTAAAGAGAGTCACCACTTGGAAAGCAAGTATGTTTTATGATTCTATGACTTGCTGTAAGAAATTGTGACAAATATTTTCTTCTTGTTTCTATATAAGTTGATGTGTGCTCTGTACCAGTCCAAAAATAGCTTTTTTAACAGTTTCCAATTATGACTAAAGGGCTTTATTGCGTAACTGATTGAATGGGTTTGAAGCCACTTTTAACAATTTTTCAGTTATAATGTGTTGAGAACCATACAATGAATTCCTGGTATTTCTCACAACAGTAATACCACTACATCCTTTCCTAGCCTCCAGCTGATATCCCACTTAGGTTTACGATTATCCACCCATTGGTGAGAGACAAATGTTGGAGAGGATATGGGCTGCTGTGGATCGACTCATGACATCCCATGATTGAAGATTGAAAGTCTGATACACTACCGACTGAGCTATATGATGGCGGCAAAGGGTTTTATATGAACAAATTTTGTAAAAGTTCACTTGAAGAGTCTAAATACCCAATATCAATGTTCTGAAGTTTCTGGTTTTGGAGGAGATTTTCTTCTCAATGTAAAATAGGGTTAGGGGTTGGTTTGGTTTCTAAGATTTTCTACTATGTTTCTATGTATAAAAATAGCATGTGCCTGGACAGAAACAAACTATATCTGAAGGGTCATCACATGAACAACCTTTTAGAGGTTCACTGGGAGTAACTAAATACCAAATATCAAAGCTTAGGCTTTCTCATTTCAGAAAAGATCTTTCAAATTCCTTGTTTGTTTCTATGTTAAATGGGATTTGCCCTTGCCGAGTCAAAATGTACAGGTTCACTTGGAGATTCTATAGATACCAAATATCTATATTTGTTTCTTTCTGGTTTCAGAAAAAGACTTTTAGAGTTTTCCTTCTATGTTCCTATGTTAAAATATGATGCACCCGGGTGGAGACCAAAATAAACCAAGGGACATAATATGAACAAACTTGATAGAGGTCCCCCGAGATGTCAGATACGAAATATCAATATTCTAGGGTCTCCATTTCAGAGAAAAAACAAGATGTATTTGTGAAACACAATGCCCCCGCAACAGGACTAAAAATTTGACCTTAGTATGTGACCTTGACCTTAGCACATGACATGAGGAGATGTGAATAATTATGATGTATCATCATGCCAAATATGAGCATTGTATCTTGAATAGGCTGGTAGTAATTGGCAATGCTAAGTTTTTTGGTTAAGTTTTGCAGACAGACAGACCGACAACGGTAAAACATTATGCCCCCGATCTTTCAATGCAGGGCCATAAAAATCAAAGTTTTCCTTCTTTGTTTCAATATGGTTAAAGAAACAGTGGGCAGATGCACAATGACAACAGACGCTGGACATTGGACAATTACAATAGCTCACCTTGAGCACATCAAGCTCAGATGAGCTAAAAAGAGCACAGAATGTGGATATCAATGTTTGGCTGCAGGTGCTATAATGAAAAAAAAATCTAAGCTAGAATAGGACCTTATTCCTACAAAATACTTCTAGAGTTATCATCCTTGCTAGTATGTATTGCTGCTGTGATAGTGAAAGCACATGCCAAGTTTCAGGTATTTATCTTAAATATTAGTACAGATATGACCAGAATTTCCATTTGTTATGATGACACCTACACAAACAGCAACAACTTTAAGGTGAGGACAATAGCTCAACTTTCAAAAACAGCCAAACTAAAATCTTAACATTACATCCTAAGGTTTGCCTATTTTTACACTTTCTGAAGCAATTAGATGGCTTTTCCAAGGACATATCCAAATACTTAGCAGTGGAAACTTGAACGGAAGATTTGAATCTATTACCAATTACTTCTTGAAACATCCAAAGAATAAAGAAGATGATTATATACACTGTCAGTACAATATACCTTTGATTAAGTGAACAACATTATATTTTCACTCCTAAACTTACGAGTAAAAATGTACCTTTTGTTCTAAACAGAATGAAAGAAATTGATTTTGCACAGATATATTCTTTTCAATTGTAGAAAAGTCACAATTGTCACAAAGATGAAAATCAAAGAGACTATCCATCTATTAATCTATAATGCTTTCCAGTGTTTTATCCTGATTATCACTGGAAAACCCGTGAAATTATCAAAATGATAAATTTGCTGTTTCAGTAGATTTAGCCCCCCTCCCCCTTTTTTTTCATTTAGATCAACTTATTATCACCTCAGACAGACCAAAGGCAGTGATGACGTCATTAGGTTACCATGTGATTCAAGCATCAAATGTCACACTAATGCGATTTTCTTTCTTCCCCATCCCCCATAAAAAATGAATAAATAGACCAAGCAAACAAGCAAAAACACTCTTTTTTTCCATTAATAATAGAACTTGTAAAGATATAGATTTTTTGTTCACTCAATGAAAGAGAATGATATTGATCTTACATTGAAACAAATGATTATCTCTATAACTTTTAGCATATCATGATGTGTAAAGTTTGATGACATCATCAAAGATGTTAACAAAAATTATATAACTATTAGTACATCTGAAAGAATAAAAAGCACAATAAAATCAAACAGTGAGTATATCATTTTTCTAATTTACAATTGATCAGTGAAGTTATAAAGTGATTCCCCAAGTGTTCTCTTGTATTTTACAAAAATGCATTCAAGGACAAGATGTGTTTGTGAAACACCAAAGCCTGTGACAGCAAATTATCTCCTTTTTTTACCTTGACCTTGGTATCGGTAGATACATTTCAAAAGAGCTATCTTAGTGTCAAAATTATGTGCATTGTAACTTCTTGTCTTGGAAGTTATTGGGAAATGTTAAGTTGAAATGTTAAGCTTTGGACTAGAGTTTGAGGATAAGGGTAAAACAAGAAGGCCTTTGGCTCTAAAGCTTTCAACTGAGATAAAGGATCTAATTTCAAGTTAAGGTTAAGATTATGAAACAAGTGGGCCTGACCATACTTTATATGTATAGAGGCTCTGTACCTTGGGATCCTAAAGTCTTACCCCTTTCCCACACAATTACAGCTTTTGACTCCCCTCAAGAGAGAGAATGGGGAAAACATTGTGGAAAATGAAGAAATTGGATGTACCTGCAAAGTTGAAAAAATCTAAAAATTCACAAACTTAAAATTGTCTTCTGCAACTCCTTTCAATTTGAACCAATCCAAAATTTTGTCGTCCAGTATTGGGATAATGATAAATTCCAATGCTTTAGGACTAATTTGAAAGCAGAACACTTTTTCCTCTCTCTGGATCCATGGTTAATGATTTTAGAAATAGAAAACAAGTCAGTGAACTTATGTTTCATGCTAAATATCAAGGATGAAGGCTAGGTCAAGATTAAAAGATTTTCAAAGCTTTATCTTTTATTGCAATGGTAACCAGACTTCTTCCACTAGATTTCTACCATTTTAGCTAGTGTGAAAGAGGAACACCTAAGGAAAATTTCTGCTAAATTTGGTTGAAATTGGTCCATTTAGTTGGGAGATATCATTCATAAATTATCATTCTTTCAAGATAGGCCCATCCTCCTGGAGCTCCCTCCTTGGAACCCAAGGGTAATGATTCTAGTTATTGTAAAGAGGTCAATTTACTGATGTTTAATGCAAAATACTAAGGCTCTATGCCTTCAGGGTCAGGAGGAGAATGATTTCTAGATATATTCAAATTTCACTTTTGTTGCCATTGCAACCAGAACTTTCAACCAATTTGAATTCTTTTAGCTATATTTAAAGGGGACCACATAAATAGTTGGGTATTGTTGAAAGCTATTTGCATACCAAGTATAAGCATTGTAACATGAAAGTAATATTGTAATATGGTAAGTGCATATGTTAAGTTTTCAGCAAACAAACAGACGGACAACCTATAAAACACTATGTCCCTGATCTATCAATGTAGATTATAAACAAGAGGGTTGTTAGACCTGGTGTGCTGACCTGAGATAAAGGCTCTTTTTCTTTCAACAGTAAAATTTAATGTTAAAACTAACAATACTTTACACATGTAAAGGCCTTGTACATTGGAATCCAAAAATCAAAATTTTAGCAATATTTATTTAGCTATTGAGGACCACATAAAGAACATTTCTACCAAATATGGTTGAAATTTGCCAAGTTATTCTGGGAGGAGATGTAGTTTAAAAATCCTTCTTTGTTTCTATTTCACCCCCCTGGCTCTGTCTGGGCACTTGATGGTAATGGTTTTAAGAACCCAGAAAGAGGTCATTATACTGTCGTTTCATGGCAACCAGATTTTTCAACAGATTTCTATTCTTTTAGCAATTGTGAAAGAGGACCACCTAAGGAACATTTCTGCCAAATTTCTTTCCTTTCAAATTGGCTCAATATTTTGACAGGAGATGTCGTTTAAAAATCCATCTTTATTTCTATAGAAAAACACCCTTGGAACCCAAGGGTAAAGATCTAAGCTATCTTGAAAGGTCGTTATATTGATATTTCATGCAAAATATCAAATCTCTAACCTTCTGGGTCAGAAAGAGAAGAGTTTAACCCTTTCCCATTTTTTTTAAATTTAAGACTGGTCAAAATTGAAAGAGGTTGCAGATGACAATGAAAATCTGATGCAATTTTAATCAAATCCACCCTATGTGGAGAAAATAATGTGGAAAAAGGAGAAATTGCTTGTCACAGGTTTGTACAGGAAAGGGTTCAAAAAGAAATTTTATTGCCATGACAACTCATTTCTCAAAGGATTTCAATTCTTTTAGGTATTTAAAGGGGGCTACCTACAAAACATTTCTGTCAAATTTGGTTGAATTTGGGCCAGAGATTTAGGAGGAAAAATTGTTGACAGACACTGGACGCCGGACAGATGGTGACCAAAATAGCTCACAGAAGGTAAAGTTCATTGTCAAATTGACTCAAATATAATTGTTCTGTTAATTGGATGAAACACTTTGTTCCTCTTCTTCCACTAGTGTTTGGGGATAGTTTTAAGTCAAAACTTTGTATACCCTCTTACAATAACTTTGCAAATATCATTTATTAATGACTATTAAGTTTGTACCCTGCAGGCAGATTTTACGTCTTCTATCATCAATGAGAAAACCAGTAACAACAATTTTAGCAAAGAGAGTTGCAACATAAGCTTGCAAATGAAAATAAAATACAATTAAAAATGTGCAGATGAAAAATTAAGAATATATTCATGTAATTACAACAGCTTTTACATTTTCCTCTAAAATTTGGTTTGAAATAATGGAAATAACCTACTACTGGACAACAGAATTTAGACTGGTCCAAGTGAAATAGGTTTGAGACCTTATCTATAAACAGTTGAAAGCCCATAAGGTCAATCTGTAAGGCAATCCATGATGCCAGTTGAGAAATCAATACCATTTGCTTGTGAATCTGGAGGAAGAAAACTCCTAAGAATAATTGAAAAAGGCCTGTCAAAGGTCAAATTTAATGCAAAGTACTGTGCCAGAGTAAAAGTATTCCCCATTCAATAACTATTTTTGATATTATACAGTCATAGACTTATTTCAAACAGGAGGCCACAGGCGAAGATCAGGGGTTCAACATGATAAAAGGTGAAAGCTTTTTCAATAATTTCTTATGTCTACAACAGTTTTAGACTAAATGATTCAAAATTTTAGAAAGTGAATTGAACGTCAAGGTCAAAACCTGAGCTGTAACGCAAGATAAAAAACAATCTTGCCAAATACTTGACTTTGAGCTGTTACCTTGACCTTGGACCTATCTGAGAAATTATTTGAAATGGCATATCTATTCATGACGACAAATAAGTGTCCTAAATTATTTTGAAATCCATCCTGTGACCTGACCTTGAGCTATCTGATTTTTTTTTCAAATGGCACAGGTACTCATGATCAACAACAATTATGCCAATTTATTTCTAACTCCAATCACAAATGTAGGATATATGCATTGGACAAATCTGGACAGACTGAGCATTGACAACAGATCTGTATCTTGCTCACTGTAAGTTGGGTTGACAGATATTAGGTCCCTTGAGTGTAAACAATTTTTTTTCCGAAGATTTCACCATGATTACTTTTTCATCCCATGTGATCTAATATCCATCTCGACAAAGATTCCAACCTAATATCAAGATATTTGATCCAGAATTATAGTCTGAAGAGTACACCTAAGATTTTTGAATGATTCGTCCTCAAGACCTATTTTTTGATATTTACTGTGACCAGAAATTGAACCATGGACCTCATTTTTCAGTGTCTGATGTGCTACAAACTGCTCTAGGCTGCAGCTCTCTCATACTTAAAATATCAACTATTCTAAAAATTACTGCAAGAAAGCTAATCTATCATTTTCAAAGCAATGTGCTTTATGCAGTGATTTTATCTATGGGCTATACTTTTGAAGGATTTTGACATGTCAACCTTTAGACGTATTTTAGACTAAAATATATCAAATACATAACAATTTGAATACCATCAACACAAAATAATTACTTTGGTGCACAAAGAAATATAATAAGTATCCATTACAGTGCAAAAATATTTCAAAACTATTATCTAAATGATAATAAGTTCCAATGATTTCTCCATGATTCATTTGAGATAGATAATAACTTGCAATAAATTTATAATAAAACAAATTTTGATCAACTGTCAAAGTCTGGCCTTTCATTTCAGAAATACAATATTAATTATGTACCAGCATATATATAAAACTCAGGTTTTTAGAGAGCCTTAACCCATTACCACACGAGAAAAATTTAGACTGGTCTCAATTGAAAGAAGCTGCAGACAACAATTTAAGTGGATGGAATTTGAGACTTTTTCATCATTTTGGATAGAAAACATTGTAGATAATGAAGAAATTGCTTGATACAAGCAATTTCTTCATTATCAACAATGTTTTTCAAAGTGTTTTTCTTGAGAGGCGTCAAAAGGAGGGCTTGTGTGGGAATGGGTGAAGAATATGACACCATATAAATAGTAAACATGAGTGCCATAATCAAGATATATTCAGCCCTATTCATTAAACCCCTTCTTCTGTGACAGTCTAAATGGCAAAACTAACAATATGCACATGGTCAGTTGTCTAGGAACTTTTGGTGAAAATTTCATTAAAATTCGTCTATAAATGTAGGAAGAGATGTCACAAGCAATTTCTTCTTTTTCCACAATATTCTCTATTCTACTGAATAAATATTTTTCAAATCAAATAGACTTTAAATTGTCGTCTGCAGAACTTTGAATTTGGACAGGTCTAAAATTTTGCAAGCCTGAGTGTCCATTCAAAATATTTTATTAGTTAAAATTAGCTTAATTAACCCATTACCACACATTTACCCCTGTCCAAATAACTGACATATTTAAAAAATCTTTATCTTTCTGGCTAGAAAATGTAAGAAATGACAGGCAATAGGCAAATTCTTCAATAAATACAATATTTACCTAAGTGCTTTCTTGAGGGGCGTGAAAAAAGGTTAATGTGAGAATGGGTTAACCTGTATTAACAATCAAAAGAACTGACTTATGACATGAAAGATAACATCTGTAATTGTAATCAACATAATGAATCATAAAAACATCATTGGAAGAATTCTGCAGTAGATTACATCCCAGATTATATTTCTACTATCACAGATAAAACAAAAACTTGTTACCTGATCATCTACTATTCCTGTTCCTTCATCCATCTCTCTGAAAGATAGAGAAAACAAGACATAGTACTTGTACAACTGTATTTAGTATCAAAACAAATATTCAAAAGGTAAAATTTCTATTTCATAATTTTATGTAAAAAGTAATTTCACATTATTATGGTAGTTCAAGTTCTACTAAAGAATATTAACAAAGGGGGAAAACGTTTCAGACCAACCAGCGATGTCTTTTTCAGGAAGTGATCAAGTGTATTAGTCAATCTGACAGGCAGAAACACACACACACCATAAACTATAGATTAATGAGACCCTGTTGATCCATTCTAACAATTTATCTGTCCAGATTTTATTCAAAAATAAATAAATTTGTTTTTATTGATTTTTTAAAAATCAATGGAATATCAGATGAAACATAAAAATCTATCTGTATAATAAACAATATTTTCAAGGTTTTTTATGCCATTACTTTTAGAGCATCCAGGTTTTTTTTTTCTAAAAATAGACAGAAAATTCATTCAAAGACAGAAACATGCCAAAATGGCCCTAAATCACTGACCTGAGAATGATTTCTTTAAGTCTAATAAGGCCAGCCCTGCAATGCCCACATTTTGGAATCAAAATTTTATGAGCAAGTTTGAACAGGATCACCAAAGATATATTCCTGCAAATTTAGTCCAAACTGTCCCACTGGTTTAGGACGAGAAAATTTCCACAGAAGTATTCTATGGTTTCCATAAGTCTGATATGCCCAGCCCTTCCATGCCCACATTTCTTTGGCAAGTTTTGAAGCGGATCACCCAATGAACATTCCTACCAAAGTGGTCCAAACTGACCCAATCAAAATTTCACGAAATAAGGTTTAAAAAGGGTCATTCAAGGATCATTTCTGCCAAGTTTCATTGAAATTGGCCCAGTGGTTACAGAGGTGAAGTTTTTTAAGAATTGTTGACAACTTCCTACACAAGACAGACACAGGGTGATCACAAAAGCCCACCTTGAGAATGTTGTGCTCAGGTGAGCTTAAAAAAGGATTAAAATGACCCAGCAAAATCATAAAATTCATCATGAGAAGAAGATTTTTAAAAATTTCACTAAATAAGCCCTTTGTAAAGCTTGTGATGTCCGGGGAATTGGCTAATTCTGTCTCTTGGGCTATGATTAGAAAACATGTTTTATACAATCTTGATAGAAGAAATCCAACAGATTATGCTACATACCAAATATAAAAGTTCTAGGCCCTCTAGTTTGGGAGAAGAAAATTTTAGAAATTTTTACTACATAAGCCTATGTTAAACTTGTGACATCAGGGAACGGGCTAAATTTGACCATGGGGTTATAATTTATATAATATTGACAGAGGTCCACTAGATGATTCCACATACCAAATATCAGAGCTATAGGTCTTTTAGTTTGGTAGACCACCATTTCTTGACAGATTTTTTTTCTTATACAAACTTGATAGTCTTGCCCTAAAGACTCTAAATACAAAATGTGAATCAAGTCTGACAGCCGGTTCATGAAAAGAAGATTTTTAAGGACCCTTTTTGGCCCCTTTTTTGCCCTTATGGGGCCCCAGGGGGACAGAGCTCCAAGACGTGTACAAATCTGAAGCACCTTCCCATAAGGATGATTTCTGCCAAGTTTGGTTAAAATCCATCCATTGGTTCTTAAGAAGAAGTTGAAAATGTAAAAAGTTAACGCACAACCCACTACGCATGACACAGGACAAAACACAGTAGCAATAGGTCACCATGACCTTCGGTCAGGTGACCTAAAAATCTCAAAAGTATTTATCAACAACAAGAGAAATTTATAATAGCTCTATGTTGATATCAAAGTTGATTGGCTTCCTTACGCATATTAACACTTGTCATGCTGAGCCCAGAATTTTCCTGTTTTTGCCGAAGGATCATCCTTCACATATTATGTTCGGTCTGGTATGTACACTACCTGTTTTTACCTTTAAAATCCTGAGTTGTTAATGAAATAAATTTTTAAAACAAGAGGACCATGATGGTCCTATATCGCTCCCCTGAGTATGATGGCTCAAGGCTTAATGATATAATATAGAAAATAGCAAAGCCCTACACTTAATCATACTGGAGAAGAAGATTTTTTAAAGATATTCTCCTTTAATCCTAGAAAAAGTGAAAGTCCAAGCATATTGAGCCAATTTCAAGAGTGCGGTAATTCTTTGAAGTACTTAAGTAGAGGGTCATTAGGCATTAATACATACCAAATATCAAAGCTCTAGGCCTAATGGTTTGGAAGGAGAACATTTTCTATGATATCCCTCATAACTCCTTTCTGGGATTGCACAGAAAATGGCTTATTTTCAAGACACAGTAATTCTATAAAGTATTTTGGTAGAGGATCAATAGGTATTATTACACACTAAATATTAAAGCCCTTGACCTAATGGTTTGGGAGAAGAAGATTTTTTTTAAGATTTCCCTCTTTTACTCTATGTAAAATCAGGGATCACAAAGAAAATGGATAATTTTCAGAATACGGTAATTCTTTAAAGTATTTTGGAAGAAGGTTAAAAAATGATGGTTTTTACCAAATATAAAAGCTTTATGCCTTATGATTTGGGAGAAGAAGATTTTTTTAAGATTTCCCAATACTCTATGTAAAATCCATGGTTTATTTAGGAAGAGAAGATTTTTTTGTAATTGTGAATGGACAGACGGACTAGGGACGAAGACCGATTACAATAGCTCATCCAGAGCACTTTATAGTATTGACTCACAACTCGACTTAGTGCTACCTTTAGCCCTTTAATTTTTATCCAATGCTGAAAATATTTTGTTCAGCACAAAGGGTTCGAACAAGCATTACATGGATTATATGAATATATCAAGATACATAATCATAGGGCCAAACACATGATACACATCAAATTTGGGAAAACTCTTATGCATTCCAGATGACACAATCAATGCGTTTATATGCTTGGCTACTGGCTATTTGGTACTCGATAGTAGCTAAACATGATGTGCTCTTGTCACAATATTCATGCCACCATATTAACAGCAAATTTTGCATTAAGCCCCCTTCTGCTAAAAGCCCTCCATATATGTGGCAAAGCCTCAGATGGCAAAGTCACTACCAAAGTCAGATGACAAGGAAAATTTCATTCAATTCGTCTAGCAATAGAGGAAATACAAAAACATTTTCTGTATCACAGCTTAAATGGAAACTTAAACTATATGCACCAGGTAAGGTTACGAGGTACATTCTGAGATTCATCCATAAATGTAGGAGATCTGTTAACACAATATGGACACAAGGACTGACAAATAGAGGGAGAAGATGATACCAATATACATATACCTTTGAGTATTTAAAAGCAGGGCATGACACATACAAAATGCATTTACAGCTACCTGCCTTAGGTATAAAGAATGTTCTTTTGACAGTGAACATACATTCAGAAGACTGCCTTTAGTAAAATAAAGATATAAGATAATGTCCAAGATTTTGTACAACAATTACAACAAGATAGATGACAAGAATATTATAGCAAAACCTGTGGTCTTCTCAGAAAACAGCCAAAGTTTAAAAAGAAATTGGATTTGTTTGCATGCATAAAGGATGATGTCTCAAGGTCATCAATCAAAGTGAAGGTCAAACATAAAGGATGAATGTCTAAACCTGGCAGCAGGACGGGTCTGATGCAAACATTCGTTTACTAAATGATCAAAATCTAAAAGACAACTTTAACCCTTGTCATCCTGAACCCGGAATATTACGGTTTTGGCAGGAGGTGTAAACAAAGATCAGTCTGATCTTAGTCTACACCTCCTGCTTGTACTTTCCAGCCAGAGTTGTTTATGAAATTGATTTCTAAAGGAAATATTGATTTTTGAGCTACCAGTTCTATCAGTGCTTTTAGTCCTTTGATTTTACAGCAATTCAGTAAGGTAAATTATACAGCATGATAATAGTTAAATAAAATTTATATTTCATTTGAGGCATGATTGATTTATTGAACAGTATTTAATGCCACTTTTACCAGTATTTCTGTCATATCTTGGTGGCTGGAGAATGTTACTATGGATTCCTTGTATTTCTAACACCAGTACTACCACATTATCTTTTTGAAGACTCCAGTTGCTCGTCCTATTAAGTTTAAGATTATCATTTGAGGCATGACTAGAATCTCAATTCACCAACAAGAGTACAATAGTCACAATATACACCACCCTTTTGCATAAAGCCCCCTTTTTCTGGTACATAACCTAAAATGTTAAAACCGCTACAATATGTGTAAGGTGGCGTGCCTAGAAACATTCCATGAAAATTTCATTCAAATTCTTACAAGAAAATTTGCATTTAGTCCCCTTTTCTGTGATACAGCCTAAAATTGTAAAGCCCTGACAATATGCAAAAGGTCAGATGATAAAGGAACTTTCATTTAAATTCATCCATAAATATAGGATGATTTGAGTTAACAAGATGCGGACATACAGATGTCAGGATGGACAGAGAGATGGACAGACAGATAGACAGAGAAAACATATTCTGTAAAAATGAAACGAATCATTTTTGCCTTTTTTTAAACAATATTTCTAAGTTTTCTTCTAAGGCACAAGATTGATTAGGGAAGGTATTCACACAAGTCAGGATTGATGCAATAATATCAAAGATAACCTACTCTGTTTCACCATGGTTGAGATCTGGAGTTCTTCATAAACAAACAACAACATACAACATAATTCATATATATTTAAAACATGTGACAACATTTTAATCCACTCCAAAACAGTTCCATCTTCTCAAGGCCCCACAAGGAAAAAAAACTTGGTAAAAAATTGTGGAAAATGTAGAAATTGTCGTCTGCAACCTGGACCAGTTTGAAGAACTGAAATCTTACAATGGATTAAATGTTAAGGAAATAAAAGTTGAAGGGATTATCATGCCTTAATCCATTCTCACACAATCCTGCTTTTGAGGTCCCTCAAGATAAAAGCTTACATTTGGAAAACATTTCTTGGTATTTTCTTGATTACCCACGATGTTTTTTACCCCATAAGACAAAAGTTTTCTGAATTCCATGAACATGAAATTGTCACTTGTAAGTTATTTCACTTTGGAGCAGTCTAGAATTTTTCAACTAGGTAATGGGTTAATAAAGTAACACAATTTGACTTTTTCACATTACAGTCCTATCAAAAAGTAGAGAAAAGTTGACTAAACAGTAGACTCTTGTCGATCTGATTATTCCTGAATGATAACTTCATAAGAAGACGAAATCTTATTTCCATTCATAACAGCCTGAAATCTAATTACTACCCAAACAAACAGCCAGACAAACATTCAGTACAAACATTTCCACCATTTCAAGGCAAACACAAGAGGACCAAGATAGTCCTATATCGCTCCCCTCAGTATGATGGCTCAAGGCTTTACAATTTATACAAAATATCAAAACCCTACACGAATTTATTTTGGAGAAGAAAAGTTTCTCCTTTAATCCTAGGTATATTAAAGATCCGATCATATAGCCCTAATTCCAAGGTATGGTAATTCTTTCAAGTATTTTGGTAGAGGGTCAATAGGCATTGAAACATACCAAATATCAAGGCTTTAGGCTTAGAAGGAGATTTCCATAGAAATCCTTCTTGTTTCATTTCTAAAATCAGGAATTGCACAAGAGAGGGCTTATTTTCCGAGTACAGTAATTAAATGAAGTATTTCAGTAAAGGTTCGATGAACATGGATTCATACTACATATTTAAGCTCTAGGCCTTATGACTTGGGAGAAAAAGATTTCAAAGAATTCCTTCTTTATTTCTATGTAAAATCAGGTATTATAGAGAAAAGGGCTAATTTTCAGTGTATGGTAATTCTCTAAAGTATTTTGGTAATGGATCAATTGATGATGATGTATACCAAATATGAAAGTTATTAGCCTTATTGTTTGGAAGGAGAAGATTTTCAACGATTTCCTACTTTATTAATTTGTAAAATCAAGGATTGTACAGAAAAAAGCTAATTTTCAGAGTCCGGTCAACCTTTGAAGTATTTTAGTAAAGGGTCAATAGATAATGATTTTATACAAGATTTCAAGGCATTACGCCTTATGGTTTTGGATAAGAAGAATTCCTTCTTTATTTCTATGTAAAATCAGGGATCACACAGAAAAGGGCTAAATTTCAGAGTACAGTAATTCTTTGAAGTATTTTGGTATAGGGTCAATAGCTGTTAATTTATACCAAATATGAAAGCTCTAGGCCTTATGGTTTGGGAGAAGAAGATTTCTAAAGATTTCCTTCTATATTTCTATGTAAAGACAGAGATCACAAAGAAAAGGGCTAATTTTCAGAGTATGGTAATTCTATGAAATATTTTGGTAGAGGGTCAATAGATGATGATCTATACCAAATATGAAAGCTCTAGGCCTTATGGTTTGGGAGAAGAAGATTTTTTAAGGATTTTTCACTTGATAGCCATGGCAACAAAAGTTCTTCATGGATTTCAATTCTTTGTTTTTTAAAGAGTACGATCTAAGTATCATTTCTTCGAAGTTTGGTTGAAATTCCATGGTTAGTTTAGGAGAAGATTTTTTTGTAATTGTGAACGGAAAGACAGGCAGATAGACGGACAGATGCCAGATGATGACCTATCACAATAGCTGACCCAGAGCACTTTGTGCTTAGGTGAGCTAAAACTAAAGCTACAGCAAAACTTTATCCAAAGATGTATTTTACTTACGCAGTCTCTCCTGGTTTTTCTGTAAAGATTCTCAACAAGAACTGTCCTGCTTCATTTGGAGAGAATGTTGAGGGAATAATGACGTATGTTCCCGGAGAAAGCTGATGCCGTCCACACACCTCACGCATATTGATAAAGGAAGGAGACTTGGCACATGATGCGTTGTACTTGAAGAACCGTGTATCCAGTGGTGAGGAACCATAGGAGCCATCTTCCTTCATCTGTAAAGCCAAACTAAACTTATGACTACTTAGAAACTTTTATCAGACACAATTTCAGCCCAGACTAAAAGGAAAAAATCACACAAAACCACCATTTCACATTGATTCTAGAGTTTTAAAACTTCAAAACCTTAACTACAAATTAATCTTTCTTTGTCTGCCTTTTTCATTCTTAGTAAATAATTTCATGGGTTTAACAACTCTTAATACAATTTTTTTAATTCTGAAGATTGAATTCATTTGTTCTTGTATTTTCTGAGTATCATCAGTGACCTGAAATATCTAAGTAAACATTTTGGCAGCAAGATATCAAACCAATGACCTTAAGAATCACTCATGTCAAGAGTCTGCAGTCCTAGCCCTGTGCTGGCTGTTCCAACAGTAAGTGAGCTCTAACAGGCCACATCTGATTGTAATTATAAAATTTAACGACTGAGGTCCCTGAAATCACTCTTTTTGAGTTTAGACCACACAAATGAAAGAGTCGTATGAGACAGATTATGCTTTGTCACAAAACTGTATGCCATTATTGGACAAAAAAACTTCTTATTGAATGTAACTATAGTTTGAGAGTTCAGTTCACAAGAAATTTGGAAGTTTGACAAACATTGAAGGAATCTGTTTGGCTTCACAGGCCTGTTTCTAGTAAAATTCAATAGTATTATATGGTAAAGGGTTAAATATTTTACCTTACCATCAAAGTTATCAATGAAAAATGTTTACATACAAACTAGATGGTTGTCCCAGTTTTGACCATCTACTTGACCTTGACCAACAAAGGTAAAATCATTCTATGAAAATTTGAAGAGAATCTGATGAAAAATGTGGAATCAATAGTATTATCGAGGGATTTTTCATCAAATATTCATAAAGAACGTTTTTACCATGTTTTCTTGACTGATCAGACCAAATTTCCATAGGAATGATCCTAATGATGGTATAATTAGTCTGTGTAGGTTTGAAGAGAATTAGATGAAAACTGCAGACTCTAGAGGGTTAAATAGGATAGCTAAGAATTTCATGTTACAAGCAATTTCTTCATTTTCCACAATGTTTTCTAAAGCTTTTTTCTTGGGGACATAAAAAAGTGGGACTGTGTGGAATATGGTGAAAAAGGTGCACAACAAAGGTCAATTTAAGAAAAGATACTAAAAGGAAACCATTTGTTGAATTGTTTTCTTCATGTTTTCGGGTTTATTTGTTTTTGTTTCTTTCTTCACTAACCTTATAGATGACATAGCCAATAGTCAACATGTCCAATCCTTCCTTACGTTTCTTACGTCTGTCTTTCTGTAGAAGACCAACCAACATGGTACAGAGATCATCTTCATCATCATCAGGGTCAGTCAGAACCACACGGTATTGGGGATTGGACGCGAAAGTATCTACAATATATAAACCAGACTGATGAACCAATAGGAGAAGTTGGAATTGGACGGGTAGGTATCTACGTTATAGAACAAATCAAAGTACTGAACCGTACTGTAAGCTAGCAAAGCATTGTTTTGTTCAGTAATATTCTTTGTTATGATAAAGAACTGAGGTTAAAGCAACCAAGGAGTTAACCCATTTCCACACAATCCCTCCTTTTTGCGCCCTTGTAACACGCAATTTCATTATTTTCCACATTGTTTTCTACCTAAAAAGATAAATATTTTAGAATTTCAACAATTTGAAATTGTCGTCTGCAATTTCTTTGAAGACTCTGATCAGAGTCATTTTGAACATAATGTGCTCAAGTGAGTTAAAAATATCTAGGAGATGAACTTGCATGCAGAGTTTGCAATATTCCTGAAATACATAAGAACTACATGTACTTTTTATGATGTAGGCATTTAATGGATTTAGTGGTAAAGCCTCCAGTGGCAGTTTGCACTTGTTGAACTTTGAGACGACCTCAAAATTTTGTATGTTTACAAAAGTTATCAATTCTTTTTATCAAACTATCTTTTTGTGCTAAAAATCATATTCAGTGCAGCTTGAAAACATAATTACGAGTTAATTGGTATAGTTTGGATTCATTCCTAAGTGTCTATGACATATGAAGTAGTAGATGTTTTACCTTGTCTTTAACCCATTACCAGACGGCATAATTTCAGACTGGCCCAAATTAAAAGAGTTTCAGATGACAACTCATAGTGAATGAATCAAGATTTCACAAACACATTTTAAATAGAGATTCGTGAGCACCTGTATGGTTCCACAGGCCTGAATCTATTGATTTCAGGAAGTCTATTTAAACTGAATCATTTTGGCCATATCTGGCAAAAACATCTTTTTACTGAAATCATTTTTTTAGTTCTAGTGAAGCATTTCAAATTTTTCAATATTTTACAAAAGTCAAGTTATGTAAAATTCATTTACTAAGTAAGATGAAAATTTTCTAAGTATATTGTATAATTATGGGCGTAAGCTGTGTTTTTCAACTTATCAAAATCATAGGAAAGTATCTGACAAAGAGTCACATGATGATCATTTCTATAAAACTTTGTTGAAATTTATCAAATGGTTTCTGAGAAGATTTTCAAAGTTATCAGCTGCTCAAATTTCTTCAAAGGATCTGATAAAAGTACACCAAAGGATCATTTCTGTGAAATTTGGTTAAATTCTTTTTAGATTTTTTATGTAAAAATTTACAGACAGACGGAGGTACGCATGCACAACAGACACCTCATGATGACAATAGACAAAGGGTCACCCAAAGATCTCATTCTAGCCATTTCAATTCAAAATTATCCCAGTGGTTCAGAAGCAGAAAAATTATTTCATGATTTCTTCAAGTCTGATAAACCCCATCCTGCTATACCCAAATTTCAAACTTTAATCTATTTCAAGAGAAGATGCTAGAAGGGAGAACTAAAATATCTTCCTCTGTGATCCTGTTTACTGTTCAAATAGGCAGAATTATTAACAAGAGCACCGCCTACAGGTGCTCAGCTGTTGGGTGCTGTATAGTGGACAAAATGCATCTAAAGTTATTTCCTTGATAGTATAGATTGCTCTTTTGATAGTGAACAAGTTTGCCAACTTTCAAGTGAATTCCTGTAGTAGAACCAGAGATATCACAAAATGTCAAAGTTTTCTCACAACGGCGACAACGAAATCAACAATAACGATGACGACACCAAGGCTATAAAAAACAGCCAGGCTAAAAATGATTGATCCGGAGGGACACATGGACACCAGACAGGAAAATGCCATTGCTATAGCTCTTCTGACCTTTGGCCAATAGAGTTAAAAACCAGTGACCAAGTAACACATATTAGTCAAATATGAGGCCTGAAGGGTGCAAATAAGTTTTTTTTCTAAGATTACAACTACATGTATATGCTTTTTCCATTACATGTTTGGAGCATAACAAGATATAGTAAATATAGAGTTTCCTTCATACAAATGGATAGAGTAAGAGACAGTGCACCAATCAATGTCTATTTATTTTAGACTAGCTCACCCAAGTAATTTCTGCAGCCACCAGCGTTAACTCTTGGTATCCATTCACCAACCTCAGCTGTAGCCTCCCAGCGGATTTTACCAGATGCTGATTCCTCCTCAGACAGTGAGTCAGGGCCTAAATTACAGATCTCAAGTTTCTGGAAGTTTTTCTTCCAATCTTCAAAAGACATCCTGCAAACAAGTATACTTCTGAAATATAATTCTACATCAAAGCCCTGAAGGGCCTGAGAGTTGCTACAACAGACAGACTGTCTGGTATTCATTACTAAAGATAAACATAAGGCTGATGGCCCTTGACTGATCAAATGAGATTGATCCATGTAAAGGAGACCAATTCAAGTAAATAGTGAGTTCTGTTTTTAACGCCAAGTATGTTTTTCTTACATTTAACTTCATATCACACTGGATACTAAAAAGAATCAAGGATTATTCAAGGTGAATTCTATTTTGAAATATGAATAGTTTTTCCACCATTAGATATTAGAGCATATTTCTTCTCAGTGTTGCATAACAAGCTCTGGAAATCATTTTTTTAAATTGTCTTAGAAAATGCAGAGGACTGAATTCATTGGGTAGAATTAACTTCTTGTTGAGTAAATCAAGTTTCTGTTTCTCGTTAGAGGTAATTTCAGTACTTTTATTATACAAATCAGGGATCTGCAGAGTGGGCACATCAGGCAAAGAATTAGCCTGGTTTCATAAAATTTTGTCCAAGTTTCTGATCAAAGTGAAGTTGAAGTCCCCCTGGGAAATATGGGAAGTCACCTTGTTATGATAGACGATAATCTCATTTTGCCAAGGGGCAATTTATTAATTATACAACTGCTGATTGGAAGCCCTGTAATTGTAAATCAAGCTTGTATCAATAGCTGAAATGCTTGCTTCATTCACACCTCCACTGTGAATGGTTGCAAGCCCTTGTATACCACCTGCATTAAAGGAAACTTTCTGGAATCAAACCATGTCCCTTCTGGAAATTAAATTATTTCTGTGGCACATTATGTTTATTTTATCATTCTACGAGATTTTACGCATCTATTAAGGCAGTGAGAATGATGGCGAATGTTATTAAGGATGCCAGTTCATTTACTGGAGTTAGAAATTCATTGATTAAAAAAAATAAAATCTTCGGGATGAAGACTACAAAGAGAAATTTTTTTTTTCAATAAAATTCTTTAATTTAAGCTATCTTCTTTAACCTATTACCAGACAGCAAAATTTCAGACTGGTCCAAATTGAAAGGTGTAGCAGACAACAATTTAAAGCTTAAATTTTGATTTTTTTAACTTTTTTGGTAGAAAACACTGCGTAAGGAAGTAATTGCTTGTTACAGGCAATTTCTTCATTTACACAATGTTTTTCCCAATTGTTTTTTTAGAGGGGCGCCTAAAAGCGTCATTCATAAGTTACACTGTTAGGTTTCTTTTCAGATATCATATTTCACATAATTTTTTTTAGTTATTACCCCATTCAATGACATGTTATCAAAACAAGAAGGCCAGTGGCCCTGGCGCTCACCTGAGATAAGGCTCTTTTTTTCTTCAAGGCCTAATACAAACTGGGTCGGGAGAAAACCTTCTTTAACATTTAACTAAGATCAACAAGCCCAATTTGGTTTAAATTGGCCAAATAGTTTGAAAAGGTTGCCTTCTTTATTTCTATTTAAGACAGTCACCCTGTGGCTCTAAATTCTATCAATTTTGAAAGAGGTCAATGTACGGATGGTTCATGCAAAATTCAAGATTCTTCAACTTCTGGTTCAGGAGGAGATTTTTTTTTTTTCTTTTTTTTCCAATTTTACCCTTGTTGTCATAGCAACCAGTGTTTTCAACTGATTAAATTATTTGGTTGAAATCAGCCCAGTGGTTTGGGAGAAGATGTTGTTTTAAAAATCCTTCTTTATTTCTATATAAGCCCCCCTTCCCCCCCCCCCCTTAGAGCTCAACCCCTGGTGGCCTGAGGTTGGTGATTTGAGCAATTCTGAAAGATATCAATGGACTGATGCTTCATGCAAAATATCAAGACTCTAGGCCCTCTAGGTCAGGAGGAGATAACTTTGAAAGTTTTCATTAAAACTTCAGTTTTATTGCCATGGTAACCAGAGTTTTTAACGCATTTCAAATTTGAAATCTGCAATGGGGTTTGGGGGGAGATGTCATTTTAAGATTGTTGACTCTCGACGGATGACGCACGATGGATGCCGGACATAGGACGATCAAAATACTTCACCATGAGCACTTCATTTTCAAGTGAGCTAAAAAGCCTGCAAATTATTCCGTGTTAACATAGTTTAAAATTTAAACCATTGCTACACAGTCTGTGATTAAATGTGTACTGAGCTGTTATCCTTACCATTTACTTACAATAACTCAGTCAGAATGAGCCCTTTTTTAATCTACTAATCACAAGCTTTTCATCCATTTGTGTTATGAACAGGTGAACGTGACAGACTTTAGCCCATTACCATACAATCCCGCTTTTTGATGCATTGATAATTGTTTCTGTTTTGAGCATATTCTGATTTAAAATGTGGTAAGCAACTTTTTTTTTCTCAACTTGGACCATCTGACAATTTTGCTTTCTGGTAATTGTGTAAATAACCTGGATGGTTGTTCAAGGACAACTTCTGCCGAGCCCGCAAAGTTTTGAAGGTATCATGCTCCAGATAAGCACAATTTTAGAGTTTGACCTTGAGCTGTGACCTTGAACTTGAAGCTATCCAAAATAATTCTTTCAAATGGCATATCTACTCATGGTGGAGAACAATTGTGCCAATTTATTTTGAAATCCATCCATAATTGCAGGAGAAATGCTCCGAACAAGCACAATTTTAGTGTTTGACCTTGAGTTGGGACCTTGAACTTGAAACTATCCAAATAATTCTTTCAAATGGCACATCTACTAGTGATGGAGAAAAATTTTGCCAAGTTATTTTGAAATCCATCCATAAATGTAGGAGTTATTGTCCGGACAAATTCCGACGGACGGACCAACAGACTAACGAACACACAAATGTATATACACCGACTGGTCATAGTGACAACTATGTCTCACTTACTGCAAGAGGGCTCGAAAAAAAGTAACAATATTTTTTTTTATTTTATGCTTCAAATGAAATTTTTACCATTTTTGTTAATTCAGACCACCTATACACTCTGCAACTTACTGATTATTATCATTTTTGAGAGTATAATACCATCTTCATATGAAATATTCCAGAAAATAAATTCAGAATCATATTCTTCAATTTTCAAACCCGACAAAAGAAGACAAAATATTTGTTTACAGAAATCAAATTTCTGTAATAAGGACTTGAAGAAAGAATGAGCAGTACTTTTTATTTAATTACACACTATATAAAACAAAATATGCAGCTACTTGGTTGGAAGGCTATTTTTATTTTCCAATAGAAATAGGGAATATGCCCAAAACATGTTATTTAAGGTGATTTACTTCTCCTGAAAGTCTCACCACTTCTACCTTGGGCAAAGAAAATTTTCAAAGATTTCCTTCTTTATTCCAGTGTAAAATCAGGGATTGTACAGGAAAGGGCTAATTTTCAAAGAACTGCACTGAAGTAATTTGGTCGAGGGTCAAAAGATGATGATTAACTTCAAAATTTGTGGACAATGCAGACATGGACAGCTCGCAACCTGGCCATTGCAAAACCTCAGATTTTCTCCGAAAACAGAGAAGCTAAAACTATATAAGCCCTATTTTAAAAGCATAGATTAATATGTGAACTCACTGAAACCTAAAGCTTCTGTTTGGCCCCTTAAAATGAAGGCAGGGCTAATTGAAGAGTACAGAAATACATTTTTGTTTGGAAATACTATTGAGATTGAAATAAGATCTTTTTTTAAAACAAAATATCTTAAAGAACTGAAAGAATTTGTCTGCCAATCAGAGATTCTATCAACCAAATTAATTACTGATTTAGACTGGGAGTGAACATTGGCTGACATAACAAGGAAGGATTTTTGTTCGGTTGCCAACCAATCATTTTACTTTTTTGTTACATGTTACTGGCCATAATTTTTGCAAAAAAGAATGCCACGAATTATCAAAGTTAAACTTCCTGTCTGTAATCAGTAGGAAAGGCCAGCAATTTGTTAATTATCAGAAGGTACCTTTATGTATAGCAGGTCACAAATATAATTGTTTGAATACCTGAATGACCTTTGCTGTGTCATAACTCTTTTCATTAAGTATTTGTTTAAAAGTAAGTTTGTTATTTTCCGTGTAACAAGATATATCAAAACAATATCCCTCACCAAAATTCACCATCATCGTCAAAAGTGAGACCTAGATCTCTCTTCTCGTCCTCTGGTATATATTTCCACTCTGGGGACCTGAAATAAATGAGACTAACCATTTCAAAACAAAAACTTTTGACCAAACCAAGATTGCTTAATGGAATTGTCTAACTAAATAATGCAAAAAGAGCATCCACAGCATAGGGTATAATTATTTTACATTAATTTCATAAATTTTGATCAATCTCTCTATTAGGAATTCTGATCTGTCATTAGCTACAAAATAAGGATCCACCTACTGGTCACTCCAGGCTCCTTTCCACTCACTTTCATTACCCCAAGGATTTCGAACTCGCACTAGTGGAATTCTTCCCTCCACTTTTGCTGTCTTGATTTCAACCTACAACAATTCATAAAGCAATTCATAAAGCTCTACATAGACAAATATGAATCTTCATTCATTATTGACCAAACGCAGCTGACAATCAAATAATCAGTCGACCAATCAAATCATTCATTTAGACTGGAAGTTAACTTTGAACTATGACATTGGCTGCCATTTATGTAAGCACTTTTGTTGGTTTGGTGACTTTTTTGTTACATGCTTTTGGCCATAAATTTTGCAAAATAAAACTGTTTAAAATCAAAGTGGAACTTTCTGTCAGAGTCCACAGGTGGGGTCAACAGAGTAAATAGGAAGAGCCAGTGATTTGCCAATTGGTGTCATCTTCATGAGATAATTCTAATAAGTACCTACACCATTATATTCTGAGCACCACTAATATAGTGTTTGAAGTAAAAACAAGAGCACCACATTTTGATGCCAAAGCTCTGCTGTTCAAGTGCTTGATAGTGGGCCATATTTAATTTAAAAATGCATTTCTAATTATCTCCCTTGTTAGTATATATTGCTCTTTTAATAGTCAATAAATATTTCAAGATTCAAATGAATATGTTTAGTCCACAAGATTTTTCTATGAATTGACATAGTGACAAAGTTTTTGACCCCAAGTAGTCCACTTTAGAAACTGGTCTAAGATATCTTCAAAAATCAAATATTCTGACCAATTTTCAGGTTGATTGATCAACAAAGTTAAGCCCCCTAGAATGTCTTTAAGAACTGACCAAGTTACAAATATTTTTACCAAGAGTGGACCTAGTGATTTAACCAATTTCCAAACCTCAATTTTTAGATGGGTCCAAATTGAAAGGAGTAGCAGACGACAATTTCAAAGTTTATGAAATTTTAAATTCTTAACTTTCAGGGTATGAAATATTGAAATGAAGGAATTGCTTGTTACAAGCAATTGCTTCATTATAAACAATGTTTTGCTTCATTTTACACACTTTTTTTCCTCTTTTCTAGAGGTGCGTCAAAAAGCATTATTGTATGGGAATGGGTTACTATTCTCGAAAGAAGAAAATCAAATAAATATTCATGGCCTATTGCATCAAGGCAACCAAACTGCTTTTAAGTTATAATGAATACATTCACTTCATTTGGCAATTGAAGCAATTAGGTGCTGATCTAATGGAGGTAAAATTTTCTCAAACCTTTGTGCAGTGGATCCACTAAAGATGGGATTACCCTAATGGCCACCTTGGTGCAGAGCATGGAGATCCATGAACATCTCACAGCTTAGAAAAGGTCGCTGCCAATAATCTTTACATAACATAAAATAGAGTCTGAGACACAAATTACTGGAAGGTTTGTACTAGGACGGACCTTTAGTCAGGCAGACAGTCTGATTCAAGTATAACATTGAAATAATTTCTTTTAGAAGGTATAATGCTACAAAGAATTACTCATACCAGTTTAACAGCTGTTACAGAGTAGGCATGTCCCATCACTAGACCATTGTCTAATATAGCCTCAAGCTGGTGAGGATCAGCCTGAAAATATAGTGAGATTATAAAGGATCTGTAATCAGGTTTACTTAGAGATGATAACCATATCTTAGTCCAAAATAGAAAGCTGCTTTACATTATATTCCACAGGGAACAAATTAAATATCATATACCCTGAAATATTCTGCTGATGTGTTTCAGTCTAAGCCCTTTATCAAGCAGAAAACATTTCAACTTAACCCATTACCAGACGGCAAAACTTTAGACAAGTCCAAATTGAAAAGAGTTGCAGACAGCGATTCAAAGTATATAAAACTTTAGAAATTTTCAATTTTCTGGTTAGAAAACATTGTGTAAAAAGAAGAAATTGTTTGTCTCAAGCAATTTCTTCATTTTACACAATGTTTTCCTAAATGTTTTTCATGGGGGGCATCTAAAGGCATCATTGTGTGGGAAAGAGTTAGATGATTTACATGTTGGCAGTGCATAAGTCTGTTCATGCAGTACAGTGAAAGCTTTTCTTCTTGATAAAGGCCACCAGCTAAAATTATGAAGAGGAGTCATTCAAAGTATTGATTTAAAACAGGAGAGTTAGTAAGCAAGTGATGACAAGCTTTATAACCATTCTTTTCTAGATTTTCTCGTCTAAATAAAACACATGAATTTGTAAGCCATTCATAGATGACATCCTTCCAACACTGATTTCAAATCTGTGTAAGACATTTGTGATGGGTTTTTGGTGTAGACAACACTTACAGGTATCTGTATCACTCTTCACCTGATAATAACTTCGTATCATATTAAAGCTGCTACAATGTCAAGTTCCATAGAAAAATAAGGTGAGCTGTTTAAGCAGTATATGAGTATGTGTAGAGGTTTAATATTTGTTTTAGCCTGTTATAATTGGTGGGTGTCAGCCCTAGTCATTTCATCTTTCACTTGATCAGGCCCAAATGTGAAGAAAGGCTCCTAAATTTTAAGACATCAATTTTATTTTATTTCTTTTTTCAAGTATATTGGCAATGGTTAACCAAAACATTGTGCCTGAACTGATTTCAGGTATGGTAGCAGTAATTAGGGTAGCAAACCTACAGTTTATTAATTAAATTATTAATAATAATTCCTCAACCACTTTTATCCATTGTGATGCATCAGAGAAAAATAAGTAAGGAAAAATCATTTTATTTAATTGCATTTTAAATTCTTGTCTCCATCCTCCTTGAAATAGACAGCCCAAACAAAATTTTGCAATCTAGAAATGAGAAAAGGTTTCCACATTCAAATACATCTTACATCAATAGAGCAGCCCATTAAAGAGCCTCTTGCACTGGCTTTCAGCATGATGTTTAGAAGTTCTGGTCCAGCTTTCTGCAGGTCAACGCTCTCTGTCACACCACCTGTGAAGTCTTCCATAGCCTCACTAGTGCTACCACCTTTCAGGGACTCGTAGGAGCCATTCAATCTGCAATCAAAACATGAACAGTATGCTCTATCTATGATAAAGTTGTAAATGTAACTGCAAAACGTTGCATAGGCCTTGGCTTAACCTATTCCCACACAATGATGCTTTTGGACACCCCTCAAGACAAGAGGGCCAGAATGGCCCTAAAATCGCTCACCTGACTAATGTAAGATGATTCAAAATTGAAATTGGCCCAATGGTTACTGAGGAGAAGATGTTTAAAGATTTCAAAGTCAAAAACTGCCCTACCCTTCCAAGCCCTTATTTGGTCATCAATCAAAATTCTAGAACAACTTTTGAAAAGGGTCACTCAAGGAACATTCATACCAAATTTGGTTGAAATTGGCCCAATAGTTACTGAAGAGAAGATGTTTAAAGATTTCAAAGTCAAAAAAGTGCCTGACCCTGCCACGCCCATATTTAGGCATGAATCAAAATTCCAGGAACAACTTTTGAAAAGGGTCACCAAAGGAACATTCATGCAAAGTTTGGTTGAAATTGACCCAACTGTTACTGAGGATAAGATGTTTAAAGATTTCAAAGTTAAAAAAACTGCCACGCCCATATTTGGGCATAAATCAAAATTCTGCGAACAACTTTTGAAAAGGGTCACCCAAGGAACATTCATACCAAATTTGGTTGTAATTGGCCCAATAGTTACTGAGGAGAAGATGTTTAAAGATTTCAAAGTCAAAAACTGCCACGCCCATATTTGGGCGTGAAACGAAATTCTGCGAACAACTTTTGAAAAGGGTCACCCAAGGAACATTCATACCAAGTTTGGTTGAAATTGGCCCAATGGTTCCTGAGGTGAAGATGTTTAAAGATTTCAAAGTCAAAAACTGCCACGCCCGGCCACGCCCATATTTGGGCGTGAAACGAAATTCTGCGAACAACTTTTAAAAAGGGTCACCCAAGGAACATTCATGCCAAGTTTGGATGAAATTATAACACTGGAGGCAACTCATTCTAGAAGGAATTAATTTTTTGCAATTTACGTTAAGTCAACTTTCTTTCATGCAAGAAATACTCAAGTATAACAGTATCAATTATTTCCCTTGTATTACTATTAAAACAAATTGATCTCTACCTGAAATGAGCCCAATCTTCTAACACAATATTATTAAACCTTTTGACTCTTTTCTTTGATTCTGATACAGGATCACAAAAAGATTGTTCCTATAATATTTTGTTTAAATCCATATCCTAGTTTCAAAGAACATTTCTTCACTGTATACCATAATAATATGGAATGTTTTTGAAAAAAAAATTATATGATCTGATCAAGACTTCCCAAAAGATCATATCTTTGATGATTGGTTAAAATCCATTGACTGGTTTCAGAGTAGAAATTAATATAGTTTCAATATATATCATACAAAAATTAGTTCTGCTATGTTTTTTATTGGCTCAATTTTTTTTGATGGAATCTGATGAAGGGTCACCAAATGATCATTCCTGTGAAATTTGGTTGAGATATGTGAAGTACTTTCAGATGAGAAGGCTTCTAGATGGACAAAAGCACACACAAATGACACAATGCCATGACAATAGCCTTTTAATTGACTGCAATGGCTAGAAAATATGGCTAAACTTTCTAGGAATCTTTTAAATTGGCTAAAAGGTTAGCTAAAAGAAACTTTCACCAAGACTAGGCCTTGATTCAGAAACGGTACCAAGTTTTGAACATGGTTTCTTTACTGACTTTGAAAAATTAGACATATGGACAATGGACAAACAATATGCAAATGATCTTATTAATCCAGGGGCATTAAGATTTTATTTAATATAATCCCTTGAATGTTACAATATTGATTGTGACAAATAAGCAAGACAGAATAGGTTTTGGCTGAAAAGAATTTTCTGACTACCCAGAAATATTGATCCCTACCGGATGGAGGGTATGGAGTTGATAGATCCAGTATGATTCTCTTTTGCGTCTGTTGACGGTGCTTATTGTGGATTCTAGGTCCGAACGGAGGATTTCGATAATTTGATATGTAACATCCTCAAAGTTGTGAGAATCGTGATTGAAGTGATTGGCTACTGGTGTTTCCTTATTTAGGCGTATGTCCTTAAGGTGTTCTTTGATTCTTATTTGAAATTCGCGTTTGGTTTCACCTACATATTGTTTACGACATTTTTTACAAGTGAGAAGGTAGACAACATTTTTGGTTGTGCAGTGACCTCTCAGTCTGCCCTCTCATGGAAGCATGTCCGGGAAGACATGCTCCACACAAGACATGGCACCCACCAGCAAGGCTCCAAGCTTGAGTCCTTCTGCAGACTTGCCTCCTTGCGATAGAGTGCCTTCCCTACAGTCGAGTCAAACAACGAGCTTGTCCTTGGCAACCTGTCAGCCAATTCCTCATAAATAAGCAAGATAGAATTGTAAGAAAATCCAATCTACTTACTTTGCATAAGCTTTCTCTAGGAGGGCACTCCAGAACTCATTCTGGTCAGCAGAATGCATAAACACAAGTTTATTGTAGTAGGTTGGAAGACGATCATCGACCACAACCTCCTGCCAGTCACCCTGAAAGAAAACAAAAGTTACTTCTTCATTGACTAGGAAATCATTCACAAGTTTTAAGTCTATGAATTATTGCAATGGATAAATATAAAATAGGATCTGGGGATAAAGTGGTTCATAATTAGGTCCTTCAAGCCAGACTAAAATAATCTAAAGACTTGTTTGTTTGTTTCAATGGGGTTTTACACCACTTTCAACAATCTATCAGTTATATCTCGGCGGCTGGAGCACCTAACAATGGAATCCTGGTATTTTTCACAACTATACTACCATTACATCCTTTCCTAGCCTCCAGCTGCTATCCCACATAGGTCTACGATTATCAACCCATTGGTTAGAGACAAATAGTTAGAAAGGATTGGTGCTGCTGTCGGGGATCGAACCCAGGACCTCTAGATTTACAGTCCGATGTGCTACCAACTGCGCTTTGACGGCGGCTTGTATGATCTAAAGAAGTTTATTTCAGTACATTGAAGGGCATGATTGTTCACCTTTCATAAGACTGCATCTCAACAAATACCTTATGATTATTTTTTATATTTATTTATTTGAATGGGGGGTTTTATGCCGATTTTAACAGTATTTTAGTCATATCGCAGAGGCTGGAGGACCTTATCATGGGTTCCTGGAATATCTCACGCATTACATTCTGTCTAAGCCTCCAGCTTCTCAACCCATTTAGATTTACAATTATCCACCCATTGGTGGGAGACATAATTATGTCAAAAAGGTTATTTGCCATGACCAGGACTTAAACCAGGGACCTCATGATTGAGAGTCCTACACACGACCAACTGCGCTATCGCCATGGCCGGATCATCATCTTTAAAAGGAATTTTTATTATCAAGGACTGCTTTCCCTATCCTCATTTTTAGATAGTAGTCCTTTATATCAAATGTTGGACTAAAATCATAGCAAAAAGTCAGGAACACAGACACTCTGGTCAGGACTAATAAATTTCTTCAACAAGTTTGGATTTCATGTCTATAGAAATGATGGCTTCAATCTATGATTCAATCACATCTAGTGCCAAATGTCAAATTGAATATAACCCCCAACATGCACACACACACATATCTACAGGGCTTTAGAAACAAGTTTTGGATGTATATGATTGATGCCCTGAGACTCTCAAACTCTCATACAATGCTAACCAATTCAAACTATTAAAATTGACACTGCCCTAAAGACCCATGAAGAGGGAGATTTCAATTTCAGTATGTGTTTTTTTATCTAAGGTTTCCTTGAGAAATAAGGCAAACAAGGCAAATACTTTATTCCCCAAAAGCATATTGAAGAAAGGGCATAAGAAGTATAATAGACAAAATACAATCATAATAGATCACCATTAGCAAAGTTAAGGAGAACTCAATATTCATCATTCTGAAAGACAACATACATTGAGCCATGTGGTTCTAGAAATTACTGATTTAAATCCTAGAAAATTTATAGAAGATTCACCATCATTGAGAAAAGGTCTATCAGACAAAATCCTAATTTTTGTTATACCACAAGGTATAGATTAGGTGCTGCAAGGAAGAAACATCATTGCAGACCTTACAAGTTCCAAATGTATATGCCTATACAAAAACTTTTTTCAAGGAAAATGGATTATTTTCTAGTGTTTCAGCCCACTCCTGGGACTGAGGATCCCAAAGTTTGAAGTCTGCTGACAAAAAATCTGTCCATGGACAGATAGATGGACTGACAGACAGACGGACGGCCATGGCAATTCCAGTATACCCCCTCAACTTCATAGTTGGGGTATGTGTTTTGAAATGACAACATCAATATCTTGTTAAAGTTACCTGGTGCCAAATGTTGAACTTGAAACAGCCGACATAGCCAGGGCCAGAGAATGTCTGATCAGGAATAATAACTTTGTTCAACAAGTTGGGGTTACACGTTAATGATGCCACAGCAGCCAACAACCAGCAATCACCTGAAATACAATAGATCTTGATATAGAAACCACCTAAAATAAGATACCAGGACCAAATATACTTTATATCTATATTAACTGAAATCATTTCCATCAAACCCTGTGTTTTTTTCTCCTCATAGGATACAGCAGCTTATGTTTGGGTGTGTGTATCATACCTTGTGTTACTTCAGTCCTCTTTATATTACACTGATTTAACCTATTATGGAAAGAAAATATTTAGTCTAAGAACTGGCAGATCTCAATTCTAAGATGGTTTACTTGTATAATGAGTGCTATATCATGGTAATACAAGAGGGCTTATGTGGCCCTAAATCACTCAACTGAATTATACAAGAGGGCCGTTGGCCCTGGGGCGCTCACCTGAGATAAAGGCTCTTTTTCTTTCAAAAGTCTAATTTCATGTTAAGGTTAGGATTTTGAAACAAGTGGGCCACAATTACATATAAAGACTATGAACCTGGGGATCCAAAAGTCTGAATTACAAATTACAAGGCTTAAGTGCTGATTTGAAAGAAGGAAAAACTTTTTCTATGGGTTATAATTTCAGAAATAAGAAAGAAGTTTGTGAACTGATGCTTCATGCCTATACCCCCCCCCCCACTGGGTCCGCCCCCGGAGACTTGAGAATCATGATTTTAGCTATTTTGTAAGAGATCAATATACTGATGCTTCATGCAAAATATCAAGGCTCTATGCCTTCTGGGTCAGGAGGAGAAGATTCTTCAAGATTATTTTGAAATTTCACTTTTGTTGCCATGGCAACCAGAATTTTAAACGAATTTCAATTCTTTGATCTTATTTTAAGGGGGACCATCTAAAGAACATTTCTGCAAAATTTGGTTCAAATCCGGCCAGTGGTTTGGGAGGAGATGTCATTTAAAAAATCATTCTTTATTTCTATGTGACCACCCCTACCCCCTGGGGCTCCCCCCCCCGGGGACCCGAGAATCATGATTTTAGCTATTTTGTAAGAGATCAATATACTGATGCTTCATGCAAAATATCAAGGCTCTATGCCTTCTGGGTCAGGAATAGAAGATTCTTAAAGATTATTTTGAAATTTCACTTATGTTGCCATGGCAACCAGAGTTTTAAACAGATTTCAATTCTTTTAGCTAATTTTAAGGGGGACCATCTAAGGAACATTTCTGCATAATTTGGTTCAAATCAGCCCAGTGGTTTGGGAGGAGATGTCATTTAAAAAATCATTCTTTATTTCTATGTGACCATCCCCACCCCCTGGGGCTCCCCCCATGGGGACCCGAGGATCATGATTTTAGCTATTTTGAAAGAGGTCAATATACTGATGCTTCATGCAAAATATCAAGGCTCTAGGCCTTCTGGGTCAGGAGGAGAAGATTTTAAAGATTTTTTCAAAATTTTACTTTTGTTGCCATGGCAACCAGAGTTTTTAACAGATTTCAATTCTTTTAGCTATTTTTTGAAGGGGACCATCTAAAGAACATTTCTGCAAAATTTGGTTCAAATCCGGCCAGTGAATTTGGAGGAGATGTCATTTAAAAAATCGTTCTTTATTTCTATATAAACCCCACCCCCCTGGGGCTCTGCCCCTGGGGACCTGAGGATAATGATTTTAGCTATTTTGAAAGAGGTCAATATACTGATGCTTCATGCAAAATATCAAGGCTCTACGCCTTCTGGGTCAGGAGGAGAAGATTTTTAAAGATTTTTTTTTAAATTTTACCTTTGCTGCCATGGCAACCAGAGTTTTTAAAGGATTTCAATTCTTTTAGCTATTTTTGAAGGGGACCAACTAAGGAATATTTCTGCCAAATTTGGTTCAAATTGGCCCAGTGGTTTGGGAGGAGATGTTGTTTGTAGAAATTGTTGATGGACAACGCACGACGCACGATGGACGGATGACGGACAAAAGGGGATCACAATAGCTCACTTGAGCACCACGTGCTCAGGTGAGCTAAAAAGACAACCAATCTGACCCATTTTCAGGACATATGAACAGAAAAAGCAATTACAATGTCAAAGAGGAGTTTCTAAGAAATGATCTAGTGTTTGACTCAAGATGACCAATAATGATGGCTTCAATGACGCCTAATTGAAAAGAAAGAATCCTCATGATGGAACAATGATTCTGTGAAAGTTTAAACAGAATCTGATGAAAACTGTTGACTTTATTGTGGTACAAGGATTTTAAAATTAAATTTCATAATGCTTCTTTTCCTGTGATACTTGACGGATCAGGTCTAATGGGAACATCAACAATCATTATCATTGTACAATTATACTATGAATGTTTGAAGAAAATCCGATGAAAGTTCTGGACTTGGTAACAAGGATTTATGAATGAAATTTTCATAAGGCCCCTTTTCCTGTGTTTCTTGACAGTTCAAACCCTGTTATAAAAAGAACGACCGTTATGACCTTCCGATCATTCTGTGAAAGTTTCTACAAAATCTGATCAAAGCTGTGGGCTTCATTGTGTTAACAGGGTTTTATTAATTGAATTTTCATAAAGCCCCTTTTCCCATGTTACTTGATGGATCTGAACCAATTCCAAAGGGAACTCTACTTACAAGAGTATAATTATTCTGTTTGAGTATAAAGACAACCCCATGAAATCTGTGGACTTACAAGCATTTATTAAGATTTTTTTAATTGAATTTTCCTAAGGACCCTTTTCCTATGTTTCTCAATGGATCAGACCCAATTGAAAGGAACAATCCTTATGATGCAGATGGTAAAATCATTATGTGAAAGTTTGAAGTCAATCAGGTGAAATCTAGGGCCATGATGTGTTAACTAAGATTTTTTTATTAAATTTTCATAGGGCCCCTTTTCCAATGAAACTTGATGGATCAAACCTACTTCCAAAAGGAACAATCCATATAATGTAATAATCATTCTGTGATTGTTTGAAGAGAATTTGTTGAAACTGTGGACTCTATTGTGTTAAAGAGGAATTTTTTAATCTAATTTTTATCAGGCCCTTTTTTCCCATGGTCCTTGACTGATCATACCGAATTTTGACAGGAATAATTCTTATGATGGTTAAAACATTCTGTGAAAGTTTGAAGTCAATCAGATGAAAACTGTGGACTCTAGAGTGTTAACAAAGATCTTTGAATTAAATTTTAATAAGGCCCCTTTTCCCATGTTTCTTGACGGATCATATCCGATTCCAAAAGGAACAATCCTTTTGATGGTACAATCATTCTGTGATTGTTTGAAGAGAATCCGTTGAAAATTGATGACTCTAGATTATTGATGAGGATTTTTTTATTCAAATTTTCATATAAGGCCCCTATTCTTGTGTTTCTTGACAGATCATACATATTTTGAAAGGAATGATTCTTATGATGGTACAATCATTCTGTGATAGTTTGAAGAGAATCCCATGAAATCTGTGGACTCTAGAGTGCTTACAAAGATTTCTTAAAAGATTTTTCCATTAAATTTTCATATGGCCCCTTTTCCAATGTTTCATGATGAATCTGACCCAATTCTGAAAGGAACAATCCTTGTGATTGTACAATCATTCTGTGAAAGTTTGAAGAGAATCTGAGGAAAATGTGGACTCTAGAGTGTTAACAAGGATTTTTTAATTAAATTTTCATAAGGCCCGTTTTCCCATGTTTCTTGACGGATCATACCCGTTTGAGAAAGGAATGATCCTTATAATGGTACAATCTTTCTGAGAAAGTTTGAAGAGAATCCGATGTAAACTGTGGACTCTAGAGTGTTATCAAGGATTTTTAATGGAATTCTTAATAAAATTTTCATAAGGCCCCTTTTCCCATGTTTCTTGACGGATCATACCCGATTTTGTAAGGAACTATCCTTATGGTGGTACAATCAATCTGTGAAAGTTTGAAGAGTTTTGTTTGTTTGAATGGGGTTTTACGCCCTTTTCAACAATCTTTCAGTTATATCGCAGGATGGAGCACTTAACAATGGAATCCTGGTATTCTCACGCCAGTACTAGAGTGTTAACAAGAACTTTTTATTGAATTTTTAATGAAATTTTCATAAGGTCCCTTTTCCCACGTTTCTAAACGGATTATACAAAATTTCAAAAGGAACGAAACCTTGTGTTGGAACAATAATTCTGTGAAAAGTTGAATTGAATCTGATGAAAACTGTGGACTCTAGAGTGTTTAAAGGGATTTTTTAATCAAATTTTCATAAGGCCTCTTTTCCTGTGTTTCTTGACGGATCATACCCAATTTTGAAAAGAATGTTCCTTATTATGGTACAATCATTCTGTGAAAATTTGAAGAGAATTCAATGAAAACTGTGGACTCTAGAGTGTTAACGAGGATTTTTAATGGAATTTTTAATTTTTCATAAGGCCCCTTTTCCCATGTTTCTTGATTGATCATACCCAATTTTGAAAGGAATGATCCTTATTATGGTACAATCATTCTGTGAAAGTTTGAAGAGAATCTGGTGAAAACTGTGGACTCTAGAGTGTAGGATTTTTAATGGATTTTTTTAATTTTTATAAGGCCCCTTTTCCCATGTTTCTTGATTGATCATACCCAATTTTGAAAGGAATGATCCTTATTAAGGTACAATCATTCTGTGAAAGTTTGAAGAGAATCTGGTGAAAACTGTGGACTCTAGAGTGTTAACAAGGATTTTTAACGGAATTTTAATTAGCCCCCTTTTCCCATGTTTCTTGACAGATCATACCTGTTTTAGAAAGGAATGATCCTTATGATGGTACAATCATTCTGTGAAAGTTTGAAGGGAATCTGATGAAAATTGTGGACTCCAGAGTGTTAACAGGGAAAAGTTTAGCTGACGCATGCCGGACGGGAAAAAGTTATCGCAATAGCTCTAGCGGCCTCTTTGCCAGTAGAGCTAATAAGCATTCTGGCTTACTTTGAGGTTGATTGGGCACGAATTGAAGCCCAAGAATGTCTTCAAGGTTTTTCGAAGAATTGATCTCATGACCTAGTTTTTTACCAAAAGTAACCCACTTTCTAACATGCCTGAGATTTTATCAAGAAAACATTCTGTACTATTTTCTGGTTCATTGAGCACAAATTGTAGGCTCTTTACATGTTTAGTGTATACAATGTTTTTTCTAAGAATTTACCTTGAGACCTAAACTAATCAAACTTATATAAGATTAATCAAGACAAATATTCAGATCAATTTAAAACAAATTATAGGGTCTTGGGTGTCTACAAGGTTTTTCTAAGAATCGACTTTGAGACCTTATCTTTGACCTTAAGAGAAACAAATTTCAAACATTACCAAGATTTCATCAAGACAAGAATTATGACATATTTTCAGATTGATTTGGTACAATTTCTGGTCTCTAGAGTGTCTACCATGTTTTTCCTAGATTTGACCTAGTGACCTAGTTCATTTTTTTTTATCCCAAGTGACTCAAATTCAAACTTGTCCAAGTTTTCATCAAGACAAATATCATCATCAATTTTCAGAATGATGTAGTAAAAACTGTGGTGTCTAGAGAGTCTGAAAGTTGAATGTTGATTCCGGTTGCTGGACATCACAAAAGCTCAACTTGAGCATATTGAGCTCAGGTGAGCTAAATCATTGTCTGAGAAGGAAGTATTGCTTGTTAAAACAAGGTATTTTTGTGAAACACAATGCCATGTTTGACCTTGGTATGTGACCTTGACCTTATCACATGACCATGACCTTGACATAAGACAATGCGTATTACAGAAATGTATCATCATGCCAAATATTAGCATTGTATCTTGAATAGGCTGGTAGTAATTTGTTTTCCTTTAAGTTTTGCAAACAGACAGTCAGATCAATAGACGAAAAGACAGACAGACAGACAACAGTCAAACAATATGCTCCAATCTATAGATGTGGGGGCATAAAAAGCTCTTTTAAGTTTGCCAGCATGTCAAAACTTATATAGTAATACATGGTAAACATTGTTATAAGGGTATAACCATGCTAGATGTAACCAAACACAGGTTATACAATAAATTTGTTTCATTTAAAAAACTGCTCAAAATCCTATTTTTATGGATAATAAGTTGAAACATCCCACTAATGCTGACATTTTCATTGAGTGCCCCTCTCCTAAGGGCCTGCTAGATTTTTCCATTAATAGGAATAGCATATGATGAGTCAGGATTTTTCATGTAGCACAAGGCTCTCTTCTAATCAATACCAGTTTGTTTCCAGTATAGATCACAGTGTACAGTCTGTAGATATCTCTGGGAGACTGATACAATAAAACTTGAACTTACCCAGTTCACCTTGCTGAACGTCGAAACGACTTGCACCTCCAGTTACATATTTAGGGTCATCACATAATTCCTGGAAACAGAAAGAATATTTTATAACAGTTTTTATCAAGCATGGCAAAGGTCCTCTTTCTTAATGTTAAGATACATGTAATCAGGAATGATCGGTCCTTTTATTAAATGTGACGACATTTCCAGACAAAAATATTTTTAGATTCCCAAAATCAACAAAACTGTGTATTAACCAATTACAAGATAACAGAATTTTAGACTGGTCCAAATTCAAAGATGACAGCTTTTAGTTGATGAAATTTTAATTTTTTGTCTTTATTGGAGAAAATTTCTTTCTACAAGGATCTTTTCATTTCCCCCAATGTTTCTAAAGCTTATTTCTAGAGGGGCGTCAAAAAGTAACATTGTGCCGGAGTTGATTGATACTTCTTGACTCAGGTGTTTTTGAAATAGATCCTTGTGCACATTGCTGTAAATGTAAATACTTGGTCTTTCGGCGATACTACTATCCTGCCTGAAAATATCCCCTGGAAGAAATGTTTGCTATTAACCCTTTCCTGTTTTTCAAAATTTTAGACTGATCCAATTTGGAAAAAGTTGCAGACGATAATTGAAAGTGGGTGCAATTTGAAAAGTAACCTACCTACAGGTTCGAAAAAATGATGGGAAAAGAAGAAATGGCTTGTTACAAGCAATTGCTTCTTTTCTCTCAATGTTTTCTCAAGTATAAAATCACAGGGACGTAAAAACAAGGAATTGTACGGGAAAGGGTTAAAATAACAATAAATACTATACAAGAGGACCATGAGGGTCCTGTTTCACTCACCTGAGGCATCTGCAAGTTACAGTACTGTTTTGTATAAACAAGAGGGCCATTCAAAAATCGCTCACCTGACTAATGTAAGATGATTCAAAATTTAGCCAACACTTTATTTAAGTTTAGTTGAAATTGGCCCAATGGTTACTGAGGAGATGTTTAAAAATTTCAAAGTAAAATAACTGCCCCAACCTGCCACGCCCATATTTGGGCGTCAATCAAAATTCTGCGAACACCTTTTGAATAGGGTCACCAAAGGAACATTCATGCCAAGGTTGGTTGAAACTGGCCCAATGATTACTGAGGAGAATATATTTAAAGATTTCTAAATAAAAAAGGCCACGCCCATATTTGGGCGTCAATCAAATTTCCCAAATACGATTTGAAAAGGGTAACCCAAGGAACATTCATGCCAAGTTTGGTTGGGATTGGCCCAATGGTTACTGAGGAGAAGATGTTTAAAGATTTCAAAGACAACAATGCATTACAACTTATACATTGGGAAAGGAAGATATTTGAACATGCTCTTATTAGCATTTTTCATAACTTTGGATGCTTTGGGAAGGGCCATTTTTGTCCAAAGGATAAAACATGGTAGATAACAATAATGTTATACTATGTTTTTGATATAAATTAATGCTCTAGACCCTACATTTAAGAAGAATTCTTTCAAATTCAGCGATTTGAGCAATTTTCAACCCCTGGAGCAGAGACATTTTTGATCCTAAGGGTATATTTTCCTGTAACATAGTATAATGCTACATACCAAATATGAATGCCCTTCAACTTATATTTCAGAAGGAGAAGACTTTTGAAGTTGCTCTAATAGGGCGTTTTCCCAAATTTTGGACCTCTGGGGCAGGGCCATGTTTTATCCCAGGGTCAAGATTTTAGCTAACATGGTAGCAAACCATCTAGTTATGCTATATACCAAATATAAATGCCGTAGCATGATTAATTGGGAGGAGAAGACTGTTGAACATGGTCTAAGTGAGCATTTTTACGTACTCTGGACACCCAAGGAAGGGGTGTTTTTTAACCTACAGGCATAATTTAATCAAAATTGATATATAACAGCCAGGCTATGCTACATTTCAAATATAAATGTCCTCAACCTAAAAGTGAAGAATTCTTTTTTTAATTTAATACATGTACTCAAATTTTGCATTTTGCCCTATTTTGGACCCCTATTGTAGGGCCGTTTTTGACCCTAGGGGAACATTTTTAAGTGATATTGTACAAAACCATCTATAGAAATGCTAAAAACCAAATATCAATATCCTAGACCATATAGTTTACGAGGTTAAGTCTTTTGAACTTGCTTTAATTAAGCATTTTCCAAACTTCAGACCTCAGGGGCAGGACCAATTTTGAGTCCAGAGATTAAATTTTTGAAAACTTGATAGAGAACCATGTGATTAAGCTACATATGAAATATAAATGCCTTTGGCCTTACTTTGGATTTACTAAAGATTCCATTTTTAAATTCCAGTGGCAACCCGAGTTTTTCATGGAATGAAATTATTTTAACAACTTTTGTAGAGCTTCACCCAAGGAACATCCCTTCAAAGTTTCAGCTCGATTGGCCTAATGGTTTAAAAGAAGATTTTTAAAGATTTAGTTTCCTAGAATTTTTTTTTAAAGATTTACTAAAATTTCAAACTTTCAAATGCCTTGGCAACCAGAGTTTTTCACGGAATTAAATTCTTTCTACAACTTCTGAAGACCTTCAACCAAGGAACGTCTCTGCAAAGTTTCAGCTTGATTGGCCTCCTGGTTTAGGAGGAAAATAGTTTTAGAGGAATTTTGGACGGACAGACAAGTTTCTTTTATTCACTATCCTGAATGTCACATTATTCAATAGGGACATTCTTCATGACCATACAAGTATTTTCAGCAAGTTTGGTTAGTTGAATTTGGTTCAACACCTCTTTCAACAGTATTTCAGTCATATTGCAGCAGCTGACGCACCTAACCATGGATTCCTGGTATTCTCACATAAGTACTACCACTACATCCTTTCAAAGCCTCCAGCTTCTCATACCACTTAGGTTTACGATTATCCACTCATTATAGGGAGATAAATGTCACTGTGCAATAGCCGTAAGTTTGAGAAAGACTTATCCCAACTATTCCCTCTACAGCTGTAACAAGGATACTGTCAATAAGGCCCCTTTTTCCTTGATATTAGTCAGAATTTCACAATGTTCCATACGGTTCTTCCCCATGACTATACAAACATTTTCAGTAAGGTTGAGAAAGATTGGGCCAAAATTGTGGTCTTTGGAGAGGTAACATGGAGTTGTTGACAATGAACAACAGATGGCCAAGGTGGACAACGGATATTCAAGGATCACAAAGACTCACCCGTGATGCACATGTTGTGAGCTTGAAAGGTTAATAATTTTCAGGGATCTGTAACTATTTATTAACCCTTTCCCGTTTTTTTTTAATTTCACAATGGTCCAAATTGAACAAGATTCAAGACAATAATGATGGAATTTTGAATAAAACAGTTCTATGTGGTAGAAAGTATATGAAAAGAAGAAATTGCTTGTTACAAGCAATTTCTTCTTTTTCCACAATGTTTTCTCATGTATATACATGTATTCACAGTGACGTAAAATCCTGTGCTTGTACAGGAATGGGTAAACAGTTTTAACCCATCCCAAATGGTCCCTACTTTTTATAATATCAAGAAAAAAACTTTGGAAAACAATGTGGAAAATGAATAAAATACTTAAAAAAAACAGAATTCAATTAAGTTGAAATTGTCATTTTCGCTTCTTTCAATTTTGACCAATCTAAAGTTTTGTTGTGTAGGAATAGTTTAAGAGATTAACTCTTAGTGACAACTAATAATGGTATTCAAAATACTAATCTGTATTAAAAATAACTATAGCCAGTTATATCAAAATCTGTAACTTAAACCCCAATCATAAGAATACATAAGAATTGTTATTAAATGTTCTAAATTCTTCATTGTTCAAAACTAACCATTACGTAACATGACATGACACACAACAGAACAATCTGTGTCTCCATAATGGTTACCTGACACAGAATGACCAGGGTAAACAGGGGTGTTCTTCATCAGATATTTTAACCAAATGACAATCAACCAGTATTATCATTTTGATTATCATTAGTATCATCTATGAATGACTCTCCTGGATGCAATATCTCTTTTCAAAATCAAACTGCAGAAAAAGGGACAAATGTAACAATACAGCTTAATTCCCCTTCACTCATAAAACATAATTTAGTTTCAAGGTTGTTTAAGAACAAGAGGGCTATTGGCCCAAAGTGCTTACTTGAGTTGATGACATGAAGTAAAATGGCACAAGTGAATTAACCCTTTCCCACACAAGTCCTCCTTTTTACGCCCCTCAAGAAAAAAGCTTTGGAAAACATTGTGGAAAATAAAGAAATTGCTTGTGTCAAGCAATTTCTTCATTATCCACATTGTTTTCTATCCAAAAAGACAAAGAAAATTTAAATTCCACCAACTTGAAAATAGTGTCTGCAGCTTCTTTCAATTTGGACCAGTCTAAAATTTTGTTGAGTTGGAATGGGTTAATATCTTGTCCTGACTAGACATGTTACTTAAGTCTTGCTTTAAGAAAGACATTCTGATCATGTTTCAAAATATCTATGTCAGAAGAATAGTGACTTCATAGCCAGGATGGTTATTAAAAGATCTGACCTAGTGACCTACTCTATTATCCATGTGACCAAATATCGAATGTGAAAGAAATCATGGAAACAAACATTTTGAACTAATATAAAGAACTTTGATACAAACATATGGCCTTAAGAGTAGATAAAGGGATTTTTTAAGGTTTAAACTCTTGACCTATTTTGTAGCCCCATGTGAGCCAAAATATATATCGTGACTGAGAAATGGTGGAGAAAAACATTCTGACCAACTTTCAAAACATTTCAGCCACTATAGTGCACACAAGGGTTTTCTACAATTTGATCTTGTGACTTATTTTCAAACTCATCCGAGATATCATGTAGACAAACATTCAGACCAAATATCAAGCCAAAAATGTAACCTCTAGAGTGCACATAAGGTTTTTCTAAGATTTGACCTGGACACAGCCTATGACAATAGCCAATACTAGATGGTTGTCCCAGGGCAACTGCTGTCGAACCCGCAAAGTTTTGTAGGCATCATGCTCTTGACAAGCACAATTTTAGTGTTTGACCTTGAGCGTTGACCTTGAATTTGAAGCTATCCAAAAAGTAATTTCAAATGGCACATCTACTCACGAAGGAGAATAACTGTGCCAATTTATTTTGAAATCTATCCATAATTGTAGGAGAAATGCTCTCGACAATCACATTTTTAGTGTTTGATCTTGAGCTGTGACCTTGACATAAGAACTATCTCACAAATTCTTTCTACTCATGATGGAGAATAATTGTGCCAAGTTATTTTTAAATCCATCCATAAATGTAGGAGTAATTGTCTGGACAAATTCGGACAGACGGACTAACTAACGGACTAACGCACATACACCAACTTGTCATAGTCTCAACTATGTCTTGCTCATGGCAAGTGGGCTGTACAAAAATCAGGACACCTGCTTGTATCTAGGGCAAGACTTAAGTTAAGTTGCCTGGTCTAAGTGAAACTAATTATCAGCGTTCTTAGTGGTAAAACGCTTCAAATAAAATCTGAAAATAAAATGATTTTAATAGCTAAAAGGAGGGACTGTAGCTACTAACTTTCAAGCGTTTAAATAGTTTATTTTTCAATTCTTAGCGATTAATAGACTAAGTCTTTTTCCATGCCTTTCTAATCATTGCAAGCACAACACACTATTTACACATTGTTAGGGGGTTCTACTTTCTGCAAAGAAAATGCATTTCCCATAATATCATATGTTGTAGTCAAATTCATGGCTAAAGAAAAACCATGTGGGATCTATTCAAACCTGGCCCAGTCATCACTTGTAATATGGTCGATTGATTGAATGGGGTTTAGCATCACTTTAAACAGTATCTCTGTCATATCTCTGCAACTTAGAAGCAATTTATCTCCGATTCCTGGTATTTATCTCACTAGTACCACCACTCTATCTTTTCTGAGCCTCAAGCTGCTCATCCCATTTAGGTTTACGATTATCCACAGATTGGTGAGAGACAAGAGTTATTCATAGATTCCTATTATCTTACGTTTTTGATACAGAACAACCTACAAGAATAATTTTTGTAAAGTTTGATTGAATTCAGATGATTTAATTTAGTTTAGGTGATGATTTTTAAAAGACTTTGTTCCTGTGTAAATTCCAAGTACCAACAACATAGCATTAGGGCTTAGATTAATTACATAACCATAACGTAAAGTGTTTTGATAGAATACCACTAGATCATGCTTCTATACAAAATTTGAAAATCTAGGCCTTACATTTAAGAAGATTTTTGAGAATTCCTAAGAAATTTTTTTTTGGTTCAACCAGAGTTATCAACTGATTATGAGTATTTTGGAGTATCAAGGATCATCTTTTTAAAATTTCATTAAATCTGAAGCTTAAGATAGGAGAAGACTACTTTGAATAATTTGTTCTGTATTTCTATGTATATGCAAACACCCATGATATAGGGCTCATATAAATCACAACATAACAACTTGGTAGAGATTCCATATGCAAAATTTGAATGTTTTAGGCCTTATGGTTTTTAGAGGAGTAGATTTTTTAAGGATTTTATCTCAGTGCTATGGCAACCGGAGTTATCAACCAATTACAACTTCTGGAAGTATTTTGGAAGGCCATCTCACAAGGTTTATTTGCGTAAAATTTCATAGAAATCTCTTGAGTAATTTTGGAAGAGTAGACTTTTAATGATTTGTTCACAGACAACAGATGGACAAATAAAACCAATGATCACTAAGTCACTAAACACTTCGTACTCAGGTTAGCCAAAAAGGTAGATGAAAGTTTAACTCATTCCAATTCAATGATGCTTTATGATGCCTCCCCCCCCCCCCTGAGAAAAAAAGCTTTGGAAAACAATGTAGAAAATTAAGAAACTGCTTTTTACAAGCAATTTCTTCATTTTCCACAATGTTTTCTACCCAGAAAGTTGAAAAAATCCAAAATTTGATAAACTTTAGATTGTCGTCTGCAACTTCTTTCAATTTGGTTAAATCTAGAATTTTGCCATCTTGTAATGTGTTAATGTGTGTTTGAATTGAAAAGAATAATTATAAAATAATATAATCTGTGACCGAGCAATACTTTGAGTTAGCTATTTATATGATGCTTTATATCACCCACCAACAACATATTGAAAAGGCATGTGCCTATTGGCAGTATTGGGATGGAAAATTGTTTTGAGAGAAGGATTAATTGCTTGTTACAAGTAGGTACAATAAATGTTTACCCTTTACCATAATGTTTTCAAAGCTGCGTAAAATGAGGGATTGTGTGAAAATGAGTTAACCAATCTATGCTACAAAACTTGCTCAGGCTTCCATTTTCTTCTGTCAAAATGTCTGTACCTGTCACATTCTCATTTAAATAATAGTTGCATATTGATAAGGGGGTATCTTTAGTATGCATGCATGCTTACTAGAAGAACAGATAAACCTTGATGAAATAATCATAAAAAAAAAAACGTTCATTGGGTAGTCAAAAGAAAATAAACCATCCAAAAATTCAAATTTTAGCATTCGGATTGGATGAAAAAAAGTATGACAAAGAATAACAAGAGACACTGGTGGTCCTAAATCACTCACCTGAATCATATGCTGTTAAAAAAAAAAGCAACTGGAGCCAAAAGATTATAACCAGTTTCATGAAGAACAATCCAAAACTGTGGCCTCAATAGTTTAAACAAAGAAATTATCATTAAGGTCCCTTTTCCTGTGTTTTGAAATAGAACCTTTCTTCCATAATTAAAAAGGTTTATCCTTATGACCTAACAATTATTCTGGCCAAGTTTCATGAAGATCGAGCAAAAATTGTGGCCTCTAGAGTGTAAACAAAGATATTGCCATTAAGGTCCCTTTTCCTGTGTTTTCCAAAAGAACCTTCCCATAATCTATAGGTTTTATCCTTATGACCAAACAATTATTCTGGCCAAGTTTCATGAACACTGGGTCAAATCTGTGGCCTCTAGAGTGTAAATACTTCAATTGTTGACGTCGCACACCGCACGACAGACATTCAACAATCACAAAAGCTAACCATGAGTACTCTCTTCTGAGGTGCAGTCAACTGATTTTTGATCAAAAGCAACTTTACATTAATGATATTTCTGATCACAAATTAAATGCAAGAAAGTGTAACCATAGATTTAAAAGTTAATAATAGAGCAAATTGACACACAAGACATGTTAATCCAATAAGATATTTATCAGGTTTTTCATTGCTTAACCCTTGTCATGCTGAACCCAGAATATTCCGGTTTGGCAGGTGTTGACCAAGATCAGCCTGCACATAAGTGCAGTCTGATCTTAGTCTTCACCTCCTGTTTGTATTTTTCCTGCCAGAGTTGTTTATGAAGTTGATTTCAAAAAGAAATATTGATTGTTTAATAACAAGTTCTATCAGTGCTTTCAGCCCTTTGATTTTACAGCAATTCAGTAAGGTAGTTTATACTGCATGACAAGGGTTAATATGAATTCTGCTCATTTCATGCAGTCAATGTTAAAATATATCACGCATACGGCCTGTTGTTTTGTTTGGACCGTTGATGTACCGGTATAACATTCTTCAATCCTCAATCGTGTCTCAATGTTTTTCTTGAGGGGTGTTAAAAAAGCATCATTGTGCAGGGATGGGTTATTAAGTTGATACTCTCACTTGGTAGAGTTTTTGTTAATCAATTTCTTTGTCGCTCAGGTTAGAACTAAAAGTAACCTAAATATTGTAAAATGCAGAATTCCTGTTGATAAACAACAATTACATAACAGTCGTTTTAAGAATAGCAGTCCAGAGCAAATGTGATAGATTGATTGAAACAGAATGGGATGCAAATTGGGAGTCTGATACGCTCCTGACTGCCCTATGATGGAGACTAAAGAATAGAAGTGATTTGATTTGTCAATCAACTTTTTTGTTGAAACAAGACATTTGTTAATTGGCTCTTTGTTTAGAAGTGGGTATACTGGTGACTAAACATAACTTCAATTGGCACCAGATAATGTGATATTAATAATAATAAAGTTTTTTTTTAATGAGGCTACATGGTTGGTTTAATCCAGTCTTTCCTGTGGGCCCCAGATCTAAAAATATTTACAAAGTCATACATTTATACATATAGAGCAAAATTAAGAAATTTCAACACGAAATTCAAAGGAGGAAAATTAAGTAAATTATATATTATGAATCCTTGTCAAGATTCATCATAATGTGATAGTTTAGCTGCTTTATCCCATTCCAAAAAGATTCCACTTGTTAGCATCAATCAAGTTTGTTAGAAAGGGGTTTTATGCCGCTTTCAACAATCTTTCAGTTATATCGCGGTCGCTGGAGCACCTAACAATGGATTCCTGGTATTTCTCACACCAGTACTACCATTACATCTTTTCCTAGCCTCCAGCTGCTATCCCACATAGGTCTAAGATTATCAACCCATTGGTGAGAGTATAATAGTCGGAAAGGATGAGTACCGCCGTCGGGGATCGAACCCAGGACCTCTAGATTGACAGTCCGATGTGCTACCAACTGCGCTATGACGGCGGCCCCAACACCATTCAAGAGAAAAGCTTAGGAAAACATTGTGAACAAGAGGACCATGTTGGTTCTATATCACTCCCCTGAGTATGATGGCTCAAGACTTTATGATATATACAAAATATCAGAGCCCTACACCTAATTATTTTGGAGAAGATTTTTTAAAGATTGTCTACTTTAGTCCAAGGTATATTGAAAATCATACCATTTAGAGCTAATTTCCAGAGTACTGTTACTCTTTAAAGTATTTTGGTACTGGGTCATTAGGCATTGATACATACTAAGTATCAAAAGTCATTGCCAATTTGTTTAGGAGGAGAAGATTTTCAAAGGTATCCTTCTTTATTCCTTTCTGAAATCTTTGAATGCACAGAAAATGGCTTATTTTCAGAATATTGTAATTCTATGAAGTATTTTGATAAAGGGTAAATATGTATTGATACACACCAAATATTAAAGCTCTGGGCCTAATGGTTTAGGTGAAGAAGAATATCAAAGGTTTTCCTTCTTTATTTGTATGTAAAATTAGGCATCACACAGAAAATGGCTTATTTCAAGAATACGATAATTCTTTGAATATTTTTTGTAAAGAGTCAACAGACACCCATACTTACAAAATATTGAAGCTTTAGGGCTTATGGTTTGGGAGAAGAAGATTTTCAAATATTTCCTTCTTTAATTCATATGTAAAATCAGGGATTATTCAAGAAAGGGCTAATCTTCAGAGTACGGTAAATGTTTGAATAATTTTGAAGGGGGTCAAATAGATGATGATTTATACTAAATATCAAAGCTCTAGGCCCCACGGTTTGGGAGAAGATTTTCAAAAATTTCCTTCTTTTTTATGTAAAATCAGAAATTGCACAGAAAAGGGCTAATTTTCCAGATTTCTTTGAAATATTTGGTAGACGTTCAATAGATGCTGATTTTCACCAAATATCAAAGCTCAGGGCCTTATGGTTTGGTAGAAGATTTCTTAAAGTTTATTCACTCGGTTGCCATGGCAACCTAAGTAATTCATGGATTTCAATTCTTTCAAGTATTTTGAAAGAGCATGACCTAAGGATCATTTCTGTGAAGTTTTGTTGAAATTCCAAGGTTATTTCAGGAGAGGAAGATTTTTTTTTTTGTTATTCAGAATGGACGGAGAGACAGACGGATGGATGGACAGACTGATTACAATAACTCACCCAGAGCACTTGACATGCTCAGTTGACCTACAAACAAATGAAGAAATTGCCTGTAACAAGCAATTTCTTCATTAGCCACAATATTTCCTGCCAAGAAAGAGAGAGCTTTTCAATTTTTTATTTACTTCAGATTGACACCAGCAACTTTTGGAATCTAAAATTTTGTTGACTATCAACCTTTCCCATCCCTCTTTTTTATACCCCTTAAAAAAACTTTTGAAGATATTTGAAGACAATGAAGAAATTGCTTGTTTTCTAGTCACAGATTTTTTAAGTTCACCAATCTGCAACCTTTTTCTATTTGGGCTAGTTTACAATTTTAACATCTGGTAATGGGTGAATAGATTAGTGCCCATCATATCATAAATCAAAGTTTGCTATAATACCATGCAAAGACTTATCTTTTGACTTCATTCCATGAACCCATTCATTTAGACAAGAGGACCATGATGGTCCTAAATCGCTCACCTGAGGTATCTCCAAATTACAGTACTTTTTAGTATAAAAAAGACACAACTTGAGCAAAATAAATAAAAGATATATAAGATTTTGGGCTTTGTACAAAACAATCCAGTAATGCTTTACAATGATAATGAATGCCTTTGGTTTTATAGTTTAATCCATTACCAAACTATCCCAGAATTTGTCACCCTCAGGGAAAACAGGTTTGAAAAATACAGAGTGAGAAAGGGAGTGACAAGCAATTATTCCATTTCTCACAGTGTTTTCTACCTGAAATTCTTTGTATTTAGATTTCAATCAAACTCTAATTACAGTCTGCAACATCAATGGGTGTAATTTTAGCAACCTTGGTAGAGAACAATCTGGATGTACTATAAATCAAAATATGAATGCATTACAACTTATACATGAGGAGTGGAAAATATTTGAACATGCTCTTATTGAGCATTTTTCATATCCTTGGATGCCTTGGGAAGGGCCATGTTTGTCAAAAGGATATAAACATGGTAGATAACAATAATGTTATCCTTTGTTTTTAATGTAAATGCTCTGGAACCTATATTTAAGAAGAATTCTTTCAATGCAATTTACGCAATTTTAAACCCCAGGAACAGAGACATTTTTTATCCTAAGAGCATCTTTTCCTGTTATGTAGTACAAAATTATTTAGTTATGCTACATACCAAATATGTATGCCTGCCACCTTATTTTTTAGAAGGAGAAGACTTTTGATGTTGCTCTAATTGGGCGTTTTCAAAAATTTTTGACCTCTGGGGCAGTGCCATGTTTTATCCCAGGGCTAAGATTTTAGCTAACATGGTAGGGAACCAACTGGATATGCTATATACAAAATAATGCCTTAGACTTTTTAGATTGGGAGGAAAAGACTATTGAACATGGTCTAATTGAGCATTTTTACTAACTTTGGACACCCAGGGAAGGGGTGTTTATTAACCTACAAGCATAATTTGATCAAAACAGATAGATAACAGCCAGGCTATGCTACACTCAAAATATAAATGCCCTCCTCCTTAACCCTTTCCTGGTTAATCCCTGGTTTTTACGTCCCTGTCATTTCATAATTAAGAAAACATTGTGGGAAAAGAAGAAATTGCTTGTAACAAGCAATTTCTTCTTTTTCCACAAAATTCTCTACCCTACTGAATGGTTAATTTTCAAATAAAATCAACTTCAAATTTTCGTCTGCAAAACCTTTGAATTTGGATGGTTCTAAAATTTTGCAAAACAGGAAAGGGTTAAAATGAAGAATTTTTTTTTAACATATTAAAATTTTGCGTTTTTCCAAATTTTGGACCCCTAGTGCAGAGCTTTTTTTGACCTGCAGAAGACAACTTTTAGTGATATGGTACAAAACCATCTAGTTATGCCCAATACCAAATATGAATAGCCTAGACCTTATAGTTTAAGAGAAGTCTTTTGAAATTGCTCTAATTAAGCATTTTTCCAAACTTCGGACCTCAGGGGAAGGGCAATTTTTGACCCCAGAGATTAAATATTTAAAAAAACTTGGTTGAGAACAATATGATTAAGCTCTATATAAAATATAAATGCCTTTGGCCATGTAGTCTGTTAAAAAAAGACAACAAAGATTTTCTAAAATTTCCCTTTTTCATATGCCACAGTTACAAGAGTTCATGGAATTCTTTTAACAACTTTTGAAGAGCTTCACCTAAAAAACATCCCTGCAAAGTTTTAGATTGATTGGCCTACTGGTTAAGGAGGAGAAATTTTTTAAAGATTTTTACAGATTTACAAAGATTCCCATTTTCACATGCCGCAACAACCAGAGTTTTTGACAGAATTAAATTCTTTCAACAACTTTTGTAGAACTTCACCCAAGGAACATCCTTGCTAAGTTTCAGCTTGATTGGCCTAATGGTTAAGGAGGAGAAATTTTTTAAAGATTTTTTACCGATTTACTTAAGATTTCCATTTTCACATGCCGCGGCAACCAAAGTTTTTGACGGAATTAAATTCTTTTAACAACTTTTGTAAAACTTCACCCAAGGAACATCCTTGCTAAGTTTCAGCTTGATTGGCCTACTGGTTAAGGAGGAGAAAATTTTTAAAGATTTTTTACCGATTTACTTAAGATTCCCATTTTCACATGCCGCGGCAACCAAAGTTTTTGACAGAATTAAATTCTTTTAACAACTTTTGTAGAACTTCACCCAAGGAACATCCCTGCTAAGTTTCAGCTTGATTGGCCTACTGGTTAAGGAGGAGAAAATTTTTAAAGATTTTTACAGATTTACTTAAGATTCCCATTTTCACATGCCGCGGCAACCAAAGTTTTTGACGGAATTAAATTCTTTTAACAACTTTTGTAGAACTTCACCCAAGGAACATCCTTGCAAAGTTTCAGCTTGATTGGCCTACTGGTTTAGGAGGAGAAGATTTTTAAAGATTTTTACAGATTTACTTAAGATTCCCATTTTCACATGCCGCGGCAACCAAAGTTTTTGACGGAATTAAATTCTTTTAACAACTTTTGTAAAACTTAACCCAAGGAACATCCTTGCTAAGTTTCAGCTTGATTGGCCTACTGGTTAAGGAGGAGGAAATTTTTAAAGATTTTTTACCGATTTACTTAAGATTCCCATTTTCACATGCCGCGGCAACCAAAGTTTTTGACGGAATTAAATTCTTTTAACAACTTTTGTAGAACTTAACCCAAGGAACATCTCTGCAAAGTTTCAGCTTGATTGGCCTACTGGTTTAGGAGGAGAAAATTTTTAAAGATTTTTACAGATTTACTAAAGATTCCCATTTTCACATGCCGCGGCAACCAGAGTTTTTGACAGAATTAAATTCTTTTAACAACTTTTGTAGAACTTCACCCAACGAACATCTCTGCAAAGTTTCAGCTTGATTGGCCTACTGGTTTAGGAGGAGAAGATTTTTAAAGATTTTTACAGATTAACTAAAGATTCCCATTTTCACATGCCGCGGCAACCAGAGTTTTTGACGGAATTAAATTCTTTTAACAACTTTTGTAGAACTTCACCCAAGGAACATCCCTGCAAAGTTTAAGCTTGATTGGCCTACTGGTTTAGGAGGAGAAGATTTTTAAAGAAATTGTGGACGGACGGACAGACGGACAGACGGACGGACGGACAGACGGACAGACGGACGGACGGACGACGGACAACGACCGATCACAATAGCTCACCTCGCACTTTGTGCTCAGGTGAGCTAAAAACACTAGTCTGGTAATTAGCTTAATTGATACCACTCTTTCTGCTGTTATCATTCTCTGAGGTTAAAAACTTCCTTCCTACCTGTATTCTTTTTTCTTTGAAACTGGTCCAAAATGGTAGACTTGGTATAGACAACTAAATGCTAAAAATGAACCATAACAAACGACCCTCAAGGTCTGCAGATGAAGTAAAGATCAACACCTTTTAAACCATTCCTTCACGATCCCACTTTTCACAACTCTCAGAGCAATTATTGGGGAAAAAAAGAAATTGCTAATGATAAGCAAATTTTTCCTTTTCTTCAAATATTTACTTCCCAGAGAGACGAAGATCTGTAGAATTTCATCAGCTTTGAATTGTTGTGTGCAACACTTCTTTGAATTTGGACCGATCTAAATTTTAGTCATCTGGCAATGGGTTTTATAACCTTAAGTCAATTTGTTGATATCTGTCTTGGTCTAGTCAACCTTTTAAATATACAGACATGATGTGTTAGAAGTGTTCTGTCTATTTTGACATATAAAGACAGGATTACATCATTCTGTTATAACATATGAGTACACATCAGTGTAATTACCTTTATATCATTTCTATGTGTATGTAAACCTATCACACCTGTCTATGAAGGTTTGTTTCCATGTCTTTGATGTGCAAGCTTGTAATACCTATCTCTTAACACATGCCAATATGTGTTAGTCGTGGAATAATGTGTATCTGGTCTGACAGTCACTGCTGTTACTGAGGGTATTTAGTTAATCAGGATCTCGCACGATATTAACTTATTAAAGCAGCTTGTTGTAAAAAAAGTATATGAATGTCATTGGAAGAAATTGCATATGGAATACAATGAAATAAAGAATGGCTCCGCATTTATGCTCAAAATTAATGCAACTCAGTCCCAGTTATTTCATTGCTTTATTTCTGTAAGCCGGCATTGGACAAAGCAGGTTATTCTGTATATCTCTAGAACTGAATATCTTCGCGCATGAATATGATCACATCATCAAACCTGTTAATGAAAACACCTCCGTATGACCACTACCATGTGACTTGTGCAGAAACAAAACAATTTTTGATGGAATCCATAGAATGTTACAATGTTAGAAGAGAAGTAGTGCCCAATTAGGTTCGATTTATTATTTTTCAAAACCTGTATTCCCTTAACAACTGTAAATTTTGAAATACGTAATACTATGATTCTATATCATTCATAGAATGCGTAAAAACTCCTCTTAAATACGAAAACACCTACCAGTATCCCGCTCAGAATAGATGGGGGTCATGGTTTCAATAACGCAGATTCTTTCAATTATAAAGTGAGTAATTTGCCCTCTATTTTGAGAACTCTGCATACCAGCTGTATATGCTATACAGTTACATATATTTAAAGATGTTTATTATTGTTTTGAATCAGCCTTTTCAATCCATTACCAAATGACAACATTTTAGACTATTTAGTAACAGGTGACAATTCAAATCGCTTTTAGATTGAACGCTTAAGTCAGATTAGGTAGAAAACATTGTCAAATAAGCCAATCTTCTTTTCTAACAATGTTTTCTTTGATGGAATTCTTCAGGGGCGTAAAAAGATGTGATTGTGTGGGAAGGCTAATATACAAAATCTCTAATTTGTTTCTTACGGGTAATCATTCTCAATGGGTTAAGCTCTGCCATTTTGAACACAGTAATCATTCTCAATCAATATTGCTAATCTAATATTGTCCAATTTTCTAAAATCATATCCTGATTATTTTCAGAATGGCTTCAGAAAAGGATAATCTTGGAAAAGTGAAAAAAAAAGAGTATTGATCTTGAAAGCTAGTTAGACTGATCAAGTGAATTTGGTTTAACATGACTTTCAGTAGTATTTCAGTAAAACTACTGTTGGTAGTTGCGCTCAACCATGAATTTCTGTCATTTTTCACACCAGTAACATGATGTACAACTGCAACAATAATTTTGGGCCATTACATGTGTAGCTCAGCTTGGTCAACTTAACTGGCAAATTACTTATCATATTTCCAGAGAGACAAATGACCTGTGCAACAATGGCATTTATTCCTAACTTGTGATTGTGCTCAGGACTCTAAATAATAAATGTACCAATTAAACAGACCAGGCTATCCAAGAGTTTACCTTTAAAAAGATCATCTATATGAAATTGCCAATTTGTACACCAAAACAGGCACATCACTCTAATATTCCATCATCAGTACTTTCAGTGCTTTGATTACATGATGGTATCAACTTCTTGTAGTCCATCTATAATCAAAGAGACTTGTTAACCCATTCCCACACAATGATGCTTTGTAACACCCCTCAAGAAAATCAAATTGGAAAGTGTTGTGTTAACCCATTCCAACTCAAGCCCTCCTTTTTACGCCCCTCAAGAAAAAAGCTTTGGAAAACATTGTGGAAAATGAAGAAATTGCTTGTATCAAGCAATTTCTTCATTATCCACAATGTTTTCTATCCAAAAAGACAAAGAAAATTTAAATTCCACCAACTTGAAAATATCGTCTGCAGCTTCTTTCAATTTGGACCAGTCTAAAATTTTGTTGAGTTGGAATGGGTTAAATAATATAATTGCTTGTAACAAGCAATTTCTGTATTTTCCACAATGTTTTCATTGAAGAAAGTTGAAAAAAATAAAGATCTTAAACTTATCTGTAACACCTTTGAATTTGGACAAGTCAATTTTTTTTGTTCAGTAATGGGTTAATGTGTATAAATGGATTAAGTGCAACACTAATTTAAGTGCACCTAATTATGTTTGCAAGTTAAAAGATAACTTTATCCTAAAATGAGTCAAGATTACTCTTCTGATTCCCCATGTAACCTCTCATACAAAAATGTCAAGTTAAAAAATACAATTTAGCCAATATATCTAATGGCTTAATTGTTCATGCAGAAAACCTGTCGTATAACCAGTGTCACAGATTTTATTGTATCTTTTTTTTTTGTATTTTACTTCTTGTTTTTACATAAAAACCACTCATGGTAATATAATTATGTTACGTCATACTTTCTAACTCTTTATTTATTTAAGTGACAGAAAACATTAGATTTTTTGAGAAATTGTCATGAAGATTTTATTGTGTAGTAAAAAGTAATGCTAAACCTATTGAAAGAATTTGCTGATGATAATCTAAAGTCTAAGAAATTTTAGTTTTTTCAACTGTCTGGGTAGAAAACATTGTGTAAAATGATGAAATTTTTACAATCAATTTCATCTTTTAAGGCAATGTTTTCCCAACTGATTTTCCTGGGAGGCGTCAAAAAGCATCATTGTGTGGGAATGGGTTAAGAATAATTTTAACAGAGCAACATACAGATATCCAACTCTGAACTGTAAGGAGTTTGATTGCAAAAACAAAAACTGTGTTCAAAATGGCAGAGCTTAACCCATTCCCACACAACAAAATTTTAGACTGGTCCAAATTTAAAGAAGTTGTAGATGACAATTTTTAGCTTGTGGAATTTCAAAAAATATCTATCTTTATGGTAGAAAAAATCATTGTGAATAATGTAGATATTGCTTGTGATAAACCAGTTTTAATTGTCAACAAAGTTTTCCTGTGCTTTAAGTTATGATGGAAAAATTATTCCTTATTCCTGACCTTCCTTCATCATCACAGATATCCCCAGCATTTAAACCTGCCTGTGGACAAAGACACATGACCAGGCCAGGATCTTTGATTTCTTCAACCCTAAATCAACATCAAAGGACTGAAAGTCCTGAGAGCTGTTTTGCTAGCTTATCAATAACCGTGCTTAATAATGCCAGCATGTATCATCAAGATAGGAAATGAAATCACACACCTAAGTGGTATGAGCAGCTGAAGGCTTGAGAAGGATGTAGTGGTAGTACTGGTGTGTGAACTACCAGGAATCTATGGTTAGGAGCTCCAGTCGCCCAGATATAAATGAAATTCTATTAAAAGTTGCGTTAAACCCCATCCAATCAATCATAAGCCTTTACTGTTTACCTAAATTGCTATTTTGATTTAATCACAACGCTTTCATCAGTCCGTGAAAATTTGTGGTTGTGTTGTAAAATGTTAAACGATAAAAGCATTGAGCATATTATTATTACAATTGAAGTACTACATGTCTGTTTCAAAGATATAGTCGAATTCGAGTTAAAAAGTGTTTTATTCGGTGGGGTTAAATATGCGATTGAATCGCAACTATAACAGGGTTGTAACTTGTAACATATACTGCGAGGAAATAATTTCACTCATTTAGACAATTCATTAGACAATTTACCATGGATACCATTTTCCTTGATATTCATGACTAAAAGGAGGCTGTTGGCATTCAGCATGTAAGTTATTTTCTTCATCAGCGATGAAACAAGATTAAGGTGATCCGTAGATTTTCACTTCAAGTTTATGACCATGGTAGGAAATGAGCAGAAATACGTGAAATTTATTCCAGTTGATCAATTTGAAGTACCCATTTACTTTAGTAGGACAAACAATGTCCAAAATTGGCATTTGACCATTTTCCTAAGGCTGACACAAGTGACCTAGTGAATAAATATTGAAAAATGAACACCAGTAACCAATGAAGAACAAGATTAATTAATTCATGATTTGTCGAGACAATATCTAGAGCACACAATCCCTCCTTTTGTATGTCTTCAAGAAAAGATTTTAGCAAAACAAGGTTAAAATTGAAGAAATTGCTTATTACAGGCAATTTCTTCATCTTCAACCTTGTTTTCTACCCCAAAGACCAAGTTACTCGCTAATTTGGGGCTGATAGATGTTCCTTGAAGCATTTTGTCATAACAGTTTATAACATCTCTAAAAATTACATTAACTTATAGATCACATACAAGCAAAATACTGTACATGATTAACCCTTTGCCGCTTTTTTAAATTTTAGACTAGTCCAAATTGGTTGATTGATTTAATGCAGTTAAACACCACTTTTAAAAGTATTTCAGTCCTGGTAATTCTCACACCAGAACTACCACTACATCCTTTCCTTGCCTCCAGCCTGTATCCCATTTAGATTTACGATTATCGACCCATTGGTAAGAGAGAAATGTCCGCAGGGGATCAAAGACATGACATCCCATGATTGAAGATTAGGAGTCTGACGCGCTACTAACTAGACCAAATTTGAAAGAGGTTACAGCCGTCAATGAAAATTGAATGCAACTTAAAATGAAACCATCCCATAATGTGGTAGAAATTATTGTAGGAAAAGAAGAAATTGCTTGTTACAAGCAATTTTTTCATTTTTTTTTTAAATTCTTTTGCCACAATATTTTCTAAAGTATAAAATCACAGCGAAACAAAATCCAGAGTTTTTAATGGAAAGGGTTGAATAGCCATAACTATTTTTTACTGAAAAACTCTTTGGTCAAAGGGTAACAAAATTATTTATCTTGTTATACCTTCAACTTTTGGTGAAGAAATATTGATCTGTGTGTGAAAATAGATTTGGCCAGGTAAACATACAGTAATCCAGCCAGAAATTTTGTTTATTCAGCCATTGAAAGTAATTGACATTTAGATGGGAGAAACTTGCTAAACCTTGATCCTATTGATGCTTCATATTTTATGGTAACCTATAATCATCAAACTAGACAACAAAATATTAAACTGATTTATTTAGTCAATGGGTGTTCAATGTTCGCTAACATTGAAAAATATTGGCCAAATTGTGAGAAAAGGTGACATTGCCTTTTACACACCTTCAGTCCTTTTGCCACTAGGTTTTTCTCAATATCCCTGCAAAAAAGTTAACTCATTCACACACAGTGACACTTTTGGACGCCCCCTCAAGAAAAACAATTGGGAAAACATTGTGACAAGCAATTTCTTCATTTTGCACAATGTTTCCTACCCAAAAAGTTGGAAAAATTTTTCCTACCCAGAAAGTTGAAAAAATCTAAAATTTCATCAACTTTAAAATGTTGTCTGCAACTCCTTTGAATTTGGACTAGTCTTAAATTTTGTCATGTGGGAATGGGTTAAAAAACTAGTTTTCTAGTTCTAGTACATTTCTAGAACTTATTTTGTAGTTCTAGAGCTTTTGGTGAACTTCTGGAACTATATCTAGTCCAAGGTTCATGACTAAGTTCTAGAATCTTGAAGTTTTTGAACTTTGGTTCCAGAACCTACAAATTTCTAGAAGTTGGAGAGGATATTCTTTAACATTCAACTTAAAGTCAACTTATTCTGCCAACCAGAGCTTTCAACTGATTTCAAATCTTACAGTATTTTTAAAAGGGGGTAACCTATGGAAATTTGATTATATTGGCCATGGAGTTTTCACTGGATTTTGATTCTAATAGTAAATTTTAAAGGGGCTTTCTAAGGGACATACCAAATTTGGATGAAATTGGCCTTGTGGTTTGGGAGGAGATGTCATTTTAAAAAAAAGTCATTGTTTATTTCTATATAAGCCCCACCAATCCCTAGAGCTCTGCCCCTGGGCAACCAAGGGTAAAGATCCCAGCAATTCTGGAGGTCAATGTATCAAGGCTCTCCACCTTCTGAGGCAGGAGGCAACATTTAAAACTTTTTTAAAATTTCGCTTTTGTTTCCATGGCAAAATCATTCTTTATTTTCATAAAGGTCCTACCCCATGGACTTCCGCCCTTTGGGACCAGAGGGTAATGATTTTAGGGATTCTGCAAGAGGTCAATGTACTTGCCCTTAACAACATCCTATGAAATACTAAACTGTTGATAACAACTTATACTTGGTATCCACAAACTCCAAAAAACACTTTCAATGCCTTCAAGCCAATCAAACTTGGCATCAGATTGTTGTTTGATGTGGTAAACCAGTGTGTGTACCTGCTATGAGAAAGGGAACAGAATGACAAATTTCTCTCTATATAACACAATGCTATATTTGGGCTGGGTCCATATTCAGTTTGATTTGCTCCAATAATGTAAATGATCATGGCAGACATATCATAGCTATATAATATAGATAATGAGATAGCAGAGACTGTGAGAGTGGACTTGTCAAACATTGGAATCTTTTCATAAGCATAATTTTTTTCTATCATTTCTAATCAAACCTATCTAGAGAGGTAGATATTTCCATATACATGTAATTGTTTTATGTTTTTTTGTTTTTTTTTTTGTATTCAGCTGACCCTTTCCCATTTTTTAAATTAAAGAATGGTCCAAAGTGAAAGAGGTTGCAGAGGACAATGAAAATTGGATGCAAGTTGAAATGAAACCTTCCTATGGGGTAGAAAATATTGTGGTAAAAGGAGAAATTGCTTGTTACAAGCAATTTCTCCTTTTTTCCACAATGTTTTCTCAAGTATAAAAACAAAAAATGTAAAATCCTGGGTTTGTACAGGAAAGGGTTAACACATTGCCAGATAACAACATTTTTGACTGGTATAAATTGAAAGCAGAAGGGAATTTCAGGTTTATAAGATTTTAGTGGTTTTTTTTCAAATCCTTAGATAGAAAACATTGTGGAAAATGAAGAAATCCCTTGTCAAAAACATCAGGACTAGTTCACTATCTACTGCCAACCTTGTTCATCAAATTACACATTCTATCAAATTAAGCAGAAAACCTGTGTGTTTGCAAGCCTTGTATTTCTTAACATCAAAAACTAGAACACCTAACTATCGCCTAGCAACCAAAATGATTGCCTAGGTATTATTTATGTATAGGTGAACTTTTGGGGCCCTGTATCTTTCCAGTTATGATTCATTGTATATTTTTTTTCATAAAAATTGAGCTGAGAGCCTTATTTATCAACTGTCTATCTGAATCAGGCAATTCTAAGGCAAAAGCATAATCTAAACTTTAATGATACACTATAGTACATGTATGAACAAAGAATGAACATTTTAACCCTTTTCATGCTTGACCCCAAATATTCCTGTTTTGGCAGGGGGCATAGAGAAAGATCAACCTTCACATAAGTGCAGTCTGAATTAGTCTACACTACGTGATTGTCCTTTTCAACTAGACTTGACTATGAAATACATTTTTCAAAAGAAATATTGAGCTTTAATTAGGACTTTACCCTTTGATTTTAAAATCCAAAGCCACTTTTCCCCACTGATCTCTGCTCTCAACTGTGGCCAAAATTACACAAGAGAGCTGTTGGCCCTGGTATGCAATACCTCTTTCTACAGTCAAATCTGATGTTAAGGTCAGGGTCATGAGATATGTGGGCCTAACGGTACTTTATATCTGTACCTGGAGATCTAAAAGTCAAGATTTTTGCTATACATGTTCAAAAGTCAATTCAATATTCAGTTCTTTTTGCTATTTTCAAAAGGTGACAACTATTGTATGGAATATTTTTGCCAAATTTGTTTTCAACTGGCTCAGTGATTTGGCAGGAGATATTTTTTGCTATATTTCTAAATAGACATTGCCCCCCACCCCTTCACAGAGTCTGCCCTTGGGGAATCGAGAGTAATAATTTTAGTAATATACTGATGTTTCATGCAAATAACATGGCTCTGCGCCTTTGTGGATATTTCAGAAATTGCTTTCCTTATTCCCCTATTTGGGATTTCCTCCTTTTCAAACTTGACAATTGCAACCATTGCCTGCATTCATGCTCTGGTGAGCTATTTAACAACAAAACATCCCTAACTATAACTGCAAGATTTAACGCCTACACAAAAACTTATTAACAAACAACTCCATATTAGATCTAATTTCCAGATAACAGGAGTGATTTCTAGTTTAATGTTTGGAGAGAAAATTCTGAACTTGTACTTGAAACCCATTTAGTTTATACTCAGTTGCAAGTTCTTGTCAAGAGATTCTAATGGTTTACCATTATCAGGGATATAGATGGAAGACTTATACGATTTAGAGAGCTAAAACTCCATTTTCTGTTAAATCCAGGGTTTACCCTTAACCCCCTGTCATAAACCTGTTTATTAGCATTCAAAGTGTATACAAAGACAGGTATGAATAATTTTTCCATTACATGTAAAGGGACAATTAGGAAAATGTAAACAAAATTTCTACCAGATTCAGACTCCCATTTTTACAAAGCGGACTTAATACCCCCAACAGCGCTTGTCCATAAAAAAGTGCTATCCGCCAAGGGTCGTAACAAAAAAGGGGCTTTTTAATTATAGGGCCAAAACTTCATTAAAATCAATGGACCATTCCAATATAGAATATGCAAATGTCTGATTTATACCGAGTCTTTCTATGAATTTTGAATCAAATCCATCCAATGGTTGCTGAGAAATTGAGCGGACACTATTTTTCACCATAGGGCCATAACTACTCCATCAAAAATTAATAGACCATAACCAAAATGGAACATGCACATCTCTGCTTGATACTGATTATATCAGTGAAATCTGAATAAAAACCGTCCAATGGTTGCCGAGAATGAGCAGACAGGAAAAAGCTAAAGATAGACAGACAGATGGACCGACAGACCGTCGGACAGACACTTCTTCATCTTGACCATGTTTTCTATCAAGAAAGTTAAAAAAAATCAACATTTTCATAAACTTTAAATTGTCGTCTGCAACTCCTTTCAATTTTCATTTCTGAATGGAAACATCAGTTTATTTCATTCAATGCTGAAATGTTGATTGAGATAGGATTATTTCAATGATGATTTCATAAAAGACTGTCATTAACTTGTTTTTCCATTACTTAATAATCATACCTATTTTACTTTTTGAGATACACCCTGGACAATATTAAAGACTGAAAAACTACAAAGGGAAATACCAAAAAATAAGTATGTTAAAATTATGGTTGTCAGGCTCTGCACTTCCCCTTAGTGAGATCTATCAACACAAAGTTTCCTGATTATAGCTATTTTCGTTTCTGATATATACTCCGGACAAAATTCAACTTTGAAAAAAAAAAAGTTATAACTAAAATAATAAGCATGGTAGAGTTATGGTTCATGCACACTGCATTTTGTGATCATGCAATGAATACAACTGCCAAGTTTCAAGTCTATCAGACATAAGGTTCAAGAGTTATGCTCTAGACAACAAATAGGACACCTGGCCCAGACGCCACAGGTTATTGCATTATACGACCCGTCTTTCAATAGGCGTACAAAAATTAGTCTACGTTACGACAAATAATATCTTTAAACACAATTTTCAAAGATGATGTAAAGCCCAAATATCTGTTTTCAATTAAAAAGGCATTTATAGCACTGAAGGGCAAATAATTCTTGACTCATTAACTAGTGTGGAAAGGTAGCTTGAAAAGGCACCAGGTCCATTTGCCTAAATATACTTTTGCCCCAGGTCTGTTTGCCCAGTCAAATAATGTTAAAGCAATTAGCCATTGATTTAGAGCCTTTTTCTTCTGATTACACTTGATATGCTGCCTCAAATAGGGTACTCCTGATGTTTACGCTTTGTCAAGATTAGAATAATCGCAGCTCCGATATTACTTCTTGTCATTTAATTTTTGGTTAAAAATTGACAGCTTCTAATATTTATTCTACACTCTTCAAGTTACGAGTAAATAGCTAAAATATACGCAAGAAAATTATAAGCAAACTAGTGTGGAACTAAAACATGTTCTTTTAGTTGTAACAAAATCTTTATTACCACTGACTTGTTCTGATGATGGGTTAAGCAAAGAAAGACTAACTAGGTCCACCTTATGACGCCTAAATATATCTCAAAGGATTCAAAACCAAACATAATTTTCTGTGGGTCTACAACTTTACCCTTTCCTGTACAATCACTTGTTTTTACGTCCTTGAGATTTTATACTTGAGAAAACATTGTTGGAAAAGAAGAAATTGCTTGTAACGAGCAATTTCTTCTTTTTACACAATGTTTTCTGCCCTACTGAACTGTTATTTTTCAAAATAAATCCACTTTAAATTGTCATCTGCAAAACCTTTGAAATTGGACAGGTCTGAAAAAATTTAGAAAAGGAAAGGGTTAAAAATATAGGGCCAAATGACCCAGGGTAAGCAGACCCAGGATGAACATGAATTAGGGCAGAGAGTAATTAGGGCAAATGTTTTTTCTACTACGGTGCAGCATGTTATTATTCAACATATTGTCAAAAAGAAAAAAAAAATTCATTGGGCTGGTGATGCAATTCAACCTTATGGTAATGGATAAAAATGCAAATTATCAATATCATACCGTAGGTCTCTTCCACTCAAAAGGTCTGGGTGGCATTTTGCTGAAGAAAATGGTAGCATCTTCTGCTTCAAATTCTGGATCCTCAAATAAAATCCCCTCTGCTTGACACTTTTGCACAATTTCATCATAATTTTGCTTGCTATATCCAGAAAATGGATTCTTCTTTTCTTTTCTGGTTGGTCTTCCATCCACCTGAGGTCGCTGTGTTCTGTAACTAGACATTCCACCACCACTCCCTTTACTTCGACCACCGAAGCCAATGTTGATTCCACCAAAACGGGTATTAAATCCAATATCACTTCCGCCACCACCGTCTTCCTCTCCGTTACGATATGTCTTTGTCTCCACACGTTGACGACCATCAGAACCAATGGTTATGGTTCTGACTGTTCTAGTAGATGAATATGGCATCTTGGTGTATACTTAAATGATCTCACGGATTGGATGGAAAATTAATTACAGATCAAAGGAATCTTGACGGCTATAACTCAGTCCTACAAATTATGACAGGATTATGAAGTTCTGTTCAACCAATCACGAGCAAATTACTAACTCAGCCAAATATATGGGAAATAAGCAAGTTTACCAATCTTCCACTGGCACGGTATCTGAAAATATATGGAAAATCTAATTGTTTTCTATCGTACAAATGACACGTGCTGTCGATGCAACTGATACAATGATTATACGCGATTATCAGTTATTGGCATCGTATTCAATAAATCATAATGTCTAACCCAAATCTTACCTGCCTTTACTTTCTCCTGTCCGGCACGGATGGACGAGTTCACTTTCGATAAATTACAGAAAGCCGCACTCCATTAGTATCTCTGAAGCTATCTATATAATTGATATAACAAATGTGAATGTTTTCTGTGTTTCTTATATTTACACGATCAAATGATTTGTTATTTAACTTCGAGGGAGAAAATATTTATTAAACATCAAATCCTGTAGCAAAGAGAAATAACATTTAAAAAAAAAAATGAAAAAAGAAACTGTTAATTACTACTAAAAAACACTAAATTGGTGTAAACAAGCATACTAAAATTACCACTTCCTGGTTTCGTTTTAGTTCTGTGTATGGGAAAATGGCTTCTGAGGCATCAAATCTGACTTTACTGAACAAATACGTAGCATCTATGGTACTAAGTGGTGTAGGTGATGCGCTTGGGTATAAAAATGGGAACTGGGAATTTTGTCACTCCGGGGTTGAAATTCACAGGGAACTGAAAGAACTTGGTGGGCTTGAAAATATCAAAGTGAACCCCAAACATTGGATGGTTAGTGACGATACTGTGATGCATATAGCAACTGCTGAAGCTCTTGTTGATGAGAAATGTCAGAGTGATAGAACAGAACTGTATCTTACTTTGGGAGTGAAATACAGAAACAGCATGAGAGACATGGTGGGGAGAGCCCCTGGTAACACTTGTATGAGTTGGTGTCACAATCTTACACCAAATAATCATAGAATACCCTTCAACAAGAGGGGTGGAGGTTGTGGTGCGGCTATGAGAGCTATGTGTATTGGACTACGATATCCTGATCCTGACAAGCTTAATGATTTAATTGCAATCAGTATTGAAGCTGGACGAATGACTCACCACCATCCAACTGGCTACCTGGGATCTCTGGCTGCTGCCTTGTTTGTATCCTACTCTATACAGGGTAAACCACTGAATAAATGGGGAGCCGGACTCTTGGAAACTTTAGACAAAGCGAAGGAGTATGTGATAAAAAGTAAAGTAGATGTTGAAGATAATGTGGAGGCCTGGGGATATTTTACAGATGCATGGAAAAAATATCTAACAACAAGACAGCTTGCTTTATCATCCTCTGAGAACGCCACAGATCCTATATTTCCTGAGAACTATGGAATCAAAGAAAGAGATGCATTCTACAAGTCTTTGAGCTACAGTGGCTGGGGAGGGTCTAGTGGACATGACGCTCCAATGATTGCCTATGATGCTTTACTTAGTTCTTCTCTAGACTGGAAAGAACTGTGTAGTCGTTCCATGTTTCACAGTGGAGACAGTGACAGTACTGGTGTCATTGCTGCAGCCTGCTATGGGGCTATGAAAGGTTTTGAGGGTGTTCCAGAAAACAATTACAAGAACTTAGAATACCGAGATCGTTTAGAAATACTTGCTGACAAGTTATATAGATTAGCTAATTCATTACAGGAACCGATCATTAAAGAAGAGGAAATGATGAGATCTGTTGAAGCAGCACCAACCCCACCTACTGAACATCCAGGAAATCTTGACCAGGAAGAGGAAAATAGAGAGACACAATAAACAAAAATAGAAACAGATATTTGATTTACAGTAATGTATTTACCCTTGTCATGCTGTATAAATTTCCTTACTGAATTGCTGTCAAGTCAAAGAGCTGAAAGCACTGACAGAACTTGTTCTGCCAAAACCGGATATACCTGGGTTCTGCATGACAAGGGTTAAGTGGCATCCACAGGGATCCCTAAAAGTTGTTTCTCAGGAAACAACAACAGAATTTTAACCCAACACTGGACTATTAAGATGTACTTTTGTGACATGAGTTTGATAATTGAAGTCTCTTCTTAGCTCCATTGACTGAAAGCTATCAGGCTCTTGTAATAACATTGTGGCTGTGATGTGTAATTTAACCCTTGTTAAGCTGCATAAAATCCATTTTGAATTTGCATTAAAATCAAAGGGCTGAAAGTACTTGTAGTGCTTGTTGTTCATAATCAAAATTTCTTTTAAAAATTTGTTTCATAAATGTTTCTGGCTGGGAAGTTCAAGCAGGAGATGTAGACTAAGGTCATGTACATATGTGCAGGCTGATCATATTAAAAAATCAGCCCCGCCCATAACAGCCATGTTTGTATCCGATCAAAATTCTTTAAAAGGACCTGATCAACTAATGATCATTCTTGTGAAATTTTGTTGAAATCTGTGCAGTATATTTTGAGGAGAAGATTTTCAAAGTAGATTTTAGGACTGATACACACATTAACCCTTGTCATGCTGAACCTAGAGGTTCATATGTGCAGGCTGATCTCTGTCTAAACCTCCTGCCAAAAACCGGAATATTCTAGGTTCAGCATGATGTGTGTATCAGTCCTAAAATCTACTTTGAAAATCTTCTCCTCAAAATATACTGCACAGATTTCAACAAAATTTCACAAGAATGATCATTAGTTGACCCTCCATCAGGTCCTTTTAGAGAATTTTGATCGGATACAAACATGGCTGTTATGGGCGGGGCTGATTTTTTAATATGATCATACATATTAATAGATTTAACTGATTCCCACACAATGACGCTTTTGAGCGCCCCTCAATATTTATGCTTTGGAAAACACGGTGGAAATGAAGATATTGCCTATTACAAGCAATTTCTTCAATTTTCACAATGTTTTTCTACCCCAAATGTCAAAGATTCTAAAAATTTCATCAACTTGAAATTGTCATCTGCAACTTCTTTGAATTTTGACCAGTCTGAATTTTTGTTTTGTGGTAATGGGTTAAAAAATGAAAATCTTCTTAGACACGGGGGGGATGTATTTTAACCAAATTTCAAAGAAATTATCTGTTGCTTACTCTATACAAGATTCTGTAAAGGAAAATTTGACAGAATGGAAAACATTGCTTTTATATGCGGGGCTAATTTCCATATTAGGCATGTGTATAGTGAAAGCCTCAGAAACCAGATGATGATTTCAACCAAATTTCACAGTAATCATCCTTGGCTGACCCTTTATCAGATTCCTTCAAAGAATTTTGATTGGTTAAAAAATGTGGCCAGATGATGGGCAAGGGTAATTTCCATTTATGGTATATAGTTAAACTTAATCAGTGGCTGGATTTAGATTCATTTTTACAGGAGTTATTATTGGATGACTTAATTATATTCTTTTAGGATATTTTGATTAGATTAAAAACTTGGTTTTAATGAGCTGTGCTAAATCCCATAGATGTTGTATAGTGAAGACTTAGAAAATATTCCAAGAAACAAACTGATAGATTTTAACTGATGTTGTTGCACCACTTAGACAGAAGCGTAAAACATAGAAAAGGTATACACTGACATTGCTCACACAGCCAGGAAAATATTATAGATAAAGCAAAATCTTTTCTGGACATGGAAAAGTTTAAGTTTTGGCCTTGGGGAAACAAAAAAACAAAATCAAGTACATGTACTAAAATATCATGTAACACTAGAGTTATTTAGTAGACTCTTGAACACTTGAAATATCTCTCGGTAAATCAAAAAATCTAACACACTTTCAAAAATTTTATATGTCCAAATTTAAAAAGGTAGCAAAAAGACATTATAAAAAAGGACAATTAAAAAACTGATTGCAGGAAAGAAAGTAATAGGAAAAAAGTAACAAAAAAGGAACAGGAAAAAAGGAAAAACAGAAACAGGAAAAAAGTAACAGGAATAAAGTAACACCTCCATAATTTGATGTATCTGATGATGTTCATGGTTCAAAATAAAAAATACAAGAGTTAAAATATGTTTTCCTATGGTACATAATTCCAATAATGTAAAGCAATGAAAAGAAAGAGAAAAAAACATGTCTTATAATATCAAATTCTGTTTATTATGTTTTATTCCATCACCTAGAACATTAAAGATATATAACAAATCTTTTCTGTAAAAAAAGTCTTTTATTCAGAATTTGATATTAATTAAAAAATGTTACTTTCTTTCCTATTACTTTTTTTCCTAGCTGAAACTATTACATTTTTTTTTTTTGCAGAAATGATCCTTGGGTGACCCTCTATCAAAGAATTTATATCTGATGAAAAACATGGCTTTAATGGGCTGAGCTAATTTCCATATATGGTGAAAGCTTTAAAAATCTTCTTCTCATAAACCAATGGATGGATTTCATCCAAATTTTACAGAAATGATCCTTGGGTGACCATTTATCAGATTCCTTCCAAAGAATTTTGATCATATGAAAAACATGGCTTTAATGGGCTGAGCTAATTTCCATATAAGGTACTATCTTTAAAAATCTTATTCTCAGAAAACATTTTATAGATTTTAATCAAATTTCACAGAAATAATCCTTGGTTGACCCTTATCAGATTCCTTCAAAGAATTTAGATTGGATGAAAATCATTGCTTTAATGGGTTGGGCTTATTTCCATATAAGTAAGTAAGTAAGTTTTTATTATAGTGACATGTGTTACACAAATCAATATACAATATCAAATATCAAAGTATAAACACCCGGCCCCATGGGCATATAAGTCACTTTTGAATAATAAATATAACAATATACAAAGTTTTAGATGGTGGCATATAATATATATGGTAAAACCTTTAAGAATCTTCATCTCCGAGACAATTCAATGGCTCTCAACCAAATTTTACAGAAATGATCATTGGGTGACCCTTATCAGATTCCTTCAAAGAATTTTGATCAGATTAAAAACATTGCTTTTATTTGCGGGGCTAATTTATGATACAAGGTAAAACCTTTAAAAAATCTTGTTCTCAGAAACCATTCAATGGATTTCAACCAAATTTTACAGAAATGATCCTTGGGTGACCCTTTTTCAGATTCCTTCAAGTAATTTTGATCAGATGAAAAACGTGGCTTTAATGGGCGGGGCTAATTTCCATATATGGTAAAACCTTTTAAAATTTTCTTTTCAGAGACTATTAAATGGATTTCAACAAAATTTTACAGAAATGATTCTGAGGTCAGGATTCATTGGATGAAAAATAAGGCTTTAATGGGCGGGGCTAATTTTCATATATGGTGAAATCTTTAAAAGTCATCTTCTCAGACAGTCACACTGTTCAATGGATTTCAACCAAATTTCACAGAAATGATCCTTCGGTGACCCATTTTCTGATTCCTCCAGAAAATTCCAATCAAGTGAAAAACATGGCTTTAATGGGTGAGGCTGTTTTCCATATTTGGTAAAAGCTTTGACATTTTTCTCCCCAGAAGCCAATTGGATGGCTTTTAAGTAAATTTTACAAAATTGATCCTTTAGTGACTCTTTATCAGAGTAGAAAAAAAAATTTGACCTTAAGAGAATATGGCTTAAATGGGCATGGCTCATTCCAATATATGGTATATACTGAAAATGGACTATTAATGGATTTCAACCAAGTTTCACAGGAATGATCCTCAGATGACTGTTTGTCGGATTCTTCATATGATTTTGCTTGGTTGAAAAGTTTGGCTATTATGGTTATGGCTTATGTCCATATATCTTATATAGTGAGAATTCTTAAATTTTGTTAATACCTTTTCATCTTCTCCAGTTAATGAATTATACATAACTTAACTTTACTTTTGTAAAAACAATGAAAAAGTTGAAATGCTTCTCTAGAACTATTTCAAAGATTTCAGTGACTTAGATTTATTTTTTATTATAACAGTTTATATTTCTTTTATTAAATTTATTTTCCTTATATCAGTTTATATTTCTTTTATTAAACTTATAATTTCCAATCCTTCTAAAAACTGTGCAAAAATTTCCCAAAAGCGAACAGGATAAGGCCTCTTCCCGATTTCTAGAAAAAAAACTGTTACGTGATAGAGTCCTCAATTATTATCTGATTCTCTTGAAAATTTCACAGGATGATTGTAGGGTCATAAGTAAACTCCCTTCAGGAAATAGAGTGGATGCGTCATCAAACATGGGAAAAGGGGCCTTACGGATTGTTGCTCAAAATGATAAAGGGATAAAGTCCAATTTTAAAAAAAAAAAATTCGTTCTTCTTTAGGCATTTAACTTCCTTAAATATCAGATTACTTTAACCTAAAACTTGATACCTATTAGAGCGTCTCAGGCCCTCATAGGCCTCTTGTTATCATCTAGAGCATGCTGGATGCATGCTAGCTAGAATCGTGAAACTTTCAGGTTGGATACATCTTGCATAGCGGCAGTGCACCACATAGATCAGTAACTCTACTCCTCATAGTTTTTAGCTCTACTGGCTGAAAGCCAGCGAGCTATTGTCATGGCGTTGTGTCCGTCATGCGTCCGTCCGTCCATGTGTGCGTCCGTCCGTCTGTAAACTTTTACTTTACAAATCTTCTCCTCAGAAAGTACTAAACAGAATTCAACCAAATTTCACAGAAATGATCCTTGGGTGACCCTTTATCAGATTTTTTCAAAGATTTTTATCGGATGAAAAACATGGCTTTAATGAACAGGGCTAATTCCATATATGGTTAAACCTTTAAAAAATCTTCTCAGAAAAAAGATAATAGATTTCAACCAAATTTTACAGGAATGATCATTTGGAAAACCTTTATCAAATTCCTTCAAAGAATTTTCATGCGATGAAAAACATGGCTTTAATAGGCGGGGCTAATTTCCATATTTGGTGAAACCTTTAAAATCCTTCTTTTAGAAACCAATGGTGGATATCAACCAAACTATACAGGAATGATCATTGGGAAAACCTTTATCAGATTCCTTCAAAGAATTTTGATTGAATGAAAGATATGGCTTTAATTGGCAGGCTTATTTCCATATATGGTGAAACATTTAAAAATCTTCTCAGAAAACAGATGATGGATGTCAACCAAATTTCACAGAAATGTTCAATGGGTGAACCTTTATCAGATTTCTTCAAAGAATTCGGCTTGGATGAAAAACATGGCTTTAATGAGCGGGATTAATTTCCATATACGGTGAAACATTTAAATCATTTTCCCAGAAACCAGAGGATTGATTTCGACTTAATTTTACAGGAAAACTTTAAAAATCTTCACTGAATCCAGAAGACTTTGAACAAACACGATATATGTCCTCTACCAGATGCTGCATACAAAATATCAAAGCTCTCAGTCTTCTGGAAACAGAGAAGAAGATCTTTAAAGTTTTCTGAAAATTATACATATTGAATTTTACATAACTTGACTTGACTTTTGTAAACTTTGAAACAATGAAACGTTTGAAATGGTTCTCTAGAACTATTTTTCTAAGATTTCAATGATGTAGATTTATTTTCATTATACTCAGTTTATTTTAAATTAATCTTAATCGGTACATTCATGCCTCTAGAGCGATACAAGTGCTCAAGCGCCTCCAGTTCCTGTGTTTACCCTTTGGACATATTTGAGCCCTGCATCCTGAGATGGAAATAGTAGAAAATCTTAAAGAACCCAACTAACCCCACACCCTTTTCATTTTTAATTTACAATCTAGTTCATTAACCAAAGACTGCCTTGCGTTGTACACGCTACTTCAGTTTCCGGCACAAAAAAACTTATTCTTTGTATGAAAGTATTTTCTTACTTCTACAGTCATCGACAAGGTGAGCACATTAGGCCCAATGGTCCTCTTGTTTGTTATTACCCCTTGTTAATTTTCAAACTTGATTTTGGTCCGAATCATAATCCATGACGTTTGCAAGAAAGAACCATGACACTTTACAGCAGGTAGTAAAAGTGAAGTGCTAAAGAGCCTTAATTAAGCATTTTAGCATTTTTAGCTCACCTGAACACAAAGTGCGAGGTGAGCTATTGTGATCGGTCGTCCGTCCGTCTTTCCTTCCGTCCGTCCGTCCACAATTTCTTTAAAAATCTTATCCTAAACCAGTAAGCTAATCAAGCTGAAACTTTGCAGGGATGTTCCTTGGGTGAAGTTCTACAAAAGTTGTTAAAAGAATTTAATTCCGTCAAAAACTCTGGTTGCCGCGGCATTTGAAAAAGGGAATCTTTAGTAACTCTTTATAAATATTTCTGCTAAACCAGTAGGCCAATCAAGCTGAAACTTTGCAGGGATGTTCCTTGGGTGAAGTTCTACAAAAGTTGTTAAAAGAATTTCATTCCATGAAAAACTGTGGTTGCCGCGGCATTTGAAAATCGGAATCTTAAGTAATTCTTTAAATATCTTTAAAAATCTTCTCCTCCTGAATCAGTAGGCCAATCAAGCTGAAACTTTGCAGGGATGTTCCTTGGGTGAAGTTCTTCAAAAGTTGTTAAAAGAATTTCATTCCGTGAAAAACTGTTGTAACCGCGGCATATGAAAATGGGAAATTTTATTAAATCTTGTTGTTGTTTTTTCATAGACTACAAGGCCAAAGACCTTTGTATTTTACGTAGAACTTAATCATATAGTTCTCTACCAAGTTCATAAATATTTAATCTCTGGGGTCAAAAATGGCCCTGCCCCTGAATTCCGAAGTTTGGAAAAATGCTTAATTAGAGCAATTTCAAAAGACTTCTCCACTTAAACTATAAGATCTAGGATATTCATATTGGGTATGCAGCATAACTAGATGGTTTTGTACTATATCACTTAAAGTTGTCCTCCTAGGGTCAAAAACGGCCCTGCACTAGAGGTCCAAAAATTGGGGAAAACGCAAAATTTGAGTATGTTTGAAAAAAAATCTTCATTTTAAGGCGGAGTGCATTTATATTTTGAGTGTAGCATAGCCTGGCTGTTATATGTCAATTTTGATTAAAGTATGCCTGTAGGTTAAAAAACACCCCTTCCCTTGGTGTCTAAAGTTCGTAAAAATGCTCAATTAGACCATGTTCAACCGTCTTCTTCTCCCAAATTTTTAATCTACAAAGTCTAAGGCATTCATATTTGGTACATATGGTTCTTCACCATGTTAGCTAAAATCTTAGCCCTGGGATAAAACATTGCACTACCCTATAGGTCCGATTTTTTTTGAAAACATCCAATTAGAGCAACTTCTAAAGTCTTCTTCGTCTGAAATATAAGGTGAATGGCATTCATATTTGGTATGTAGCATGACTAAATAATTTTGTACTATGTTACAGGAAAATATGCTCTTTGGATAAAAACGTCTCTGCTCCTGGGGTTGAAAATTGCAACAATTGTATTGAAAGAATTTTTAAATAGCAATGGAGAAATGGCTTGTCACTCCCTTTGTCACAATGCTTTCTTAAACCTATTTTCCCTGAGGGTGACAAATTCTAGGATAGTTTGGTAATGGATTAAACAATAAAGACATTCATTTTTATTGTAAAGCATTACTGGATTGTTTTGCTCAAAGCCCAAAATCTTATATTTGTTTTATTCATTTTGCTCAAGTTGTGTCTTTTTTATACAAAAAAGTACTGTAATTTGCAGATGCCTCAGGTGATATTTAGGACCATCATGGTCCTCTTGTTTAGTAAATGCCTTTTCTTAGCTCACCTTAGCACAAAGTGCAAGGTGAGCTATTGTGATAGGGCGTTATCAGGCATCTGTCTATCAACAATTTCTTTAAAAGTCTTCTTCTCCTGAACCAGTAAGCTGATTAAGCTAAGGCTTAAAGCAGGAATGTTCACTGGAAATTACAGAATAATCATTTTAAAATCTTCTCCTGAACCACAGGGATTTTTAGAGCTAAACTTGCAAGGAATGTTCCTTTGGTGGCACTTGTTCATGAAAATTTGATTTGCAAAAAAAAAAGTGGGCGTTGCAAGGCTCTCCTTATCAGACTTAGAGAAACCATTCTCATGTGAGCGATTAAGGGCCATTTTTGCCCTTTTGTTATAGTTATTGATGAAAGTTATTGTCTTAGACTACTGAATGGATTGCATTTTGACTTCTACGGATAAATGCACATATCCTATAGGGTCGATAGATGTCTGTTGCCTGTCTGTCATACTGTCATCTGTTGTCCATCAACTTTGGCTTCAAACAACATCTCCACCTATATGGCTGGTCCAATCTCGAAATAATTTCATGGAAATGTTCCTTGGATGGCCCTTCACCAAATTGTTTTTATCGTTCCGTTCAAATGCACACTAGCTGTGAGGCCTCAAAGGGGGTTTATAATTAGTAAATTTCAAAAAATCGTCTGGTCTGAAACTTCAAGGCTTTCATATTTAGTGTGTAGCATCATCTAGAAATCCTCTACAAAATTTGCTCAAATCGTGAGTCTCGGGGTCATATTTGCCCCATCCAGGGCTCAGGCACTTGATTTTACATAGAATTTATATAGGAAAACTTCCAAAAACATTTTCTCTACAACATCAAAGCCTAGGGCATCAACAATTGCATGAATTTAATTTAAGCTTGACAGACAAACTCTATATTCAGCAGAGAGCTATTTTGATCACAGTCCATTGACTCCACACAGAGTTCAAACATGTAGAGATCACGTAGTGATGCAGGGGAAATAACCGATACTGCTTGACTGAGAACATGTATTGCATACAAGAAAGTTTCCTCCTTTGAACGAGTTCGCTTAAAAGTAATCATTGGCTAGCAAAGTATCTGCTCTGATAGCTTAATTTAACAGACAAAATTTTGGGTCTTCTCGGACTTCAACAAGTGCAAACTGCCATTGGAGGCTTAACTACTAAATCCATTGAATTCCTACGTCATAAAAAGTAGTTCTTATGCATTTCAGGTATATTGGAAAGTTCACCTCCTAGGTGGTCAGTCCGATTAGCTCAGTTGGTAGAGCACTTAACTTCAAACCTCAAGATCACGGGTTCGAGCCCTGGGCTGACCATATCAACTAACTAACTAATTGTCTTTCGGATGAGACGTTAAACCGAGCCCCCGTGTGAAGATGCTATCCATCGAGCACGTTAAAGAACCAGGCGATGCTCTCAGTAGTTCGTCCTGTATCCTTGCCCTCTCCCCCGCAATAACCAACCGTCTTCTGGGGCGTCGCTAATATGGGCATGTGCTACGGTAGCGACGGTAAGTAAACGGAAATACAAAAAAAAAACTCCTGGGTATTTTTAGCGCACTTGAGCATATCGTCTGAACAGAGTCTTTACTGTGTACACTGCTTTGAATGTCCTAATGGATTAACTTAAATTTATGTAGAGAACTCCTTCAAAAACATGCTATTTTACCCATTCCCACTCAATCACACGTTTTAATCATCGCAAGAAAAAGCTTTGGAAAACATTGTTGACAACCAAAAAATTGCTTTTTACAAACAATTTCTTCAATGTCAACAATGTTTTCTACCATACAAGGTAAGATTTTCCAAATTCCACCAATTTGAAATTGTCGTCAGCAACTTCTTTCAATTTGAACCAGTCTAAGATTTTTTCATGTTGTAATGGGTTAACTCATGGGTTACTTTAACCTCAATTATCCGAGGCTATGGCAAAGAATGGTGCTTATCAAACTATGCTTTAAGAGCTTGCAGTACTTTCAGTACTTTGGTTAAAAACAATGTCGTAAGCACGAAATACACAGTTATATCAAGATCCCTTTCTCTGTGGTGCAGCCTAGAAAAGTAAAAACCTGGTAATATACACATTTCAGGTGAATAGGAGCATTCAAAACACACACACAAAACACACGAATCTGTCCAGAAATGGAGGAGTTGGGTTATCAAGGAATTTTGCATTAAGCCCCCCTTTTTAATGACGTAGCCTTAAATGGCAAAACCCAGACAATATGCGCAAGGTCAGGTGACTAGGAACATTCTGTAAAAATCATTCGAATTCATAGAGATTGTAAATCAGATGTGGGCGGACGGAGATGATATCAATATATCCTCCTTCGCCAGCGTACAAGAATGGGTAGTCTCCTGTGTTAGGGTCGCTAAAGTCGCCTGTATAAGTAACTTCAGGCCGATGGGGCGAAGCTGGCACTCAAGCGCCTCAAGTTGACTTGCGGTGCACCAATTAACAGCTTTGAGAAAGCAGTTTTGAGCATGAAAAAGAATACCTATGGTGCGTCACATATAGAAAATCCTGGGTTAACGTAATCATATGGCCAATTTTCTAAGGCGAAATGGATGTTAAGGAACCTGAAGAATATGCGAGCCTTACCATAACCTCTATGGTAAGACCGATTCATTAAACGAGTACAGGGAGCGATTGTTCGGGGAGAAATGTTAGCGACATTGAAGAAACATTGTCAATCCAACTTTCATCTAGAAACATTCGTATTTGAATAAGAGAAAGCGGTCATCATATGTAACATTTTCTCAAGGTGGGCAAAAAGAAAATTTGGAGATTTGGTTAGGGAAAACTGAAAAATAGGCCTCAATGAAAATATCGCAGATTAATTACATCCTAGAGTCCAGAACTTCTTGATATTCGTGATATTCATTTTACTTTGTCATAACTGATGATGTTCTCCCTGTCATACGGACGAATTCTGTTGAAAATAGGATGGTTCTACTTAATGAGGATGTAAATGTTTACAGTCTATTTTGGTTCTGTTGGTAAACATGAATTACTCTGATATTTTATTGTAAGTCATATTGAATCGAACTATACCATTTAAATGTACGTGGTTTTACTGCAATAAGGACCTAACGAGTTACCTCTCCCATCCTAAACACACACACCAACAACAAAACAAAACGCACAACCGACGGCGGCACTCATCCTTTCCGACTATTTGTCTCTCACCAATGGGTCGATAATCGTAGACCTATGTGGGATAGCAGCTGGAGGCTAGGAAAGGATGTAATGGTAGTACTGGTGTGAGAAATACCAGGATTCCATTGTTAGGTGCTCCAGCCGTCGCGATATAACGGAAAGATTGTTGAAAGCGGCGTAAAACCCCATTCAAACAAACAAACAAAACGCACACACACACACAAATCCGCGCGTCATCAGATCTTGCTTGCCACCATCTGGGTAATTCGTTTTTACCGCGAACCATCGTGCACTCAGCAAGGAGTATCCTTCAACTAGTCGATGGTTCTCTGTGGGCATCGAGTCTGGTCGAATGATTCATAGTCGTTTCCGCAACAAGTCTCTTGAACAGATTAGGCCTAATGGGTTTTTGTTATCATTAATATCATTAAGACAACTTGAACTATCATTAATATCATCATGACAACTTGAACTATATAATCAGCGAACCGCGACTGTTGTTTGAGCAATCATAGTTTTGCACCATGGAGAGGCCTAATGTTGTTGTAGTACATGAATACTGTGATATTGTGTAGATCATCGCGTTAGCTCCCAAGGATCCGAAGTCACAACTGAGGTGACCGTTTGGTGGTGAAGTAGAGCTTGTGACTTTCTTTGGGAGTTGAGTACACGTGTACGGTATCAGTTGCTTGTCTCGGTGTGGTGAACTCTGTCGAGTACCAGTCAGGGAAACCGCTCTTTGGGAGTTCAGTACGGTATCAGTTGCTTATCTTGGTGTGGTGAACTCTTTTGCTTATCTTGGTGTGGTGAACTCTGTCGAGTACCAGTCAGGGAGACCGCTCTGAAGTTCGTTGCAACAAGAACGTCCTTAGTGAATAAAGTGCACTTAAGCCTTTCCTATTCAAACCCAGAATTTTACGTCGCTGTGATTTTATTCTCGAGAAAGCATTGTGTTTCCTTTTCCCACAATATTTTCGACCACATTGGTGGTTTCACTTCAAATTGGATCCAATTTCTATTGTCGTCTGAAACCTTTATCGATTTTCAGCAGTCTGAAATTTCAAAAGATGGGAAAGTAATAACCCATTCCCACGCAAGCCCTCCTCTTTTCGCCCCCAAGAAAAAGCCCCTGGCTTTGGAAAACATTGTGGAAATGAAAAAGTTGCTTGTATCAAGCAATTTATTCATTATTTACAATGTTCTCTATCAAGAAAGATAAAAAATAAATAAAACTTCATCAACTCTAAATTGCCGTCTGCAGCTTCTTTGAATTTCGACCAGTTTGAAATTTCGTTGTATGGGAATGGGTTAATTCAGAGCCGAATTCCTAGAACACGTGATCTAGTAGGGGGGGGGGGGGCTGCGGAAAAAGATTGTTCGGTTTACAGAAGTCGAAACTGTTCACAGCTACTATTACTACACCCGAGTTGTTTACATTCCAGAGAGCACACCTGTAAATAAAATGGATACGCCCATAGATTAGCCAATCATAACACGTACTGCTGACAACCTATATGCTATTTCGGTAAGATCAAACATCGCGGTGAGATATTATATGGACGTTATTAAAGCGTGAAAAATGGAGGCTACCGAAACAACGTGTAGTGAACATAAATGCACCAATTAACCGTGTTCATGTGTTATATTTGGATTTATCTAATCTATGTCGTATCCAGCTCGGGCGCCACCGCCCGTACCCCGTTACAACCGCTCACAGGGAGCCGGACAAATCTCACCCGGGTATGCGAATGAGCCCCTACACCTACAGACCAACCAGGTAGGGGCTCAGGCCTATAATGGGCCGGTGCCAGTTAAGGGATCGGCCCCGATCAGTCCGTCCAACCGCAGTCCCCGGTACAAGGATTCCACAGATGCTCACAACAGGTAATTATATTTGATGACTCTCTAAAGGGGACCATCTGACATAATAAGATAACATAGCCTAAGTTTTGATAGGCTAGACATAAATGACTATTTACCCACTACAAAACATCAAAATGTGTTTGTTCAATTTGACAACATCTTAAATGGCGCAGTTTTGGGAAGTGCAAAATGAGGTATAAAACATTGTGAGGAAAGGAGAAATTGCTTATCACAAGTTATTTCTCCTTTTCCCACTAAGTTTTTCATGATCATATTTCTTAAGGGCAAAAAAAAAGCATCATTGTTTGGTAATCAACGGTTTAATCAAATCTAAGTAGAGTTCCTTCTCCATTCCTGTTAATTAAATGTGTACTTGTCACTCGACCCATTCCCACACAGTGACGCTTTTGGACGCCCCTCAAGAAAAAATTCTAGGAAAACATTATGTAAAATGAAGAAATTGCTTGTAACAAGCATTTTTTCATTTTACAGAATGTTTTCTATCTAAAAAGATGAAAAAATCTGAAATTTCATGTACTTTAAATTTTCTGCAACCCTTTTAAATTTGGACCAGCCTAAAATTTCGCCGTCTGGTAATTGGTTAATGCAGCAATTTTACTGGTTTTATTTGAAGATTGGTTTCAGTTTGAGCTAAAAAATTGTCAACAAAATAACTTTTTCATGTAAATGTCTTGAAATGTAACAAGTAATTTCTCCATTTACCACACTGGGTACAAATCTAACCAATTCTCACACAATCCTGCTTTTTGTGGGACACTCAAAAAATGCAATGAAAAATGTTTAGAAAATAAAGAAATTGCTTTCAAAAGTAAAGAAATTTCTCCTTTTAACACAATATTTTGTAATACAAAAGACAAAGAATTTTAGAATTTATTAACTCAATATTATCATCTGCCACTTCTTTGAATCTGAACCAGTCTTGTGTTGCCTGGTAGTGGGATAAGAGAAAAAATGCAGTCTGGTAGTTAAGCTTTACATTGAACCCTTCAGGCTTCTCATGCTGTATATGTTGTTTTTTTCAGAATGTATTAACCCACTCCCACACAATGACGCTTTTAAACGCCCCTTTATATGAAAAATTTGAAAACATTGTGGAAAATGAAGAAATTGCTTTTAACACAAAGATTTTAAAGATTTCATTTATTTAAAAATGTCCTCTGCAACCTCTTTGATTTTGGACTAGTCTAAATTTTAACGTGTGGGAATGGGTTAAGAGTGGAAGTTTGAAAGGTCTTGAAACACTTGTCATGAGTTAATGTTTCTTTCTGAAAATTAATCTAATTAACTAATCAACTCTGCTTTGAAAGAGACAGATTGGTGAGTACATATTCAATTAAGATCAGGCTACTCATATTGTTTGTGTGGTCTCTGTCTTTACCAAAAACAGGAATATTTCAAGTTAAACATGACAAGGATTAAGCATCTTAGGCGATGATTTTTCACGACCACCAGTCATTCTTGACATCTTCATTGAGTTTAGGTGGTTAACTTTGAGGTCCTTGGTTTGATTCCCATCCATGGCATTTAACCTTTCCAAGTGGTAGTACTGGTGTGGGAAATACCAGGAATCCATGATTAGGTGCTCCAGCTGTTACCATATGACTGAGATACTGTTAAAATGGGCATTAAATCCACTCAATCAGTATATAACATGACCTTGATTGACAGCCTTGACCTTTGTTCTAACAGAAAGGTTGTGGAATTCACATTGTAAAGTATGACAGCCCTTTCACTTACCATTTAAAAACTAAGACAAAAGTAAACAAGAAATCTGTGAGTCAAAACTCACTGAGTATGCCCCTGCAGGCACTTCCGCATACTACAGTGAAAATAAAATTCTCCCTCATATTCAGTAAGCACCATGTAGGACACCTAGCTTCACCACCACATCACACATTGAAGAGATACCACTATACCAGGCAATGTCAAAAAATAAACTAATAAGCTGAAAATAAAATGAGTCAGAAAACAGGAAGTAGATAACATCCCAATGGAGGGCCCCAAGATGAACCTCAATATCAAGTTTCAAGTTGATGCTATGAATAGTTGCTGAGAAAAGTGTTACTAAAAAAAACCCATCATACCAGGCAATGTCTGAATATAGATAAAGTCATAAAACAGTAAGTAGTTAAATTGGGGACCTAAATTCTGTAAGCGCCATGTAGGACCCCTATATGCATCTCCACACTAAGTTTCAAATGAATACTATGAATAGTTGCTGGGAAAAATTTCAGTAAACACAATGTAGGACCCCTAGATGAACCTCCACACCAGGTTTCAAATCACTGCTATGAATAGTTGCTGAGAAAAAAGCTATATGAGTCAATGTCCAAATATAAACAAAGGCATAAAACAGGAAGTAGTTTGAACCGGTGGACCTACAATCAGTAAACTCCATGTAGGACCCCTAGATAACCAAATTTCAAGTCAGTGCTATGAATAGCTGCTGAGAAAAGTGTGGCGAAAATATACCATTATACCAGTCAATGTCTAAATATAAACAAAAGTGTAAAACAGGAAGTAGATGAGATACGGACTTAAATTCCGTTATAGTCATGTAGGCCTCCTAGATGAACCTGCACACCAAGTTTCAAGTCAATGCTATGAATAGTTGATGAGAAAAGTGTGACAAAAATGTTGGGTCACAGACAGACAGATTGACGGACAGACAAGGGTAAACCATTATAACCCCTCTCTTCTTCAAAGTGGGGATATAACACTTTTTCATTTAGTCAGTATTCAAACACAACATTATGTCCGCTAGTCACATGACAATTTCTCTTTTAACACTCTGGAGGCAGAATTGTGGCTCAATCTTCATGAACCTTGGCCAAAATAATTGTAAGGTCATAAGGATGAACCCTATTGATTAAGGGAAGATTCTAATGGAAAATACAGCAAAAGGGGCTTTAATGATAATTTCTCTTTTTACACTCTAGAGGCCACAATTTTGCACCAATCTTCCTGAAACTTGGCCAGAATAATGTTTATGTCATAAGAGTGAACCCTATTGATTATGGGAAGGTTCTATCTTAAAACACAGGAAAAGGGGCGTTACTAACAATTTCTTTGGCCACAATTTTGAGTCAATCTTCATGAAACTTGGTCAGGATAATTGCTAGGTCATAAAGACGAATACATAGATTATGGGATGGTTCTATAGGAAAACATGGGAAAAAGAGCCTTAATGACAATTTCTTTGTGTAAACTATTTAGGCCAAAGTTTTGGGTTAATCTTCATGAAACTCTTTATAATTATTTGGCCTTAGTTGCACTTTTGGGTCACCTCCATAAGGGGCTTAAAAGGGTACATCTTTAAAAATCTTCTTGTCATGAACCAGCTGTCAGAATTAGATTCACATTTGGTATTTAGAGTCTTTACTGACAGGACTATTAAGTTTGTACAAAAAAACAAGATGTGTTTGTTAAACACCATGCCCCCGAAACAGGAATTCTTTAGAAACAGGTGATTTTTACTGATTTTTTTTCTTTGTTTTAGGGAAAAGGGTTAAAATTTTGACCTTGACCTTGATGAAATGGCCTTCCACAGTAGCACCTTGTTGAGACCTATCTACATACAAATTATTAGCATTGTAACTTAATTAGGGAATAAGTTATAGGAAAATGTTTAGTTGGCAGGTTAAGTTTTTGAGTAACGTTTTAAGGAAAAGGGTTAAAATTTTGACCTTGACCTTGATGAAATGACCCTCCCCAGTTGCACCTTGTTGAGACCTATCTTCATACCACATATTAGCATTGTAACTTAATTAGGGAAGAAGTTATAGGAAAATGTTTAGTTGGCAGGTTAAGTTTTTGAGTAACGTTTTAGGGAAAAGGGTTAAAATTTTGACCTTGACCTTGATGAAATGATTCTCCCCAGTTTCACCTTGTTGAGACCTATCTTCATACCAAATATTAGCATTGTAACTTAATTAGGGAAGAAGTTATAGGAAAATGTTTAGTTGGCATTTTAAGTTTTTGAGTAACGTTGTAGGGAAAAGGGTTAAAATTTTGACTTTGACCTTGATGAAATGACCCTCCCCAGTTGGGCTTTGTTGGACCTATATACATACCAAATATTAGCATTGTAACTTAATCAGGATTGAAGTTATAGGAAAATGTTTAGTTGACTGATTAAGTTTTGCAGACAGACGGACAGACAGACAGACAAACAGATGGATACCGGTAAAACAATATGCCCCAGATCTATCGATGCGGGGGCATAAAAATGTGTCAAGAAATGGCCGTGTTGGGGGGGGGGGAGGCAAAGGTGTGTGTGTGTGTGTGGGTACATAAGCTTACATAGTAACAACTTTGAAGATCTTTTTCTACCAAAAGACCAATAGCTCTGATATTTGATATGTGGCATCATCTAGTGGACCTCTATCAATATTGTATAAATCATAACCCCAGGGTCAAAATTAGCCTGTTCCGGACGTCATAAGTTTAACATAGGCTTATATAGTGAAAATTTCAAAAATCTTCTTCTCCCAAACCAGAGGGCCTAGAGCTTTTATATTTGATATGTAGCATCATCTGGTGAATTTCTATCAAGATTATATAAATCATGGCCAAAGAGACAGAATTAGCCCATTCCAGGATGTCACAAGTATCACAAAGGGCTTATATAGTGAAATTTGTAAAAATCTTCTTCTCCTAAATAGGAGGGCCTAGAACTTTGATATTTGGTATACAGCATCGTCTTGTAGACCTCTATCAAGATTATACAAATTATTGCCTCAGGATTAAAATAAGCCCATTCCAGGATGTCACAAATTTAACATAGGCTTAATTCTATAGTGAAAACTTAAAATCTCTTCTTCTCTCAAACAGATAGGCCTACATTTTTGATATTTGATATGTAGCATTTTCTGGTGGATCTCTATCATTATGGCATGAATTATGGCCCTAGGGTAATAATTAGCCCTTTCCTGGACCTCACAAATTTTACATATGGCTTATATAATGAAAATTTAACTCTTCTTCTCCCAAACTAAAAGACTTAGAGCTTTGATATTTAGTATGTAGCATAATCTAGTGAACTTTTATTTGTTTTTGTGCTCTTTGGACTCAGGTGACCGATAAGGCCCTATGGGCCTCTTGTTTTTAACAGCAGGTGATTCAGGTGTGAGATTTAGGATCATCATGGTCCTCTTGTTTTTTAGCTTGGCTGTTTTCCAAAACCCGAGGTATTGTGATCACCTTTGCGCCGTTGGCGTGACAAACTTTAACCTTGGTCAAATCTCTGTCGTTATTGAAGATATCCTCATGAAACTTGGCATGTGTATTGACCATCATAAGAGCTATCTTGACTATCAAGGGGGATAACTCTAAAAAGCATTTGTGTAAGGGTTATGTCCCTTTTTCAACTTAGAATTTTGCTTTAACCAGCACCTGCAGCCGAGTGTTGGCACCTGTGGGTGGTGCTCTTGTTTACATTTCTTGCACTCAGCTTTGACAATATTTATATTCCAATGTTTCAGATTTCACCGAGGTTCCAGTAATTTTGATCAGATCAGAATGGATTGTCTTAGACGAGGTCACACATTCGAGGACCCAGATTTCTCTCCTACGGATTCCTCTCTCTATTACAGCAGAAATCCACCCTATAGATTCGAATGGAAGAGACCTGGGGTAGGTTGCTTTTGATTAATGAAATTTCTTATTTAAATTGATGCTTTTCAATGAAATGATTTGTGAGAATAGTTGAAATTGCTTCCTTTTCTCACTGTAATTCATACCAAATCATTCACATTTATTTTTCAATCTTAATTAATTTTAAAATTCCATATGCAACTTCTTTCAATTTGGACCCATTTAATATTTGTCATTTTCAAACCCTCTCCCACACTGTACAACTTTTTGATGCACCTAAAAAAATATTAAAAAAATCTAGAAGTCATTGTGGTAAAATTCTTGTTACAAGTAATTTCTTCTCTATCCATAATGTTTTCTGACAAAAAAAATAGACTTGATATTCCATTAACTAAACATTGTGGACTGCAAATTTTATAAATTTGATCTAGTCCAATAGTTTATTGTCTTGTAATGGGTAAATAGAGGTCATTTTGAGAAACCTTGCAAACCCTGGCCATCCATGAAGATATAAGTGACATTAACATTCTCCATTTTACCTGAGATTTTGCTTCTGAAGTCAACTAGTAGAAGTCACTCTGGACGCTGCCGTCATAGCACAGTTGCTAGCGCATCAGACTCCCAATCTTCAATCATAGGGTGTCATGGGTTTGATCCCCTGTAGCGGCACATATCCTTTCCCACATTTGTCAATCAACAATGGATGGATAATTGTAAACCTAAGTGGGATATTAGCTGGCGGCTAGGAAAGGATGTAATGGTGGTACTGGTGTGAGAAATACCAGGAATCCATTGTATAGTGCTCCAGCAGCTGCTTTATGACTGAAATTTGTTTAAAAGCAGTGTTTAACCACATACAAACAAAGAAGTCACTCTGGGTTCTATTTTATTTCTGATTTTGCTTAGTTAACCAAGTTTTAATTTAAAACTTTGAAATGTGAAATGTCTGTAAAGAAGCAAATCGTACTTGTAGGGTCATAGAAGACATTGTACATGTATTTGCTTATTGCTGGAAAACTAAGTCCTTGCTTTAGCAACAAGTCATCAACCAGCAGTTGAAAGCATTTGTGATTTTAGGTATTTATATAGATTATGATTCACTTGTTACAGTTTTGCTTGATGCCTTCATATTTATATCTAGCTATGTGACATTGATGTTAGAAATTAAGGTCAATATTGTGTGGTCAGTTTTATATACATAGCTGAAATGCCAGAGGCAATGGTCATTTGACAACCACAAGAGTGTTGTTTGTTTAGAATGATATTAGCCTAGCTTTTGCTGTTAACGTAGTGGTACATGGAGGGACTTAAGAAAATACACGCAAAAAAGATTTATTCTTTCTATCAGGTTTGCCTACCAGTAAAACCCTGAGATCACAAAATTAACCCAGGGGACTCAATTTTAGATTTGTCCCAATTTGAAGAAATTGCAGACTACAATTTCTAATGGTCAAAAAAGGGTTTTATCCCCTAATTCCAATTCGAAGAAATGGCAGACTACAACTTCTAATGGTCAAAAAATGGTTTTATCCTCTAATTTTTTAATGGAGTACTTTATATACTAATTATTGTACACTTATCTTGATAAGAATGGGTCAGCAAAATTGGTACTTACACCATCAAGACAACAAAATTATAGAAGGGTCTAAACTGAAAGAATTGACAGACGACATTGAAATAATGCCACTTTTTTATGCCCAAATTGATAAGAGCTTGGGAAAACATTGTGGAGAAAACATGACATCTTTTTAGTCCCTTATGCTTATTATGTCAGAATACAGACAGTTTCAGTCGCAGTGTTAATTTTACCTTGAGTAATGGTACAAAGGACAACCTGTCTTTTACTCTCTTTTTAGCGGTTTTGCATTTTTCAAATCCATCAAAATGGAAACAAGTTTTCCACGGATTTCCACTCATGCTCATAAACTCCATTATTGTTTCATCACTATTTTAAAAAATAACTTACTTGCTGAATGCGAACAGCCTGCTTTTGGTTGTAGATAACAAGGACCTCAAGAATCTTGTATCTTAATACATTCATGATGAATTGTCAAATAAATTGTCTAAATGAGAGAAATCTTTTACTCGTGTTTAAAGACAGAATCTAGGTCAGTGGTCAGTAGTGTAAAGCAAATACATGTAAACAAACGCATATAGTCTGTTATTTTGACCTGGCAAGGTGACGGTCGTAAATCTCTGTGTGGTTCAATAGATACACAGTATGGTTACAACACTGTTATGTACGAGGTTCAAGCGTATGCACAGTGATTTCGAAACCCACAGAATTTTAACACTATTTCAACTCCTGTATAATAATGATGGCATGCTTATATTTCCTTGTCCTTTTACATCTAATCCATTACTTTACAACCCCATATTTTCATGCACTGTAGAAATGAATTTAGGGAAGAAATTGTGATTAAAGCAAAATAGCAAATTCGTGTTAAATGGTTAACTTCTTTCACCACATGAAAACACATCTTACAATTATCATTTTGGGGCTTTTGAACTTTTTACAGAGGGTTACAAAGGTAGCCTTCTTATATTGTAAAAAGGCCAATTTTTTTCCAGAATACGACATAGAATTACCTTTATGGTAATAACTTGTCAAAATATATGTTATACAATTTTGGATACAACATGATGAAATTGAAATTACCATTCACAGACTTGTGTCTAAAGTGGGAGAAATTCTAGGGTCAGGGGATACATAGAGATTCTAAATCTGTTGTTTTACTTTCAAACCTTATGTTAACCCTTGTCATGCTAAATAAATTGCTTTCTTTAACACTGCATTAATATCGAAGCTCTGAAAGCTCTTGAAAACTGGATTGGGATACAGTACTTTTGTAAAAAAACAATGTTGCAAATAATTCTGGTTTAAAAAGGACAAAGGTGGTGTAGATTAAGATCAGACTGCACTTATGATCAGGCTGATCTTTGTCTATGCCTCCTGTCAAACAGGAGTATACTGGCATCAGCATGACAAAGGTTACTGAGAGGATTCCAATGAGAACCAACAATGAAGGGTCAGCAATTGTTACAAATGAAGATAACTCAACCATGACTCATATCCTCCAACAATAAAAAACAGTAAAACTTTAACCAGTGTCAATATATTACTCATCCTTCCACAGTGTCAGGGTAAAAAGTACTGAAAGTACTGGTAGACACCATATATTAACCCTTGCCATGATGAATCAAATGTTATTTCAGAACTCAAATTTAAACCAAAGGACTGACAGCACCGAAGGACTAATTTTTGGGTCTATATTTATTTCCATGCTATGAGTATCTAATGTTTCATTATGGAAAGTCAAACAAACAGGTGGTATAAACAAAGATCAGACTAGACATAATGTGTGTAAGATGTTCTTTGTCTATACCTTATGCCAAGACAGGAATACTTCGGGTTCAGCATGACAAGGGGTAAAATAAATCTCGATGAATTGATTCACAAGTAAAGGTTAACATTGAGCAGTGTCTGTGAATTCGCACCTGTTGAAATCATTGCTTTACATTTACTCTGTATTTTTTCTTGAGTGAGTTAAAAGGAGGAGTTGTGTGGAATGCATTATTATTTCATGAACATGAAAAGCAAAACAAGCTAGACAACAGGCCAAGGGTTTTATAATGTTTAATTGCTGACATGGTTGTTGGTTACATTTTGAGAAGCATTTATTTCCATGACAACCAAATCTTCATCTCCTCTCAACATTTATCTAAACTAAATTGCATCTGTGAATTTTTCCTATATATATCAAGTGATTTAACAAACTTGAAATGCAATAGATAAGAAAATACAGCAAGAAAAAGAGAAGTTGCTAATACATGTATTACAAGCTAGTTGTCTCAGCCAGTTATTTCTCTAATTTCAAAATTTGATCAATTAGACTGTTTAAAAATATGAGCTGATGAAAAAATTATGACTTGTGTGAATTCAAGTAAATTGCAGACAAAAATTATGAGTCGATGAAATTTTGAAAGTCTTTGTCCTGCTGGATAGAAAACATTGTGAATTATTAAGAAATTGCCTAAAACAAGCAATTCTTTCCTTTTCCTCATTGTTTTCCATATTTAGAGGCATTGATGCAAGATAATTTTAGATTTGTCCAAATTGAAAAGAGTTAATTGCACACTACAATTTACAGTTGATGAAATTTTTTAGAAATTTTCAACTTTTTGGATAGAAAACATTGTGAAAAATGAAGAAATTGCTTGTTACAAGCAATTTCTCCATTTTCACAATGTTTTCCCAACTTTTTCTCTTGTGGAGACTCAAAAAGCTTCACTGTGTGGAAATGGGTTAACCCATTTCCAGTTGGGAAATACCTTAGTTATCCAAATTGAAAAAAAAAAGCGGACTAAATATACATTTCCCAATCAATTTAGTGTCAAATAAGGTACAAAAGCATTTTGAGAAAAGGATTTATTGCTCTTTGATAAGAAATTCTTCTTTTTCTACAATATCTTGAAGCAACAGAACATCAAAGACTGATTCATGGGCATAAATTTGGGAGTTAAAGTGCCAACAGAACTTGTCTTTTTAATTTGATTTGCTCTTGTAAATCTATCATTAAGATAATTATGATTATTAACATGAATTGGTATAGTATCCAATACTTCTTGATTTTGTCACTTAACCCTTTCCCGTTTTTAGAAATTTTAGACTAGTCCAAATTGAAAGAGGTTGCAGACGACAATGAAAACTGGCTGCTGTTTGAAACGAAACCATCCTATGTGGTAGAAAATATTGTGGAAAAAGGAGAAATTGCTTGTTACAAGCAATTTCTTTTTTCCACAATGTTTTCTTGAGTATAAAATCACAGAAACATAAAATCCCGTATTTGAATGGGAAAGGGTTAAATTTTGAGAAAGCAGGATATCCTGATTTAACCCCCCAAAAAATCTCTTGGGTTAAAGAGTCAAACATGAGCCCTGTTCTTGACCATGAAATTCTAGGGGTCAAAACTCAGAATTGAAAGAGGTCAACACAACATAAATAACAAATGTTTATTATTTTCCTTCATGTGTAATATGTTGATTCACTTTTATATGTCTTAAAGATATGTTTTAGAGATGGAATATATGGGCAGTTGGTGAACATTGAATGGATTAGAGTTGGTTATGTTACTGGTTTATGAAGTAAAATGACAAATTTTTGTCATACAAATCTGTATACACCTTTGTCAAGTCCAAGATATATAAATGAGCCAGATTTACTATATTACCTACTCTTTGTTTAAGGGCATAGACAACTTTACCCATTAGCATGGATTTCTGAATAAAACAACGCCTCAATGTGTCTGTGTAAACTGGAAAAATATGTAATATATATCGACGAAATTATTGATGGAAATAGCATACTTATTTTAAGCAATGCTACAATTATTTCTGTTTTTGAGCTACAATGATTTGTTTAAATGGGGTTTAACACCTGACTTTTTAGATCACCTGAGCACAAAGTGCTCATGGCGAGCTTTTGTGATCATTGAATGTCTTAATGAAAATTGGCCAGAATAATAATTGTTATGTCACAAGGATGACATAATATAACCTTCCTATAATTCATTATAGGAAGGTTCTTTTGGAAAACACAGGAAAAGGAGCCTTAATGAAAATTTCTTTGTTAACACTCTAGAGGACAAAATTTTGGCTCAATCTTCATGAAACTTGGTCAGGATAACTGTTAGGTCATAAAGATGAACCTTATAGATTATGGGAAGATTCTATACGAAAACACAGGAAAAGGGGCCATACTGACAATTTCTTTGTTTACAATATAGAAGTCACAGTTTTGGATCAATCTTCATGAAACTGCTTTTAGTTTTTTGTCTCTAGTTGCATTTTTTTTAACAGCAGACAATTCAGGTGCGCAATCTTTGACCATCATGGTCCTCTTGTGATAGTAATTTCAATTATAATTTGGTGGCTTGATCAGGTAATTGTGGATGCCTGGTATTTCTCACGCCTGAGTACTACATCCATCACTAGATCCAGCTGCCCTATCCACTTAGGTTAATGATTATCCAGCCATTGGTGGGAGAATAACTTGGAAAGGATATTTGTTGATACTGGGGATAGAGACCTGGACTTCATGATTGAGGGTCCAGCGTGCTGGTGACTGTGCTATGGCTAAGGCCCTGAGCTACAGTGTCTATTGTTCACAATTTCTTAAATTATTTTTCCTAGGTCAATCTTGATGAAACTTGGCAAGGGTTTTCCTAAGAGAAACCAAATTACAGACTTGTACAAATAATTAAAATCCACCCATAATTTTTGTTGCCACTGCAGCAAAGTGATAAAGTCTTTGGAACCTTTCTCTGTGTATCAAAAAGTTTTCATATTTGTATGAGAAAGAAGGAAACTAAATATTCTACTGTGAAACCAAAAGGCAAAGAACTTTAGTTTTTAGCAATGGTTGGTGTCTGTCTGTCTTTTGAACTACGGACAAGACACATATCTCAGTAACACTTTTTGGGGGAGATACTAGATCGATACTGGTTCGTGTTGTCTGTCTGTCTTTTGATAACTAGTTCTGTCTGTCTTTTGAACTATAAACATGAGAAATATCTCAGTTACCTTTTGGGAGATACTTGTTTGTGTTGTCTGTCTGATTTTTTATCTACAGGCAAGAGACATATCTCAGTTACCCTTTTGGGAGAATTACTTGTTTGTGTTGTCTGTCTGATTTTTTCTCTACAGGCAAGAGACATATCTTATTTCCCCTTTTGGGAGATACTTGTTTGTGTTGTCTGTCTGTCTTTTGATCTACAGTCAAGAGACACATATCTTATTTCCCCTTTTGGGAGATACTTGTTTGTGGTGTCTGTCTGTCTTTTGATCTACAGACAAGAGACATATCTCAGTTACCCTTTTGGGAGATACTTGTTTGTGTTGTCTTTCTGTCTTTTGATCTATAGTCCAGAGACTTATCATCTCTCTTTGCCTTTTTCCAAAATTTAAGAAACTTTGTATCTGAATTCTCTGTGACCCCTTGCTGTTATGATTCTTAGCTCCACTGGCTGAGTGCTAGTGAGCTTATGTCATGGCGTTGTGTCAGTCGTGCCTCCATCGGTGTGTCTTTCTGTCTGTAAACTTTTACTTTAAAAATCTTCTCCTCAGAAAATATTGAATAGAACTCAACCAAATTTCACAGAAATGATCTTTTGGTGAACCTTCAAAGAATTTAAATTTGATGAAAAACATGGCTTTAATGGGCGGGGTTATTTCCATTTATAGTGTAATCATTAAAAATGTTCTTCTCAGAAACCATTTGATGGATTTCAACGAAATTTAACAAGAATGATTCTTATAATGGTTACTTTTTGACAAATTCCTTCAAAGAAATTTTATCGGATGAAAAACATGGCTTTAATTGAGGGGGCTTATTTCCATATATGGAATAAGCTTTGATAATCTTCTGCTCTGAAACAAGTCAATTGGTTTCAACCTAATTTCACGGGGATGATCCTTTGGTGACTTTTTATCAGATTCCATGATAAAAATTTTGATCAGTTAAAAAATCATTGCTTATATGGGTGAGGCTAATTTCCATACAGGGTATATAGTGTAAACTTTAAAAAATCTTTTTTTCAGAAATCATTTGATTGATTGCAACAAAAATTAACAGAAATTATATATTGGCGAACCTTTACAATATTTCTTTAACCCTTTCTTGTTCAATCCCTTGTTTTTACATACCTATGATTCTATTATTGAGAAAATATTGCAGAAAAAGAAGAAATTGCTTGTGACATGCAATTTATTCTTTTTCCCCAATAATTTCTACCCTACTGAATGGTTATTTTTCAAATTAAATCCACTTTTTGATTGTCCTCTGCAAAACTTTTGAATTTGGACAGGTCTAAAATTTTGCAAAACAGGAAAGGGTAAATGATTTGAATTGGATTAAAATCATGTTTTTAGATGGGGGGGAACTAATTTCCATATATGGAATATATTCTGAAAATTTTGAAAATCTTCTGATGAGGAGCCTGATGAGGGATTTCAACCAAATATTGTGGGGTGATTCTCGGGTGTCTCTTTATCAGATTCCTTCATATAAATTTGATCGGTTGAAAAACATGGCTTTCATTGTCATGGGTTAACTATCTAATTGTGTTCATATTTGGTTAATAGTGAACATTTTTAAATACCTTTCATCTAAGTTAGTAAATGATTTTACATAACCTGACATGACTGTTGTAAAATAGTGATATCTTTGAAATGTTTCTCCAGAACTATTTCAAAGATTTAAGTGACCAGATTTATTTGCCAGGTATGGAAAAGACGATTCGGTTTATACTGAATTCCTGAAAATATCATTTGCTCAATAATTGCATTCAGGCCTGTAGAGCATTACAGGCGCTCAAGCTCCTCTATTTTGATTTTCTTATTTATGGCTTTGTCACGGAAAAAGGAGACTTAATTCAAAATTGCATTTTACAGCCATCTAGGTATCTATTTTACCTTTTGGACAATGTTTATTTATTTTGTTAATCATTTAGCTTTAACTCTGCAGGAGACTTATAAAGCTACCTTTTATTATCAATAAATCTGTGGAACAATGATAAATTATATTTCAACCCATTCCCACACAATTTCTGATTCAGATCCCATGCAAGACTTTGTAATCATTGTCGGAAATGAAGAAATTGCTTGTTACAAGTAATTTCATCCTTATACACATTGTGTTCTGCCCAAAAGAAAAATATTTTTTAAAACTCCTATCATCTAGAAATTGTCTTCAACAACTTTTTTGAATTTGGACCATTCTAAAATTTTTCATTGTTAATGGGTTGACCATTGTGTGCCTTTGGGTTGACATTATAAGTTATCTATATGACAGGTCAACAGGATGTACCATTTTGATTCTTTGATTGCCCTCCCAAATTACAATCTTAACTGGCATCCCTTGTTTAGATGTCTCTGTAATATGACAACTCAATGTCATAAGCAATTTCTGCTTTATTCACTTTGAGTGAAATTAGTATACCCTGATGTGTAAGACTCTTAAAGATGATTAAGAATAAATTGATGTAAGTTTTTACTCATTGTATAACCCATTCCCACACAATCCTGCTTTTTATGCCCATCAAGGAAAGTAATCTGGAAAATGTAGTAAATACTTGTTACAAAAAATGTCTGCATTTTCCAAATTGGTTTCTATCCAAAACAACTGATATCAACTTGAAATTGTCATCGGAAACTTCTTTCAATTTGAACAAGTCTAATATTTTGTCAAATTTAACAGTTGTCTTCCTTTTGATCTTTTTGTCAGTAAATTTAACAACCAAACTTGAAACTCATGGTTTGATTATGATTGCATACCCAAATAAATTTCAAATAATTTGACTTGATGGAAAGGATGGATGTGAAAGAAGGCTGGCTACACAGATAGATAGGGTCAATATAGTAGGATATATTGGGACAGTCAAACTGAACAGAATTAAATGAGACAATAATAATGTTACACCTAATTTAGTTTGCCTTTTGTTGTCCAAAATACCTTTATGTTATTATACCCTACAAGCAGCTTATAAAATTGTCCAATTGTTGGGTTTTTATCTTACATTCCAATCGATGACTGCATTCTTTATTTGCTGATTTCTTTACGATTTGTTTACGGTTGTATGCTCTATCAAAAGATAATGAGTCAATGATCACTCAATTTGATTGTGTCCATTGGTGCATATGCTTGATCATCTTTTACAGAAATAGGTTTTAACCCTTTCCTGTTCAGTACCTGGTTTTTACATCCCTGTGAATTTATTATTGAGAAAATATTGTAGAAAAAGAAGAATGTGCTTGTAACAAGCAATTTCTTCTTTTTCTACAATACTTTCTTAACCCTACTAAATAATTATTTTTCCAGTTAAATGCACTTTAAGTTTTTTTTTCTGCAAAACCTTTGAATTTGGACAGGTCTAAATTTTAAGGAAAGGGTTAATGAAAAACAAAACTATAGTCTTGAATAATTTACATAGAAGAGGCTCATTAGAACTCCAGGCACTGATCAGTAGAAAGTAGTCCAAGATTGCAGGCCAAATACATGGCTTATTTGGGTGATTTTTATAACCCATTTATGATTACCAGACAGCAAAGTTTTAGACTGGTCCAAATTGAAAGAAACTGCAGATGACAATTTAAAGCTTATGAAAATTTTGATCTATTTTTCGATTTCCCCAAGGGAACAGCTTTGGGAAAAATTGTTGAAAATGTAGAAAATCATTGATAGTAGCACTTTCTCTATTATCCACAATGTTTTCTAAAAGACAAAGAATTTTGAAATTTGGCTATTAAAAGATTGCCCTCTGCAACTTCTTTAAATTTAGACCATTCTAAAGATTTGTCGTCTGTAATTTTCTGATTGTTGTTTGCAACAAAAATGTTATAATTTCACACTTTATCAACCAATTCCAACACAATGACGCTTTTCAACGCCCCTCAATATGAAAACTTTGGAAAACATTGTGGAGAATGAAGAAATTGCTTGTTACAAGTAATTTCTTCATCATCCACAATATTTTCTACCCTGAAAAACAAAGATTTTGACTATTTTATCAATTTAGAATTGTTGTCTGCAACTTCTTTGAATTTAGACTGGTCTAAAGTGTTATTGTATGGGAATGAGTTAAGCTATTACTAATCAATACTAACTTTTGAACTAACTTATAAAATGTAAGATTGATCTTTCAGATTTAGTCTCCAAGAATCTAGAAGGAATGCAATTATAATTCCTGATATTCTGCTTCCATTAAACTTTTTACTCATATAGAAAAGTTTATTATTTGATTTTTTTCAACTTTTAATATTAGTTTGCAAGTCAAAAACATGGTCCTTCATTAATTTCAGATCAGTGTAAAACTGTGTCATTTCACATGTCATGAAGTATATGAAAGTGTAAAATTAATTAGTTTTAATAACTACCCAATTTATGATCCTTCTTTTACAGGGTTTTGACCATGTTATTTGAACTTAATCAATTATGCATAAAAATGTCAAACTTGAAAGGCTATGGAATGCCTTACGGTCATATTATTCAAATTTTTAGCATTCCATTGGTCAATGATCACACTCTTGCAACTGAGCTAATGTGGAAAATATAGCAAACTGAAATATTACAATTTCTAGCTCTACTGGCCAAAGGCCAGAAGAGCTATGGCGATAGCGTTTTCCAATCCAGCGGCTATGCGCCCGTCTGTACGTTAACTTTTGCTTGTTATGCATTAGAATCCACAGTTTTCATTTGATTCTTTTCAGACTTACTCAGAATGATTGTACCATCATAAGGATCGTTCCTTTCGAAATTGGGTCAGATTGATCTAACCATGCGGGTAATATATCCTTGGAAAATGGGTCTGATCCATCAAGTAACATGGGAAAAGGAGTAGTATGAAAATTTAATAAAAAATTCCACTTAATGCAATAAAGTCCATAGCTTTGGTCGGATTTTGTTGAAACTTTTACAGAATGATTGTAAGGTCATAACAATCATTCTTTTTGAAATGGGGTCTGAACTGTCATTTAAAAATCCTTGTTACCAAGTCCAGAGCTTTCATTGGATTATCATTAAACTTTCACAGAATGATTGTAAAGTTATAAAAAGTTAATTTTAAAATCCTTGTACCACAATAAAGTCCACAGTTTTCAAACTTTCACAGGATGTTTGTACAATCATTAGGATTTTTTCTTTCCAAATTGGGTCTGATCTGTCTCATATCACAGAAAAAGGGGCTGTTTGAAAATTTTATTACAAAATCCTCATTAACACAAGAATGTCCTCAGTCTTATCTATCTATCTATATATACTGCCCAACTCCCCTTTCGGGTATTACTGGTGTTGTCTTTATCAGATTCTCTTCAAACTTTAATATAATGATTGAACTATCATCACTTTTCCATTGCTGAATGGGCTTGTATTGTTGCTTCCAGATATTCAGAATTTGTATCAGTATTTTGCTGTTGATTGTCTCTGATACAAAGGGTTAAATAACTAGGCCTACACTTTTGTGCAGCTGCAAGGTAAAAACTGACACAATGTTACTACAAGCATTTCTTCGTAAAGATGGGTTAAGTATTTAAAATAAGTCACAAAAGTAGTGATAATATCTTTCTTTAATTGATGTGGCAGAGGTCATAGCACAATTAATAACATGTGAGACTCTCATGAGGTCTGCCTGTATCAAATTTTGTTTCAGAAACTGGTACAGTTCTTGAATAGTAAGATTGAATCTGCTCTATGTTTGTTCCACGATGCAGTTCTAGAACTATAGCTCTACATAAGTTCAAATGATTTTTAGCTCCTCTGGCTGAAAGCCAGCGAGCTATTGTCATCACGTTGTGTCTGTCATGTGTGTGTCCATTCTTCCAGTTGTCCGTCTGTAAACTTTTACTTTGAAAATCTTCTCCTCAGAAAGTACTGAACAGACTTCAACCAATTTCACAGAAATGATCCTTGGGTGACCTTCTATCAGATTCCTTAAAAAAAATTTGTTTGTATGAAAAACATGGCTTTAACGGTTGGGGCTAATTTCCATATATGGTGATGCCTTTGAAAATATCCTTCTCAGAAACAGGTAATTGGATTTCAACCAAATTTTACAGAAATGATCCTATGGTGAATTCAAGTAAATTTCAATAGGATTAGAACTCTGAAAGAGGTTTTCATTATTAATTTCAAAGGTGTCATGCACCTGTTAATTACGATCGCTGATGCATGACCATTAATTTGGCACACTTGTGATGACGCATGGCTGCAAATTTTCGAGAGTAAATAAGAGGCACAGTGGTAAATTTTCAAGCGTCAAAATTACTTCTTTTAGAATTTCTGTGCTTCAAAACCCGAGGTCTAGGGTCAAACGAAAACCCTGAAAAGTTCTAGAAATTGAAAGAATTGGTTCATACCTTCTTGCAGGCACAATATTTGGTATATAGCAGCTCCAAGTGAACTATTACAATTGTTGTTCTTGTGATTTCCCTTTGTTAATACTTGAATTTAGCAAATGGATCCATCATAATTATATAGAAATTACGGTAAGAGGAAAATGTTAAAAAAATAATTTTCCGACTCATTCAGAGCACACCATAACTTACAAAGAAATAAAGAAAAATATTATTTGGAATCTTCTAAGGACAATCTTAAAAGTTTCATATCTGAATGCTTTAGGGCCAAAGGCCCTCTTGTTTGAATGATCATCATCAGTGTAAAGGTGGCACCTGGTGAGTGCTTTTTAGCTCTTATAAATATCAATAACATTTTCATCATTAAAATGCTCTAATCATTTCATTTTAATCTACAGTTGCTTTTTTCACAATTGTGAGATCTGAATTTCGTAATTTTGAACACTATTAGTGATTTGATCCATTACTGTAGGCATAACACTCTGATGAAAGTGGACATGAATGATACATGTATCAGTATTATACTTGCTCTGTGTTCAAACAAAATGCTGATAGTGACTTGGTGATAATATAATGAAAAGAGGAGTAATTTTCTATTTGTATTTTCCTCAGTCATCTGCAAATGCCCTTTATTGATATTGTTTCAAGATACATAATAACCAATTTAGAATAAAGCCCTAAATTTGGGATAGAAGAAGACTGATCGATTCCAACTATCCAACAGCTGATCATCTACCCTCCCTTTGGTTCGTAACTACGCTTAATTTGTATAAAATGTCCTGGTCCCTTGCACTAGGATACTGTATTTTAGAATTCTATCCGATTTTTTACAGCTGTACCACCAAACACTGACATAGCTTGGGTATTAGAGTTATTTTCATGTGGAAACTCTTCAGATTTTTCTCACTATTTAGTAGAAGATATATTTTAAGATTTATGAATTAAAAAAACAACAACTTAATACATAATGTTTTCGAGATTGCAGATGGAAAACTGGCTATTAAACTTTACTGAAAGCTGTGTAAGTTTATAGGAATGAAGAAATAAAACCTGTAAAATTTCAAGCTTTAGTGATTTTATGAATAATAACAGAAATTTTATCCAACTTTGACATTATCAAGTGACAATTCTAAAATTGAAATAATGTTACCATAGCTTATTGTTAAGGGGGGTACCAATGTTTTTTCATGTCACAGATTTTGTTAATTTTTGTTCCCTCTCAAATTGTTGAAATACAAAGTCTAAGAGGTAGCTTTGCAAATCAAGCTGCCACCATTTTTCAAAATGAAATACAGAATTTTTTTTTAAATGACTACATATAAGGTAAAATTTAAGGCTTCATGGCTCTCTTACGGCAAAATTTCTCACCAAAGGGAAATCCTGAAATTTTAGTTAAAATTGCTCACAGACGGCTGTACCAATAATTTGATAATAGGTCACAAGCTGAACAGAAAACAAAATAAATTTCAAAATTATTCTATGTTGCCTTTGAGCTTTGTCAAAGACAAGGCTGTCATTTTAGAATGTACCCTGTGAATTTTTAACCTTGTAACCTTGACTCAGTTAGATAAATAACCTAAAGCGTAAAACAAAACTTTAATTAGGCTTAATATATTTTCAAAACATCTTTACAATATCATACAAGGACAATTATATTTGACTTATTTATTCATCCAGTTGTAGGTTTCATTTGAAACCAAGGACCTTAATGTTTTACCTTATAATGTTTCAAAAATTAAACTTGCTCATATTTTCTGATGCCTTTCTCCAAGGGCTATCAAATTCTATGGATTCACCCATCAAGTGATATACCAAGGTCTATGACCCTGTGAGCCTGACTGTGACCAACTTTTAAAAAAGTTCCCAAACTTTAACCTTGTTCACATTTTCTCATTTCTTACACCTAAGACTTACTAAATTTTTATTTGATAGTTATATACTTTAATTTTAGAGAACTTTGACCTACTTATCAGAAACTATAAAATTTCTGTGATTCCTCATACCTATGATTCCTTTAAACACCAAATATTGAATATATACTAAAAAATTGAAGGACTTTTATTTAGGACCAAGTAACATGATCCCATGGCCTTGACATTTTCCAACCTTTTTGAAAACTTTAACCTTGCTCGTATGTTCCGATTCCTTACACCTAAGACCATTGAATGGAAGTTAGGTATAGGTCGTACGCAGGTTCAAAATGTAGCTAAATGTAAACGAGAAATTCTCGAGGAATATGAAAATGGTGATCCTTCTTCAAAGCATGTCAAAGAGAATGTCTCATTTGAAAACATTGATGTTTTGTGTTAGAAGTGGTTTATGGACACCACATATGGTCAAATGAACGTAATTGGTCCACTATGTTCAAATTTTGTGATTTTTATATGCCCTCTTACACTGTACTTATAACAAGATATTTTCACTTCTGTCAAAACATTTTCTATCTTAAATGGTACAAATTGCATTTTCTTTTTAAAAAGACACTTAAAATGGAAGCTTAGAACTACTTGTAGACCTGTAGAAATTTACGGATTATTCAATTCCAATAGACTGTGAAGGCAAGGGTAGAATTAATACTCCGCATGCTTAATTTCAACGGTTTTTACTAAAATCTCGTAACTACAGTTGTTATCTTTCGAAATATCGGAGGGTGATGCTCTTTAAACTATCCTTTGTATATTTTGTACGAATTCAACAATTACGCTGTTGATCAAGTCAGTTATGGGCGAGAAACCATGGTTGGGATTCTGCCAGGGGGAAGAGATAGAAGTCTTCAAATGTGATTTTATAATAAGGAAAACTTAACAGACAAATCAGAGAATGACTTCAACTATCATACAAATTGTTAATATACAGTCCTGACTGAATTTGAGGCGGTTCAGGCCTTTGCTTATCAAACATATGAGAGATAACTAAACAATTCTTTTAACCGTCTAGCCAAAGTTTTAACTAATCTTACCAGGAGTGTTCTTTTGGTTACATGTTAAAAATTTATCTATTACCAACAAAAATTTCGACCATGTAAAACTTTGTGGGATAAAGAGAAATTGTTATTAGACAGTTATTTTCCAATGATAGTGAAATGTGATAATGTCATCTTCAACTCCTTTTAACTTGGACCAGTCTAAAGTCCTGCCATCTGGTACTGGATCATTAGTTCCCCTCTGACAAGCAAAGTTTTCTGTTGGAAAGGAACTTTTTGCTTAATTATTTTTCTTTTTAATTCTAGGAGGTTGCTGGTCAGTACAGACAGAAGCCGTCCTTTTTCTTGGATGGGGTGAGCAGATTCGATGTAAAACAAGGAAGTCTTGGTGAGTATTAGCAAATAAACAAAATTCTTCTAAGCAGGTCAAAAATAAGACAACTGTACTCAATGCCAAGTGACAGCTTGTGACCTGTTGAAGCTCTATGATAAATATAATTATTTATTTTGAAATCCATCTCTAGAAAAGGTAAATTTGGTCATTTGGCATAAATCATTGACTTTGAGAGTCGATTATCAAATCTTGCACACTGCCTTATCAAGTTGCACATGAATATCAATTTTTGTGAAATTGATCCAATTATATAAAAGAATTGTTTCTGAAAATGTGTATTTTGTCATTTGACCTTGAACTGTGACCTTGAAATTAGGTCACCAAAAATTGCCTTTATTATTTAACTCATTAAGATGCACAGGCAATTTATGATATTTTGAATTGATCCATAAATATTTTAAGATATGCTCTGAAAAAGGTCAATTTAGTCATTTGATCTTGATCTGTGACCTTGACCTTAAAGTTAGATCACTGTATCTTGCACTCTGCACACAGCCTGATCAAGTTGCACTAACATGTTGTTGGCCCTTTGGTGAAAATTCGTGTCCGCTCAATTTCTCGGCAACCATTGGACGGATTTGATTCGGTAAAAGTCAGACATGTGCATATTTTATTTTGGTTACGGTCCATTTATTTTTGACAGATTTATTGCCCTTTAATAAAAAAAGTCCATTATTTGTTACGGCCCTTTGGTCGGATAGCACTTGTTTTGCAACAATGTCTAGTTTTGTACTATGTTACAAGTAATTAAGCGCATAGAGTCTAAAACGTCTCTACTCCAGGGGTAAAAATTTGCCTAAATTGCTCAATTTGAAAAAAATTCTACTTAAATAGAGAGTCTAGAGCATTTATAATAAAAGTATGGCATAACCGTAATGTTATTTTCCATTTTGTTGAAGCAATACCACTTTGGACAAAAATGGCCCATCTGATGAAGGCTATGAAAAATGTTCAATAAGAGCATGTTCAAATATCTTCCTCTCCAAATGTATTAGTTGTAATGCATTCATATTTTGTTTATAGTATATCTAGGTTGTTCTCTACCAAGGTTGCTATAATAATACCCAATAGGTCAAAATGGCCTTGCCCCAGAGGTCCCAAATTTGGTAAATGCTCAATTAGAGTGATTTCAAAGTCTTCTCCTCTTAACGCTGGCCGACAAGAAAAGAAGTTGGAGATAGTAATTTAAGTTTGATTGAAAATTGAATACAATGAGCTTTTGGGGATAAAAAACATTGTGAGAAATCAAGAAACTGGTTGTAACTACCAAGGTTTTTATGCCCCCAAAGGGAGGCATATAGTAATCGAACTGTCCGTCAATCAGTCAGTCAGTCTGTCCGTCCCGCTTTCTTGTCCGCTCTGTAACTTCTACATGCAATAGTGGATTTCATTATAACTTTGCAAAAATGTTCACTGCTATAAGACGACGTGTCGCGAAAAAGACCCTGGTTCCTATCTCAAAGATCAAGGTCACAATCTGGGGTCGAAGGTCAAAAATCAACACTTTTTGCCGTGTCCACTCTGTTACCTCTATAATCATGCACACTGGTACAAATTTCCTTCATACAAATGTTAACCACCATCAGACGACATGTCGCAAAAAAACCCCCAAACAGGTTCCTATCTCAAAGGTCAAGGTCACAATCTAGGGTCAAAGGTAAAAAATGGGGACTTTTTGCCATGTCCACTCTGTTACCTCTATAATCATGCACACAGGTACAAATTTCTTTCATACAAATGTTCACCACCTTCAGATGACGTGTTGCGAAAAAGACCTAGGTTCCTATCTCAAAGGTCAAGGTCACAATCTAGGGTCAAAGCTCAAAAATCAGCACTTTTTGCCTTGTCCCCTCTGTAACTTCTATAATCATGCAAGCTGGTACAAATTTCTTTCATACAAATGTTAACCACCTTCAGACGACGTGTCGCAAAAAAAACCCCAAACAGGTTCCTATCTCAAAGGTCAAGGTAACAATCTAGGGTCAAAGGTAAAAAATGGGGACTTTTTGCCATGTCCACTCTGTTACCTCTATAATCATGCACACAGGTACAAATTTCTTTCATACAAATGTTCACCACCTTCAGATGACGTGTTGCGAAAAAGACCTAGGTTCCTATTTCAAAAGTCAAGGTCACAATCTAGGGTCAAAGCTCAAAAATCAGCACTTTTTGCCTTGTCCCCTCTGTAACTTCTATAATCATGCAAGCTGGTACAAATTTCTTTCATACAAATGTTAACCACCTTTAGACGACTTGTCGCAAAAAAAAAAAAATTCCTTTCTCAAAGGTCAAGGTGACAATCTAGGGTCAAAGGTAAAAAATGGGGACTTTTTGCCATGTCCACTCTGTTACCTCTATATAGGTACACAGGTACAAATTTCTTTCATACAAATGTTAACCACCTTCAGATAAGTGTCTCACAAAAGACCCAAATTCCTATCTCAAAGGTCAAGGTCACAATCTAGGATCAAAGGTAAAAAATCGGCAATATTTGCTGTGTCCGTTCTTTAACTTCTGTAACTTATATAATCATGCATGCAGGTACAAATTTCTGTCATGCAAATGTTCACCACATGTGTTGCGAAAAAGACCCAGGTTCCTATCTCAACGGTCAAAGTCACACTCTGGGGTCAAAGGGAGGTCCAGAATGGTTAAATTGCATCTGGAATGGTTAAATTAACTCTCCTAATCTTCAATGGATTGCTTCCATATTTGTACAGGTGCTTAATTGGGTGGACCACTTTACATGACCTTGACCTTGGCCCAGTGACCTTGACCAAGTGACCTTGACCAAGTGACCTTGACCTTTGACCTACTTCTGACCTCAAAAAAATCTGTCCATGAGGCATTTCTCAATTCCATTCTGTATTTATAGAAATTATTATATGTATTAAAATTTCATTTATTAAAAACCCAGACGTATGGATCACAAATGCATGTGGCTGTGTTTACAAAACAAATCAAAGTGCCACCTGCTTGACCCTGTCCTTTTGGGGCATTTGTCACATGACTGTGACCAGCTCTTGTTTAACCTAAATTCTTTGAGGGTGTCAACATGTTAGATTGTTTGGTAATGGATTAAACTGTAAAGCCATAAGTATTCATACTTATTGTACAGCATGGCTGGATAGTTTTTGTACCATGCCAAAACTCTTATATTTGTTTTATCAGTATTTGGCTCAAGCTGTGTCAGATGGCTTTTTCCCGTCGGGCGTCCGTGCTTCGGTTGTTTCGTCGTCCATCTGTTAAACTTTTCCTTGTTTACGCGAAAGAGTCCACAGTTTTCATAAGATTCCCTTCAAACTTTCACAGAATGATTGTACCATCATAAGGATCGTTCCTTTTGAAATTGGGTAAGATCCATCAAGAAACACGGGCCTAATTAAAATTTAATTAAAAACCTTCATTTACGGATAGAGTCCAAAGTTTTCATCGGATTCTCTTCAAACTTTCACAGAATGATTGTACCATCATAAGGATCGTTCCTTTCGAAATTTGGTATTATCCTTCAAGAAACATGGGAAAAGGGGCCTTATGAAAATTTAATTGAAAATCCATGTTAAAGTGTCCACAGTTTTCTTCAGATTGTATTTTAACTTTCACAGAATGATTGTACTATTATAAGGATTGTTCCTTTGGGAATTGGGTCAGATCCATCAGGAAACACGGGAAAAGGAGCCTTATGAAATTTAATCGAAAATCTTTTTAAGAAATCCTCTTTAACACTCTGGAGTCAACAGTTTTCATCGGATTCTCTTTAAACTTTCACAGAATGATTGTATTAGCATAAGGATTGTTTCTTTCAAAATAGGGTATGATTCGTAAAGAAACACCAGAAAAAGGGGCCTTATGATTAATAATCTAGAGCTAACAATTTTCAACAGATTCTCTTCAAACTTTCACAGAATGATTGTACCATCATAAGGATTATTCCTTTTGGAATCGGATACGATTCCTCAAGAAACATAGGAAAAGGGGCTTTATTAAAGTTTATTCAAAGATCTTTGTTAACACTCTAGAGTCCACAGTTTTTATCTGATTGACTTCAAACTTTCACAGAATGATTGTACCATCATAAGAATTGTTCCTTTCAAAATTTGGTTTGATCAGTCAAGGACCACGGGAAAAAGGGGCGCGATAAAAATTTGATTGAAAAAGTCCTTGTAAACACAATAGAGTCCACAGTTTTCAACAAATTCTCATCAAACATTCACAGAATGATTATTACATAAAATGGATTGTTCCTTTTGGAAGAAGGTTTGAGCCATCAAGGTGCATGGGAAAAGGGGCCCTATGAAAATTTAATGAAAAAATCTTAGTCAACACATCATGGCCCTAGATTTCACCTGATCGACTTCAAACTTTCACATAATGACTGTACCATCATAAGGATTTTTCCTTTCAAATTGGGTCTGATCCATTGAGAAACATAGGAAAAGGGGCCTTAGGAAAATTCAATTAAAGAAATCTTAATTAATGCTTGTAAGTCCATAGATGAGATGGGGTTGTCTTTATACTCAAACAGAATAATTATACTTTTGTAAATAGAGTTCCCTTTGGAATTAGTTCAGATCCACCAAGTATCATGGGAAAAGGGGCTATATGAAAATTCAATTAATAAAACCCTGTTAACACAATGAAGCCCACAGCTTTCATCAGATTTTGTTGAAACTTTTACAGAATGATTGGAAGGTCATAACTATCATTCTTTTCATAACAGGGTTTGAACTGTCAAGAAACACAGGAAAAGGGGGCTTATGAAAATTTCATTTATAAATCCTTGTTACCAAGTCCAGAGCTTTCATCGGATTTTCTTCAAACATTCACAGAATAATTGTACAATAATAATGATTGTTGATGTTTGCATTAGACCTGATCCGTCAAGTATCACAGGAAAAGGAGCATTATGAAATTTAATTTCAAAATCCTTGTACCACAATAAAGTCAACAGTTTTCATCAAATTCTGAATACAGAATGATTATTCCATCATGAGGATTCTTTCTTTTCAAATTAGGCGTGATCTGTCTAGTATCATGGGAAAAGGGGCCTTTTGAGAATTTTATCTATAACCCTTGTAACCAAGTCCAGAGCTTTAATAGGATTTTATTCAAACCTTCACAGATTCATTGTACAATATTCACGATTGTTGATGCTGACATGAGACCTGATCCTTCAAGTATCACAGGAAAAGGAGCCTTATGAAAATTTTATTTAAAAATTTTACACCAAGATAAAGTCTGCAGTTTTCATCAGATTCTGTTCAAACTTTCACAGAATGTTTGTACCATCATTAGGATTGTTTCTTTCCAAATTGGGCCTGATCTGATTAGTATCATAAGAGAAGGGGCGGTATGAAAAATTATTACCAAATGCTCATAAACACAACAATGTCCTCAGTCTTTATCGGAATCTCTTCAAACTTTAATAGAATGATTGTACCATCATTTGGATTGTTCCTTTGTAAATTAGGTCTGATTGGTTAAGTGACACAAGAAAAGGGACCTTATAAAAATTTATTACAAAACATCATAATTACAATAAAGTCCTCAGTCTTTATCATTTTCTTCAAACTATCATTAGGATTGTTCCTTTGTACATTGGGTCTAATAACGGAAAAAGGGGCCTTATGAAAATTTTGTTACAAAAATTCTTGACACAATTCAGTCCACTGTTTTCATTGATTCTCTTTAACTTTTAAAAAAATGATTGTACCTTCATTAGAATTATTCCTTTTGAAATTTGGTTTGTTCTGTAAAGTATCATCAGAAAAGGGGCCATATGAACATTTCACTATAAACCAATTAACACAATAAATTCCACAGATTACACAGATTGATTGTATCATCATTCCAATGGTTGATTTTGACAGTGGATCTGATTATGGCAAGTGTCACATAAAAAGGGGCCTTATGAAAAACTTTTTTAAATATTCTGGTTAACACGATGATGTCCCTTGATTTCACCGGATTCACTTCAAAATTTCACAGAATGATTGTTCTTTTCAGAACTGGGTACAATCCATCAAGTATCATGTAAAAGGGGCCATATGATTTTTTTTTTAAATATTCTAGTAAACATAATGAAGTCCCAATATTTCATCGGATTCATTTTTAACTTTCACAGAATGATAAAACCAACAGTTAAATATCACGGGAAAAGGGGCCTTATGAGAACTTGATTTTAATATCTTTGTTAACACAATAGAGTCAACAGTTTTATCGGATTCTCTTGAAAGATGCATGGAATAATTGTGGCATTCCAAACACTGGAAAAGGGGCCTACAGGTTATCATTCAAAACATTCTTGTGTATGTGTTGAAGATCACAATCATTATCAAATTGTCTTTTAAATTTCACAGGACAATTGTAAGGTTGTAAGGAAAGTTCCTTTTGGAATGAAATTGATCCATCAGAACACACAGGAAATAGGGCCTTATCGATTTTCATTCAAAACAATCCTGTTTATGTGATAAAGTCCACAATTATTGTCAGATTCTGACAAAAATTTCACAGAATGATTGTAGGGTCATAAGGTAACTTTTTTAAGGTCAAGGTCACAGTTCAAGGTAAAAGGTTAAGATTGACCTTGTCCATAGCATAGCTTCTTCAATTAGGGATGGTTTCAAAACAACTTGGCGCAATTCTTCTCTATCATGAATACATGTACCATTGGAAAAAAAATCAGATATGTCCAAGGTCAAGGTCACAGCTCATGGTCAAATATTAAAATTAATAATTTCCAGAGTATAGCTCCTTCAATTATGGATGGAATTCAAAATAACTTTACACATTTGTTCTTTATCATGAGTAGATGTGCTGTTTGAACAAGTCTTTAGTAAGCTCCAAGGTAAAGGTCACAGCTCAAGGTCAAAAGAGAAATTTTAGCATTTTTAGAGCATAGATCCTACAATTATGGATGGAGTTGGAAATTACTTTACACAATTGTTTTCTATCATGAGTACATGGCTTGTGTCTTTTGAAAAATTGATTCGTTTAGTTCCAAGGTCAAGGCCACATGTCAAGGTTGAATACTGAAATTAAGCATGACCAGGGTATAGCTCCTTCAATTATAGTTGGATTTCAATATAACTTGTCAAAATCATTCTCATTCATGAAAAGATCTACAATTTGAAAAAAAAGATCAGATAGCTCAAAGGTTAAGGTCAAACATTAAAATTAAGCATGCCTGGGGCATAGCTCCTAAATTATTGCTTGATTTTGAAATAACTTGAAATAACAACCATGTTAACTATTATGAGTAGATATGCCATTTGAAACAATTTTTTCAAGGACAGTGTCACAGATCAAGGATTTATGTTAAAATTTAGCATGTCTGAAATAGGGCGAGCATATCCCTGCATCTGAGTCTGTCTGTCAGTCTAAAACCTTTTCCCTGTTTATGTTATACTTTTTGTGACAAGCAGCCAATAGGTATGATGCATTAATTGGGGACAACTGTTAATTAAGATTAGCAATTTCTCTTCTGGTTAATTTCAGGGGACTGTTGGGTAGTTGCAGCAGTTGCTTGCCTCACTAGTCCAGATCACCAGGAGCTTTTCAGAAGAATAGTACCAGCAGATCAGGGTTTCCAAGATGGTTGGTATGCAGGACTGTTCCGTTTTAATTTTTGGCATTTTGGGAAGTGGAAAGAGGTTATTGTAGATGATAGAATTCCAACGCGGAGGGGAGAGTTATGTTTTGTACATTCCAATCACAGAACTGAGTTCTGGGCAGCTTTGTTAGAGAAAGCCTACGCTAAGTAAGTTTTATTTTGACTAACTAAAGTCAGAGAATAACTTAAAAGCCCTATTCAAGATGTTAACATAGCTAATCAGCTCAGCATATTATAAATTTTGCTCAAACTTTTAGTTATAGTCCAGAATCTAGATTTGAATTAAAACTTTCAGTGTTATATTCAACAACTCAAAGAGGTTGAATTTGCTCATAGAACTATTGTGATTTGGTCATTGTCTATATGTCCATCTGTTCATCTATCCATAAACAGTTACTTCTCCTACCAAACTAACAATAAACATTAAGCAAAACTTCAGCAAAATAGTCCTTAGATCATTTTCTTTCTAATAGTTCAAGGAATTGGAGCCATTAAGATATCTGTGCCATGGCAACCAAAAGAAAACACTTTAACAATGTTCTGTCAAACCATAAGGGCTAAGGCTCTCAGATCTCGCATGCAATAGCCACATATGAAACTCTGCCAAATTATCACCCTGAGATGAACATAAACCCTATTCCTCATTATTGGCTCAAACAAGGTCAAAATTGGCCAGAAAGTTTATATTTATTTCAACTATAAATACAGGTTTGGCATTTATGAAGACTCTAGGTCATACCTACAAAAAAATGAATTTCTACAGGCCAAAATTCTTGCTTAGTCATTGCCAAATTGCTCAGAAAGCTGGCAGGAAAATTTGTAAACAACTCTCAAGGTGTTGGGGTCTAGAGCCTACTCCCTGGTAAAATACTAATGTAAAGCCACAAAGATATTAGAGGTTGTTAGAAGTCAGGAATCACCAACTGTTATAATCCTCCTATCATAGAGATAACAAGAGAAATCAAACTACATGACCAAAAGCTGTGATACTCATGTGTGATTGTGGTCCACTTGTTTAGATTTGAAGATGATGCTGTTTTACACAAGTTTGATATTATGTGAATGAAATTCTACCACATTCACAGAAAAAATAATCTTTGGCTTATAAATATACATTAGAGGTTAGATTATATGCTCAAATTAATTGATATTTGGTGAGAATGTTTTTCCCTGTAATACATGTATATAGAAGTTTTTTAAATTTTGGTAATTTTGGGTAAAAACTAGGTTGCTAGGTAAAATCTTAGAAATACCTTTTTTGGAAGGAAACCATAGAGACAACATTTTAGACTGAAATGACTCAATTTTGATTCAGATTAATTGTCTCCATTGAATCTTAGTCAAATTTGAAATGAGATCATACAGGGTTAGAAACTGAGTTACTAAGTCAAAAACCTTCCTTGCTATGTACATAGTACTTTTCCTGCATAAATACCTGGAAGCTTTGTAAGAATGTTTGTCTTTATTTATTAAACAAGCTTTGATAATGGGTTACTTTTCAGCCAAATTATTCACTTGGGCATTTTTACTTCTGCAGTCGTTGACTCAGGTGAGAGCTTTGAGTTTATTTTCCCCAGTCTACATACAAGCGTTATCAACTACATGTTGTCTTGTATTTGTTAATCCATTCCCACACCACAAAATTTTAGACTGTTCGAAATTGAGAGAGTTGCAGATGAGAATTTTTAGTTTATGAAATTCTAGATTTTTTCAAGTTTCTGGGTAGAAAACATTGTGTAAAATGAAGAAATTGCTTGTTACAAGCAATTTCTACATTTTGCACAATGTTTTCTCAATTTTTTTCTTGCGGGGCGTCTGAAATCACCATTGTGTGGGAATGGGTTTAGGTGTTTATTCAAAGAAACTATGAAAGAATTTTCTGTATTGTGGCAGATTATATGGTTCCTATGAAGCATTGAAGGGAGGAAATGTTGCTGACGCACTTACAGACTTTACTGGTGGGATAACAGAGGGATACATTCTACGAGGCACCAATTCTGATGTCCCCAGAAATATAGTCAATATATTGTTTAAAGCCCTAGATAGACAATCATTAATTGGATGTGGAATAAATGTAGGTGTAAATTTTATATTTTTAGCTAGGCTGTTTTCAAAGAAACCCCTAGGCATTGCTATAACCCTGATGTCATCTGGGTCACTTTTTAGCTCACCTGAGCACAGTGTGCTGAAGGTGAGCTAGTGTGATCGGTAGATGTCCAGTATCGGTCTGTAGGTCTGTAAACAATTATCAAAAAATCTTCTCCCCCTAAGCCATTAAGCCTAGAGTTTTGATATTTGGTACATATCATTACCTAGTGACCCTCTAACAAAATACTATTAAGAATACTGTACTCTGAAAATTAGCCCTTTTCTGTGCGATCCCTGATTTTACTAAGGACATCTTTGAAAATCTTCTCCGAACCCATTTTGCAAAGAGCTTTGATATTTGGTATGTATCATCACCTATTGACTCTCTACCACAATATTTCAAAGAATTACTGTATTCTGAAAATTAGCCCTCTCCTGTGTGATCCCTGATTTTACAAAGGAATTAAGATGGAAATCTTTGAAAATCTTCTCCCAAACCATAAGGCCTAGAGCTTTTAGATTTGGTTTGTATCATCACCTATTGACCCTCTACTGAATACTTCAAAGAATTACTGATTTCTGAATATTAACCCTTTTCTGTGTGATCCCTGATTTTACAAAGGAATAAAGCAGGAAATCTTTGAAAATCTTTTTCCAATACCATAAGGCCTAGAGCCTTGATAATTGGTATGTATCAGTGTTTAATGACCTACTACCAGAATACTTCAAAGAATTACCATATTCTGAAAATTAGCTCTTTTCCTTGCGATCCCTGATTTTACAAAGGAATAAAGGAGGAAATCTTTGAAAATCCTTTTCTCCCAAACTATAAGGCCAAGAGCTTTGATATTTGGTTCATATCATCACTTATTGACCTTCTACCCAGACTTCTTCAAAGAATTACCATATTCTGAAAATTAGCTCTTTTCTGTGTGATCCCTGGTTTTACATAGGAACATAAAAGGAAATCTTTGAAAATCTTCCCCTCCAAAACCATATGGTCTAGAGCTTAGATATTTGGTATGTATTTATGTTTGGAAGAATCATCACCTTTTGACTCTTTACTTTGATACTTCATAGAATTATTATAGTCTGAAAATTAGCCCTTTTCTGTGCAATTTCTGATTTTAGATAGGAATAAAGAAGGATATCTTTGGTATGTATTGATGTCTAATGACCATCTAACAAAATACTTCAAATAATTTCTTTATTTAGGAAATTAGAGCTATAAGGTGGGGTCATCAGTATACCTAGGACTATATGAGAAAATCCTTCAACATCTTCTCCAAAATAGTTAGACAGAGGGCTTTGCTATATTCTATATATCATAAAGCTAGGAACTATCACACTCAGGGGAGCGATTTAGGACCATGATGGTCCTCCTGTTGTAATATCTCACTAAAACCGTAGATTATATCTGCTATAAAAGGAGCAATCCATATCAACATGGGGCATAAATCTATATTATTTTTAAAAGAATTATGTCCGAGAAATGAGTTTTACCCACTGTCAATCACTTGAAGCATCAGCGTTCACATTTGGTGCCCTTTTGTTTGTCCATCTTTATGGGTAATTTTACCTCTTCATTATCAATTAACAAACATTAACAGAATGTTAATTGGTATAGATATAATTTTTAGATTAATATTATAAAAACTGTATAAACATAGTTGATAAAAAATGAAGGTTAAAGAGATACTCTTTGGTCCCATAATCAACTTAATCTTTTTACATCACTAGAGCACAAGATGCTCTTGGTGAGCTTTTATGATTGGTTCAATTAAAGTTGTCTGTCTGTCAATCTGTCTCTCATTAAATAATTATAATGAAATCTCCTAAACCAGGCAATGGATTTCAACCACATTTCACAGGTGTGAGCCTCAGCTTGATTCAATCCTATCAACTCAGTTTGTTGAGAACCTAACTTCAAACCTACAGGTAGTGGTTTGACCATGCCAAGTGAGCTCCAACAGGAATTTCAGCTAATCTATTAAACAATGGTATTTTGAAAAAATTACTGCCAGCAACATGTAACCAAAAAGGTGAAATTGCTGGTTGTAGGGCCATAGCTTGAATAAACTGTAGATTTGATATTAAGTTCACCAAACTAACAAAAATCCTTAATATATATCTAGGCCATTGTTTGAGTTCAAAGTTCACTTTGGTCTAAATGATCAATTTGATTGGTTGATTGATTCTTTGACAGTCACAATCTGTGAATTGACCTTGAAATTTCAAAAGAATATCTAGTTTTGTTTCAAGCTAAGTGAAATTATTTTTCTGAGATCAACACGTATATAGTGGAATATTGGATATAATGAAAAGCAAAGAAGAAAATCTGAAAAATTCTTACCTTAAAATTAAGAACTTTAATCAATGTTAAGAATGTTAAAATTGGACTGAAAGACAAAAGTTTAAATAGCAATCAGGTAAGCAGTTAGGACCATCATGGTCCTCTTATAGCATGGAAAATGATAGCCATTACATGCTATTTGTGACTCCACTAAATGACTGAGTTGAAAACTATTTCTTTTTTCAGTTTGACGATAAGACTTACTTTCCTTATCAAAATTACTAATTTTCTTTTTTTTTATTTCACCAGCCTTTAAAAGGTTCAACAGAAACTGAACTCTCCAATGGCCTAATAGCTGGCCATGCCTACAGTATTACAGATTTAAGGGAGGTGAGTTCTATAGTTTAGACACATGTGGAAGTGGTAACAATCTATATATGTCATTTCTCAACACTATGCTGGGTTTACTCACTGGATTCATCCCATTCAATAAGTACCAACCAGATAGGATTTGATAGACAAATGATGAAATCATTCATTTTGAAATGAAAATCACTCCCCCCATATCTTAAGCTCTGATAGTGTATTTATTTCGTATTCATTTGTACCTTATATCCTCTAATATTAGAGTGCCCTCTGTAATAGTAACCTCTCCTGCAGTATTGAGTGTTTAGAAAAAATAAAAACCAAATTGGCTTAAAACTAAAAAAAGAAATATTCTTAAAAAAGAATTTTTGCTAATGCAAACCAGGTACTAAATAAGTGTGTTTTATTTCTGTTTTTTTAAGTTTTTATTGTAGCTCATTCACAAGATGAGCAACAAATTGGCAGAAAATCAACAAATTCTTTTAACTCATTCCTACACAATCCTGCTTTTTGTGCCACTCCAGAAAAAAGCCTTGGAAAACATTGTGGAAAGTAAAGAAAATAGTCGTAAAAAAAGCAATTTCTTAATTTATCCTCTATGTTTTCTACCCAAAAAGACAACCACTTTTAAACTTTTACAATATTATCATTTTGAACATGTTGTCTGTAATGTGTTTGAATTAGGATAAGTCTATAATTTTTAGATTGGTAATGGGTTGTATTTAACATACAATGGCATTCTATTTCTCAGCAGCTGTTTTATAATGCCCCTGTATCAAAAGGTTGTGGACATATTGTTTTACCATTGTGGGTCTCTCATTGTCAGTCTGTCTGTCTATTTGCAAAATTTAACATTTACTTTAAACCTTTTAAAGATACAATGCTCATATTTGGTATGATGATAGATCTCATCAATACGCATCTGCAGATACCAAGGAAAAGGTTAAGGTCATTTGTCAAGGTCAAACTTGACATTTTCAATTTCTTAAAACTTATTCAAGATACAATGCTCCTATTTGGCATGATGATAGATCTCACTGATACACATCTACAGATAGGTCAAGGTCATGTGATGTCCCATTTCAGAAAAAGCATGTTACAGCGCTTGGTGTTTCACAAACACATCTTGTTTTATCTTTTGTTTTAATGAAACCACTCACCAATATCTTAGACAAGTTAGAATTTGAATTTTCTCTAATCATTCTTCTCCAATTGAAATAGCAAACTTACACTGCTTAAAAATGTAACAATGTCATCTTGTAATATCTTATGTTGCCAAAATGTCAGTTTAGCAGACAGGGTTCAGTAATGTGCATAAGGGTATAAAGGGTAATAGCATTGGGTTTGCCTGACTGCTAAGATCTTGATAAGAAATCTGGATTCCAATCTTATCCTGATATGCCTCTTCTTATGAGAACTGAATGGAATTTTCAAAATAGGGTTTTATGAATCAACAATTTCAATTGACAATTGATTTCAATCAACAATTTACTTCACCTTTCAAAATAGACACCACTCCCTCTAACTGGGAGTAAGAACTACTTGGCTTTGGGATTTGTTCTCTATCCTTAGGTGGAGCCAAATAACTCAGCTACTTAGACTAATAAATAAATGTGGATCTCTGATTTTCAAAACCTTTAGTTTCGTACCTGTTCGTTTTTGTGTTTCCATGTGTGGAATTGTTTCCATTTCCTTTACTGTCTTTTAGCTATTGATTACTATTACAAAAAAACAAACTTGTTTTACTTTTGATTATGTTTTTTCAGTGCTTTATGAAGTGTAGTAATTTGTATAACAAACCTTTCCCAATGCATTTTATGGTCAAAGGGAGATAAATAGAAAAAATGTTATTCCCCCCCCCCCTCTCATACACACACACTTTGGTTTGATAGTCTATAGGACTGAGCCTTTGTAAATGGTACCTATTTGACTCTACTTGTGAAATCAAACCTACTGAATGGTTATTTCTCATATTCAATCCACTTAAATTGTGGTCTGCCAAACCTTTCCCCTTTGGATTGTCTAAAAATTGCAAAAGATGAAAGGGTAAAGAATCTATTATGCAGTATGAATTGCTTTCAACCATGCCCAATTTCCCCTCTTTATAGCCTCAATTCTGAAGAGAATATAAGCCAAATGGAATCTGACTTAATATGGTTGAAATCCATCCACTGGTTTCTGAGAAGAAGATTTTTAAAAGTGGAAGCTTTAAAAATCTACTTCTCAGAAACCAGGTTATGGATTTCAACCAAATTTCACAGAAATGATCCTTGTATGAACTTTATCAGATTTGTTCAAAGAAATTCTCTACAATGAAAAAAATAGCTTTAATGTACGGTACTTTAAAAAATAGTTCAACCAAATTTCACAGGAACGATCCTCTTGTGACTTTTTTTTCAGATTCAATCAATTAATATTGATTGGTTGAAAACATGGCTTTTATGGTTGTGGCTTTTGTCTATATATTGTTTACAGAGAATTTAAAAACAAGAGGGCCAGAATGGCCCTAAAATCGCTCACCTGACTAATTTAAATGCTAAATGCTTCTAGACATGTAGATTGTCAATATCATGATAATGATAATTAATTTCAATGTCTATTTACCTAGAGTTCTCTTTTTCATTGAATTGAATTGGAGGCCATTTATTGCTTTTGTATCCAAATTCAATTCATGTCTGGTTACTGGTACACTTAAGATGTTGCTTTGGATTTTCTCCTAAATACTTGCTTTATGTACTCTAATCATATATATATTTAGTAAAATTGGACACCTTAGCTCCATTCCTAGCAGAAAACTAAGTACCATGCTTGTATATTTTGTGAAACAAATACCAATTTCTCTTTCTCGGCAGACGTGACGTGATAATGCTTCCCCATGTAATTCACACTGTGATAAAACCTACTGGCGGGGGGGATACTTGTCAACTGTTTGGAACATGTAATTTAATTGGGTCTTGCATCTTTCATCAAATTGATTTGTCTTTTTTCTATTTTTTCCTGTTTTTTATTTTTTTAAAGATATCACAAAACCAAGACTTTTTCCCATTTTACCAGTAGCCTGGGAACCCTGGACACACCATGTTTATAGATTGGGTGTCTGACGCATTTCTAACTGGCTATGATGGCAGCCCTGAAGTACTCACAGACATAACAGCATGTTAACCCCATTGGCCATTGTCAGTGAGATTCATGCCCAGTTTGATAGAAATTGGCCCAATGGTTAGGGAGGAGAAGATTTTAAAGTCAAAAACAGCCACGCCCATATTTGGGCTTCATTCAAAATTCAACAAACTAATATTGAAAAGGGTAACCAAAGGAACATTCATGCCAAGTTTAGTTGAAATTTGCCCGATGGTTACTGAGAAGAAGATGTTTAAATATTTCTAAGTAAAAAACTGCCACACCCATTTTTGAGTGTCATTCAAAATTTTGCCAACATCTTTTGAAAAGGGTCACCCAAGGAATATACATTTCAAGTGTGGTTTAAATTGGCCAAATGGCTACTGAGGAGATGATGTTTTAAAATTCCAAAGGAAGAAAACTGCCCCACCCTGCCACGCCCATATTTAGGCATCAATCAATATACTGCAAACACCTTTTGAAAAGGGTCACCCAAGGAACATTCATGCCAAGTTTTGTTGAAATTGGCCAAATGGTTACTAAGAAGAAGATGTTAAAAGATTTCAAAGTAAAAAAACTGCCCCACCTTGCCAAGCCCATATTTGGGCCTCAATCAAAATTATGCAAACAGCTTTTAAAAAGGGTCACCCAAGGAACATTCATGCCACATTTGGTTAAAATCTACCAAATGGTTACTGAGGAGAAGATGATTAAAGATTTCTAAGTAAAAAACTGCCCCACCCTGCCACGCCCATGTTTGGGCTGCATTCCAAATTTTACTAACAACTTGTGAAAAGGGTCACTCAAGGAACATTCATGCCAAATTTGGTTGAAATTGGCCCAATGGTTACTGAGGAGAAGATGTTTAAAGATTTCGAAGTCAAAATCTGCCCCATCTTGCCACGCCCATATTTGGGCATACATCAAAATTCAATGAACAACTTTTAAAAAGGGTCACCCAAGGAACATTCATGCCAAATTTGGTTGAAATTGGCCAAATGGTTACTGAGGAGAAGATGATTAAAGATTTCTAAGTAAAAAACTGACCAACTCTGCCACGCCCATATTTGGGCATACATCAAAATTCCATGAACAACTTTTGAAGAGGGTCACCAAAGGAACATTCATGCCAAGATTGATTGAAATTGGCCTGATGGTTACTGAGAAGAAGATGTTAAAAGATTTCTAAGTAAAAAAACTGCCCCACCCTGCCACACCCTTATTAAGGCATAAATCAAAATTCCGCAAACAACTTTTGAAGAGGGTCACCCAAGGAACATTCATGCCAAGTTTGGTTGAAATTGGCCCAATGGTTACTGAGGAGAAGATGTTAAAAAATTTCTAAGTCAAAAACTGACCCACCCTGCCACGCCCATAAAAGGGGATACATCAAAATTTCATGAGCAGCTTTTGAAAAGGGTCGCCCAAGGAACATTCATACCAAGTTTGGTTGAAATTGGCCCAATGGTTACTGAGGAGAAGATGTTTAAAGATTTCAAAGTCAAAAACTGCCACGCCCTGCCATGCCCATATTTGGGGGCCAATCAAAATTCTGCGAGCAACTTTTGAGAAGGGACACCCAAGGAACAATCCTGCCAAGTTTGGTTGAAATCTGCCCTGTGGTTACTGAGGATAAGATGTTTAAAGAATTGTTGACCCCTTCAGACGGACAATGCACAACAGACAAAAGATGATCACAAAAGCTCACCTTGAGCATGTTGTGCTCAGGTGGGCTAAGAAAGGTTAATACCTTTTCAACTGACTTAGTAAATGAATTGACTTGTATAAAACAGTGAAAAGTTTGAAATGTTAAAAGATTTCATTGACAAGATTTATATGCCACACTTGGTGAATATAATTCAGTTTATATTGAATTCCTGAAAACACCATTTGCTTTATCAGTACAATCAGACCTGTGGAGCGATACAGGCGCTCACCCACCTCTAATTGACTTAGAATTGTAAGTGTAAGATCTCTTTTACTTTGTAAGCTAATGGTAAGAAACTTTTAGACATGTGTTCAGAGTCATGATTTAACAGTCTTTATTATGACGTGTTATATTCATTATGTGGACTTCATCAAGTGGACTTATGCCAAATGTTGTCATTGAATTGTATTTACTATGCAGCACTCAGAATAGACCGGTGTTGCTGTCCACTGACAGTTTAATTAACATACAATTAGAAGTTTTGTCTACAACTAGTTTAATAATTTGGTTTTACTGAACAAAATTTTAACTTTAGAATATAGACCCTATTGAAAACAGAGAACCTGCCTATAAAATACAATTTATGTAGCCTTATAAGTTTTGATAAAAATTTATTTCCATTATTTCCATTTTTCTGAAAGTAATCAATTTTCACTTACTCTAATCTGTCGCAAAATGTTTTGCAAAACAGGGTACAATTAGACATATATTTGCATGAACAAATGTTAAAGATATGTGATACTCGCATTAAACTTCAAGCCTTAAATTGTGAAAGTCACTTGGATACTTTGGATTCATTTCCACAATTGAAGTGTTTACACTCTAGAGGCCACAGTTTTGACCCAATCTTCTTGAAACTTGGTCAGAATAGTTGTTAGGTCATGAGGATGAACCCTATTGATTATGGGAGGGTTCTATTTGAAAACACAGGAAAAGGGACCTTATTGACAATGTCTTTGTTTACACTCTAGAGGCCACAAATATGGCTCTATCTTCATGAAACTTTGCCAGAATAATTATTAGGTCATGGAGATGAACCCTATTGATTATTAGAAGAATCTTTCTGAAACACAGGAAAAGGATCCTTAATGACAATTTCTTTGTTTACACTCTAGAGGCCACAATTTTGGCTTCATCTTCATGAAACCTGGTCAGAATAATTGTTTGATCATGAGGATGAACCCTATCGATTATTGGAGGATTCTATTGGAAATCACATGAAAAGGGGCCAAAATGACAATTTCTTTGTTAACACACCAGAGGCCACAATTTTGGCTCAATCTTAATGAAACTTGGTCAGAATAATTGTTAGGTCATAAGAATTAACCCTATTGAAAATGGAAGGGTTCTATCAGAAAACTCAGGAAAAGGGGCCTTACTGACAATTTCTTTGTTTAAAGTCTAGAGGCCACAATTTAGGCTCAATCTTCATGAAACTAGGCCAGAATAATTATTAGGGCATGAGGATGAAGCCTATTGATTATGGGAAGGTTCTTTTGGAAAACACGGGAAAAGGGGGCTTAATGACAATTTCTTTGTTAACACTCTAGAGACCACAATTTTGGCCCAATTTTCATGAAAATTGGCTAGAATAATCGTTTAGTCACAAGGATGAACCCTATTGATTATAGGAAGGTACTTTTGGAAAACACAGGAAAAGGGGCCTTAATGATAATTTCTTTGTTAATGCTCTATAGGTCATCATTTTGGCTCCATTGTCATGTTACTTGGTCAGGATACTTGTAATATTATAAAGATTAACTTTATAGATTATTGAAAGGTTCTATAGGATAACACAGGAAAAGGGGCCATAATGACAATTTCTTTGTTTACAATATAGAAGTCACAGTTTTGCCTCTATCTTCATGAAACTGATTATAGTTATTTGTCTCTAATTGCATTATTTTAACAGCAGACAGTTCAGTTGAGCGACCTAGGACCATCATGGTCCTCTTGTTCCTGGTCTGATCTAGTGCTACTCAAGTCTTTCAAAATAATGAGAATTGAAAGTGAGACAAGATCTGCATAATGTTCACAGCTGTTGATGGGAAGTGAAACATCCAAACATGACAATAACACCTCTTACATTGAATCAATTAAGCAACCAATCAACATACCAAAGTACAATGATGCCACTTTTAGCTCCACTGGCTTAAAGCCATAAGGCTATTGTCATGGCCTGGTGTCTGTTATTCTTCTGTGCATCCATTTGTCCATAAACTTTTACTTTAAAAACTTTCTCAGAAAGTACTGAACATAGTTCAATGAATTTCACAAATATGATCCTTTGGTGGCCCTTTACACTTTAAAGAAATTTGATCAGTTAAAATATGTTTTTTAATGGGTAGAGCTTATTTCCAGGTATGATAAAAGATTTAAAAATCTTCTAAAAAAACATTTGATGGATTTCAGCCAAATTTTACAGGAATGATCCTCGGGTGACACTTTATCTGATTCCTTCAAAGAATTTTGATCAGATGAAAAACATTGCTTTAAAGGGCAGGGCTTGTTTCCAAATATGGTAAAAGATTTAAAATCTTCTCAGAAAACAATTAATGGATTTCAGTCCAAAATTAACAGGAATGATCCTTGGATTACCCTTTATCAGATTCTTTCAAAGAATTTTGATCGCGTTGAAACATGGCTTAAGAGGGGGGGGGGGGCTAATTCCATATATTGTGAAAACATTGAAAATATTCTTCTCATTAAGCACTAGATGGATTCTTTAACCAAATAACACAGGAATGATTCTTGGATGACATTTTTATCAGATGCATTTAAGAAAAATTGATAGAATGAAAAACATGACTCAAATGGATTATGCTAATTCATTTCCATACATGGTGAAAGCTTTAAAATCTTTTCTCCATATATGTTGAATATATACTGTAAACTAAATCTTTGGAAATCTTTTTGTTGATAGATTTCAACCAAATTTCGAAGGATTGAACATGAGGTGACTTTTTGTCTGATTCCTCTAAATTTTGATTGGTTGAAAAACATGTCTTTTTATGTCCATATGAGGTACACAGTGAAAATTGTGTAAAAACGTGACTTAGTCAATGAATTTTAGATAACCCACCTTGACTGCTGTAAAAAAGGTGAAAAACTGGCAAAAATGCTTCGTTAGAACTAGTTCAAAAATTTTAGCGACGACATTTATTTGACAGTTAAGGCAAAGATGGTTCAGTTTATATTCATTTCCAGACATCACCCTTTGCTTTATCAGTACATTGAAGCCTGTAGAGCAATACTGGCTCTCAAGTGCCTCTAGTTGGTAAAGGATTACTCATAAAATCTATTGAATGAAAAGCAAAAGTACACTGTTTTTGGTACATGGCTTGTAATACTCTGCTCCAGATTGAGGGAGTTTTCAAAATGTGAAACTTATATCATCAAACCCTATTTTGTGGTTACTCATTAAAATTGTCTTGCTGAGAAGATTCACATGAGTACTCACAAAAAGAGTTTCATTGAGAAATAAAGATTTTAGAATGTGATCACCCTTTCATACACAGATCTGCTTATGCATGTAACATGATAGGCCATAACTGTGTGTATCCAAGCAGGTGGATGGTTCTTTTGTATCTTCATCCCTGAAGAGTATCCACCCTGAATTTTGTCATCAAAGGTTAATGCAAAATAATAGTAAGTGCATAATATTCACCAAAGCTCTTACAATTGTTTGTAATAAATCCTTTGTCATGATCTGCATAATAGACACAAAGATATTTTGAGGAATGATTGCAAAACTGATGTATTTGTAAGTAGTATAGAAGTATATATGCACTGTAGATAAGTGTTAACTTAGCTCAGAACCTATGATATATGAAATTATATTTTATTTTACTATTTAAATTATCAGACCTATTACCTCAGTTGGTAGAACACTTGACTTCAATCCTCTGAAACTTTAATTGTGATTGCCTTATTGATCCGAGTGGTTGACCAAACAAACTATACCCTGTGTGACAGTGCTATCATTAAAGCACATTAACTCATTCCTACACAATGACCCCCTCCAAGAAAAACAATGGGGAAATCATTGTGTAAATGAAGAAATTACTTGCAACAAGCAATTCACTCATTTTCAACAATGTTTTCCATAATGGAGAAGAAAAAAGTTTTAAATTTTACAAACGTTAATTTTTTTTCTTCAACTCTTTTCAATTTTTTAAACCAGTCTTAAAATTTATGCTGTTGTCTGGTAATGGGTTAAAAAACCAGGAGGGATCTCAATAGTTTCATCTTGTATCATTCCACTATTCCCTTTAACAACTAATCAATATGATGATGGCTTGATTACATAGCTATAAAAGAAGTCAGCTAAAACTTGTTTTTAACTGAGGGGTTTGGCTGACTTCATGTTTGAGAAATCTTGGACTATGATTTTAGTCAAGAGTTTCACTGATTTTATTTGTTTGTCAAGATAGTTCAAGGACTACTGACCGATCCCATTAATCTCTGACATGTCAGTTTGTCTGAGGTAATAAACAACATTATTTTGTAAAATTTGCAGCAATAGATTTAAGATAATAGGCAAATCATAGGTTTGTAATCTAAATGTCGTAATTATAGCTTGAATAAGCTTGATTTGGTGTATTTACAAAAGTAATCTGTCATTTTGTTTTAATAACCAATGATTGCAATTTAACTTAAACCCTTTCCCTCACAAGCCCTCCTTTTTACGCCCATCATGTAAAAAATTTTGGAAAACATTAGAGAAAATGAAGAAATTGCTTGTAACAAGCAATTTCTTCATTATCCACGATGTTTTCTGTTCAAAAAGGTGAAAAAATTACGATTCCATTAACTAGAATTTGGACCAGTCTAAAATTTAGTTGTGTTGGAGTGGGTTAAGGCTGATCAAGACTGATTGTAATCTTTGATTTTCCCAATGACATAGCATGGTCAAAATGAGAATTGATGATTTTAGCTCAACTGGCCAGTGGTGTATTGTCATGGTGTTCTGTCTGTTGTCAACGATCTGGCCAGTGGTGTATTGTCATGGTGTTCTGTCCGTTGTCAACGATCTGGCCAGTGGTGTATAGTCATGGTGTTCTGTCCGTTGTCAAAGATATTTAGGTCACCTAACTAAAGGTCATGGTGACCTATTGTGATAGTATTTTTTATCCATCGTCATGTGTTAACTTTTTACATTTTTTGACTTCTTCTTAAGAACTCTTGGACGGATTTCAACCAAACTTGGCAGGAAGCATCCTTATGGGAAGGCGCTTCAGATTTGTACATGTCATGGAGTTATCTCTCCTTCGAGCCCCATAAGGGGCAAAAAAGGGTACATCTTTAAAATCTTCTTGTCATGAACTGACTGTCGGATTTGATTCAAATTTTGTTTTGAAAATCTTTTTCTACCAAACCAAAAGACCTCCAGCTCTTCTTATCATGAACCGGCAGTCAGATTAGATTCACATTTGTTATTTAGAGTCTTTAGGGCAAGGACTATCAAGTTTGTACAAGAAAAAAAAATCTGTCAAGAAATGGCCATGCTGGGCAGGGGTGAGGGGGGAAGGGGGAGTACATAAGCTTACATAGTGAAAACTTTGAAAATCTTTTTCTGCCAAACCAAAAGACCTACATCTCTGATATTTGGTATGTGGCATCATCTATCAATATTGTATAAATTATAACCACAGGGTCAAAATTAGCCCATTCCTGGACTTCGGGAAAAAGATACGCTTATATCTTGAAAATTTCAAAAATCTTCTCCCAAACGAGAGGGCCTAGAGCTGCTGTATTTGGTATGAAGCATCATCTGGTAGATTTCTATCAAGATCGTAAAAATCAAAGCCCCAGAAACAGAATTAGCCCATTTCTGGATGTGACAAGTTCAACATAGGCTTATATAGTGAAAATCTAAATCATCAGTCCTAGAGCTTTGATATGAATATGTATAAACCATCATCTGTTGACTCCCTACCAAAATATTTCAAGAATAACAGTACTCTTGAAATTAGGATTAAAATGATAGGATCTTCAATACACCTAGGATTGAATGGAAATCTTTAAAAAAAAATCTTATCCAAAATAATTAGGTGTAGGGCTTTGATATTTTGTTAATATCATAAAACATTGAGTCATCATGCCCAGGGGAGTGATATAGGACCATCATGGTCCTCTTGTTTTTATTTATTTGGCTCAAGCTGCTCAAGTACTGTTATTTGCAGATGCCTAAGGTGAGTGACTTAGGAACATCATAGTCCTCTTGTTTAACCCATTACCAGACAGCAAAATTTTAGACTAGTCCAAATTGGAAGGAGTTACAGAAGACATTTCAAGATTATGATATTTTTTTTATTTTTTCAACTTTCTAGGTAGAAAATATAGTGTAAAATGAAGAAATTGCTTGTAAATCAAGCAATTTCTTCATTTCACACTATGTTTTCCAAATGTTTTTTTTTTTGTTGTTTTTTTTTTGAGGGGCGTCCAAAAGCATCACTGAGTGGGAATGGGTTAAGTAGCATTGTCTTGTGACCCTCTACTAAAGCTGTCATAATAATGCCCCTTGGGTCTCATTTTGGATCCATCCTGGTACATCCTATTTTACAGAAAACCATTATAAATGAAATCTTTAAGATTATTCTTATTTTAGACTATTAGGCCTATAGTTACCAAATTTTGCATGTTATATTGTCTAGTGATCCTCTTCTAAAATTGTTAAAACAATGTTCCTTGGGTTTCATTTCGGCTCTGCCCAAATGCACCGAATTTTACATATAAGCAAAGAAAGAAATATTTTAAAATCCTTATGAGAAACCAAGTGGTTTAATGTCTTCATATTTTGCATTGTTTATGAAAGTTTTTAACCAGGTTGTCTGAAGGGAAATTCTGGCAATAGATTGGTGAATGTCAGCAGCCAGGAGTCTGGGTGGTAGGATGGATGGGCATTAAATTTTATCTTGTGTGCACACCTATTCCTGCAATTGTTGATGGACTTTAAATAAATTTTCACCAAAAATTTGTCCTCTTGTGACCTGCTGCATATTATCAGCTTTTTTTGATAAATGATGTGTTATGGAGAAGGAAGCCTTATTGTCTAAATTCTTGTAACATTGGCTAATGGTCATTTACCAAAATACTTCAAATTACATTGTAATGCTCTTACTTGAGAATTAGCCTTATATTGTGCGTTCCTCGGTTTTGAAATAAATCTTGAAAATCTTCTACTCCCAATCAAAAAGGCCTAGAGCTTTCATATTTGACATATGTGACGTACTTTCAAATGATTGCTCTTACTTTACCCATTCCCACACAAAAAGATTTTAGACTGGTCCAAATCGAAAGCAGTTGAAGACGAAATTTTCAGGTTTATGAAATTTTACATTTTTCAACTTTATGCCTAGAAAACATTGAGGAAAACGAAAGAATCCTGTGTTGCAAGTAATTTCTTTGTTTTCCACACCAATGGCTTGTCTTGAGGGGAGTCAAAAAGGGTCACTGTGTGGGAATGGGTAAAATATTTGCTCTTTGTTGTGGGTTCCTGATTTTACATTTTAACAAAGGAACCAGATTTTACATAGAAATGAATATGGAAATCTTTGTAAATCTTCTCCTAAAATGTTAAACTGATAGGTGTGATATTCGTCATGTAGCATCGCCTAATGGCCCTCTACCAAATTACATCAAATTATTGCTCTACCTTGAAAATAAGCCTTTTGTTGTGGAATCCCATATTTTACATAGAGAAAAAAAGTGAAATCCTATAAAAATTCTCTCCTTATGAACCTTTAGTCCATTTAGAGCTGTGTGGTATTAGTGATTGTCCAATACCTTTGTAAAATATTCCCAATGCTGTGGAACCTAAAATGAAGGAAAAAACTTCTACCTAACAATAAATCATAGAACTCTCATATTCAGGTGAGCAATATAGTATCATCATGGTCCTCTTTTTAGCCACAGGGCTGCAATAAATGATCTGTAGTAATCTGAAAAGTAACTTTTACATTAATTACAGTGTTGTACATTTTAGATTTTACTGATGTCCGAGAGAGGTCAAGTTCCTGTGACGTTAATACGAGTCAGAAATCCATGGGGTACCCGGGTCAATTGGAAAGGGCCATGGGGAGAACGGTAAAAATATTATTTTCATTTTTTTGTCTATCAACTTTCAAGCAATAGCTCTGTGCCAAATACAACTGATAGTTTCCATATTTACATGACTTGTATAAGTATTGTTATACACAGAAACTTTCACTCGCACAGCCTTAAAACCATATTGCTGATTTCCATTGATACTCTTGTTCCTTTCAGGTAAAATACTCATATCTCCATTTCTTGTTAACGTAATTTAACTTGCATTAAGGTTCATATTATGAACTCTTTAGGGCACCTGACCGAAGGTCATGGTGACCTATTGCGATCAAGTTTCATGTATAGTGGGTTAACTTTTACATTTTCGAGGACTTCTTAAGGTCCCTTGGAATGAACTCAACCAAACTTAGTTGGAAGCATTCCCATGGGAAGGCGGTTCTGATGTGTACAATTCATAGAGTTATCACCCCTGGGGCCCCATAAGGGGCAAAAAAGGGTGCATCTTTAAAAATCTTTTTGTCATGAACCGGCTGTTGGATTAGATTCACATGTGGTCTTTAGGCTAGGGACTATAAAGTTTATACAAGAAAAAAAATCTGTCCAATCATCTGGTGGACCTCTATCAGGATTGTAAGAATTATGGCCCAAACATCAGAAATAGCCCATTCCCAAACGTCACAAGTTTAACATGGGCTTATATAGTGATAACTTAAAAATCTTCTCCCAAACATAAAGGCCTAGAGCTTTCATATGTGGTATGTAATATCATCTGATGCACTTTTATCTGTTTTTGGTCTACTGATAAGGCCCTATTGGCCTCTTGTTGTTGCATGATATTAAGTTTTTTTTCCTAAGAGAGTCTGATAATACCTGATACCATTTTAAAAGTTCATTTATCTGATACAATGCTGCTTTTTGACGCACTAAAGAAATATTATCATTGAAGACCTTTTTGGAAAAAGATGAATTGCATGTAACAAGCAATTTCTCATTTTCTCGAAATGTTTTCTACCTTATTTGACACTTTTCAAGTTAAGTGCAATTTGAAATGTCATCTGCAGCTTCTTTCACTTTGGGCCAGTCTAAAATTTTGTTGTGTGGTAATAGTTAAAAAATTACGCCAAAGGAAATGGTGATCATAATGATTTTTTTATTTCATTTGAAACTTCGTCAAATTTCTTCACTGCAGGTGATATATATGCAAATCAAATGGAGTTGGTTCCTTCATCAATGGCAATGATGTTTATATATGTCACAGACTCCAAACTTGATAAGTTCCAATAAATCTGATTCATTAAACTTGTAAAATATAAGTTTAATTGGTACCTTACATTTTGAGACACCCTGTATCATGCTTTGTAAAGGAAAAAGGAGGTATAATTGGAAATATTTCATGTGGCAGCAAATGTAATGTCAGATTTAGATATAGTTTCACAGAATCCTTATAGACATGTTTATTCTTGCATAATTTGGAGGCTTTGGTCACTTTTAGGTGTGTCACAGGAACAGGGGCTATATTTTCATGTTCACTCATTTTCTTTTTTACTCAGATTAAATGTTCAAAGATTGTTTCTAGTTATCATGTCTCATTTTAGCAATTTTGTATTAACAAAATCGCTTTTTAAAATAGATTAAAAAAACGGATGTAAATTTTATGCATTTCTACGCATGATCATAATTTTGTCATGAAAATCTACATGACTGCCTCCATCTTGTTTCATCGCTGATTAAGAAAATAACTTACTTGCTGAATGCTCACAGCCTGTTTTTGTTGTAAAAAAATGAAAAATATGTAAAACTTCCATAATCTTGAATCATAAGATAATCATGATGAATTGTCTAATGAATTGTCTAAATGAGAGAAATAATTTTCTTGCGTTTCTAGATAGAATCTAGGTCAGTGGTCAGTGGAGTCAAGCAAATACATGTAAATAGACTTAGATAACAAGCAGTAGTAAATCTCCCTGTGCTACAACATATATACAGAGTATGTTACAGGCCCTTTATATTTGTGAGTGTTTTAAGTGCATAAACTCCACAAAATCAAACAACCTTTCACCTCAGGAATACAAACAATATCTTTGAAATGTGCATATAGCACTTCATTATGTAATTATAATGAAATGCTCATTACAAAAAAAAATCTTCTATTAGTTTCGATTTCTTTGTCCTATTAACTTTTAATCCATTACCACATAAACCCCAAATTTCACACATTGATGAAATAAAGTTAATTAAAACATTGAGATAAAAGCAAAGTGGTGGATTCGGGCTAAACATAAACTTTGCTTACAATATTAAAATACATTTTTCAATAAATCATTCCGAGGTTTTAATATCCTTTTACATAGGGTCATACAGGGAGCCTTGATATAAAAGGCTCTTTTGGTGCTGTATAAATATTCCCAGATCAATGTTGGCTTCACCACCCTAGGATATTTCTATGTTTAAGATTCATTTTATTTTATTTGTTTCCTATGTTGTCCCTCATAATACCTTTATGCTTTTGTTCTCGTCATTTTCCCTGGGGTACAAGTATTACTTAAGGATTTTTTTTTATTTTGAAATAACATGTAAGTTCAGTGTAAAAGGAGAAGCCTACACTATAAACTCTGGTAACCCTACATGCATATGTTTGTGATCTTGTTTGTGTTTTAATACTCTGTTTTCATCTCTGATTTGAGCCCATCTGCTTATGATTCTATTTCGGCACATTCGTGATTTGTTATGCAGGAAGTATATGTTCAGTTTAAAAAAAAAACACTTGGTGATAAATGCACTCTTTGTGTTATACCTTTACTGACTCTTATCATGATCATACATGGATGGCATCTAGACATTATTATTGAACATAGATACTGATAAGCCAACAAAATCGCTCACAGAACTTTCAGTCCTTTGATTTCCTCAACTTTGCACAATGTACTCAACTTGAGCTATTGTAATAATTCACTGCCTAAAACTATCATGGCCAGTTAGGTCGTAACTTGAAGGGGGTGTTTCTTTGGTGATGCTCTACTAAAGTTGTTAAAAGAATTGATTTCTGTCAAAGACTCTTGTTGCTATTGCAGCAGAAAAGTTGAAATTACAAAGATCTAAATCTTTAGATTCATATCTGACAAGCAAAATGCATGTAGGTTTGATATTTTGCTTGTGGCATCACCTGCATTGCCTTTTACAAAAGTTGTGAAAAGAATGACTCTTGATCCCATTTGGTCTTCAAAGGGGGAAGCCCTATTTTCAACAAAAAAAGAGAAAAGAAGTCCTTCAAAAAAGGGCTGAAAATCAATACAGACCATTAGGCATAAGGGTTTTTATTATGCATGATGCTTTACCATCTACAAAAGCAGTTTAGATGATGTTTCTGAGGTTGCTTTAGGGCTCCACTAAGACCACAATTTTTGAGATTGTTAATTATAATTAAGGTTGGTGATGAATGTTTCAATATCAACATAACTTATTAAAATTAAATGAGCTTTAGTTAGTTTCATTGGTTCACATTTCAGGTCTTCAGAATGGAACAGTATACCAGAAATGGAGAGGGAAAGAATGGGCTTGGTGTTTAGAGATGATGGAGAGTTTTGGTAAGTCACCTGTCCAGGAAAGTTAACCCATTACCAGATGGCAGAATTTTAGACTGGCCCAAATTGAAAGAAGTTGCAGACAACAATTTAAAACATATCAAATTTTAATTCTTTCATCTCTCTTGGTAGAAAACATTTTGGATAATGAAGAAATTGCTTGTAACAAGCAATTTCTTCATTTTCCACAATGTTTTCCAAAGCATTTTATCTTGAGGGCGTCTTAAAGCGTCACTGAGTGGGAATGGGTTAACTTACCTTTTGAAATTACTGCAGTTACCTCCCCCAGACCTATACCGTAATAAGATTCCAAACAGAAATTTTAAAAAAAATACTTACCTCTTTCAGTTTTTCTTCTCAATTGAATTTTCATTTTCTGCAGATATCTTCTTTGTGTCTCTCCAGATCTTAATTGTTAACACATCTCTTCTTGTATTTACGGATAAATATAAATGAAATTTACATAGACTGTTCCTAGTCACCTAGTTGGGCTATTGTTCAGGTTGTGCCATTTTGGGGCAGCAGTCATGGTGCAGTTGGTAGAGCGCAAGATTCTCAATCATAAGGTTCAGGGTTCAATCCAATTGTAGCAAATATCCCTTCCGACATGTGTGTCCCACAAATGGGTGGATAATTGTAAACCTTAGTTGGATGAGTAGCTGGAGGCTGGGAAAGGATGTCATGGTAGTACTGATGTGAGAAATACCAGGAATCAATGGTTAGGTACTCAAGGCTAGAAGAGCTGTAGCCATTACATTTTTCCTGTCTAGTATCTGTCCAGCTTGCTGGCTGTAAACTTTTCCTTGTTAACACTCTAGAGTCCACAGTTTTTAGCTCCACTGGCTGGAAACCAGAGTGCTATTGTCATGGTATGGTGTCCGTTGTGCATCCAGTTGGCATCATTATTCTGTCCGTATACTTTTACTTTAAAAATCTTCTCCTCAGAAAGTATTGAACAAAATTCAACCACAGAAATGATTCTTGAGTGACCCTTTATCAGATTCCTTCAAAGAATTTTGATCAGATGAAAAACATGGCTTTAGTGGGCCGTGCTTATTTCGATATCTGATGAAAGCGTTACAAATCTTCTCTTCAGAAATCAGTGGATGTACTTAATGGTATCCATTGATTTTTTTTTTAAAGATTTGTGAATACCTTGTTCACATCACTTGGTAAATGAATTATCTTTTGTAATGCAATGAAAATGTTGAAATATTAAAAGTCTTTATTGAACAGGATATTTTTGCCACATATGGTGAATATGATTCCTGAAAACACCATTTGCTTAATCAGTACAATCAGGCCTTTGGAGCGATACAGGCGCTCTAGTTTGGCTCAATTGACTGGATATTTATTCAGAATGTTTGTCTCACATGGGGTCAAAAACTAGGTCACTAAGTCTAATTTAAGGAAACCTGTCTGCAATTAAGTAGCTTCTTTTCTTGCACAAATACCTTGAATCTCCTTGATTTCTCAGACAAGATTTATAACAAATCACTTTTGGCTAAAATTAAGTCACTTGGGCTTTTTTACTTCTGCAGCCATTGACTCAGGCAAGCACTTAAGGCCCTCTTGTTTGTAGAAGTAAAAAAATTACTCTCATTAGCTCATCTGAGCACCATGTGAGCTATTGTGACCAACTTTTGCCCGGCATCCAGCCGTCATGCGTCTTCCCTCTTCATATTCTTTAAACGACATCTCCTCCAAAACCACCGAGCCAATTTGAACCAAATTCTACAGGATGTTCCTTAGGTGGTCCCCTCTAAAAATAGCCTAAAGAATTGAAATCTGCTTAAAACTCTGGTTGCATTGGCAACAAAAGTAAAATTTTAAGATAATCTTTAACAATCTTCTAATCCTGACCCAGAAGGCGCAGAGTTGATATTTTGCATAAAGCATCAGTTCATTGACTTCTGTCTGATTTCTGAAATTAAAACACATGGATCCAGAGGGAGAAAGAAATGGTCTCCTCCTTTCAAATTAGTCCTTAAGTCTTGGAATTGGTCATTTAGACTTTAGGATCCCAAGGTACAGAGGTCAATATATGTAAAAAGTATGGCCAATTGTGTCATAATTCTATCCTTAACATAAAATTAGACTGTTTAACCCTTTCCTGTTTTTGGAAATTTTAAACCTGTCCAAATTCAAAGATTTTGCAGACGATTTTTTAAAGTGGATTCAATTTGAGTAATAAACAGTCAATAGGGTAGAAAACATTGTGGAAAAAGAAGAAATTGCTTATTACAAGCAATTTCTTCTTTAAACACAATTTTTTTCACAAGTATAAAATAACAGCAACATAAAATCTTGTGTTTGTACAGGAAAGGGTGAAAGAAAAAGAACATTTATATCAGGTGAGCACCCCTGGGCCAACGGCCCTCTTGTTTGTACTTGTTATAAAAGACAATTCTGTTACAGGATGGATTTTAGTGACTTCTTGAAGAATTTTGACACAGTTGACATCTGTAACTTAACACCTGATTCCCCAATTGACATGCCGCGCCAATGGCATACAACAGAATTCCATGGTCGTTGGTTGAGAGGATTCAGTGCAGGTGGTCGACCAACTCTTATGAGTAAGTATTGACCTAACCAGAGCCATTTTGACACATTTCTGAAAAATAATTGTGGAATATATTGTGGGGTCAGATTACTTGCCTGTAACAAGCAATTCATTTGTTTTTAACAATGTTTTCTATGTCATGGGATATTTATTTTTCAAATCCAACATACTCCAAAATTATGTTGGAAGAGGGAGCTCATAGTTATCAAAATGGAGTGCTTGAGACAAACATTTTCTACAATTTTTCTTCATAATCATATTGCAAAAGTCTAAAATACTGGGAATTGTCTTCATTACGAAGACAGATGATGTTCATTTTGTCAAGCCCCCTTGTGATGAGTGAGACAATGTAAAATATCACCACAAGTCTGTGTATGTGTGCTATTGTTCTGTTGCGCTAGTCTGGACCATAACTCCTATGCCTATTGATGGATTTCAAAATAACTTGGCACAAATGCGATACTTTTTCTCCATTATGAGTAGTTGTGCTATTTAAATCAGGTTTTCAGATAAATACAATGTCAAAGGTACAGCTTAAGGTCAAATGTTCAGCAGGCTTTACATGTTTTCCCTAGGGGACTTTCCAGTGCTTCATAGATGGCTAGTTTTTGTCAAGCCTGCTTGTGGTGAGCGATACATAGTTGTCACAATTTCGGTTTGGAGTTAATGTGTTTATGCATGAAGCCGTCAGGATTTTTGTCTTGAGCATAACTTCTACATTTATTGATGGATTTGAAAATAACTTGGCACAGTGGTTCTCCTTAATGAGTGCTAGTGTCATGCTAAATGTTTGTGATGATACCACCAAGGTCAAGGTCACAGTGGAAGGTCAAAGGTCACAATTGACCTTGTCTGGAGCATAACTTCTACATTTATAAATTGATTTGAAAAATAATTTGGCATAGTTGTTCTCCTTAATAATAATATAGTCTTTATTTACAGAGGCTATACATTTGGTTGCCCAATCTTCCATGCAGGCCTCTTACATACCAGTATACAATCTACAATATTAACACATACAAGAAACATCGCAAAGCAACAATGTACCTAATTTAATAAAAAAAAAATCATTCAAAATTATATCATGAAAATATAAGATTTTTGTCTGGTCCACACTGACTACAAAACAGTTCAGCTGCGTAGAATATTCATCTTTTCCAACAATGTTTCAGTCTTATAAGTTAACTTTCCTCTTTCAGCTATTATGTTTCCTTTGATGAAACAAAAATTAAGACTCTATGGTCATAATATAAGCTTATTATAAATATCAAGGGATACAGGTGGTGAATATCTATTAATAAGTGATTACGAAATTTTAACAGTACAAAATGTAAAATGAAATCAATTATCAGAGAAGTAATAAATTCCTCTTTTCCCCTGAAACACAATTTCTTTAAAGGTCTTCTCCTCCTAAACCTGGCAGCTGAGCAAGCTGAAACTCTGGAGGAATATTTACTTGGTGAAGTTCTATAAAAGTTATTAAAAGATTTAATTTCATGAAAAACTCTGACTCTGGTATTTGGAATTGGAAATGTTATTGAATCTTTAGTAAGTGAGACCACTTGCAGTACTTTTTGAAAGTGGTCTTAATAGCGGAATGTCTTATTTCTGAGGTTCGGCTGTATGGGGTTAATTGTCATTTGGCTAATTAACCCATTCCAACTCAAGCCCTCCTTTTTACGCCCCTCAAGAATAAATACTTTGGAAAACATTGTGGAAAATGAAGAAATTGCTTGTATCAAGCAATTTCTTCATTATCCACAATGTTTTCTGTTCAATAAGACAAAGAAATTCGAAATTCCATCAACTCTAAATTGTTGTCTGCAGCTTCTATCAATTTGGACTAATCTAAAATTTTGTTGTGTGGGAATGGGTTAAGAAAGAGGTGTGGATGTTTATTTCATATTTACTAAGAGGTCTGGTGTTTGGAAAATGCTCAATAAAAGCTATACCAACATTTTTGACTGAAATTTTTTACAGAAGTTGCAGACAGCAATTGAAATTGGATTTCAATTTTAAGTTACTTTAAGGGTAGAAAGCATTGTTGGAAATGGAGAGATTGCTTGTGACAAACAAGTTCACCTCTCTCTTTTCAAAGTTATTTTTCTTGAGGGCAGAAAATTTTGGATGGTTTTGTGATGGACCAGGAAGCCCATTCATACTTGTTATGTAACTTTACTTGATGGTATTTAACCCTTGTCATGCTGTATAAATTACCTCACTGAATTGCTGTAAAATCAAAGGACTGAAAGCACTGATAGAACTTGTGGTTAAAAAATCAACATTTCTTTTAGAAATCAATTTCATAAATAACTCTGGTAAAAAAGTACAAACAGGAGGTGTAGACTAAGATCAGTCCGCACTTATGTGCAGGCTGATCTTGGTCTACACCTCCTGCCAAAACTGGGCTCAGCATGACACGGTTAACTAGAACCAAAATCTTATATTTGTTGTATTTATTTGGCTCCAGATGCATCTTTTTGGATACAAAAGTACTTTTATCAAGCAGACAACTCGTGTGAGTGATTTAGGATCATCATGGTCTTCTTGTTTTAATTAAAGGGAAGTAATTAATGCAGCTAGACTGAAATACTATAAGTTGCCTTCCTAGTAGCTTTTCTAGACTAAAGAATTTTTGCACATGAGTTATTACCATTATTTAAATACACCTTATTAATATCCTGTAATATTAATCTATTAACCCTTTCCTGTTTTTTGAAATTTTAGACAGGTCCAAATAGAAAGGTTTTTCAGACAACAATGTAAACTCCCAACTTAATTGAAATATAATAATTCAATAGGGTAGAAAATATTGTGGAAAAAGACGATATTGCTTGTTACAAGCAATTTCTTCTTTTTCCACAATATTTTCTCAATCATAAAATCACAGGGACGTAAAAACCAGGGATCAAACAGGAAAGGGTTCACTCATTATCAGACAGCAAAAGACTGGTCCAAATTGAAAGGATTTTCATACAACATTTTTAAGTAGGAACAATTTTGAAAACTGACAATGTTACAAAAGAAATACCATGAAGCCTCATTTTAGGCTGAAATGACTTGATATTCTGTCAGAATGTTTTTCTTCATTATATCTTTTGCTAGTTTGAATTTGGATTACTTGGGGTAAAACACTAAGTAATTAGGTCACATAATAGAAAAAGACAGTTGCTCAAACGCCTCTTGTTTTAACAGACATACTGTCCCATTTTGAAAAGTTAAATATATATGTATTGGACAAATTTGAAAAAAACACTGAAAATGTTTTTTTTTCGGTATGAGTTACATTAGATTAAATATTGGCAACTTTTTCAAAAGAATTAAAGCTTTTCATGCTTTTCACAACACAAAAGTTGTAAGCCCTGGAAAAGCTGATTATAGGTCAATATTTCTTTCCAAAATTAGTTTTATACATAACTCTGGGTTTAAGTGGACAAACAGTCAGCCCAGTTAGCTCAGTTGGTAGAGCACTTGACTTCAAACCTCAAGATCACGGGTTCGAGCCCTGGGCTGACCATATCAACTAACACAACTAATTGTTTTTCGTATGAGACGTTAAACCAAGGCCTGTGTGACGGTGCTATCCATCGAGCACGTAAAATAACCAAGTAGGGCTCTCAGCAGTTTCGTCCTGTATCCTTGCACTATGCCCCGTAACAACTAACCGTCTTCTGGAGGCATTGCTCATATGGGCATGTGCTACGGTAGCGATGATAAATAAACAGAAATACACATTGGACAAACAGGTGGTGTAGACTTAGATAAGATTAAGCATATTTGTAGGCTGATCTTTGTCAAAGCAGGAATATTTTAGGGATAATGAAGATTTTTAACAATGACTTTGTTGTAGGTACACATTGGTGTAATCCACAGTACAGAATCTCATTACAGCAGACAGATGAAGACGATGAATATAGATGTAGTTTTATAATACAATTAATGCAGAAAGATCGACGGAAAATGAAAAATAAAGGAGAGAGATTAGTGTATATAGGATTTGTAGTTTATAAGGTATATATTTGCATAATTGACAAACTAAAGAGCTCTATATACACATGATGAATCAACACTACTAATGAAAAAAATGGTTCAAGAATACAATCATTAAGACCATAATTGTCATGTTGGCCAACAATATTTTTGTGTAACATTTATGCTAGTGGATGACGTTTAAAACATGGTAACTACAACTTATTCAAGCTTTAGTTATTATATTTAAGTGCCCATTCTTATATTTACAAACTGAACATTGTTGAATGTCTCACTGTACTGTTTTCTGTAGTAAGTAGGACTAGTGACCAGTATATTAACCCTTGTCTTGCTGAATATTTATCCTTTCTTAACAAAATTTTGAATTTTTGTCAAATATAGATCTACTTTGTGTTCAACACCAAAAGAACAAGCAGGTAGTGTAGACTAAGACCAGACTGCAGGTCTGTGCAGTCTGATCTTAGTCTATCTACCTGCCACAGCTATTTTCAATACAGGAATATTTCGGGATCAGCAAGGGTTAAGCATGTATAAAACATGCATTTAAAGTAAGAGATATTTTTATATTACATTTCATAGATGGTAATAGATCAAGTCAGTTTATAAGGTGAATTAAATCAACATCAGTCCGATAAAACATGTCCAAATAAGTTTCCAACAAATATTTGAATTAGTTAATGGATAAGTTTTAACTTTGAGAACAGTAAAACAATTCTTTCTTCTCCCTCAATTTTTTTCATAGAAATGATTTGGTCTAAAAAACCATTCATTCATGACATATTCTTCTTTCTCTTTCAGTATATACAGAGTTATCCCCTCCCATTAAAAAAAGACTTTTTTGATCATAATGATCGTGTAGCAAGTTGTGATATGTTTATAAATACTCGACAAATTATACAGCGATTAGTACTGCCTGCGGGGGATTATATTATTGTACCTTGTACCTACGATATGAATGAGGAAGCACACTTCTATCTACGATTTTTCTTTGAGAATAAAAATTCTGCTAGGTAAGAAAGTAATCACTTTTCTGTAAAGCTCCAAAGTATTAAGTGAAACTCTCCTTTTTTTCTGAAATTCAAACACACTGGCTTTTCACCTACACTTTCTTTCAAATTTGGACCTGTTTAAAATTGATGAGCTATATTAATTATTGCTTGTGCCATTAGTGCTAGACTTGAAAGATTAGATCAGTGCCAGCTGCTATTATGGTGCTCCTGTTGAAATAGATATAAATATTCGGATGGTTGGTTGAATTGCTATAAAAAGATCAAGATTGTTTTTAGCTCCACAGGTCACTGAAGTTATTGCCATAGCCTTATTGTCTGTTATGAGTCTGTGCCTGTGTGTGTCCATAAACTTTTTCTCCTCAGCAACTTATCAATTAATTTCATCACAATTTCACAGGTATGATTTCTGGTTACCTTTATCAGATTCATTCAAAGAATATTGATTGGCTAGAAAAGATGGTCTTTAAGTGAGGAATTAATTATCCATATTTGGCTTAAAGTTAAATCTGAAAACATTTTTCTCTGCAAATGGTGAAATGGGGATGCATTTCAACCTACTTAAATAGAAGTGAACCCTCGATGACCTGAAGAAATTTTGATAAGATGTGAAACATGTCTTTAATGGTCAGGGCTTTCCATAAATTGTACATTGTGAAAAATTTCAAGTCTTCTCTTGAGGGAGTGGATTTTAACCAAATATTAAGACAACTATTCAGCAGATGACCTTTAATTTGACCCCTTTTAAAAAATATAGATTGGTTTTCCAGACTTAATAGGGTTAAGCTTTGTAGGGTATATAAAAGTGAGTTAAAGAAATCTGCTGAACAGGGTTACTCTGTTGCATATCAATGGGTACACAGACTGTAACTTTTCTGGACTCACATCTGGTATTTAGAGTCTTTAGGGCAAGGACTACCAAGTTTGTACAAGAAAAAAAATCTGTTAAGAAATGGCTGTGCTGGGGGGAGGGGGGGGGGGGGGGCAAAGGTGGGTGGTGTACATAAGCTTACATAGTGACAACTTTGAAAATATTTTTCTACCAAACAAAAAGACCTACAGCTCTGATATTTGGTATGTGGCATCATCTAGTAGACTTCTATCAACATTGTATAAATTATAACCCAAAGGTCAAAATTAGCCCGTTTCCAGATGTCACAAGTTTAACATAGGCTTATACAGTGAAAATTTCAAAGATCTTCTTCTCTCAAATAGATAGACCTAGAGCTTTGATATTTGGTATGTACTGTCATCTGGTGGATCTCTATCAATTTTTTTATGAATTATGACCCTAGGGTCGTAATTAGCCCATTCCCAGATGTCACAAATTTTACATAGGGATTATGTAGTGAAAATTTAAAACTCTTCTTCTCCGAAACAGGAGGTCCTAGAGCTTTAATATTTTGTATGTAGTATCACTTGGTGGACCTCCATCAAGATTGTATAAATTATGGCCCCAGGGTCAGAATTAGCCCGTTCCAAGATGTCCAAAGTTTAACATAGGCTTGTTTAGTGAAAACTTCTTCTTCTCCCAAACTAAAAGGCTTGGTGCTTTGATATTTAGTATGTAGCATAATCTGTTGGACTTTTATTTGTTTTAATTCTCTTTGGACTCAAGTGACCGATAAGGCCCTATGGGCCTCTTGTTGTAATTGTTCTATTACCAAGGTCAAGGTGTCTTTGTCTATCAATATGGAATCTTTTGTGAAAGTGGTCACCTATCTATCTTGTTATCACCTACAGTAGTACTGATGAGCCTTCAGAAAAACTTGACATTCAACTACCTCAACCCAACCCAGATCAGGAACAAGAAGAACAGTACCGACGCTTCTTTTATTCTGTGTCAGGGGAGGTAATTACTTATAGGATTTCAACTTTAACAAGGAAATAAGAAAATTGATATTTTGTCTTTTAAGATTTTTAAACAAAAAGTTGTCATCACCTTGCTTGTGGCTGGTGTTAGTGTAGGTAGCATTACATGTGTAAACCTTGGTCATATCTCTGTTATTGTTGAAGATATTTGATTGAAGATTAGCATTTTTATTCATTATCAAAAGATCAATACATATTACCAAGGGAGAATTCAAACTATAGTTTTGTGACAGTTGTGGCCCTTTTTGAAATTAGATGTATATCCAGCACCTCAGCATAAATTTTTCTTGTTTATGCTCATCTTGAATCAACAGATATGCTGAAGGCCAAACAAATCAGTTCTAGGTCAGAGTTCGTATCACCTGTCTATAGACTGACCTTATTAACCAGGCAGTCTGTGAATATTATAACCATCTTGAGTTTGATGCACTGAAGACAAATAATATAAGGAAATTAGAAATAACTTGTCACAAGGAAGCTCTCACATTATTTTGCTCTTTCTTTTTAAGTACTGTAAAACCACTTACAGTACTTTGGAAAGTGGTTGTATCACTTAGGTAGGTCTTCCTCAAAGCCCCCACCCCCTCAAAAAAAAAACTATGTAAATTCTTCATTTCCTTTCCAGATATAGTCCTTCAAATCTAATTTTTTTTATGAGATATTTGTGATTTTAGCAGGTTATTTTCCTACTCTTTATCTTTTCTCAGAAGTCCAACTATACATCGCATACTTTTTTGGATGAAATTATTTGTGTGTATGTTTTAAAATCAAGCAATAATTAATTTGAAAGGAGTTTTAATTGCCAATTTACAAATTTAAGGGTCTTTGGAAAGCATTTACAAACCACCAATAATTGTCCTGATTAACTCTACTTTTGTTTTTTCGATGTAAGTCAAATCCGGTGACAATCATGATAAAGATGGTGATTTCTTATAGCACTTGGTCATTTTTTCATATCATAAAGACAAAATTTACACAAAATCCAATAAGGGTTATTAACCACGTAATCAATCATCAGATAATCTGATTGTTGATGTATTCATACCCAGTTAAGTGTCACATTTTGCAGGTTTGAAATTTTAAAGTTCGTTGTAGAGGTGTGAAATTGGGGTTCAAAATAGTGCATTTCATAGGATTTCTACAAATTTAATGATCGTAATTTAGAATTATCTGATGCCCATATTAAAGAGGTGCGCGACCGTTGAAAAAAAGAATAAAGAAATGGTTTTGTCAAAACTGGGTTGTATAAGCGGGGTGCCTGTATTTCAAGGGTGGTCATAAGGAGGGTTTTTAATACTGTGCTATTTAGTGGTATTTACTTTTAATTGCCATCTGCAAATTCTTTCATTTTTGACAAGATTGAAATTATTTCATTTTAGACAAGATAAAATTTTGTTTTTCTTTTAATAGGTCAATGATGTTGAAGGAATAGGTTGAAGTTAAATTTTGGATAATAAATAAATCATAGTTATTATAATTGCTCCCTGAAAGAATTTTGGGGAAACATTGTTAGCCTGTACTCTGTGTGTCTGAACATTTTTCCATTATCGATCAAGTCTTCCATCTCTCTAGAGTGATTTCTGTATAACCACCTTGCCAAATTCGATAAAAACTTAACATATGAACTCCTTGTAATATTGAGCAAAAGTTTCCATTAATTTACTTCATTTTTGAGCTGTTGCCCAGAAAGGGTGGGGGTCTCAAAAATTTGAATTTTCATCATTGGTGATATTTCTTATAACTAATTGTTTTGCCGCTTTAAGCACAACATGCTCAAAATAACCTTTTGTAGTTAAGCTATGTCTTTTTTCTGTCAGCCATTGTGCATCAGTCAAGTTCGATATTGGGTAACATGGGATCAACAATTAGGTCACTAAGGTTTTGTAGGTGCATGAGCAAAAGGTCGTAACTACAACGTTATTAGAGCTGTACTTATGACATTTTGCTTGCACACTGACAATATAAGTGAGAAGAAGTGCAAAGTAAACCAGGACTGCAGCACTTTGTGGTCAGGTGAGCTTTTGTGATTTAGCTGTGTCTGGCGGCTGTTGTCCATCGTCAGGTGTCCGGCATGTGTCAACATCTTGTGGGCATTATATAGGTCACAATTTTTGCTCAAATGTCTTGAAACTTGATCAGAATGTTTATCTCCTTGAAACCTCGGACAAATTCAATATGGGGTCAAAAACCAGGTCACTAGGTCAAATCTTAGAAATACCTTTTGTGCACTCCTATTTGGTCAGAATGAATGTCTAATATCTCGGTCAAGTTATATAATTGGTTATTTGAGGTCAAAAACTATGTCACTAGGTCAATCCTAGAAGTAATCTTGTGTGCACTCTAGAAGCCACATTTTAGGCTCAAATCAAATGATATTCTGTCAGAATGTTTGTGTCCATGTTATCTTGGCCAAGTTCAAATTTTGGTTACATGAGGTCAAAAAACTAGGTCACTAAGTTAAATCTTAGAAACATCTTTTTACTCTGGAGACCATATTTTTTGTTCAATTGAGTTTGTATTCGGCCAGAATGTTTGCCTCAATGATAAGTTAGCAAAGATTAATTTGGGGTCACATGGGGTCAAAAACTAGGTCACTAGGTCAAATCTTAGGAATAATCTTGTATGCACTGTGGAGACCATATTTTTGGCTCAATTGAATTGATATTTGGTCAGAATGTTTGCCTCCTTAATACATTGGCCAAGTTGGACTTTAATTGAGATAGGGTAAAAAACTAGGTCACTGGGCCAAATCTTATAAATACCTTTAAGCTCCGGAGGTCTAATTGGTTTGGTGTTTGGTCAGAATATCTATTTCCAAATATCTCAACCATGTTCAAATTTAGCTAATTTGGGGTAAAAAAAAAAGGTCAAATCTGAGAAATGAAATTTTTTTTATTCAATTAACTGGATATTTATTCAAATGTTTGTCTTAATAAAAATCTTTGTCAAGTTTGGTATTAGGTCACATGGGGATAAATACTAGGTTGCAAGGTCTAATGTAAAGAAATCTTCTTTAATTTACTGGCTACTTTTCTTACACAAATACCTTGAAATTTGGTGAGAATGTCTGTTTGTGATTTCTTTGACAAGATTTGATAATGGGTCACTTTTGGCTAAATAACGTCACTTGTGCTATTTTACTTCAATAGTCATTGACTCAGGTGAGCGCTTTAGGGCGTATGACCCTCTTGTTAATGGGTTAGTATACTGTGTCTTCTTTTGTCTGTCTCTGACTGCTCTTGTCTTGTTGAATCCTGTTTGAAAACAAAGAACAAACTGTGGAAGTATTATCATGTTATTGTTTGCTATTGTGTTTGGTTTGTTGACATGACAAACTTTCACCTTTGTCTATTTTGTTTTTCCAGGATATGGAAGTAAATCCCTATGAATTGCAAAAGACACTCAATGATGGACTTAGAAAAGGTATAATTGTACAAAGTGCGAGGTAATCTATTGTAATAGGTCGTTGTCCGTCGTCCATCCCTCCGTCTGTCCATCCGTCCGTCTGTCAGTCCGTCCACAATTTCTTTAAAAATCTTCTCCTCCTAAACCAGTAGGCCAATCAAGCTGAATGTTTGCAGGGATGTTCCTTGGGTGAAGTTCTACAAAAGTTGTTAAAAGAATTTAATTCCATCAAAAACTCTGGTTGCCGCGGCATTTGAAAATGGGAATCTTTAGCAAATCTCTATAAATCTTCTCCTCCTAAACCAAAAGGCCAATCAAGCTGAAACTTTGCAGGGATGTTCCTTGGGTGAAGTTCTTCAAAAGTTGTTAAAAGAATTTAATTCTGTCTAAAACTCTTGTTGCTGCGGCAGTTGAAAAGGGGAATCTTTAGTAAAATTTTGAAAATCTTCTCCTCCTAAACCAGTAGGCCAATCAAACTGAAACTTTGCAGGGATGTTCCTGGGGTGAAGCTCTTCAAAAGTTGTTAAAAGAATTTAATTCCGTGAAAAACTCTTGCAACCGCGGCATATGAAAATGGGAAATTTTAGTAAATCTTTCTTGTTGTTTTTTTCCTAGACTACAAGGCCAAAGACATTTATATTTCATATAGAGCTTAATCATATGGTTCTCTACCAAGTTTTTAAATGTTTAATTTTGGGGGTCAAAATGGCCACGCCCCTGAGGTCCGAAGTTTGGAAAAATGCTCAATTAGAGCAATTTCAAAAGACTTCTCCTCTTAATCTATAAGGTCTAGGATATTCATATTTGGTATGTAGCATATCTAGATGATTTTGTACTACACCACTAAAAGTTATTTTCCTAGGGCCAAAACGGCCCTGCTCTAGGGGGTCCAAAATTGGGAAAAATGCAAAAGATGAGTATGTTATTAAAAAAGATACATGTATCTTCATTTTAAGGTGGAGGGCATTTATATTTTAAGTGTAGCATAGCCTGGCTGTTATCTATCAATTTTGATTGAATTATGCCTGTAGATTAAAAAACACCCCTTCCCTTGGTGTCCAAGTTTGTAAAAATTCTCAATTAGACCATGTTCAACAGTCTTTTCCACCCAATCTAAGGCATACATATTTGGTATTTAGCATACCCAGATGGTTCTCTACCATGTTAGCTAAAGTCTTAGCCCTGTGATAAAACATGGCACTGTCACAGAGTTCCAAAATTTTGGAAAGCACCAAATTAGAGCAACTTCAAAAGTCTTCTCCTTCTGAAATAAAAGGTGAAGGGCATTCATATTTGGTATGTAGCATGACTAAATAATTCCGTACTATGTTACAGGAAAATATGCTCTGAGGATAAAAAACATCTCTGCTCCTGGGTTCGAAAATTGTGTAAATCACATTGAAAAAATTCTTCTTAAATATAGGTCCTAGAGCATTTACATTAAAAGCATAGGATAACATTATTGTTATCTACCATGTTTATATCTTTTGGACAAACATGGACCTTCCCAAGGCAAAGGCATCCAAAGTTATGAAAAACTCTCAATAAGAGCATGTTCAAATATCCTCCTCTGCAAATGTATAAGTTGTAATGCATTCATATTTAATTTATACTACATCCAGATTGTACTTTACTGAGGTTGGTAAAATTACACCCATTGAAGTTGCAGACAGTACTTAGAGTTTGGTTGAAATCTAAATACAAAGAATTTCAGGCAAAAAAGTATTGTATTTTGCAGAAGACTCAGGTGAGCGATTTAGGACCATCATGGTCCTCTTGTTTTGTTCACTTACCAACACTCATTACTAGAGGATCAGGTATTAATATTTCTGTTTACTTTGTCCCTATACAATATTCACTATTTACATTAAGCATGCAATGAATATATTTTATAATAGGCTACATCTCATTTGCATTGTCATAACACTTGTGTCTTATTGGTCCATCCAACATGAACAGTTTATTTCATATCCGCCATGTCAATTATAATATGATGTTCTTACATTACAGATGGAGGGTCAATCTATCATAAAGACTTAAGTGTTGAAGCGTGCAAGTGTTTTATATCTTTGTTAGACATCGAAAACTCAGGGAGATTAGGTTATACAGAATTATTGTATTTATGGAATTTGCTACGTCAATGGAAAGTAAGTTTTTGTGTTCTATGAGATATTGTATATCAACCATGGTTCTGGAAGTTTGGATACTTTCTTGTATAAAATCGGAACCTGTACAATTGCAATGACTTTCTATCTAAATTTAAATATACACTTATGATCATTGCATTTTTTGTGACGCGACCCTAAATTGACTTGAAATACAAATTTTGTATGATGTATAAATTTTGATGGCATTGCATGATCTTTGAGCTCAACTATATAAACCAAGTTCACTCTTCTGACAGGAATGGCTTAAATTTAGTGTCGCAAGAATCTGTCAACCCTGTTGTTGTTATTCTATTTATATGAGTAGTTTATTTTCCGGCTTCCCAAGCCAAAATGATTATATGTAGAAACATCCAGAAAATGAATCTTTTAGGGGATTATATTATTTTTTTCTTTTTCTTTTCCCTCTCTAAATTTAATAGAAGCAATGATTTTGAATCAAAATTCAAGACAAGTGAAATTAAACATTAAAACTGCACTATCAATACTTTTCCTTCTACATGTAATCCTTTGACTAAAAGTTTTCGTCGGGTTACCTGGTAGTGAGCTATTGTGATCACCTTTTGTCCGGTGTCCATCCGTTGTCCGTGAACAATTTCTTTAAACGACATCTCCACCTAAACTACTGGGCCAATTTGAACCAAATTTGGCAGAAATGTTCCTTAGGTGGTTCCCTTTGAAAATAGCTTGAAGAATTGAAATCTGTTAAAAACCTGACCTTTTTCAAAAAAGCTTAAATCTTGATCCTGGGGTCCCTAGGGGAAGAGCCCCAGGGAGGGGGGATATTTATATAGAAATAAAGAATGATTTTCAAACGACATCTCCTCCTAAACCTTTGGGCCAATTTCAACCAAATTTGGTAGAAATGTTCCTTAGGTGGTCCCCTTTGAAAATAGCTTAAAGAATTGAAATCCATTCAAAAACTCTGATTCAAATTTGCCCCTAAGCCTTGGAACTTGTAATTTAGACGTTTGGATCTTCAGGGGCATAGTCTATATATGTAAGTATGGCCCACTCGTATCATAATCCTAACCTTAACTTGAAATTATACTGTTGAAAGAAAAAGAGCCTTTATCTCAGGTGAGGGCCCCAGGGCTAACGGCCCTCTTGTATTTCTGTGTCTCCATTCCCTTGACATCAGGACCAATGAAAAAGGACACTGTCCTTTTGAAGGAGCAAGGGATAAATTCCATAAATCTTAACCACTTCTTTCCAACTGTTTCTTTCTTAAATTAGAATATACTCTTTAGAAGTAATTTTTGTACCCTTGTCCAACCAAATTTTAGATTTATTGACATGCAACGTATCCTGAAGCTATATTCTATAACCAAAAACAGCCTTCCAACTTGAAAATTGTTTGCCTATGTTAGTTTTCTTCCTTCATTTTTAGCTCGGCTGTTTTCTGAGAAAACCCGAGGTATGCTATAGTTTTGGTGTCGTCATCGTTGTCATGCAAAAACTACTAAAATAGATCATATATACCAAATGAATCCTGTTAAATGACTGTATCCAGTTCTTTAATCCAGATCGTATTGATTTATTCCTTTCCTGTTTTTCAAAATTTTAGACTGGTCATATTTGTAATGAGTTGCAGATGACAATTAAAAGTTGGTGCAATTTGAAAAGAAACCAACCCACTGGTTAGAAAATATTGTGGTAAAAGAAGAAATTGCTTGTTACAATCAATTTCTTCTTTTTATACCCCCCACAACGAAGTTATGGGGGGGTATACTGGAATCAGGTTGTCCGTCCGTCTGTCCGTCCGTCCGTGGACATAATTTTGTGTCCTCTTCTCCTCCCACATTTTTTGACCAATTTTGCTGAAATTTTATCAGGTTGTTTCCTATCATATGAAGTTGTGCACCTGCAATTTTCATCTTGATCCAGTCGTTAGTTTCAGAGTTATGCCATTTTGAACTTTTTAATGGGGGGGGGAGTAGTCAAAATTTAAAATTGCAAAACTCAGTAACCATAAGGGGAGTTACCAAATTTGGTAAGTAACATCATCTTGTTGACCTTTACAAAATATCGAACGGTTTATTTCCTGAGGTCAAATTTGACCCCGCCCCCCGGGGGTCAAAAATTTAACATAGGCTCATATTGACTTTTCGTGGATATAATTTTGTGTCATCATCTCCTCACACAGTTTTCTTTAACATAGGCTCATATTGACCAACCTTTCCTAATCAGTCAACTCTAGCAACAAACACAAAATCGGAAAGAGGTGGAGGGTTGGCAATGTTCATCCACCATGACATGCATGTGATTAAACAGCTTCAAATTCCACTCCATCATAGAAAAGCCTTTTTAGCGGTGTGGGGGGTATTCTCGTCAGCCCTTGAGGGCGACAGCTCTAGTTCCACAATGTTTTCTCAAGTATAAAATCACAGAGACGTAAAAACAAGGGATTGTACAGGAAAGGGTTAAACCTTACCTCAAAGTGTATTGAAAGATACTGGTAGTCATAGTGATTCTGTTAGAGAAAACTTGACTCATTAATGGCACAATGCTATATCGAAATCTGACTGAATATTATGTGTAATTTAACTGTAGGAGGGTGACTTAAAAGCAGCTTAAATGCTTTTGTTGCAATCAGACTGAAATGATTTAATTTCATTTATGTCTATCAAATAATTCTGGATTCTGATTGGATGAAATCTTCATTACACCTTTTAGAAAATATGAGTACATACCTATTGTATGCTTGCTTGCAGACTTTCTTATGACAAATGTTTTTATAGTGTGAATTTGTAACAAAATAAGGAAGTATTTTTAGGAAGGCCTGAGCAGGCTACTGTCATGACATTGTGTCTGTCGTGCATGTGTCCATCCGTCTGTCTGCAAATATTTTCTTTGAAAGTCTTCTCCTCAGAAACTACTGGTTGAAGTCAAGCAAATTTCACAGAAATGTTCCTTGGGTGACCCTTTATTAGACTCCTTCAAAGAATTTTGATCGGATGAAAAACCCGAATATCTGAAAAAATATTTTCTTAATCAGTAACATCAGGCAGTGGAGTGATACAGGGGCTCAAGCGCCTCTAGTATTTAGAATAACATAAATTTGATCTGTCCTCTTCTGTCTATTTGAGCTTGTTTAAATTTTTTACCTCTTTTCAGCATTAACCCTTGTCATGCTGAACCCAGAATATTCCTGTTTTGGCAGGAGGTATATACAAAATTCAGAATGCACATAATTATGCGCAGTCTGACCTTTGTATACAACACCTGTTTTTCCAGTTGAAGCCAGAATTGTTTATAAATGCATTTGTCAAAAGAAATATTGACATAAGATTTAAGCTTGCAGTGCCTTTATTTCTTTGATATTTTGCCTTTATTTCTTTGATATTCATGTTATTCCAAACAAAGATTTTATACAGCGTGACAAGGTTAGGAGAACAAAATACAGAATAAAAAAACACAGAATACAAAGTAAAAAGAAACTATAGTCATTAAATTTATTGACTTTAAGATAGATTTTGTGTACTTTTGTGTGTAGGTAAGCATGACAGTTTTTGTTTTTCAGAAATTATTTACCCAGTATGATTCTGACAAATCAGGAATGATGAGTTCATTTGAATTACGGAGGGCTTTATTACAAGCAGGTACATATATATGAAATGACAATTTGTACTGACTGTTAATTATACACTTGCATGGAAACTAGCAATTTACTGATTGAATACCGTCATCAAAGTATTATTTTATTATCTCTAATATATTAGCATAAGCATTTCCGTAGATCATTGTTGAACAATGTCAATCAAACAAGAAAGGTATATAGACTGAATTTTACTCATCGGCACAAGAGAACTTAGATGGCTTAACATTTGTCACAAGATTTCAATTTTTGTATTCCAAATATCAACTCAGATTACTGTGTTCAGATAATAGGATTGTTCAGATGACCAAAGATTTTCATGAAATTCCATTAATATAAAGGTAAAAAGGGATCAGATGAGCTGTTACACTAATTATGTCACAAAATCCCCCTTTAAGCTCTTTTGTGATCGTTGAATGTCTGTCCCTCGTGTCTGTCGTGCGGCGTCAACAATTGAAATGTTTACACTCTAGAGGCCATAGTTTTGACCCAATCTTCAAGGAACTTGGGCAGAATAATTGTTAGGTCATGAGGATGAACCCTATTGATTATGGGAGGGTTCTATTTGAAAACACAGGAAAAGGGGCCTTAATGAAAATTTCTTTGTTTACACTCTAGAGGCCACAAATATGGCTCTATCTTCATGAAACTTTGCCAGAATGATAATTAGGCCATAGAGATGAACCCTATTGATTATTAGAAGGATTTTTCCAAAAACACAGGAAAAGGGGTCTTAAAGACAATTTCTTTGTTTACACTCTAGTGGCCACAATTTTGGCTTAATCTTCATGAAACTTGGTCAGAATAATTGTTTGATCATAATGATGAACTCTATCAATTATCAGAAGGTTCTATCGGAAATCACAGGAAAAAGGGCCTTAATGACAATTTCTCTGTTTACAGTCTAGAGGCCACAATTTAGGCTAAATCTTCATGAAACTTTGCCAGACTAATTATTAGTGCATGAGGATGAAGCCTATTGATTATGGGATGGTTCTTTTGGGAAACACAGGAAAAGGGGCCTTAATGACAATTTCTTCCAATACAATCTAGAGCCCAGAATTTTGGCTCAATTTTCATGTAACTTGGTCAGGTTACTTGTTAGGTCATAAAGATGAACCTTATAGATTATGGGAAGGTTCTATAGGATAACACAGGAAAAGGGGCAATAATGACAATTTCTTTATTAAAGCTCTAGAGGTCATCATTTTTGCTTAATTGTCATGTAACTGATTACAGTTATTTGTCTCTAGTTGCATTTTTTTAACAACAGACAGTTCAGGTGAGCGATCTAGGCCTATTATGGTCCTCTTGTTACTTCATATCTGATAGATGTCATCATATTCAAGTGTATTTGAGTTCTATTTTCCTCAACTTGTGAAATATAGAGGTGTATCAAAGAAATTGCCATGAAGTCCAACCATCTGTCTGTCTACATGTAGTCTTTCCTTTCAATACTCCGACTTAACCCATTCCCACACAACAAAATTTTATACTTGTCCAACTTGAACGAAGTTGCAGACAGCATTTTTTAGTTGATGAAACTTTGAAAATCTTAGTATTTTGGGGTAGAAAACTTGTTACAAGCAATTTCTTCATTTTCCACAATGTTTTCCAAAGCTTTTATATTGAGGGGCGTTTAAAAGCGTCATTGTTTGGGAATGGGTTTGAATGGGTTAAACACAATTTGATTTTAGACCTTGAAACTGTAAACAAATGCTACCCTTGACACAAGAAGGTATTGTGTTTGGTCACATATGTTAAGATCTTAATTCACTGCTTACAAACTTTTAATGTGCTATTACTTTAAATTCGGTTATTCTTTGGCCATAGGATTAAAGAGTCTGGTTACTAATTGTTTTCATGTTCTAATCCAATGCCATTTGACATGGTAAGGAACATGTGTGTTGGGTTTTTTTTAGCTCATCTGAGCACAAAGTGCTCTTGGTGAGCTATTGTGATCGGTCATTGTCCGGCGTCTGTCCATCCATCTGTCCCTCCATCTGTCCTTTAACAATTCAAAAAAAAAATCTTCTCCTCCTAAACTAACCATGGAATTTCAACCAAACTGCACAGAAATTATCCTTTGGTCATGCTCTTTCAAAATTCTTCAAAGAATTGAAATCCATTAAGAAATTTGGTTGCCATGTGAAAGAACTTAACAAGAGCACTTCCCGAAGGTGCCAACACTCGGCTGCAGATGCTAGATAATGCAAAAATTCTAAGTGGAAAAAGGGGAAAAATGCTAACAAAAATGCTTTAAGAGTTATCCCCCTTGATAGTCTAGATAGCTCTTGTGATGGTCAATACACATGCCAAGTATCATGAGGATATCTTCAATAACAACAGAGATATAACCAAGGTTAAAGTTTGTCACGCCAATGCCGACGCAAACGAAGCCAAGGTGATCACAATACCTTGGGTTTTCTCCAAAAACAGCCGAGCTAAAAACCTTCTCCTCCCAAACCATTAGGCCAAGAGCTTTAATATTTGGTATAAATCATCATCTATTGACCCTTTACCAAAGTACTTCAAAGAATTACAGAATGTTGAAAATTAGCCCTTTTCTGTGTGATCCCTGATTTTACATAGAAATAAAGAAGGAAATCTTTGAAAATCTTCTCTCCTAAGTGGGATAGCAGCTTGAGGCTAGGAAAAGATGTAGTGGTAGTACTGGTGTGACAAATACCAGGATTTCATTGTTAGGTGCTCCAGCCACTGCGATATAACTGAAATACTGTTAAAAGCGGCGTTAAACCCCATTCAATCAATCAATCAATCTCCCAAACCATAAGGCCTACAGCTTTGATGATTAGTATATAATTATCATCATCCATTGACCCTCTACCAGTATACTTCAAAGAATTACTGTATCTTGAAAATTAGCCCTTTCCTGTGCGATCCCTGATTTAACAAAGGAATAAAGAAGAAAAACTTTGAAAATCTTCTTCTCCCAAACTATTAGGCCAAGAGCTTTAATATTTTGTTTGTATCAATGTCTATTGACCCTTTACCCAAAATACTTCAAAGAATTACTGTACTCTGAAATTTAGCCCCTTTCTTTGTGATCCCTGATTTTGCATATGAATAAAGAAGGAAATATTTGAAAATTGTCTTCTCCCAAACCATAATGCAAAGAGCTTTAACCCATTCCGAAACAACAAAATTTTAGACTGGTTCGAATTCAAAGAAATTGCAGATCACAATTCTAAGTGAATGAAATTTTTAAAATCTTTGTCTTGGGGGGTAGAAAATATTGTGGATAATGAAAAAAAAGATTTCTTCATTATTCACAATGTTTTCCAAAGCTTTTATATAGAGAGGAGTTTAAAAGCATCATTGTGTGGGACTGGGTTAATATTTGGTGTGTATTAAAACCTATTGACCCTTTACCAAAAATCTTCGTAGAATTACTGTATTCTGAAAATAAGCCATTTTCTGTACAATCTAAGATTTTAAAGAGGAATAAAGAAGGATATCTTTGAAAATCTTCTCCTCCTGAACTATAAGGCCTAGAGCTTTGATATTATGTATAAATCAGAGTCTATTGACCCTCTACCAAAATACTTAGAATCACCGTACTCTGGAAATTAGCTCTAAAGGTAAGATTTTCAATAAACCTAGGATTAAATGGCAAACCTTTAAAATATCGTCTAACAAAAAATAATTAGGTGTAGGGATTTGATAATTTGTTAATATCATAGCCTTGAGCCATCATACTCCGGGGAGCAATATAGGACCATCATGGTCCCCTTGTTTACTTTCAGGTTTTAAACTCAGCAGTAGTACTCTGGCAGCTCTAGTGTTTAAATATTCCAATATTCATGATCAAATTAGTGTTGAAAACTTTCTATGTTGTCTTGCCAAGCTTCTAAAGCTATTCAGTAAGTAAGATTTATATATTGTGATACACTTGATTAAATGATGGTAGATTTAAGTAAACCTATGTACACTGCATTTTCAATTTACTGAAAAAAGTTAATATGTTGTCTTGCCAAGTTTCAAAAGCTAGTTAGCAAGATTTAAATATTTCAATATACACATTCAAATTAGCCTAAGAAGAATTTAATGTTTTCTTGTCAAGCTTCAAAGGCTCTTCAGTATGTCAGATATTTTTACCAATATTCAGAAACAACTTAGTGTAGATTCAAATTCTTTTAATTTGGCAAAGTCTAAAATTTGGACTCCTGGTAAAGGATTTATGACGTGTTGCCCATCATTTCAGATATATACCAGAAGTTTAGAAAGAATGGTCATGCAGAGTTTTCTATGGAACAGGTGAGTAAATGAGACCCATCACACGGAAAAAGGATCATCTGAGAATTCTGTAACAAAAATTGGAAAAAGAAATCAAACAGCGGTCATTGATGGGATATTGCATTTTGAAAATAAAACATCATATCAAAGTTCATTGGAAGTTAATGATTTTGAAAATCTTAGAAAACCAAAACTTTCAAGCCTAGTCAGGCTGCACAGTTTGTTCAATCTATATAATTCCCTCTTCTTACATGATCTCTTTCATTTGAAGGGTTACTAGGTATAAAATGGAATTTTAGAGTCATGAATCCTGATTGACAGAATTGTTTGGTTCATACCTCAATGAAAAAAGTGTTTGGCAGAACAATCTTTTTTGTATTCCTACATACGATTAGGTTTGTTATGAAATAGTCCATAAAGGCTGGAATTCTTAAATAGAAAAATTATCTAAAGCTACCTTCACATAAATGCTTTGATGCGTTGGTTATGCATTACCATCGGCTTTTTTGGAATCAGTGACATGTTGGGTGCATTGGCCGATTTGAAAGCTGGATTTTCTAAGATCTGCCATATGGTGGCCAACTTTACCTTTAAGTAAATATCTGCTTACTAGTCTTAAGGATTTGTGGAAGTCATCAGTATTGCATCTGCTACTAAATGCTAGCATTTAGGGGGGTTACGGCTCATCATCTGATGGGCTCTGGTTTTCACTTCCTTTAGAATTTAGCAAAAAGTGGTCGACATCTTTTTGGCATATCTTCAAGTAGTCATCACTATCTTCCTGGCATATCGACAGCATTCTATGTTTAATCAACTGTTCAAGTGCAGCGATGACTGAAATATAAATATTTCCTCTTGCAATCACAGCCGCTATTTTTTAAATAATCAGATGAGAAATGGGAATGGTTGAAGTGTTTGCGATGTGGATTTTTATATGACTTTAGATATAAAAAAAACCTAGTGCATTGATATTTTATATTTAGCATTTACCTAGAGGACTACTGATTGATCATAATTACGATGACCCTGGGATTGTATTCAGACCTTGACCAGGTGCATCCTATTTCAAACACAAACAATAAATGATATTTTTTAGTAAGCATTTTTCTTGAAATCAGAAGGCATGGAGCATTGATATTTGGTATTTAGAATCCCCTGGTGAATCTCAAGAAAGTCTTTTCATGTGTTACACTTTGGACCCTTAGACTCTGTCTGGACTCACCATTCTAATACATTGAAACAATGATACAAATCTTTGATAGTCAGAAAGCATAGAGCATTGCTATTCAGTATGTAGCATCTCCTAATACATACATACTTCTTTCAAGTTTATTTATACATTGCTACAAGAATTTATTTGGCATTGCCAATACATAACCTATTTTACATCAACTAGAAACTGTCGTCTGTAACTTCTTCGAATTTTGATGGGTCTAAACCATTGTTGTGTGGGTCATATCAAACCAAGATTTTATCATTTTGTAGATGACTTATTTAGATATTTGCTATTTCATATGTCCTTTAAATGACTATCATGTTTATATTTTCAGTGGTTGGAGCAGTCTTTATACTCATGAAGGCCAGTAGAGTAGGCAGATACACAGCATGAATAGAGCAGGGATCATTTAGGCAGTTTGCAAAACACCAATACTTATTGTGTTCAATGGCATTAGCATTTGTCCTGAGATAGGCCTATAAGGGCTGGAAACTGCAAGGGATGGTTTAGCCTCCTCAATAAGATATAAATCAATTGTAATAAGGGTTCTTGAATATTCTTGATTCAAGGATTAATTCAAGCTTTTGAGGTCATGAACATTTGAAAAGACCTGAAAAAAATGACTTAACCCTTGAGTACAAAGCAAGAGGGATTAAAAAGTAATTTGAGCATCTCTGCAAATGCTAAAAACTGGGTGGGGGATAGAGTCTATTGCAGATAGGAAATATTTGGGGTTTCTTAAAACAACATTGTCTTCGAACTACAGGCAAGGAGTTCCCTATAAAAATTGCTTAAATGAAATCTGTAAAAATCTGCTTTGGCAAGAAAAAAGAATTATTGAAATAAGCCATTGAAAATATTACTCTTCTGAACTAGAAGGTCTAGAGCCCTGCTAAAACCATTTTCCTGGAGATCAAGCCAATATGGGGATGGACATCAGGTCTGTAATGAAATGATGAAAAATTTCCTATCATGACAACAGCTCCTACCAAACCACTAGGCCGAATCAACCAAGCCTTTTCACAGGAATGTTTCTTAGGTAGAAATTGCTAAAAAAAATATCCAATTAAAATTTGCTATGGCAACACTGGTGAAGAATTATGAAAAAAATCTTCTCTGATTCAGAAGTGCCTTGATATGTTGTATGAATATTCAGTATGGACCTCTATAAAAGTTGCTAAAATCCGGACTCATGGGTCTGACAGCAAATACATCATTGATCAATTTCTTCATCTCAGGATTTTACATGTCATTTAAAGAGGTCATGTCCTCAGTTCATCTTCTTCCTATTTTAAGTTTTTGAATTCAGGAAATAAGGGGTATACACAGTGGGCATTATCTTGCAGATCTCCTGGTTTACTATTACCCTAGTGATAAATGAAGGACATTGATAAGCCATCGGATTTCACAATTTGTTTCAGTCTGAACTTCTTGCAGTAGGAGACCAGTTGTCACAATGACAATATGGTGTATAAGTGTTAGTGTGTTACTTAATACATTTATATGGACAATCCTTCTCCAATTATAGATACATTTATCTGGACAAACCTTCTTCAATTAGAGATACATTTATCTGGACAAACCTTCTTCAATTATAGATACATTTATCAGGACAAACCTACAAATATAGATACATTTATCTGGGCAAACCTTCTTCAATCATAGATACATTTATCTGGACAAACCTTCTTCAAATATAGATAGATTTCTATAAAATTAACATTGGGAACAACTGACAGGGCATTGAGCTCTGACAGGTATTGCCACTTTTATTCCGGCTGCTGTCATAGCGCAGTTGTTAGCGCATTAGACTTCCAATCTTCAATCATGGGATGTGGCACATACCCTTTCCGACCTTTTGTTCTCACCAATGGGTGGATAATTGTAAACCTAAGTGGGATAGCAGCTTGATTCTATGAAAGGATGTAATGATAGTACTGGTGCGAGATATACAAGGAAGCCATTGTTAGGTGCTCTAGCCACCACGATATGACTGAGAAATTGTTAAAAATGGCACTAAACCCCATCCAGGAAAAACAGAATCCACTTTTATTCTAAAGGTTGTTTTTTGCAAGATGTATGGCCTATAACATGTAATATTAGCAGTAAAATGGTTGGTTGGCGACCTATACACTATAACTACAGCTTAGATAAGCTGTAATTATGATGATTTAGTCGCAGATAATTCTACTTTACCGTGAACAAATTTTTGAAATACCAAAATTGACTTGGGCTAGTACCTAATATTTTCAATTATTATATTGCAATCAAATTTGTCACAACTCACTTGACAGAAAGTAGAATCTACAGCTGCTTTGGTATATCATGTATTTACCCCAAAGAGTCTCGTCAATAGAGGGTAATTTATACAAGATGGTGGCCAGTCAAGTTGTGCTTCCTTTGAAATTTGAACAATGCTGTTACACAAATGAATGTTTCATTTGTTGCAATTCAAAAATCCATCTGAAATGATCTAAGGATTTTATTTCTATGAAATTAAAACAATAACTTCAGGAGTAACATTGTTATAACATATTGATGTTAAACTCATGTCAATGAACAAAAGACAGCTTGTTTTGGGGATTGCTTTGAGAGATGTCCCTAACTGGTAGCCAGGCAGAAGCAAACAAACAGAATGAAACAGAATAAAGAAGTCTTTAGGATAATAAAATTAATGCATGATAAAGAAAATAGGATAACTAAATAAAAGCCCTATTTTCAAGAAACCATAGACTGTAGTGAAAAAACTGGCTAGTCTTGTCCCACAATTTTTTCTTCAGGATCTATATGTAGTTATTGCTCCCAAACAAAATTAAATTGGTTTAGTGCCAGTTTGTGGATATGTTCTGTTATAATGTATTTTTGTGTTCTGTGTGTTTTGTGTTCAGAACTAATCAAAATGGCAACTTTTTATGGCTCATCTGAGCACAAAGTGCTCAAGCTGAGCTATTGTGGCTGGTTAATGTCTGTTGTACGTCTTTCTGTCTGTCAGTTTATGATTTAAAAACCCCAGCTCTTGAACTGATCACAAGATTTCACCCAAACTTCACTGAAACTTTGTGTAAGTCATGCTATTTCAAAATATATCTAAAAGCATTGGAAACAATGAAGAAAAACTTTAAAGATCTTCACCTTCTAAACCATATGGCTTAGCATTTTCAAATTTGGCAGGTATCATTGTATTATGATACTGTGCTGAAATACTACAAATCATTAATCTGAGGTTAGCGTAAGCTCTATATAGGGAGGTCACAGATTTTACAAAGCAATGAAAGGATGCCTTTAAAGATCTTCTCTGCCCAAACCCAATTGATTAGAGCTTGCAAATTTTGCAAGCAGAATAATTTTATGGTAGCCTTCTATATTGAATCAAATTATTACTCTTGGACAAACATATGCTTTATGTTGAAGGTTTTTGGATTTTTACATAGAGATAAAGAAGGAAATCTTTGAAAGATCTCCCAAACAAAATGGCCTACAGGAGTTAAATAAATTTCTTTATTAGGTGTTAACCATATGTTGTTGGTTTTTGGATTTTAATTAAAGGATATGTAAAGAAAGAAATATGTGAAATTTTGAGAGCTTTCAAATGTGTATTGTCTTATGTTATTTTACAAAAATAGCTTATTGAATGCTTTGAAAGTCTCTAACCTCAAGGACCATTTCTTTCTGTTTGTACTTGTCTATAATTTTGTGTTCTTATTAAGAAAACTCACAGTACATATTTCTGTTTTGACCAACAAAACCCCTTTTCCAAGTATTAACAAATTGACACTAGATTCTCATATTTTGATAGGCTGAGAAAATAGGTAATGGAAAGCATTATGGTCACACAATGGTTTTTATCCTGTGTATGGCTGTTATTGTTCAGTCCATACAATTTCACATGTTTTCTGCAACTTCTTTCAATTTTAAACACAGACTGTCTTGTCTGATAATAGATTAGTCCCTTATTTGGGATAGTTCAAATTCAAAGGAAATAATAAGCTCAATTCTATAATTAATTTAAATTGAAAACTTACTAATACTCTTGGGTAAAACACATTTTGAGAAAAGGAGAAACTGCTAATTTCAAGCAAATTTTCACTTTTCTACAATGATTTCTTTAATACTATTTTTGAGGGACGTCAGAAGGGTATTGGTGATTAAAACTCAATCATGTTGATATTATTTATGACATATACATTGCTACATATCACTTTTTAACTTGCACAATCATTTGCTGTACTTGCCAAAGGCGAGTGGGCTATTGTCATGGTGTTATTTTTGTTGTGCAAACGTCTGTACGTTAAGAAAATTCTTTTCCTCAGAAACAATTGGTCAGATCTCAACCAATCTTCACAAGATTGCTCCCTAGATAGTCCTCTTTCAGATTCCTTCAAACAATAATGTTCCATGTTGCCCTATCTACCAAAGTAGAAATACTTTAAAATTTCTTCCTTTACAAACTGTTTGTTTGAATTTATTGTTCTTTTGCAGAAATGTTCCATAAAACTATTTTGATTCGTCGAAAAACAACTTTTATCGGTGGAGCTTTTTTCCAAATATAGTATAAATTGTTAGTAGTTGTTATGATGTATTTAATTAATTTTCTACGGAACACAACACATATCTTTTTTGTAGATAAGTCCAATATAAGGATTACTGTTATCTCCTTGATTACCTTGTATCTAACATCTTACATCTTCTCGACAATAAGACTTGTAGTTTGCCCAGCACTGTTGGTAAATTATAAAAAAAAGAAAATAATGGTCTGTTAGAATTTATCTAACACATTTCCAGTCAACAAAATTTTAGACTGATCTAAATGGACATCACTAAACATGACCCTTTATTCTGTTGATGGATATTTCAGCCAGTGGAGCGACTCTTGTTTTAGATTTATATTACGTTTTAAACCCATTTAATGAATTTAAGTGTTAGGATCTAGTTCTGATTTTCCAGTCAGGTTTTTTTTCATATTCAAAACAAGTACTTCAGTCTATGTTGTTTACTTAAATAAAAAAGGAATATATTTAAACCCCACAAAGCACTGAGTATCAAGCAAAGATGTGAACAATCTTTGGGGGGTAAGTTCCCTTTTTTCAGAGTTATGGCCCTTTGTTTAAGAATCCGGTTTGCTCATTTTCCTTTCAACTTCATGATAATTTTGAACCTAATTTCACATGTACACACAGTATGAAGCAAAGATTTATATATGTTTTTTTGTCACAGTTAATTTACTTTTCTCGGAATGATCGACCTTTTATTACCCATTCTCACACAACCACACCTTTTGATGCCCCTTCTGAAAAAAGGACTTTTGAAAACATTATGAAAAATGAAGTAAAAAACCTTCAAAATTTGACCAACTAAAAGTTTTCGTCTGCAACTTCTTTGATTTTGGACAAGTTTAAAAATTTGTTGTCATATAATGGGTTAAAGTCTGAGATAAGTTTTTTTCTAGTGAATATTCTTTTACGTGATTTAGAGATGTTAGGCTGTATTAATTACTCTCAGTGAAAGTGTAGTTCCACCTTCTATATACATGAAAAAACTGATTCAAAGAAAGTCATGGATTTAAATTGGAAAACAAATAAAAAAAGAATTCACTGAAGGCTGAAAATCAAGGGTAGTGATTCCCAAAGATATTAATGAGTCACAAAACGGGAATTACCTGCAACTCTGGTGATAGAGTAAACATTCATTGCTGAAGAAGGGATTAAATTTGTGGAGATCTTAAAACTACCCCATTTACAAGTGTCAACTGTTTATTTGATAAAGATATTCATAACTGTCAAATTTATCATTTGATTTTATTTTATCATAAATTGGACAGACTTATAATTTTATTAGAAAAAATAAAGATATTAAAAAAAAAAAGATTGTGTTATGTTTTTGTTTTTCGTATTCTTTAGCCAATAATCTTCAAATCAATGTTACCGATCCAATGAGAAGGATCCGTCTAGTAACTGTCACAAATATTAAACTGACCAGTCTGCACAGGTTAGCTGGATTCAAAACTTTTTTTGCTATAGTTAATTTTGGGGATACTTGATTGTCCGTCGTGCGTCATGCGGTGGGTGTCTTCAACAATTCAGTGTTACCACTCTAGAGGTCACAATTTTCGTTCAACAACCATTCTCCAAATATCAAAACTAATTTGAATTTAGAATAACCATTATTCCACCTTAAGGAAACCCAGAGTTTTATTATTATTATTTGTGAAGACTAATACTTTAATCAACATTTTTGAAAATTTCAACCACAAATTTTTTATCTTATAGATTTTGTGACCTCTCAGAATAGGTATGCAAAAATATATGTTTCGGAACTTAGAGATATTTTTGTGATGATTGCAAGAGTAGACTTGGTCATTCTGTATCACGAATGGAATAAAAGCTTGCCCTTTTGCCGCGGAAACATATGTAAAGATAAACACTGTCTTATACTGTTTTAAATGTTATCTGAATCATTATTTCGATCAAAGAAGTTGTGAAGAAAAAAATACTGTTTGTGGTTTGCATTCTGAATGACTGAAACATTGTCTATCAAAAATGTTACGGAGTATATGCAAATTTCATTAATACTTCAATTGTTTCAACCCTTTATTTCAACAAAATTGACAAATATTATCTGCAAATATAACAATACCACATTTTTTTTGCGTTTGACGTATAGATAAAATATTAGTTAAGATGCCAGAACGCGAAGAGTATCTCTCATTAAAACATCTATTAAGATGCAGATAAACAACGAATTTGATATTTGATTCTATTGTCAGTTGACCTTCAAAAACGACCTAGACCGATACCCTACGGCAATATCTAGTTCAGTTCGCACTTCTACTCTTTTAGTTGAAGATGAGTGTCCAATTATTTTGGGAATCCATACTGTCATGTAGAATTTATGATCCAGAAAAAACTGATCCTAACCTTGACTGTGACCTTGAACTTTGATATACAGAAATAAACCATCAAATTGGACATCTACTCATTGAGGAAACAGTAGAATGAAATTATTCTGAAATCCATAACTAAATCTTATAGTTCAAGTACTGTCAAAAGCGGACGGACTGACAAACGTACAGAATGACGGACTTACAACTCTACTAACGCAATTAGGCATATACATCAAAATGTAATAGTTTGTATATCTTGCTGGTCGAACACAAGCCCGCCAAAAATCATTCCAATATTACCTACTTCTTCAATAACACAATGTTCCGTAACAGACAAAACATCATTTACTTTTCGAATTTCCCTTTCAAACGTTGAATTTGTCAAAAACTTCATTTTCATAGGTATCTAGTGGAATGTATATACATTTCAAAGTTTAGACTATGACATGCCAAAATTATTTACATGTACTATGCTTCCCATTAGATCAGAAGTTTGTACTTAAATCTTTTAAAACAAGTCTCGCGTTTAGAGATCTCAAAGACACGAGTACAATTACTACTTTTTACAATTTGTTATCAAAAAGTGCATAAATTTTATTCCTATGGATATCTTATGATTCATAACGTACTGATTGTTGTGAGTGATTTTTATACCCCGCTTCGAAGAAGAGGGGATATAATTGTTTACAATTGTCCGACCGTCTGTAACCAGTATTTTCGTCTCACTTTTCTCAGCAGCTATTTATAGCATTGACTTAGAATTGTGTTTGAAGGTTCAGCTCGGGGTCCTACATGACTTTTACCAAATGTAAGTCAGCAACTTGACTACATCCTGTTCTGCGACTTGGTTTATTCTGGTATTAATACTGTTAAGAGTGGCGTAAAATTCATTTAAACATACAAAAGCATTCTAAATGAAACTTGGTCAGAAGGATCGGTAGTTCATAAGGAGGAACCCTTTTCAAAAAGGGGAGATTCAAAGGAAAAGTGGCCTTATTGACAATTCATCCTATTGTACTCTTAGGGCTTCGATTTGTTAACACATTAGGGGCCACGGCTTGGGTCCTTTCCTGATGAAACTTGGTCAGAATGATTGTTAGTTCCTGATTAATAACTCTACTGAAAATTGGAATGTTATTTTGGAAAACACGGTAGAATTGGCCTTAATGATAATGTCGTTTATAATTTAGGGTTCACAATTTTGGCCCAATCTTGATGGACAATGAACCCTAATGAAAATTGAGATGGTTCCATCGGAATTGAGTGGAAAAGGGGTCATGATGACAATTTGATCAATATTAACCCATTTACAAGCCTTGATTAATGTCTAAGACCCGCGTTGAAGTTTCAGTTTAACATTTCTTCAATGATTTTATGCGTTTTGGTGATGGTACAAGCTGACGTTTTCTGAACTATATACAGCCTATTCAGGGTTTGTTTTGGTAGTCCAAACAAGAAAGATCCCCGACGGCGGCACTCATCCTTTCCGACTACTTGTCTCTCACCAATGGGTCTATAATCGTAAACCTATGTGGGATAGCAGCTGGAGGCTAGGAAAGGATGTAATGGTAGTACTGGTGTGAGAAATACCAGGATTCCACCGCCGCGATATAACTGAAAGATTGTTCAAAGCGGCGTAAAACCCCATTCAAACAAACAAACAAGCCAAACAAGAAAGTGTTTCGGTAATCTAACCTTGAGGTAACCAAAAAATTTACAAGAGCCTTAGACAATAATTAGATAACATCTAATGTTACCAATTTTGCGAAGCTGAGAATAGCAGGATCTGTAGACACTATTTACGTGTGATTCCATGTTCATTTGACAGTCGTAGAAAGATTTATTGTAAACATTTCATATCAAAAGCGCCAACTTTAAGTGAAAGGCTATATCTGCGATTTGGTTCACATTTTTTTTCAAAGACAATTAATGCGTGTGACATTTTCACACATCAAACAACGGTCAACATTTCACATTACAAAATCATTCACAATCATTAATAAGTACATCTATGTACTTGTATGTAGTTTTAACACAGTATATTTGCAAATATTCTATACAACATATACAATATTGATATAATTCAAAATTAGCATAGAGCAAAAAGGATTGGAGAGACAACGGAGTATATATGGTTCCACTCCCATTCGGCAGATAGAGAAGAACAAAAGAATTTAAGTTGACTTTCACGGCCTCAAAATTTTATACTGGCACATATTGAGGAATGGACAAAAATTGGAAAATAGGTACCAAATGATGCAGAAGACCATATTTCTTTAGGGCGTCGAAAATCGGGATTGACAGGTAATCGGTTAATATGCCAGAGGGATGAGGCCTGAATATATCGAGTGAATTAAATAAGAGAGCGATAGAAAGAGAATGTGAAAAAAAAAAAAAACGTATGGAAAGTATAAGCATTAGGGTTAAGATAGGTAGTGAAATCCGTGTCCTTCAATTTTTGTTCATAATTAACCGATTGTGGCTTTCATTCATCGGCTGACATGTATGTAAAGCATTTTGTTGGTTTGGGACTACGGCTCATTGAATCTGTAGTTACGACGTTTTAGGTCACCAACCAACAATTTTAGCTTTTGGTGGTGGAACTTCCTGTCGGAGTTAGTGGTAGTGGCTAGCGAATCGTCAATTATCAAGCCCATTAACCCTTCATACAAATAATGTTTTTGATCTGACCATAGAACAAATACGATTGTCACTTAGAATATTTCACTGTGATTATTCACCGTCAAAAATGATCAGTTCTCAATATCCCGAAACGTTTAAGGATTTTGTAAAACAGCATCATATCGAGACCAACCTGGCACCAACTGGATACAGAGTTATGACATTTTTTTTGTTAAATAGCTCTAAAAACGTGTGTTTTTTAATGGAATTGATATCCCGAATTATAAAAAAGTTCAAATCTGAATTTTGAACCTTAAACGTCAAACCTGACAAAAATTAAGAATGAATCATGGATGTTGTCATACAAAAAAGAATACCAGTGCATTCTCTTAAACAATATAAAAACATTTTGTTTACCTACGAACTTATCAGTCACGTCGCTTACTTATTGACCATCCTGATTATTTATTGTATATATATATATGTGAATGTAGACCCTTTTAAACGATTTGTACTTGTACATGTTTGTCTTAATTATTGTTATCGTTACATATTAATACTTAACAAGTTCCAAAATTTCCCCCTTTTTTCGTTTCGAAATTTTTTTGTGAAACAGTGGCCACTTGATAAAGTGGTAATTAGTCTATATGGCTTGATTTAAGGGAAAGAACTCTTATCCAACAACATATAAGTAATAGTTTTTACCTCCCTTGTCCAAATAACCTTCTTAATATCCAATATTTTATATTTTTAGAATTGTCTACCTTTCAGAGGACCTTGGTGGACAAAGGACAGTGTACATTATGTGATTTATATCAAATAAACTTGGTGTGATGTAAGTACATTTTGTCTGACTTCGTACACAGATCGTTACGAACAAACATCCTTGACCCATTCCGATACTCTCTACACATATGTAACCTTTAGCTTTTACACGCTATGGCATAAATATTTGTGGAAAAGATGATCTTTTGTCGTGCAAGATATGTCGGTATTGGTAAGTGATGCTTACTGAATATTTGCCCCCCCCCCCCTCCTTCTTACTTTTCGGCCCATTCTCTCCCTTTCTCTGTCGTCTGATTTCGTAGCTGCACGAGCAAATGTTAATAAAGCTGTGGTAACGACAAATCGGTCTATTCTCTCCCTTTGTCTTTCGTCTTATTTCGTTGGTGGACGAGTAAATGTTAACAAAGCTGTAGTTACGACAATTTGCTCGCCGATCGGCTTTCGAGACATGATAGCTTCAACAGAACATCAACAGAACAAAAAGATAGCAACTGTCAACAATCTCTATACCGACCTTAAATACATGAAATTAAAAAGACAGAGTAAGGGTTCTACTTTAGCTCGACATATTTTTTAACCTCTCTCTTCAATTTCTCCAAGTCCAAGAGTTATAATTCATGCCCTCGCGACGTTCCCTGGAGGAAATTTGATGTTAACTACGAGTTACCATCCTTTGCATCATTTTCAGTACTGTTGAGTCCTTTTTAAAGAAGCCGTACCAGATTGTAATCAACATCAATGGTTCGCCCACATTCTTCTTCATATAATTCTTACATTTCAGAAGTACTTTTTGTACAATTCAACTCACGGTTCACAGTTCTACGTCTAATTAAACGACAATTTTCTCTCCATTTCTTAAACTAACGAAAATGGTATCGTACAACAGTGGTCCATAGGTTGCTTTGGAAAGTTACGATAACAACGATTTGAAAAAGCATGATTCTGATATTATTTGTTTTCTCCAGTATGCCAACACTGAGCGGAGATGTAGTAGGGCGTTAACTGGTCAAGGAAACTATGCACATTTTATCTTAAAATTAAACTCATTTAAGATTAATGTTGGTAATTACATGTATATACTGTCTGCATCTTGAATGAATATTTGAAACGATAGGACGTCGAATACAAAAGATATACAGAAATTCCACAAACTTTTTACACAGCCCTTTTGATTTAAAAATATAGATAGATTGATTGATTGAATGGGGTTTAACGCCGCTTTTCACAGTATTTCAGTCATATCGCGGCGGCTGGAGCACCTAACAATGGGTTCCTGGTATTTCTCACACCCATACTACCACTACATCCTTTCCTAGCCTCCAGTTGCTATCCACCCTTTGGTGAGAGACAAATGTCGGAAAGAATATGTGCCGCCGCAGGGGATCGAAACCATGACATCCCATGATTGAAGATTAGGAGTCTGACGTGCTACCGACTGCGCTATGACGGCGGCTTAAAAATATAGAACAGTGGTCGATGGCTTTCGAACTGTCAAGTTGATCCCTTTGAGTGTCATTCGCTGTAATAGAAAGTGAGTGATGTCTAGTTGGTGGATGACAAACACAGAGCAACCACAGCTTGAGATATTCTGTAGTTACGACATTGCAGTCGATCATTGGCTTATATTTGGGTGTATTTGAGTGGGCATCCAAGAAGGCTCCGTGAAACAAGTATTTCTTAAAGAGTCGGATCACGAAGAGACTAATCGGGTAAAATATTCCGAATATAGATTTAAAGATAAGTAAAATGACTATTTTAGATTAAAACATATACTACATAAACAAAGACCGTAGACTCTGGTCGACTGCCCAGTTTATCTGAGTCCACACTTTTCGAAGTTCTCAGATGGTCCCTTCTAGTGACGGGTTACACCTGTATGGAAAACTTAACAAGTAAGGTTTCTCAACAAGGCTGTTCCTAGTATCGACATGCCGTGATGCGACATAAATTAACATTCAAGCCCTTGTCATGACAGGACATGTTGCATAGGTTAGAATTTCAATCTTTTGTCATTATATGACACGTTTAGTCCTATGTCATTATCGGACTAGTGAAAAAGGTAAACATTCTAGACCCTTTTCGTTATCAGACATGTAACGAAGGTTAACAATACAGCACTTTGTCATTATCGGAAATGTAAGAAAGGTTAACATTCCAGCCCTTTGTCATTACCGGACATGTAACAAGAGTTAACATTCCAACCCTTTGTCACCACCGGACATGTGAAGAAGGTTAACATTACTGTCCTTTGTCATTATCGGATATGTGACATAGATAATCATTCCCACCCTTGTCATTATCGGACACGTAATAAGGGTTCACATTAATATTGGACATGTTGAAAATATTAACATTCCAGCCCTTTGTCATTATCGGGTAACGATTTCAGGGGAGGTAATTTGCCGTGATATGCTAATAAGGGAACCTTCAGAAAGTCAAGTGACTATTTGGAGTATTGACAAGGTAGACCCATTTAGTGTTGAGGATCCTTTTCTCTGAATGGACATGATTTGTCTAGGAGCTCGGAACGTTACAATCGGACATGTGGCAAAGGTTATATTCCAGCCCTATGTTATTTTGGACATGTGACACCAGTTAACACCAGTTAACATCCCAGCTCTGTGTCATTATCGGACATCTTACATAGATAAATACTCTAGCTTTGTCATAATCGGACATGTAAAAAGGGTTAGCATTCCAACCCTTTGTAATTATCGGCCATGAGAAAAATGTTAACATTTCAGCCCTTTGTCTTTATAGGACATGTGGCATAGGTAAACATTTAAGCCCTTTGGCATTTTCGGACACGTGAAAAGGATTTCATTCCAGCCTTTTGTTATTACCGGACCAGTTTCGAGGGTTAACATTCCTGTCCTTTGTAATTATCGGATATGTGGCATAGGTTAACATTCCAGCCCTCTGTTCTTATGGGCATGTGACACAAGGTAATAATCAAGCCGTTTGTTATTATCGGATGTGTCACATCGATTAACATTCCAGTCCCTTTTTCATTATCGGACTTGAGACGTAAGTTAACATTGTAGACCTTTACCATTACCGGACATGTTACCCAGTTAACAGTCAACGCGTCTGTTATTATCGGATATGTGAAACAGCTAAAAATTCTATAGAACATGTGACATAGGAAAAGACAAAAGCCCCTTGTTATGATCGGACTTGCGAGATAGGTTAACATATCAGACAATTGTCCAGACATATGACATAGGATTGTAGTCTAGTCCTTTGTAATTATCGAATATGCGACATTGGTTTACCTTCAAGTCCTTTGTTATTATCAGATATGTGACAGAGGTTAGCATTCAAGACTCTTGTCATTATCGACATACGACACAGATTAACAGTCTAGTCCTTTGATATTATCGGATATGAGACATACGTTTACCCCCATGTCCTTTGTTATTGTCGGATATGTGACATAGGTTAACATTCTAGTCCTTTGTCAATATCGGGTGTGTGACAAAGATTTACATTCTAGTCCTTTGTCATTATAGGACATGTGACATTGGTTAAAATTCTAGTCCTTGGTCATTATCCTTTGTGATCATCGGACATGTGACAAAGGTTAACATTCAATTCCTATGACATTATTGGACATGTGGTTAACATTCAAGTGCTTGGTCATTATCGGACATGAGACATAGGTTAACATTCAAGTCCTAGTTATTATTGGATATGTGACATTGGTTAACATTCAAGTCCCATGTTATTATTGGATATGTGACATAGATGGATTTTTAAGTCCTTTGTCATTATCGGACATGAGGCATAGGGTTACATTCAAGTCATTATGATTACATCAGAAATCACACAAAATCTAAGGAATATTTCTTTCGTGTTTATATGAATTGTTCTTTGTATTAGAAAGGACACTTGTTTATTTTTGCTTTGTTTTCAGCTGTTTCTAGACATGGGTCGGTGAGGTATATTAGGAGTGCAACATGTAAAAGTAAGGCCAAACTTCACAATAAAACTGTGTTGATAACAGGAGCTAATACCGGTATAGGGAAAGAGACAGCCAGAGATCTAGCAGCAAGAGGTAGGTTTTCGGGGTAGGTACAAGTTAAACATAGAAAATGGAATTAAATAAATCGAAGCCAGATTTGGTATTCCAAAATTGAAAATAAAAGTATTACGACGTGTTCATTCACCTAACAAAGCTTTGCAAAAGGATTATAAACCCTGTTGCCAATCCGCTAATTCTGACCTGGCTAAGTACTTTCCCCGTTACGAAGAGGTTTTTTTAAACCACTCTCACCGAACGATCTGGGAAATAAACTTAATTAACAAGTATAACATCACAGGGACGTAAAATCAGGATTGTACGGGAATGTGTGAGGGGATTTAACGGCAAACAATATTTCAAGTGTTGTTTTAAGTATAACGTATGGGAAGCTGTCATTGAAAACAACAACAGCAACATGAATGAGCAAAGACCTTCAGATAATTTGGAAAAAAGGTAATTAAATGTAGGATATCTTCATTGCAGACATCAAACGACTATTATATCTAAGTGTGGCCTGATAAACATGTTTTTGACCTTGAGTAACCAAGTAATGAATTCAGTTGCACAAGACACATATGTAGGCCAATGCCGTAGCTTATAGATTGTTCACAGGGTTTTACTAAGATTTGATCTGGTTACCTAATTTTTACCCCAAGTGATCCAATACCCAAATTGTCCTAGGTTATATAGAGACTAATGCTGAAATTAAGCTTCGGAATATTTTAACAAAATAGAAGGCTCTAGAGTGATTACAATTTTTATTCTCAATTATTTGTATTATTGGCTTTTCAAACCACATACGAAATACTGAACTTGTGCTGCAAGTGTCAAGACAAAGAAACAAATGATTCCTCTAGAGGAGCACAAAATGACAGTATGGACACAATACACACTCATAATACAAAATCTGACATTGAGCACTTTTAGCTCAAGCAATGGAAAGTTATTGGTTGCCAGCGGGAACGCCCTATTTGATACGGTATATGTAGAGTTTACTGATTTCTTCTGGGAAATGTTTCCTGATATTCGACAGGTTTATTTCTCGAAGACGTTATACGCTAATTTATAACTTTTTTGGATCTGTTGACTTCTTTAAAGTGATTTTGCTTACACGAATATAGATCTTATGGTTGTGAAAAAACTCCCTTTTTATTGTGCTTTACATTACAGATTTCTTTTTCTAAATCAAATAGCCTTTCCGATAACGTGATCTTAGGAAACAAGTAGAACCTAGAGCAGTGCGAAATGAATTGAAATAAATTACTCGTAAATAATTTGCCCCTCTATTATCATTACCCTAAACCAAATACAATCCAACTATTCCTTGCTTAAAATTTCAGTTATCAGACAAATAGTTTTATATACAAAATAGTACATTGGGGATATATCGGGGTCATCTTGTCAGTTGATCTGGCAGTCGTTCAATCTAAAGCTCTTTCTTTTCCTCCACATTAAAATGAGCCGCCGTCATAGCGCAGTCGATATCGCACCAGACTCCCAATCTGCAATCATGGGATGTCATGGGTTCTATCCCAGGCGGCGGCACATATTCTTTCCGACATTTGTCTCTCAACAGCGGGTGGATAATCGTAAAGCTTAGTGGGATAGCAGCTGGAGGCTAGGGAGGGATGTAGTGGTAGTACTGGTGTGAGAAACACTAGGAATCCATTGTCAGGTGCTCCAGCCGCCGCGATATGACTGAAATATTGTTAAAAGTGGGTGGCGTTATACCCAATCCAATCAATCAAAACCAAAATAAAATGAATTTCTTTTAGGGTCCAATGATATTTCACCGAGTTAGGGACCTTTTGTGAAAAAGTATTTTCCCATTTCCCCTGTAACTACTATATCCACTTCATTCAGACTGCAAAGATAGTCGAAGTGTCAAATATTAGTATATACTGATTTGACTATTCTTAACGAAAAACTTATTCATTTTTCGGCGACCTTGACGTCCCCGCGTCTTCTTTTTCTCACTTATTCTAACATTTCGACGTAAAGATCTATGTAATTTGATCCTTGTGGGAGTTTATTGGACATGGTTTTTGATCCTTCAATTGGTTTTTATCACTTTTTAACTTTATAAATTCAAATTCTACGAAATAAGAGTGAAGTGTTTAAGAATAACAAGGGCACATGGTACCTAAATTTCAATACAACCAGTTGCTCTAAAGAAAACATAGAGTAAAAAAGGATTTTAGAGGATTGATTCTGTATAAAGTATCACAATCATGGCATGTAATTCATATTGAGGTAATATATCAAAGGACTGAAAGTACTGAGAAGTTGGAATGCACTGAAAGGGTCATAACTATGGAATTCGGTTCAAATCTATTTATTACTTTCCGATTAAGCCTCCCTCCTTTAAACTTAAACCAGCATTCCCATTCGTGTACATATGTGCGTGCATAACGCACAAAAACATAAATCCACATACAGAAATCAAAAATAGCATTGTCTTAACCCATTCCCAGACAGTGACGCTTTTAAATGACCCTCATTATGAAAGCTTTGGAAAACATTGTGGAAAATGAAGAAATTGCTTGTTACAAGCAATTTCTTCATTATCCACAATGTTTTCTGGTCCAAAAAGACAAGGATTTTAAAGATTTCATCAACTTACAATTGTCGTCTGCTACTTCTTTGGTTTTGGACTCGTCTAAAATTTTATCGTGTTGGAATGGGTTATAAGCTCGTGTCACGCACAGTAAAACTAGATTTTTCAAGCATAACTATCTCCTTTTGATCAACTGTAATACGTGAACTCCTTTCAGGGTGATCGATTTGAAATACCGGTTTAGACTTAGGAAAAAGGATTATTTAAAGCGTTGTGAGTAAAATTAAAAAGAAAAAAAAAGACATTCACGTTATTGTAACGTTATTGTTTGCACTTGGTAGTTTTGCCCTTTTCCTAAAAATTCTATAATATGATGAAGATAGTATCAAATTATTTTCGGCGCCCTGTAGTCGCGCGATTTCCTTATTCGTTATTCCGCTTTAGAACCATAAAAAATCTTAAGTAAAAAGGACCAAACTGAAAGCTAGATGACACTTGTTAAAGGTTTGATGTGTTATTATTGATTTAAACTTATAAATAACGAAATAATAAAGCGAACTTATTTAGTAATTAAGTAGAAACCGGAAATTGATATGTTTAAATTCAAATTTTCAAAAATCTTCTACTTTCGTTTGCATCTATTTGATTTGTATTAAGTAAAAGCTGTAAATCCCACAATAATCGCGTTTGCTTGGCGCCCTTAATCACTCTAGAATTTTTTTAAAGCACTGGGCGGCCTTATTATTGTAAAAATGCTTTTGCGACCTGAGTCATATTTGTAATCACTGCCTATCTATGGTCACATGACTACCACATGTCACTTGAAATAACGTGATTACCAAACAAGGGACGGTGAATAACAAAAAACTAATTACTGCGCTTATTATTACCTTATTTTTCAATTATTTCAAGCAATTTTTTAGCAGTCCCTAAACGAATTTTTATATCATCCTTTTACATGTGCCATATTATTGTCTTCGGCTTCAACTAACTGATTGTCCGTGGCAAGTTGAGATGAGAAGTAACCCGAGGTGTATTCATATCTAAGAGATCACGTGATATGCGTTATCAAAAAAAAAAAAAAAAAAAAAAACCGAAGTGAAATTGTCTTGTGTTCATTTTGCGGTTTTGTTAAGTCTAAGTTTGAATTGCTGCGCATTCCAACTTAATAAAAGAAATTATTAGGGCGAAAATCTCTTTTCTCGTAAAACATATCGCCTCTGCCTTTTGTCTATAGCTGTCTCCGCCTATTGTTTTCTCTCTCTCCCTTTCCCCCTCTCTTAATCAATCGATTGATCGATCGACCGACCTGCAACCTACCTCCCTGTCTGTTAGTTGGTCTGTCCGTCTATCATATATCTCAATTTTCTCTTGCCGTCTCCGTTTATTTCTGTCCCAATCTCTGCCTTTCTCTCTCCATGGAAACAATAACTTGTGTTGCGACCGTAAAATGACTCTAATTTCATGATTGAATCATCATAAAATTGTCAAAGATCATATGAATGTTTTACAGGAGCTAGGGTTTTACTAGCATGTCGGAATGTCTCTAAAGCCAAACTCGCGGCATCTGATATAAGAAGTTCTACAGGCAATAAAGATGTAGAAGTCTACAACCTAGATCTTGCTTCACTGGCATCAGTTAGAGAATGCGCTCAACTTGTATTGGCAAAAGAAAACAGACTGGATGTTCTCATTAATAATGCCGGTATTGTAACTATTTGAGGTTTAGCGAATGAAGAACTTGAAAATATCAATCTATGAAAGGTCATCTAGAGTTTGTATTTCAAAAATCATGGATGTTAATGCTTGTTTACACATTCACGTTTTTAGCTCACCTGAGCACGTAGTGCTCAAGTGAGCTATTGTGATCCCCTTTTGTCCGGCGTCCGTCCGTCGTGCGTCGTCCGTAAACAATTTCTTTAAACGTCATCTCCTCCCAAACCACTGGGTCAATTTGAACCAAATTTGGCAGAAATGTTCCTTAGGTGGTCCCCTTCAAAAATAGCTAAAAGAATTGAAATCCGTTAAAAACTCTGGTTGTCATGGCAAAAAATGTGAAATTTTAAAATAATCTTTAAGAATCTTCTCCTCCTGACCCAGAAGGCGTAGAGCCTTGATATTTTGCATGAAGCATAAGTATATTGATCTCTTCCAAAATAGCTAAAATCATGATCCTCGGGTCCCCAGGGGCGGAGCCCCAGGGGGTGGGGTTTATTTAGAAATAAAGAACGATTTTTAAATGACATCTCCTCCCAAACCACTGGACCGATTTAAACCAAATTTGGCAGAAATGTTCCTTAGGTGGTCCCCTTCAAAAATAGCTAAAAGAATGGAAATCCGTTAAAAACTCTGGTTGTCATGGCAAAAAATGTGAAATTTTAAAATAATCTTTAAAAATCTTCTCCTCCTGACCCAGAAGGCGTAGAGCCTTGATATTTTGCATGGAGCATCAGTATATTGACCTCTTTCAAAATAGCTAAAATAATGATCCTCGGGTACCCGGGGCGGACCCGTGGGGGGGATTATATAGAAATAAAGTATGATTTTTTAAAAGACATCTCCTCCCAAACAACTGGGCCGATTTGAACCAAATTTGGCAGAAATGTTCCTTAGGTTGTCCCCCTTAAAATTAGCCAAAAGAATTGAAATCCGTTTAAAACTCTGGTTTTCATGGCAACAAAAGTGAAATTTCAAACTAATCTTTAAGAATCTTCTCCTCCTGACCCAGAAGGCGTAGAGCCTTGATATTTTGCATGAAGCATCAGTATATTGACCTCCTTCAAAATAGCTAAAATAATGATCCTCGGGTACCCAGGGGCGGACCCGTGGTAGGGGGGATTATATAGAAATAAAGAATGATTTTTTAAAAGACATCTCCTCCCAAACCACTGGGCCGATTTGAACCAAATTTGGCAGTAATGTTCCTTAGGTTGTCCCCCTTAAAATTGGCAAAAGGATTGAAATCCGTTTAAAACTCTGGTTTTCATGGCAACAAAAGTGAAATTTCAAACTAATCTTTAAGAATCTTCTCCTCCTGACCCTGAAGGCGTAGAGCCTTGATATTTTGCATGAAGCAACAGTATATTGATTTCTTACAAAATAGCTAAAATCATGATCCTCGGGTCTCCAGGGGCGGAACCAGGGGGGGGGAGGGTATAGGCATGAAGCATCAGTTCACAGACTTCTTTCTTATTTCTGAAATTATAACCCATGGAAAAAGTTTTTTCCTTCTTTCAAATCAGCACTAAAGCCTTGGAATTTAAAATTTAGACTTTTCGATCCCCAAGTACATAGTCTTTATATGTAATTGTGGCCCACTTGTTTCATAATCCTAACCTTAACATGAAATTAGACTGTTGAAAGAAAAAAAGCCTTTATCCCAGGTGAGCGCCCCAGGGCCAACGGCCCTCTTGTTTAGCTACGGTGCCGCTACGATTCGCCATGATTTGTAAAATCGTCGGGTACCGTGGTGATTCGCAGAAGAACTGTCACACGGTGGTGAATTTTGATGAATTGTAATGATTCGGGAAACTCCGCTGTAGCGCTACGGAAATTTTGAACCGTTTAAAATATTCGTGGCGAATCGCGGCGAATCCATGTGGTTAATGGGCGTGGCCTAATTCGTAGCGCAACCGTAGCGGAATCGTGCTTATCCGTATTGTCAAAAGCGGTTTTGGCATTTTAAATTTTGCATTACCCGGTCACCTTCAACAAAAGTCGTATCCCCCCTGTGGTCACATTTTGCCTACGGCCGAGTATACTCTATTTTACAAGAAACGTCGTAAGAAATTGTTAAATTCTTCTGCTGTCCAACAATAAGGCATAGAAGTCTGTATTTTTACTCAAAGCATCACCCGGTGGCCTTCTATAAAAGTTTTTAAATGAATACCCCCGGGTCCCTGATTGGCTCAACCCTCACATAAACCTGCCATACCTAGAAAAAAATCTTTACAGCAATTCTTTGCAAACCGATAGGTTTAAGACCAGGCATAACTATGAGTATTCACATAACTGTCAGTTTTTTAATCTGTTTCTCGGTCGAAGTATTTAAGAACAAATTGAGTTTTTCTGTTTCAACGGGCTATCGTTTTCCTAGTGAAGTGGATATTTATATTTATAATACGTTTTAGGAGATAATGGCATTCGATGATAATATACAATATATATATATTAACGAAAATATTTCTCTTAATCGTTACTCCTTTGCTTATGTTGTATCATACTTCACTGAAATTCATTGGATATATTGATTTATATCACACGCTTATTGTAGTATCATATAGTACAATATTTGATCGATTCTCCATATCTCATTTTAGGTGTATTTGCTACCCCATATTGGAAAACCGAGGATGGTTTTGAGATGCAGATTGGCACAAATCATTTTGGTCATTTCCTATTGACCAATCTTCTCCTTGACCTTCTGAAACACTCCGCCCCTAGTCGGGTTGTAGTTGTATCATCTGCGGCTCATCGGAGTGAGTAGAGATCAGTATTTGAACTACTGGAACTCCGACCTATCAGTTTTGTCTGGGAAACAAGAACACATTGTTTATTGGTCGATAATAAGCAATTAATTTTCGTTTCCCACAATGTTTTCTACCACATAGACATAGAATGTTTTTTAATTTCAAATTGAATCAAAGTTTAATTGTCGTCTGGAACCTCTTTCAATTTGGACCAGTCTAAAATTTCGAAAAACGGGAAAGGGTAGTTGCTGACGAATAAAGATAAATCATCCTTTAGAGAGGACCCTCTCAGTAGAAACTTTATATTCAATATGTCTGTAGGCTACTGTCTGTCTGAAATTTATCTGAAAACTGTTAAATTGAATGTCAAGAGATGAAGAAGTCTCTTTGTAAATAAATTTATTTGCAGATGGAAGAATATATCTTGACGACATCAATAGTACAAAAAACTACGATTCTTTTCAAGCCTACTCCAACAGTAAACTAGCCAATAACTTGTTTAGTCGGGAGCTGAGTAGACGTCTTAAAGGTGGTTATTTCAGGTTCTTGTTCTCGTACTGTACCTTATACAGCATAACATCTGCAGTGTCATAATGTGTCGAGAATGCACAAGAGGTTCCGTTTTGGGCTCTATCCGACACACTCTATTTAACCACTATACAAAATCACTCTAACATAGAAACAATAAAACGAAAGGTTGAAAAAGGAAAACCCGAAACTTTTTAAATAAGCCTTGTGGTATGAAGGTTTCATATTTTGTATTTGACATCAACCTAGTGACCCTCTAAAAACGTTGGTATAATGATTTTCCTTTCGCTCACATTTGTGATTTGTCCGAGCAGACCCACACTTACAAAGAAACAATAAGAAATGAAATTATTCTGCATTGAGAGGTTTTAAAAAAAATGACTGTCATTAGGTTAAAAGTATTTTAAACAAACCGAAATGCAAAATACTTTACAATAGGTAGGGCGGTAAGCCCCTTATACAAATAAATATTGAAGAAAAGATTTGGGTTATAATTGGTTTGCTCCATTTGAGTCATTTTAGCTCACCTGAGGAAGAAGTGCTCATAGTGAGGTATTTTGATCGTCCTCTGACTGTCGTACTTCGTGCGGTGTGCGTCGAGCGTCGTCCGCCGTGTGTCAACAGTCTTAAAATGACATCTCCTCCCAAACCGCTGGGCGGATTTCAACCAAATTTGGTAGGAATGTTTCTTGGGTGGTGCCCTTTAAAAATTGCTAAAAGAGTTGAAATCCGTTTAAAACTCTGGTTGCTATGGCAACAAATTTGAAATTTTAATGAAAACTTTAAGGACTATCTCCTCCTGACCTAGAAGGCGTAGAGCCTTGAAATTTGACATGAGGCATCAGTACTATGACCTCTTTCAGAATTTTCAAAATCATCACCCTCAGGGGGGCGGGGCTTATATAGAAATAAAGAAGGATTTTTAAAATGACATCGCCTCCAAATCTCTGGGCCTATAGTTTTAATATTTTGCATGAAGCTTCAGTACATTGATCTATTTCAGAATTGTTCAAATCACCAACATTTGGGCCCCCAGGGGCGGAGCCCCAGGGGGTAGGTGCTTATATAGAAATAAAGAAGGCTTTTTAAAACGACATCTCCTCTAAAACCACTTGGCTGATTCCAACCAAAGAATTTAATCAGTTGAAAACTCTGGTTGCTATGACAACAAGAGTAAAATTTAAAAAAAATGAAAGGAAAAAAAAAAACAAAAAAAACATCTCCTTCTGACCCAGAAGTTGAAGAATTTTGAATTTTGCATGAAGCATCAGTACATTGACCTCATTCAAAATCGATAAAATTTTAGAGCCACAGGGTGATTAAGCTTAAAAAGAAACAAGAAGGCAACCCTTTCAAAACTATTTGGCCAATTAGAACCAAATTTGGGCTTGTTAATTTTACTTAAATATTAAAGGAAGACTTCTCCCGACCCAGTTTGTATTTGGCCTTGAAGAAAAAAAGAGCCTTATCTCAGGTGAGTGCAAGGGCCACTGGCCCTCTTGTATACAAGATACTATGATAAGAAACTGACACGAAGATCTAGGAGAAGCATCCTTGACTTAAATTCCAAACAAGTATACGTACAATGTACTATGTTTAATAAATAAGCGATCGCGTATATCAATCGAAGAATGACCAATCGCGTATGTCAATCGAAGAATGACCAATCGCGTATGTCAATCGAAGAATAACCAATCGCGTATGTCAATCAAAGAATAACCAATCGCGTATGTCAATCGAAGAACAACCAATCGCGTATGTCAATCGAAGAATGACCAATCGCGTATGTCAATCGAAGAATAACCAATCGCGTATGTCAATCGAAGAATGACCAATCGCGTATGTCAATCGAAGAATGACCAATCGCGTATGTCAATCGAAGAATGACCAATTGCTTATGTCAATCGAAGAATGACCAATCGCGTATACCAATCGAAGAATGACCAAACGCGTATGTCAATCGAAGAATGATCAATTGCGTATGTCAATCGAAGAATGACCAATCGCGTATGTCAATCTAAGAATGACCAATCGTGTATGTCAATCAAAGAATGGCCAATTGCGAATGTCAATCGAAGAATGACCAATTGCGTATGTCAATCGAAGAATGACCAATCGGGTATGTCAATCGAAGAATGACCAATTGCGTATGTCAATCGAAGAATGACCAATCACGTATGTCAATCGAAGAATGACCAATCGTGTTTGTCAATCGAAGAATGGCCAATCGCGTATGTCAATCTAAGAATGACCAATAGCGTATGTCAATCGAAGAATAACCAATTGCGTATGTCAATCGAAGAATGACCAATCGCGTATGCCAATCGAAGAATAACCAATCGCGTATGTCAATCGAAGAATGACCAATCGCGTATGTCAATCGAAGAATGACCAATCGCGTATGTCAATCGAAGAATGACCAATTGCGTATGTCAATCGAAGAATGACCAATCGCGTATGTCAATCGAAGAATGACCAATTGCGTATGTCAATCGAAGAATGACCAATCGCGTATGTCAATCGAAGAATGACCAATCGCGTATGTCAATCGAAGAATGACCAATTGCGTATGTCAATCGAAGAATGACCAATCGCGTATGTCAATCGAAGAATGACCAATTGTGTATGTCAATCGAAGAATGGCCAATTGCGTATGTCAATCGAAGAATGACCAATCGCCTATGTGAATCGAAGAATAACTAATCGCGTATGTCAATTGAATAATCCATCGATCAATCAAATCATTCATTTACACGGGATGTGAACTTTGAACTCTGGCATTGGCCAACATTTATGTGAAGCTTATTTTGGTTTGGCGACGTAACTAAAGTTTATTCGAGCTGTAGTTACGACGTTTAAGTCGCCAGCCAGCAATTTTACTTTCTTGTTACAAGTTCCTGGCTATTATATCTTGCAAAAAATGTACTAATTTAGTATTTCAAGGGTTAAGATGTTATCAGGTATAATGGCGTCTCTATTAAAGAATTCCAAGACATAAAGTTTTGATATGATCGGACTGTGCGTCTATTGTCAAGTCTCGATGCATGTAGACAAGTAATTGACAGACTGCTCGTCCCGCCCTCTCACCTCTCTAGCCACACCCACTTTCCCCGACGTAAAATGACATTATTTTGCAAGATATAATAGCCAGGAACTTGTAACAAGAAAGTAAAATTGCTGGCTGGCGACTTAAACGTGGTAACTGCAGCTCGAATAAACTTTAGTTACGTCGCCAAACCAAAATAAGCTTCACATAAATGTTGGCCAATGCAAGAGTTCAAAGTTCACATCCCGTGTAAATGAATGATTTGATTGATCGATCGATTATTCAATTGACATACGCGATTGGTTATTCTTCGATTCACATACGCGATTGGTCATTCTTCGATTGACATACGCAATTGGCAATTCTTCGATTGACATACGCAATTGGTAATTCTTCGATTGACATACGCGATTGGTCATTCTTCGATTGACATACGCAATTGGTCATTCTTCGATTGACATACGCGATTGGTCATTCTTCAATTGACATACGCGATTGGTTATTCTTCGATTGACATACGCGATTGGTTATTCTTCGATTGACATACGCGATTGGTCATTCTTCGATTGACATACGCGATTGGTCATTCTTCGATTGACATACGCGATTGGTTATGCTTCGATTGACATACGCGATTGGTTATGCTTCGATTGACATACGCGATTGGTTATTCTTCGATTGACATACGCGATTGGTTATTCTTCGATTGACATACGCGATTGGTCATTCTTCGATTGATATACGCGATCGCTCATTTATTAAACATAGTACATTGTGAGTATATTTGTCTGGAATTTAGTCAAGGATGCTTTTTCTAGATCGTTTTTAACGTTTTTCGCAATCAGTTTTCTGGAAAAGTGATTGGAAAAAAAAGGGATTTTGCGTGCAAAATCCCTTTTTATAATAAAACCAGTTTAATTTTAATTGACCTTTGGTGGATACGGCAACTTTTCATCTATTTGATTTAGGGACTTCTTGATAGATCCTTTAACAAAAGTATATTTTGTGATGTCTGTTATTCCAGGGAGCGGTGTTACAGCGAATTCTGTCCATCCTGGTGTGATCGATTCCGATATACCCCGACATCTTCTCAAGGACCAGGGTTTTCTATATACCATGGCTACATCGACATTGTTGTATCTATTTAGACCGTTGATTAAAACCCCAGTTCAGGGCGCTCAAACCACGATTTACGCAGCTGTAGCTGAAGAACTACAAACTATTTCCGGAAAATATTTTAGGTATATGTTTGTGAAGCGTGTTAAACCTAGAAAGGAGGACATTCAATATTCTTAGTTTGTATTTTATCTGTAATTGTGTAATAATCTTCTCTAGCTAGACTGGTTCTACTGCCGGCTTGAAGGTTTAGTCTTTTATTAACTCAACGGCGTTAACAGTCTATTCACCAGCCTTACCAAACTGGGTAGATCTCAAAACGTTTTAGAATGCAGCCAAATTAAATTCTAATTTCAGTGAGTGTGAATTGACGACAGAGGCAACCCAAGCTCGTAATGCCGAGGTGGCGGCCAAACTATGGACACTGTCTGAGAAACTTGTTGGACTAACGGAATGTTGACGACAAAGACTAGTGTTGTCTTAGATACCTGTTGGAAAGATGTGTTGCCATAGAGATTGGATGGCCGCCAAGTAATGGATATTGTTGAAACTTTAGAATGGCCGCCCTAAAAAAGACCATCATCACAAATACTTGAAAAACTGCACAATTATTAAAATCAACATTAAATGTCACCGCTCTCCCGATGGATACCAGAATGACATACAGATATGAATCGTTTGAACCGAACTCTTCATTAAATTTACTGGCACTTGAGGCTGTGTCGACCTTGTTGACTTCGAAAATTGATCAAAGTGATCACGTTTCAATTGTAAATGTTTTTCTCTTCAAATTGCCATCAGTATGAACTCTCTTGTACACCAGGAGATCCAAGATTGTATATTATGTGGTGAAACCAAACAACAATAACGTACAATTTTACTTTTTTACAGCGGTTTATTATTTGTAGAATTTCGCTCATACGGCCGCATTTTCTAAAGAACTAGCACAATGGTATTACATGAATATTAATCCAAATAAAAGTATTTGATATGTTGAAAATATCGTGGTAAAAGGAGAAATTGATTACCTTTTAGGAGCAAATTATCTTGATTTGCCATGAATATTTTCTCCAATACAAGGTAACTCCGTGATGAATCTATCTAGTTCTAAATGTGAACAAGTTTTACAAACATACCTAGTTGACAAATATTGAATTCTTATTGTTAAGGCCTGTTTACGCATTCACGATTTTTGGCTACGGTGCCGCTACGATTCGCCACGATTTGTAAAATCGTCGTGTACCGTGGTGATTCGTAGTAGAACCGTGGTGAATCGTGGTGACTCTTGATGAATCGTGATGATTCGGGAAACTCCACGGTAGCGCTACGGAAGTTTTAAACTGTTTAAAACAGTCGGGGCGAATCGTGGTTGTTATTGGGCGTGGTCTTATTCTTAGCGCAACCGTAGCGAAATCGTGCTTATTCGTAATGACACCGTAGCTATATTCGCGGCTATTCGTGAGAGATCGTAGCCAGTCGTGGAATCTTTGACATTACGAATTCTCACGATTCACCACGAATTGTGTACAGTTGTCCTACGAATCATCCACGGTTTCGCTACGGAGCTCCACGATTGGATCGTACTAGTATCGTATCGAACCGTACAAGCACCGTGAGCATTCGTTGTGCCACCGTGGTCAATCCTCATTGACCGTAGCGTTGCCGTGACGAATCGTCGTTGATTCGTAGCGATACCTTACAGAGACCGTACTAATATCGTGGACATTCTTACTGGAATCGTAGTGACACTGAATATTTCTACTTTTCGCCACGATTCATCCCGATCCATCCCGATTTTTCTGACCATGAGAAATCTGGGTGAATCGTAGAGAAAATCGTGAATGTGTAAACGGGTCTTTAGCTCTTCTGGCCGAGTGTACTTGTGAGCTAGTGTGATCACCATTCGTCCGGCGTCCGTCCGAACTTATTTTTAGGTTCTAAAACGTTTATTGAACTGCTAGAACATTAGTTCAAGAACTTGTCCTAGGTTCAAGAAATAAAGTTCCGGCTCATATGCCCGGGGTATAACCGGATGCGGGTAACTGCGCATCCCACATGGCGGAGGTTCAAACACCGGCGTTTTACAACCATCGATTACATTCATTATCTCAGTACATTTGTAAGTTTTATTGATTAAATTGATTAAAACTAACACTAGAAATAATGCCACATCCTCTTTGTTCTGATAGATAGTTGCAGACGGTCTATGTCGAAATTTAGAAAATTGACATAAATACATGATGCGGATAAATGTGTTTTTATATTTCGATATTTTGCGAGTATCTGTAGTTATGGGTCCTTTATTCAAGGTGACTAAAATTTCGTGCCTATGCTTAATTGAACCTCTATTAATGATATATTGGCCACTGTCACCAATTAGTGCCTGTGTCGAAGCATTGCAAACTTCATCAACTCAACTATCTTAATTACCAGTACAGTATCAAACTACTAGTCCCAACGGTCTGTAAGTTTTTACGTTGTCCTGATACTTTCATATCGTCTATCGTCGAACCCTGGAATGTCGTGTCATGACTACAGCTTTAGGTATTACTTTATAGTAACCTATAGCCGAACAATTTGCATGGTCAACAAAAATCGTTCATTACTCATATCATTCAAAGTTGAGAAAAATACCATACATTGAATAACTGAACAAAACACATATATTCTAAAGCACTTTGTATTTTCGATAAGAGTATAGAATAGATATAATCTCTTAATGTCCGTGAACTGGCGGTAGAAGTTTGGTATAGTATATTGGAACCTATAGTACATGACTCCAAATACATATCTATACACTACGAAACCCCTTGAAAAAGAACTGAAATCATTTTAGGAGATTCTTCAGGGTATGAACGATGTTGTGACAGAGGCAGTGCTAAACACGTAGCTCGATGGCAATTTCGTGAAATGCCGATGTTATCGGCCAATAATTTCTGTTCATTTGCCGATTCAAAGCCGTGCAAGGATTGCTAATCTTTCTATGTGTTTCGTCCCGAAATAAGTGTCCTCTGGGTATGATCCTATGTTTCCCACCGAGTTAAAAAAGCAACTGATTTTTAGCTCCACTGACCGAAGACCAGCGAGCTATTTTTATGACACTGTGTCTGTCGTGCGTGTCTGTCGTGCGTCTGTGAGTGCAAAAACGTTTTCTTAAAAAATCTTCACCCTAGAAAGTGCTGGTCAGATCTCGACCAAACTTTACATGATTGTTCCCTAGATGGTCCTCTTTCAAGATTTCTTCAAACAACAAGGTTCAAACAATTTCAAATTGTTGAAAATTCTAAAATATTTATCTTTCTGGGTGGAAAAACAATGTTGAAAATGAAGAAAGTGCTTGTACTAAGCAATTTCTTTATTTTCCACATTGCTTAAAACAATGTTGAAAATGAAGAAAATGCTTGTACTAAGCAATTTCTTTATTTTCCACATTGCTTTCCACAGCTCACCTGAGCACGAAGTGCTCTTGGGGAGCTATTGTGATCGTCCATCGTCCGTCCGTCCGTCCGTCTGTCCGTCCGTCCGCCCGTTCACAATTACAAAAAAATCTTCTCCTAAACCAATCATGTATTTTCAACAAAACTTCACAGAAATGATCCTTAGGTCATGCTCTTTGAAATACTTCAAAGAATTGAAATCCATGAAGAAGTCTGGTTGCCATGGCAACGGAGTGGAAAAACTTAAAAAATCTTCTCCTCCGAAGCGGTAAGGCCTAGAGCTTAGATATTTGGCATATATCATCATCTATTGACCCTCTACCAAAATACTCTAAAGATTTTTTTACCGTATTCTAAAAATTAGCCCTTTTCAGTGCAATCCCTGATTTTACATAGAAATAAAGAAGGACATCTTTAAAAATCTTCTCCTCCCAAGCCTTAAGGCCTACAGCTTTTATATTTGGTATACATCATCATCTATTGACCCTCTACCAAAATACTTCAAAGAATTACCGTATTATGAAAATTAGTCCTTTTCTTTGTGATCCCTGATTTCTACATAGAATTAAGAAGGAAATCTTTTAAAATCTTCTCCTCTAAAACCATAAGGCCTAGAGATTTGATATTTAGTACAAATCATCATCTATTGAACCTCTACCAAACTACTTCTAAGAATTGCCGTAGTCTGAAAATTAGTCCTTTTCTTGGAAATCCCTGATTTTACATAGAATAAAAGAAGGAAATCTTTAAAAATCTTCTTCTTCCAAATCATTAGGCCTAGAACTTTGATATTTGGTATACATCATCAGCCATTAACCCTCTACCAAAATACTTCAAAGAATTACATTATTCTGAAAATTAGCCCTCTTCTTGGCAATCCCTGATTTTACATAGAATAAAAGAAGGAAAACTTTAAAAATCTTCTTCTCCAAAACCATAAGGCCTAGAGCTTTATTTATTTGGTACATATCATCATATATTAACCGTCTACCAAAATACTTCAAAGAATTATCATACTCTGAAAATTATTATAATGATATCTTTGAAAACCTTCTTCTCCTAAATCATTAGGCTTACAGCTTTTATACTTGGTATGTATTGATGTCTATACTTCAAAGTATTACCATATTCAGGAAATTAGTGCTATATGGTAGGATCATCAATATACCTAGGATTAAAAGAGATATCCTTAAACATCTTCTCCAAAATAATTAGACAGAGGGCTTTGCTATTTTGTTTATATCATAAAGCCATTAACCATCATACTCAGGGGAGCGATTTAGGGCCATCATGGTCCTCTTGTTTAGGGGGAGGGGTTAAAAAGGAGGAATTGTGTGGGTTAACTCCATGGTTACTTTAACCCCGTTTCTTTATCATGATAAAGTTTGATAAAGAAGATTATGAACAAAACAGTGCTTTGCTAGCTTACAGTACTTTTCAGTACTTTGATTTAAACCTTATACATATATTACAGAGTACAATATTATCGGACCCTTTTTCATTATAAACAAAGAACGGGTTAGTAAAAAGAACCTCTGAATAAAGCATTCACATAGTTTTAGAGTCACCATGTTCAATGCGCGTAACTGCAGTTACTCGCATCCGATTATATACAACCAGTGCATATAGAAATTAAGAAGGTTTTCGTTAAACGATAACTTCTTATGCACCGCTCGGCCAATATCAAAATCAATTTCGCAGTGAACATTAGGTCAAAGACTTCTATGAAAAATGCTAAAATCACGATTTTCAAGTCCCGAGGGTCAGAGCCACAGTGACTAGGGAAATAGGCTTACATTTTTAGTCTTTCTTTGGAACATAATCCTTAACTAAACATTAAACTGATAGTTTGTCTCAGGTTAGCTTAGCAGGGTAAATGGCATTCTTGATTTGTTGTACATATTTTACATTATTCAGCAGAAAGATGCACATTACATGCAGTAGAATTTACCATTTGGCCATTGAGAACAAATTTATTAAAGTCTCTGAAGGTCATAGATACGAGGGCGTGCAGAAATCATCCGTATTGAAACATTATAGTTAACCCACTGCAGTCTGCTCTAAGATTTCTAAACTGACAATCTACAATGCGAGCGAGATTCTTCAGATAAATATTGTGTATAAAGGAATCTTTGGTCGAGATAATTCAGACGATAAATCCTAGGAATTGAGGAAAGTAAACGTGCTTAGATTTGGCTTCAACGAGAAACTTTAACGACGTCTTACCTACCTACCTAAACAGCACGTTTTCAATTTCTTGTTGTAAAACCCATTAGATGAATTAAAGAAAAAATATTATGGGAAAAGCAAAACCTTCTTTTAAAAAGATCATACAATAGTTTCTCAATTGTATGATAGGACTGCTACATATCTTTCTAGGACAGGAACCCAACACGGGATCATTACTGGATCAGAAAAACATTTCCTGGATTAGTAACGCTTTACGGGATCAGGAGGTCATTGCCTGGTTACTAGATCTGTGAGCTATTACGGGATCAGGAACCCGCTTACTAAAATGTGTACCAATTACTGAAACATGGGCCCATCGCTGGAATAGCCGGGGACCCATTACAGGAACAGGAACCCAGCACTTGTGAACAGGAACACACTACCTGATCAGGAATCGTTAGTATATCAGTAGCCAACTACTAGAACAGGAATGCCTTGATCTGGAACCAATTGTTGGAACAGGAATGGAGAATAAGAATTATTAATCCTGGTCAGACTCCAAACTTAGAGTGACTATGGTCGTCTCTTGTCGGTAGGGACAAACGACCAGACTCAAAAACCTAGAGTAACTTGTCGGTAGGGGAAATCGACCAGATTCAAAAACCTAGATTAATTTGTCGGTCAGGGAAATCGGGTAAATTGGGACCGTTTTTATCATTCACATTTTAGGCTTAAGGCTGAAACTTGGATGCGAACTTATTCGCTCGGGCTAAATATCCCATCATAAATCTTGTTCAAAAAATTGTGAAAACTGAATGTGAGTATACTGTAAAATGGGTAAGTTCGGTCAGGGTTGGAAAATTGAAATATGAAGATAGGACTCTGTGTATAGAAATTGCGCCTTTGGCAAAAAGGCCATTCTACCTCGCTAAACAATTTTTAATCGAGCAGCTCGGTTAGTGTAAACCAAATCCATTTACAATTTATTTTAATGCTTACAAAATTTTGCATTAAAATTTATAAACAATGGCCATTAGAGAGCAACTAATCTGTCTTCCTTTTTCTTTGAAAAAAGGGTCTTGCATAGAGTACTAATCCCAATTTTAGCCATTAGTAATCATACTGCAATATATTAACTTTCTATCGCGGGGTAAAGGATGAGTTCCTCGATATATCATGTTAGAGCCGGGGTTTCCCCAAGTTAGATGGTGAAAAGCCGAGAACAAACAAAACCTGAGTAATCAGAGCGTGACAGGCAGCAGCAGACGATGCTCTCTTTCTCTGTTGTCTTTTACTCGTACGTTCAGTAGAAATCGCCTGGGAAACCTACAAACACGTATAATTATTGCTAAAAAAAAAAAAACCCGTAAAGCCTCTAGTACCACCGTACACTAAAAATATTACAATGTACACTATATAAAATATGCAGCGTTTTGAAAGAATTGTAGAAGTATTTCCATAACCAATTACTAGACAAAGATATTTTGAGTGATCTAGTTTAATAAATTAAATCATACTGTGTTTGTAACAAGAAAAGGAGTTTGGACTAAAAATGCTGTATTGACTGTAGTTCTTCTAGCAAAATTGTAACATCCGGGATCGGAATCAATACTGGCTTCTTGTTTGATGTACACAACAACCACAACAACAACAATAATAACACCCGACGCGGTTTATGTTTACCCAACCCTAAGCAAGACAACAACCAGGACATTTTATACCGCACTTCTCTTTATTTTTGAGAGATCTAGAGCAGAATCGTCATATCTGATATATCAATTAAAAAACGATAAACAAATAAATCATTTATTTAGACAAGAATTGAACTTAGAAGTCCGAAATCTATATTAAGAATTATTGTTAGTTAGACACCTCAAACGTCGTAACTACAGCTTATAACAACAGCTTAAATAAGCTGTTGATAAGACGTTCAGATCCGGCAAAATCAACCATTTATTTTAAATGTGAAAAATTTGTGTGAGAGTGCGCAAAAATATTTAGTTACACGTGGCCTTTTAGTTAAGGTAAAATGTACTGCTGGTCTATAAATAGAACACTGTTTACAGAACGAATACACAATTTATCGTTAGAATATTCATAATCTAATTTACCTGCGGTTTTTCGACATCTTTAACATTTCTTTTTGAACTCGGAGGATAAAACATGGATTTTAATACAATTTACGAATCGATTGATAAACATCGTATTTTGATTGCGTGTGCGGTAACCTCGGGTAAGTTGACCTGGTTTTATCATATATCCTATTACGTAACAAAGTGATGCGTCTTTTCATGCGACCAAACCTTACTGGTTTTTTTCCTATTCGCTTTTTCATAAAAAAAATTACAAACTATGAGAATGAAACCTAAGGCAAGTTTCTATTTCCCCTTTATTTACCCACAAAGAAATGTCCATTCATACTTAATCTATGAAGCGCGGCGTGCACATTAGTCACTGCCCGAGAACCATTTTAATTTCTACTTTGTTACAGCGAAATATGCTTTTATCACCAGAGAATAATGCCGGATAAGGTTTCCCTTAGAAGAGAACAGCGACTGTATAGTTACTGAAAAGGCCTTTATTGTGTTCGAATGTCTGACTTGATATTTATTTTTTTTTAAGTTTTTGGGTACGATTTATTATTATCATAGACGAACTTTCTTTTATTTTAGTGGTTGGTATAGCGATGTTCAAGAGATTTTTCGTGTATGGAACAAAATGTAGCAGTAAAGCCAAGATGTTCAATAAAACGGTGCTTATAACAGGGGCTAATACGGGGATAGGTAAAGAGACGGCGATGGAGTTAGCACGAAGAGGTAATTTGATTTATTCCGACCCCAAAAAAACCCAAAAAAAACCCAAAAAAACTCCCAAAACAAGATAACAAACAACAGCAACAAAAAAGGCACCCAAAACAAACCCTGAACATCGTTTCTATTTATGGTTGAGATGTCATTTTGAAGACAGGTTTTTTATACCTCCACTTCGAGGACGAGAGGGGTTATAAAATTTTACCTCTATCCGTCCTTCCGTTCGTCCGTCTTTAATCCATATTTTACGGCACATTTTTCTTCACAATTGTTAATGGCATCGACTTGAAACTTGGTATGGAAGTTCAGCTAGATGTCCTACATGGTGCCTGCCGAATTTAGGTCCGCAAGTAATCTACTTCCTGTTTACGATTAGAGCATTTTTCTGACATTGCCTTGTATAGTCGTATAATTTTATCGCATTTTCTCAGCAATTATTCATGACATCAACTTGGATGCCATGAAACTTTTTATGGAGGTACAGCTATGGATCCTTCATGGGGCAGCTAACCTAATAAAGATCGCAACGGTTATCTACTTTCTGTTCAACGACTTAGTTTATTTTTGGTTACAAGGTCTGGTAAAGTGGTATATTTTCGTCGCGTTTTTAGCTCACCTGGGCGCAAAATGCAAGGTCAACTTTTGTGATCGGTCATTGTCCGTCGTCCGTCCGTTTGTCTTTATTGCCACCTGTCCATATTTTCTTTGAAATTCTTCTCCGCCTAAAGAATTAAATTCCATGAAAATCTCTGGTTGCCATGGCATTTGCAATTGGGAGTTTTTAGTCAATCTTTGAGAATCCTTTTTTTTAAGAAATTACTTGGTCAAGGACATTCATATTTCATAAACAGAATAACATCTAGGTTTTCTGTCAAGTTGCAAAAGTTATACCTCTGAGTTCAAAAATGGCCCAGCCCTAGACGTCCAGTCTTGGAAAAATTGCTTACACAGAGCAAGTTCAAAAGAAATCTCCTCCAAAACTATACGGCCTAGGGTATTGATATTTTGTATAACTAGATGGTTTTGTACTATTTCACTTAAAATTACGCCCCTAGAGTAAAAACTTCACTAGGGTCCACAATAAGGGAAAAACGCACAATTTTAACAAGTTAAAAAATGTTTCACTATAAGGCAGTGGACATTCATATTTGGTATATAGCATTGCTAGATGGTTTTTGATTATTCTCTTAAAAGACTGTCCCTAGGGCCAAAAATGGCCCTGCCGTATGGGTCCAAAATTCGGGAAAACGCACTATTTGATTAAGTTAAAAAGCATTATCTTCTTCATAATAAGGCCGAGGGCATTAAGATATTGGAATATGTTATAGCCTGATTGTTATCCATCATTTTCGATGAAATTATGCCCATAGGTAAAAAAAACAACTCTTCCCTAGGCGTTCAAAGTGCGTAAACACTCAGACCATGTTCAGATGTCTTCCAATCCCAAAGTATAGATTGCAAGACATTGATGTTTAGCATAACCAGATGGTTCCCTTCCATGTTTGCTAATTTAAAGCCATTTGATAAAACATGGCCCTGTCCGAGAGGTCCAAAGTATGGGAAATTGCACAGTTAAAGCAATTTCACAACTGTTCTCTTTCTGAAATATAAGGTGAAGGACATTCATATTTGGTATGTAGCACTACTACGTGTTTCTTTTTACTGTGTAACTTAAAATTATGTCAATATGGCCAAAAATAGTTCTGTACGGAAAACTACTCAATTTGAGCAAAGTAGAAATTGTTTTCTTCTTAACTGTAGGGCAAATAGATTTGGAATGTGATCAAACTTGATAGTTGTCTACATTTTTGCTGAAAATATTCCCACAAGATTTAAAATAGCCTCGCCTAATGGGTTCAAATTTGGGGAGAAAAAGAGTAACCTTATTTTAGCCAAAAGTGACCCCTTATCAATTCTTGTCTTAGAAATCAAGAAAAAAAATTCTTACCAAGATTAAAGGTATTTGTGCAAGAAAAGGAGCAAGTAAATTGGAAAGAAGATTTCTTTATATGAGACCTTGCGACCGAGTATTTGAACCCATGTGACCTAATATCAAACCTAATATCAAACTTGACAAAGATTTTTATTGAGACAAACATCTGAATAAATATCTAGCCAATTGAGTAAAAAATGTGGCCCCTAAAAAATATCAAACGAATTGAGCCAAAAATGGGGCCTCTGGAGTCTTAAGGTATTTTTAAGATTTGTCCTAGTGACCAAGTATTTGACCCTATGTCAAGTCAACCAAAGTCTATCTTTGCCAAGATATTATGGACGCATACATTCTGATCAAATATATCAATACAATCGAGCCAAAATAGGGCCCCCAGAATAAAATTAAGATATTTCTAAGATTTGACCTCGTGACCTAGGTTTTTTTCCAATGTGAACTAAATTTGAGCTTGGCTGACATTTCATCGACACTAACAAATATCAATTCAATTGAGCCAAATACCTCTAGAGTGCACGAAAGGTATTTCTTAGATTTGTCCTAGTGGCCTAGTTTTTGACTCCATGAGATCCAAATTTGAACTCGGCTGAGATATCATTCTGACCAAATATCATTTGATTGGAGCCTACAATGTGGCCTCTAGAGTACGCATAAGATTTATTGCCATTTATCAAGACATTTGAAGAAAATATATGGCCTCAGGAGTGCAAACAAGGTATTTCTAAGATTTGTCATTGTGAGCCAGTTTTTGACCACTTTGTGGTCAGGTGAGCTAAGAAATCACGGGTAAGATGTCCCCAGTTAACTAGGGTTAGCTGCGTTTTCCTATTGACGTAACAGGACTATTAGTGTAAGATTCTGTATTCAGTTTAAGATTTAACTTAATTACACTGTTAAAATGCATTTAATTTACCGACTGTCATTTTCAAATTCTATTGTATAGATATGTGACCAGACACTCATATATCGACCATATTGACCATCTGGTCCCGAGGAAAGTATCAGCCATAAATTTGTCTGAGCTGAGCAGGCTGATAAGAGTCGATTTTTTCTACGATTTTCCTTATTCAAAATTCATTCCCGAATGGTACCTTTTCCCCATGACTTATCGCATTATCGTTTACCTGTTCGAAAACCGAAATTCAAATATATAAAGTATAATTAACAGACAATTGCCGTGGGCGGCCAGACAAGATCCTTTGGTTGAGTACCCGACTTCAAACCCGGAAATTGCGGGTTCTAGTCTAGCGATGATCCAACACTGAAAACAACTAATGTTCTTTCAGATGAGATATTAAACCCAGTTTCCATGTGACATAGCTATATACCGTGTACAAACTCCGCAGTTTCGCCCTGTATTCTGGCACTGTCCCCATATCAACGAATCGTTTTCTGGGACGTTGTTCTTACGGGGGTAGAAGCAACAAAACAATCTTAACAACGACAACAACGAACTCCTCGAACCCACACATACCCTTTATACAAGAGGACCATGACGGTCCTAAATCGCTCACCTGAGGCATCTGCAAACTACAGTACTTTTTTGTATAAAAAAGACACAACTTGAGCAAAATAAATAAAACAAATACAAGATTTTGGAATTTGTACAATACAATAGAAATGAATGCCTTTGGCTTTATAGTCTCATCCATTACCAACTATCCCAGAATTTGTCACCCTAAGGGAAATTAGGTTTACAAAAGCATTGTGAGAAAGGGAGTGACAAGCAATTTCTCCATTTCTATTTAAGAAGAAGAATTCTTTCAATGCGATTTACGCAATTTTCGACTCAGGAGCAAACACGTTTTTTATCCTAAAAGAATATTTTCCTGTAACATAGTTAACATGGTGAAAAATCATTTAGCCATGCTACATACCAAATATGAATGCCCTTCATGTTATATTTCAGAAGGAGAAGACTTTTAAAATTGCTCTAATTGGGTGTTTTCCAAAATTTTGGACCTCTGGGGCAGTGCCATGTTTGATCCCAGGGCTAATATTTTAGCTAACATGATAGAGAACCATCTGGTTATGCTATATACCAAATATGAATGCCTTAGACTTTGTAGATTGGGAGAAGACTTTTGAACATGGTTTAATTGAGCATTTTTACGAACTTTGGACACCCAGGGAAGGGTGTTTTTTAACCTACAGGCATAATTTAATCAAAATTGATAGATAACAGTCAGGCTATGCTACACTCAAAATATAAATGCCCTCCGCCTTAAAATGAAGATTTTTTTAACATACTCAAAATTTCCCAATTTTTGGACCCCTAGTGCAGGGCCGTTTTTGACCCTAAGAGGACAACTTTTAGTGATATAGTACAAAACCATCTAGTTATGCTACATACCAAATACAAATATCCTAGACTTTATAGTTAAAATGGAGAAGTCTTTCAAATTGCTCTAATTAAGCATTTTTCCAAACTTCGGACCTCAGGGGCGGGGCCATTTTTGAGCCCAGAGATTAAATATTTAAATACTTGGTAGAGAATCATATGATTAAGCTCTATAACCCTTTGGCCTTGTAGTCTGTGAAAAAACAACAACAAAGATTTACTAATATTTCCCATTTTTATATGACGCAGTTAAAAGAGTTTTTCACGGAATATAATTCTTTTAACAACTTTTGAAGAGCTTCACCCAAGGAACATCCCTGCAAAGTTTCAGCTTGTTTGGCCTACTGATTTAGGAGGAGAAGATTTTTAAAGATTTTTAAAGAATAACTAAAATTCCCATTATCAAATGCCGCGGCAACCAGAGTTTTTGACGGAATTAAATTCTTTTAACATCTTTTGTAGAACTTCACCCAAGGAACATCCCAGCAAAGTTTCAGCTTGATTGGCCTTCTGGTTTAGGAGGAGAAGATTTTTAAAGAAATTGTGGACGGACGGACGGACGGACAGACGGACGACGGACAACGACCGATTACAATAGCTCACCTCGCACTTTGTGTTCAAGTGTTCAAGTGTATATTCGATTAATCCTTATCGTCATTTAAAATAAAATGTACAGGTTACACTTCTTACGCAAAATTGTTTTTTGTAAACAAACTCTATCCGGGTTTGTTGAAAGGCAAGATTGGTGGTTTAATAGCATGTTCTATCAAACAGTATAAGGTCTCATGCCAATGATCACTTATATATATTCGAAATCCAGTGTGAATTTTTGATGCACTGTTTACAGCCGCTTTACACAACAGTTTCCAGAAACCTGTAAAATGTAGTGGAACTAAAGATAACAATGACTCGTTAATTTGACTCGATAAGCTACAGGAAAGGGGCAAGTTATGTCATTATCTGTTCATCGTATCCTTTGTTTTAGGTAGTTCGGTATTTAGGGTCCAGGGGTCATGTCTTAAGTTTGCAAGTACAAAATGAATGAGTTCAGTTAAGTTTAGCCGAATCAAACCCTTTTTCATATCTCAGATTCAGTCGATCGCAAAGTTTTTCTTAATCGATTTTACTCCAACATCATGACACCTTTCCTGCTTTAACTTAACACCCCCCCCAACACTGGTGGATTTACAGCACACAGTCAAGACACTAAGGTCAAAATATGTTTACCTGTTTTCCATAAGCCTTAACCCATTCCAACACAGTGGAATTTTAGACCGTTCAAAATTGAATGAAGCTGCCGACAATTTCAAGTTGATGGAATTTTTATTTTTTTCGTCCTTTGGGATAGAAAACATGGTAAAATATGAAGAAATTGCTTGACACAAGCAATTTCTTCATTTTCCACCATGTTTTCCAAAGCCTTTTTCTTGAAGGGCGTAAAAAGGAGGGATTGTGTTGGAATGGGTTAAGACAGCAGGTAATAAATAGAGTTTCTGGCCGTACAATAAAACTACTATAAACAGTCATTTCATACTTTTACACGGTTTCAAACGAAAATTAAGTTCTGTTTAGAGACACTTCGTATTTCACATTGGGTAGTATTTTTCCTGAAAGAGTCAGGGTTACAATTCAGGGCTAGCAGCATGATTTAACAATGATACACATCGACAACCGATGTCTTCTGACCGTGTTGGTTGGTCGAAAGGTGTTCTTAGATCCGTCACAATATGTCCCACTGGTTTCTCTTGGTGTAAACATCCCTTCTGTACACTTTAACTTAGTGTTTTATTTCTCACGATGATTTTCGTAGAAATTTATTAGAAAATGGGCGACACTGATCTTGTTTAAACTTGTGTAAATCGGCGGAAAAGAAAGAGTAAATATACCTTGAAATATAAATTGAGTTTTGCGCTTGAAGTGTGGATCAGTGTATATAAATTGTTACGTCACAGCGTCGATGTTCTACCAAAACCTTGTAACTACAGCTTTGAATATGCTAAAGTTATGAGGTTTTGGTAGAACATAGACAATATTTTCTAGTGATACTTTTTCGCTGTAAATATATTTTAGGTGCTAGAGTACTGATTGCGTGTAGAAACATTTCGAAAGCCGAAGACGCCGCCTCCGATATTCGAAAATCAACTGGTAATAACAACATTGAAGTGTACGAGCTAGACCTGGCTTCTCTCCAATCTGTACGTAAATGTGCGGAAGAGGTTTTAGCTAGAGAGACGAGACTGGACGTCCTGATTAACAACGCAGGTAAAGGAAATAGACGTCCCCACGAAAATGGACATACGGGGGACTACGGCTTCAAACCTGAAAACAATAAATGAATTCAGATGACTTACAACTCTACCTGATCTATTTAATATATACAACTCCAACAAAACTACTTCACGGCTTCTGTCATGATGCAGCAGAGTAATCGGTTACAAAATCTGTATGAATTATGTATAAGTAAATAATAGCGATATCGAATAGAAACATCCTCACCTTCTTTAAGGAGATCTCTTGAAATGACGACAATTCACGGTTTTGTTCTCCTTTTGCGCCCTTTCTACCGTGACGGGTTAAAATGAATGTCTAATATGAGTTTAATGCTGGATAAAGTCAATTCCACTAGAATCACATATGAAATAACAGATATGTGACAAATCCATTATTTTGACCCATCGCACGTAAAGAGATCAGCTAGTTAATTGGACTAGTATCAGGTCGGTCACACTGCGCTGATCATTCTTACTGATAATGGGACCAAACATACGCCTTTTGTTTGACTTTCTGAATCTAGAATAGTAGTTCTGCCTAGGCAACTTCTTTTTCTGAAATTTGTTCTTATACTTTTAGAAATCAATTCCAAAACAATGTTCATTCTTTGAGCTAATGCTTGTTTCATAAACCCAACACTAACGAGTTTTCATTATCGGGTTTTATGGAAACATTTCCTTGGAGCAAGCCGCAAACTACACACAGAAAAGGATTTTACAGGCAGACAATCTTTCAAATCAGATGCGATTTTAAATATTTTGAAACTAGATAAAAACAACAACAACAACAACAACTAAAGAAAAATAACGGTTTCTTGAGACGCACACGTGCTTATGGATCTATACTTGTAAGTATGATAAAACAAATAAATGAACAAAAACATCGCAAATGCAGCTGATAGAAGCTGTATTTACAAGGTTTCTGTCGCCTACCGACGAATAAAATCAATAGAATTGTCATAGGGACTTTCCCTAGACTCGATCCACGGATCTATCGAAAGAGGTCACAAGCCCTCACCACTTCACCATCAATCCGTTTACGATGCCTGCGAAGCTTATGAACATTGATATACACTGTACATTGTAAAGTACCAGTTTGTGATGTTATACCCAAACAATACCACAAAGAAATATCTCGTGAGAGTATAGTCAAAGGGAGATAAATGAGAATAGTTTTAAGTTGGTATACCTTGCATACGCTGTATCTAAATCGTTATTCTTGAATGGCAGATTTTTACGGTTGTCTTTAGTTAGTAGATTAAGTGTGTAAAGGGGTAAAAGTTGATACTGAGTTTATAAGACTTCAAGGATTTTGCTTATGTATGGACCGATTAACACCCAATTTCTGAGGAACACTGTAGGTAGTTGTAACTCAGAATACACCATCTAGTTATTTACAGTAAACTGGAATTGCATATTTTTGTATTCATACACTGAAAAGGGGTATTCCTCTTTGCAGTTCTAAAAATAGATCAAGGAGATGCAAGGATGTTGGAAAGTAATAGAAAACAGGGTTTTGTCTCATTGGTTACTGCTCTTGCATGACAGATAATAGTTTATATTAATTTAGGAGAGATTTGGATTATATATTTCAACCAATTACCTGACGAGACATTTAAGACTGGTCCAAATTGAAAGCAGTTGCATACAACTAAAGTTGGTGGAGTTCGGAAAATCTTTGACTTTTAGGACAGAAAACATTGTGAGCAATGAAGACACTGCTTGTATTAAGGAATTCTTCATTTTCCTCAATGTTTTCCAAGCCTTTTTGTTGAGAGGCGTCAGAAAGCGTCATTGGTCAGAAATTTACAACTTTTATAGAATGTTTTTATGGCCAGATAGATAAACTCTTTTGAAATTGAAAAAAAGCTGTTGTAAAAAAGACAATTATGACTCTTGGAAGGAATTTTTGTCATTGTGGGAGGGAGATTTCAACATTTCACTAAATTTTTGGGATATATCTTAGACTTACTGTAGCCACGAGGATGATCTCTATAAAAAGACGTTGACAAGATTCTCTTTGAAACGGTCTAAATGATTTACTTTTTGATTTCAAACTATACAAATGTTCGTAACACTTCTGTTTTGAACTCAGAATTAATTGATTTTGACAAAACTCAAATTTATGGAACATTTTACAGAAATTTATGTGGCTAAGAAAATAGACCCTTTAAACGAAAATGCAGATGCTTAAACTTTTAATTTGTCGCGCTTACTTTCAAGTTTCTTAACCTTTCAATCAACCTCGCATTGTAACAAATGTGACTTTTTAGCTTATAGCTTAACCCATTCCCACAGAGTGACGCTTTTTGACTCTCCACAAGAAAAACAATATGGGAAACAAAATTGTGTAAAATGAAGCAATTTCTTAACTTTCCCATAATCTTTTCTGCACAGAAAGTTCAAAATACATGTATAACCCTTAAATTGTTGTCTGGAACTCCTTTCAATTTGAACCAGTCTAAAATTGTGTCAATTTCCTCTTTTCTAAAAGTGTTTTCTACCCTGCATGACACATATTTTCCCATTAAAAATAGAGATGTTGGTTGTCTTCCTTCAATTTTGACCAGTCTTAAATATTGCTGTCTGTTAATGTCTTATGAGATAGATGTTACCCAGGTCTGAAGATTTGTATTTCTTCAACACCTTTTGTGTGGACAAAGCGTTCAATGTGGCGATTTTCAGGACCTTTAGTCCTTTGTTTTATATTAGATTTCCACGAGTCTTGATACAAAAGTTGTATTACTACAGTAATAAATAATTTTCATGAAATATTTCAAAGTCAATTAGCACAAACAAAAATGAAGTCGTCTTTCTAATCTTTTTATCATTTCGCATCGAAATAACACAACAATTTTTGAAATTTTCAGAAATTGAAAGGGACCTATGTAAATACAATTTCCTTTTTTTACCTTGTACATGAGAAATGTGATTATCGTATTTTCTTTACATCATTTTCATCGATCATCCTTTCCCGATCTGTCTAGGCAAAATAATAGTTTGTTTCATTAAAGACAATGGGCAATACATTCGAACTATTTCTTAGAATAACAGTTACACATACTTAACATTCCGTCAATGAAATTTTGTTTGACTTAGAATACTTAGAAGAATCATGTCTTCTGCTGACGTCATACAATGTATAAGTAAACAAATTTGATGATCTGACCGCAACGAAATGTTCCCAAAACATTCGTTTTCAAAAAGATATATCTGTCTGAAAAATGATTCTGTCTAAAAATACAATTTTTGCTCAATTTGCTTTGAAGGCTTGAACTTTTATGCAAGAATTTCCCAATTGGATATAGTAACATTCCAGCGTATATGGAGTAAAAATAGGCTTAACGACAACACCAGTTTTCTGTGCATACAACGACAACCTTTTGTCTTTAAACCCATTTCACTTTGTGAAATTATTTGAATTTTTATCAAAGTTGACTTGATTAGTTCACTTGAAGAACTAAATGCAGGTGAGCGATCTAGGGCTATTGTTGCTCTTTTGTTTAAATTCTTGTGTGTATATCTTGTCAATTACACACCAACTTTTACACAATTCAAAAAGAAATATATGCTACTTTTGTCTAAAAATTTGTCATTCTTATTTAACTCAAAACTCAGGAAAAAGTACACTGCTGCAAAACTTTTGCAGGTGTAGTATTTATTTCACTTAAAATATATGAATTGTTTCAAGGTGTCATGAATTGTCCCTACTGGAAAACCGAAGACGGATTTGAGATGCAGATCGGCACAAACCATTTTGGACATTTCTTACTGACCAATCTACTTCTTGACTTGTTGAAAAAGTCCTCTCCGAGTCGAATTATCGTTGTATCATCTCGTGCCCATACAAGTAAGTCTCATATCATCTCGTACCCATACAATTAAGTGTCATATCATTTCGTACTCATACAAGTAAGTGTGATATCATCTTGTTACATACAAGTAAGTGTCATGTCATCTCGTGCCAATAAAAGGAAGTGTCATATCTCGTACTCATACAAGTAAGTGTCTTATCATCTTGTAACCATACAAGTAAGTGTCTTATCATCTCGTACCCATCCATATATGTGAGTGTCATATCATCTCCTACCCATATAAGTAAGTATCATATCATCTCGTACCCATACAAGTAAGTGTCATGTAATCTCGTGCCCATAAAAGGAAGTGTCATATCTCGTACCCATACAAGTAAGTCCCATATCATCTCGTGCCAATACAAGTAATTGCCGTATCTATCGAGCACGTACAATTAATTGTCATTTCATCTCGTACACATACAAGTAAGTGTCATATCATCTTGTACCCATACAAGGATGTGTCATATCATCTCGTAGCCATAAATGAAGTGTCGTATCATCTTGTACCCATACAAGGATGTGTCATATCATCTTGTACCTATACAAGGATGTGTCATATCATCTCCTTCTCATACAAGTGTCATATCATCTCGTACCCAAATACAGAAGTGTCATATCATCTCCTACCCATATTAGTAAGTGTCATATCATCTTGAAGCCAGTAGGTAAGTGGTATATCATCTCGTACCCATACAAGTTAGTGTCATAATCATCTCCTACCCATACAGGAAGTGCCATAGCATCTCCTACCCATTCAAAGACTTGTCTTATCATCTCCTTCCCATACAATTAAGTGTCATATCATGGCGTACCCATACAAGTAAGTGTCATATCATGGCCTACCCATACAAGTAAGTATCATATTATGGCGTACCTATACAAGTAAGTGGTATATCACTGATTGGAAAGCTTTTTAATTGTATAGTGCAGCAACAAAATCAATATTGAAGTTGCCGGCTATAGACCTATTGTATTAGCGGATTCTGGATCTTAGATCGTGTGTGTGTGCGGTTGCCTTTTTGTGAGTGTCTTTGGATGATGTTGTCTCTACACATGTACTCAATTTACCACATCAAACTTGATAGTATGAGACCTGATGGTTGATAAGTTAATTCCTAACTTTTCAAACAGTAAGATGTCCTTCATTATTCAGAGTGAGTAATAAAATGTGACATTAACATACCCTGGAGAAGCTCTTCTATACGGCTTTATTTGAGATAGGAAAAAGGAGTAAGAATAAAATAGGCTAGTCACATAGAGTAACCGGACTATATCCCCTCCGGACAACGACCCCTTTCATGTATTTGGACAAGGCGGACACTATCCTCTTCCTAAATTTAATAGGGAGGGCATTAGCCCCTTCGTCATTCTGACAGGGCGGACAAAATCCTCTTCCAAATAGTGACAGGACGGGCATTAATCCCCTTGATGGGCGGATATTATCCCCTTCGTCAAATTGTTACGGCGAACTGAATTCCTTCGCACTAAAATAACGAAATGGAAATGGCCCTTTCGTTTCATATTCTTCATAAAGATGAACCACAACATATCCCTTTTTATTAATGATATCGGTTGCCTAACTGTTAATGAAACGATAGTTCCGAAAATGAATTATTAATACCAGCCGGTCAATTTCTCTGAACTCTCACTGAGAACCAAACTGTCAATCGGCATAGACTTAAAAATCAAAGGGACATTACTGGCTGAATATTGATTAAAGGTGTGGTTTCTCGATTTCGTATTACCCGATACCTTTAATTTATACAAAGGGTTAAGGTGTAACATCTACTGGGTGAGTTCACGACGAAAGCTTTCACTAGATTCACAAAGAGCCGAAAACGTTTTTTAGAAAACAAATGGAAACTAATGATTGCCACTTTTCAGTATAAATTCTTCAAAAGTGGAGCACATATGTTCAATTTTTGAAGTACTTTTTAAAGTGTTTCCTTTTTCGTTTTTTTCCCTCTTGAATGGCCCCGTAACACTTTATTTCCAATAGAATAACTCGAAATGCATCACGTTGTAATTTTTTTCCGACAAAATATGATAGAATGTTTCTAAAAGTTGCCTTTATATTTTAAAAATATGAAAAAGGTCACGTGAAATACAAACAGCCATTAAAGTTTCGGGCCGAAAACTCGATTTGAAATGTTGACAAAATTGAATTTAGAACTTAAGGAGACTGGCTCTATGGCCGAGTAGCATAGTTGCTGGACTCGTGATTGTAAATAGTTTTTAATAACATAACATTGAATGATTGCTACCCCTTTCAATTTGGACAAGTCTAAGATTTTGTAAAAAAGGGAAGGGTTAAGAGATAGTGGTGTTTTTTATTTAAAAAAATTCATTTCATTGAATAGTATGCTTTTTGATTTGGTCAGCCCAGGGCTCGAACCCGAGGTCAGTTGATAGAGCACTTGACTTCAAACCTCAAGATCGTAAGAATTCTAACCGACCCTGAAACCGAGAAATGGGTCTAGGCATTGTCTGTGATATATTTCAGAAAAGGGCTTTTGTCCGTACTGGTAAAATGACGAAGGGGATATTGTCCGCCCAATTCATATAAGGAAGGGGATTTTGTCCACCCTGTCAAAATAACGAAGGGGCTTATGTCTGCCCTGTTTAATTTGGAAAGGGGACAATGTCCGCACAGAAAGTGATCTCTTATCTGTAGATGCTTTTACTTTCAATTGAAATTGGTATTCAGGTTGTTTCGGTATGATATAAAATGAAGACTGCCGGATAATTTGTCATATTGGCCAAAAAACTTCTAGGCAATTGTAGGCTATTGTAATTTGAAAGCCATTTCATGTGTTGTGGAATGTTTCAAACAGTGCTCGTTAGCAGCATTTTCTTCTTTTCTCACAATAGTGTCATTTCTCGCAATGGTGTCTGTAGCTATATGTCTGCTTCAAAACGAAGCAGGGTGTAGTATTGGGTTTAAGATATGTCAGATATTTAACAAGTGTTTTTCTATCGTCAATTTTGTAAATATTATGAGGTTGGCCATTTCTTTTCAGGGGGAACAATAAATTTCGATGATCTCCATTGCGAAAAGGGATATAATTCGTTCACAGCCTATGCTCAGAGTAAACTAGCCAACAATTTGTTTAGTCGCGAGTTGAGTAAACGAATTCAAGGTATGGCCTTTCTTATAGTCCTAGGATTTGAATTCATAAATCATTTACTGTATAAAATGATAGTCGTAGGTAGATAATCGTATGTAGAGCGTATACTGTTTAAAATGATACTCGTAGGTAGATAATCGTAATAGATGAAGAGCGTATACTGTTTAAAATGGTAGTCGTAGGTAGATACTCGTATGTAGAGCGTATACTGTATAAAATGGTAGTCGTAGGTAGATAATCGTATGTAGAGCGTATACTGTTTAAAATGGTTGTCGTAGGTAGATAATCGTATGTAGAGCGTATACTGTATAAAATGGTAGTCGTAGGTAGATAATCGTATGTAGAGCGTATACTGTTTAAAAAGGTAGTCGTAGGTAGATAATCGTATTTAGAGCGTATACTGTATAAAATGGTAGTCGTAGGTAGATAATCGTATGTAGAGCGTTAACTATTTAAAATGGTAGTCGTAGGTAGATAATCGTATGTAGAGCGTATACTGTTTAAAATGGTAGTCGTAGGCAGATAATCGTATGTAGAGCGTATACTGTATAAAATGGTAGTCGTATGTAGATAATCGTATGTAGAGCGTATACTGTTAAAAATGGTAGTCGTAGGTAGATACTCGTATGGAGAGCGTATACTGGATAAAATAATAGTCGTAGGTAGATAATCGTATGTAGAGCGTATTCTGTATAAAATGGTAGTCGTAGGTAGATAATCGTATGTAGAGCGTTTACTATTTAAAATGGTAGTCGTAGGTAGATAATCGTATGTAGAGCGTATACTGTATAAAATGGTAGTCATAGGTAGATAATCGTATGTAGAGCGTATACTGTTTAAAATGGTAGTCGTAGGTAGATAATCGTATGGAGAGCGTATACTGGATAAAATAATAGTCGTAGGTAGATTGTCGTATAAAGATCATTTACTTGATAAAAAGATAATTGTAGGTAGATTCTCGTATGTCGATCATCTATAGGATAAATAATAACCGTAAATAGATCATTTACAGGACAGGTAGATAGTTGTATGTAGATCATTTACAGGATAAAAGATCGCCGTATGTAGATCGTTTTACTTGATAAAAATGATAGTCGTATGTAGGTAGTTATATGTAGATCATTTACAGGAGGAAATGATTGTTGTATCTAGATCGTTTATTAGAAAAAAATGATAGTGGTATATAGATAGCCATCTGTAGATCGTTTACTGGATAAAATGATAGTCATATGTAGATCATTTGCAGAATGAAATGACAGCCGTATGTAGATCATACCAGGATGAAATGATAGTCCTGGGTAGCAAGTCGTATGTAAATTATTTACAGGATTAAATGATAGTCGTATATAGATCATTTATCGGCTGAACATGATAGTCTTATGTAGATCTTAAACTGGATAAAATGGTAGTCAATCATTTACAGGATAAAATGATAGTGGTACGTAGATCACCTAAAGGATAAAATGATAGCCGTAGCCTGCCTTTCCTTTGCTTGGTTTTTAAATCATAGCTGTATGCGGTACAGCTGTATTTTTTTGTAATAAGATTGGATTGAGTGTTTAACATTGACGATCGATTATAATTACGAAATAGACAGGAAGGGCAGTCACTTAGATACCGTATCTCATGCGGGGCAGCTTTTAAGTCCGTAGAGTTGAGCGGTCTTTTCAATGCCTTTTGAAATAATTCAATTCAATTCATTCACAGGGTACACACAGGGGATAGGTCAGTGCTGTATGGGGAGGATCTGAGATATTCAATTTATGTAAAGATTAACGAGACCACTTTCTCTGAAAAAATTCCGAAAGACATGGACTACTTTTATAGACTTGAATTTGAAGCACTGGGCCTTTAGAGAAAAGAATATCACATACATGCGATTTGATTTTTTGCTTGCAATGTCAGATCTGTCGCCCTCAGATGAAACCAAAACCTTATTTTAGCCTTATAACCTTAAAAAATAAATAAGGTCTCATCACCTTTTGACTATTTTTTCCAAACGACGTGGGTCACATTTATCATATCTGTCTAGAATTTGCGATGCAAGTCGAACAAGACTTTGTTTCAGCCAGTCAGTGAGCAAATGGGGCACCCAGCGCACTGATCTAACGTAGCCTAAGTCGTTCACATAAGATCTTCAAAACACTTGACGAATGCATGCCACTTAGTTCTTCTATCTCTTGCACCATATAACGTGCGTCACCCTCAATTAACGTAATCGCAACGTTCTTTTCCGTCAAAACGGAAACCAGCAGTCCCTATCGATAGTCATTTCAATTGACTTTCGGCCACTATCAAAACGACGCACTTGTAAAATGTTGAATGCTTTAAAACATCATCCCTTAAATCTCTTGCAAATTATCATGAATTTCTGACCACCTCTATTTTCCCTTCCATGTTGAACGCTATATTTACTAAAGTGTATAAAACCAAATGTTGAAAATACCAGCGTATTCGCCACATACCGTGACGCCGATCGACAGAGGAATGATTGCGCAAGTTGTGTGAAAAAAGTCGCACGTCTTCAACTTGGGCTTATTCTAGAAATTTAAAAGGTGCCCCTCGGTTATCTATTACATGTAAAGATATATGTTATGACCGCTATGTAACTCTGAATGAAGACACTTTGCATTAATTATAGGTTATTCATTACGCCATTGTCAGACAGTAGGGTAAATTGTTATTGTGAAAAAAAAGAAACAACAACAACAACAACAACAACAATAAAACATAGTAACTACAGCTTATTTAAACTGACAACTTATCCTTTTTAGCTCACCTGAGCACAAGTTATAGTGATCACCTTTCGTCCGGCATCCGTGCGTCGTCCCTCAACAATTTTTTGAAACAGCATCTCCTCCAAAAATTTGGCTGAATGGTCCTTAGATGGTCCCCTCTGAAAATAGCTAACGGAATTGAAGTCTAGTGAAAACTCCGGTTACCATTGGCAACAAAAGTGAAAGTTTAGATAATCTCTAAAAAACTCCTTCTTCTGACCCAGAGGGCATAGAGCCTTGACATTTTGCTTGAAACATCAGTATATTGACGTTTTTCAAAATTACTTAAATCATATCCCTCGGGTCCCAAGGGGTGGAGCCTTGTCGATGGGATCTATATAGAACTGACGAACAATTTTTAAATAACATCTCAGCCCAAATCATCTTGCCAATTTGAACCAAATTTTACATAAAATGTTCCTTAAGTGACCCTGTGTAAAAGTAGTTAATTAAAAGTCTGCTGAAAACTCAGGTTGCCATTTTAAAATGATCTTTTTCCTGACCCTGGAGGTGTAGAGCCTTGATGTTTTACCTGAATTATCAGTATTCTTACCTCTTTCAAAATTAAAATCGTTACCTTTGGATCCTAAGGGGGAGCCCCGGTGTGTATGGGTGGATGAGGGTTTATATAGAAACAAAGAATGATTTTTAAACGACATGTCCTCCAAAACAATTATGGCCAATTCAAACTAAATTTAGCAGAAATGTTCCTTGGGTGGCCCTGTATTGAAATAACTTAATAATTTTAGAGTAATCTTGAAAAATCGTCGCCTCATGACCAAAGTGCCTTGTTGTTTTGCATGAAATATAGGTATATTGACCTCTTTCAAAATTGCTAAAATAAAAAAGCCTTTGATTCCCAGGTGGTGGGATGGGTGGGGTTTGTATAGAAATAAAAGTTGATTATAAAACGACAGCTCCACCCAAACCAGTTTGCCAAATTGAACCAAATTTGCCAGAAATGTTCCTTGGCTGGCCCTCAAAATTGCTGAAATAAAAAAGCCTTTGATTCCCAGGTGGTGGGATGGGTGGGGTTTGTATAGAAATAAAAGTTGATTATAAAACGACAGCTCCACCCAAACCAGTTTGCCAAATTGAACCAAATTCGCCAGAAATGTTCCTTGACTGGCCCTGTACAAAATTAATCAGCAGAATAGAAATCTGTTGAAAACTCTTGTTGCCATAGCAACAAATGTGAAATTTGAAAACCATCTTATAAAATCTTCTCTTTCTGACCTAGGAGGCGTAGAGCCTTGATGCTTTGCATGGAATATCAGAATATCGACCTCTATAAAAATTGCTGAAATTATTCCCATTTGTCACAAGGGATAGAGCCTTTATAGAAATAAAGAATGATTATCAAACGAAATGTCCTCTCAAACCATTTGGTCAATTTGAACTAAATTTTGCAGAAGCTACTTAGCGGGTCGTGTTTGAATAAAGTAAAAGAATTGAAATCAGTTAAAAAATGTTTTTGCCATGACAACAAAAGTGAAATTTTGAAAGAATCTTTAAAAACATCTGTTCCCGACTCAGACGGCATAGAGCTTTGCATAAAGCATCAGTTTTTACAACTATCAAAATTGCTGAAATAATTAACATTTGGTTTCAAGGGGCGGAGCGCCGGAAGGGGGCTATATTGAAATTCAGAAGGATTTTTGAATGGCATCCAAAACTAATGGACAAATTCAAACTAAATTTGGCAGAAATATTCCTTAGGTGGTCCTCTTTTACATTAGCTTAAATGATGCAAAATCCAGTGGAAGATCTATGGTTGCCATGACAATGAAAGATTAATCTTTAAACATCTTCTCCTCCTAATCTAGTTGACCTTAGGCTTGATTTGTAGCATGAAACAAGAGATCACTGACCTCATATTTATAAACTTATTATCCTTGGATCTAGAGGGGAAGGAAAAGTGTTCTACTCCTTGTATATAAGTCCTAAAGCCTTGAAAATTGTCATTACCACTTTGGGATCCCAAGGTACAGAGCCTATATATGTTTAAAGTATGGTCAGGCCCACTTGTAACATAATTCTAACCTTAACATTAAATTAGACAGTTGAAAGAAAAAGAGCCTTTATCCCAGGTGAGCGCGGCCCTCTTGTATTTTCACAAGAGCACGAAGACGGATGTGAGCTATTGGTAATCTGTCACCATTTTTCTGACCGTCCGTCCGTCAATCTGTCTTTCCTACCACATTTTTTTTTAAAAAAAGTGATCTCCAGTTAGCCAATCAATTCAGAACTTTGCGAGGATTATTCATTGTTGAAGCTCTACCAAAGTTGTTAAAAAGGAAGTAATTCTGATAAAAATACTTATTTTCATGGCAAAGGAAATACTGAGAACTTTTGAGATCTGATATTTGCATATGGCATGACCTGGTGACCCTCTACTAATGTTGTTATAATGTCCCTGGGTCGTCAAATGGGTTCCACCAGAGCACATAGAAACAAAGATGGAACTGTTTAGAAATTCTCTTCTCACAGTCCATACAACAGAGAGATTTGATATTTTGCTTAAGGCATTACCTAGTTGCTCTCTATGAAAGATATAAAACTTATGTCACTGAGGTATCATTTGGGCTCTGTCCGTCCACCCCTTTTGACATAGAAAAGAGCAAAGTTTGCTCTTGAGACCAAGAGATTTTAAAATGTGTATTTTCCGTCTTCTGGTGGCCCTCTACAAAAGTTAGAATACTACCTCTGGAATAATACAAATGTACACGGCCGTATTCATAAAGACACTGACAAGGACATATTTGAAGTCTTCTAACAAATCACCAGGTTTATAGATTTGATCATCTGTTTCCTGCATCTTCTTGAGGTGAGTCGGAGTCGCGTAGCTATAGCTTAAATAACATTTAGTTTGCATGCTTTAGTAGCCAAACTAGATCTCTAGATATAAGGAGTGGTTTTGGTAACCATCATCATCATCATCATCATCATCATCAAAACCATCATCAACAACAATAACAACAACAACAACAGCTTAAGCACTAAAGCATATGTCATTGGTACCCGTTGGAAAAGTCTCGATAATGATTTCAATAAGTACCCACAGCAAGTGGTTTAGATGAGAAATAAGAGAGTTAGATGGTTATCACTATGTTTTATGTAGAGTTTGGGAAGTCATTTCCTCTATATTGTAGGTACGAGTGTGACCGTCAACTCACTTCATCCAGGTGTTATAGACACCGAGCTACCTAGACATTTACAGAAGAGTCACGGGGTTTTGATGTCCACATTTTTCAGTGCTGTCCTATTCATCACTAAACCTATATTCATGAAAACCCCAGTTCAGGGTGCACAAACCACTATTCATCTAGCTGTGGCCGAGGAATTAGAGGGCGTGTCCGGAAAATACTTCAGGTAAGGAGTCATATTTTCTAATAATTCTCATTTACATTATGTGTTCGTGTACCCTACACGTCAAAATAGTTTCGATTGTATTGGTATGATGATGACAAACACTCGGATGTCGAAAATTATGATGTCAGAATTCTGTTAGGAATTTTAGGATATGTGATATTTGCGATGTTTAAAACCTTTGTACTAGGACGCCGGACAGAGGACGAACAAAATACCCAACCATGAGCACTCATCTCCTCCTCAACTAACCATAGAATTTCAACTGAAATTCACATAGATGGTCCTTAAGTCATTCTTTTTCAAAATACTTCAAAGAATTGAAATACACGAAAAATTTTGGTTGCCATGGCAACCTAGTGAAAAAAAAAAAAAAAATAAAAATACTTCTCAACCCAAACCATAAGACCTAGAGCTTTAGTATTTGATATAAATCATCATCTATTGACTCTCTACCAAAATACTTCAAAGAATTACCGTAATCTGAAAATAAGCCTTTTTCTGTGCTATCCCTAATTTTACACGAAATAAAGAAGGATTTTTTGAAAAAATTGTTCTCCCAAACCATAAGGCCTAGAGCTTTAGTATTTGGTATAAATCATCATCTATTGACCTACCAATATACTTCGAATAATTACCGCGCTCGGAAAATTAGTCCTTTTCTGTGCGATCCCTTATTTTACATAGTAATAAAGAAGGAAATTTTTCAAAACCTTTTTCTCCCAAACCATTAGGCTTACAGATTTTATATTTCGTATAAATCATCATCTACTGGCCCTTTACTAAAATTCTTCGAAGATTAACCGTACTCTGAAAATAAGCCTTTTTCTTTGTGATCTCTGATTTTACACAGAACTAAAGAAGGATATCTTTTAAAAAAATTCTTCATCCAAACCAAAAGGCCTAGAGCTTTAACATTTGGTATAGATCATGTTCTATTGACCCTCTACCAAAATACTTCAAAGAATTACCGAACTCTGATAATCAGCCCATTTATGTGTGATCTCTGATTTTACGTATGAATAAAGAAGAAAATCTTTGAAAATATTCTTCTCCCAAGTCATAAGGTCTAGAGCTTTAATATTTGGTTTGTATCAATATCTATTGACCCTCTACTGTGTACTTCACAGAATTGCCGTATTCTGATAGGCGATAACGGTTTCTCGAGACTCGCACTTGTAAGTATAATAAAACAAATAAATAAACAAAGACGTCGCAAATGCGGCTAATAGAAGCTGTATTTACAAGGTTTCGGTCGCCTACCGACGAATAAAATCAACTAAATGCGCATGAGGACTTGCCCTGGACTCGATCCACAGATCTATCGATAGAGGTCGCAACCCCTTACCACTTCACTATCAATCCGTTTACGGTGCCTGCGAGGCTTATGAGTCCACTGTACATTATATAGTCCCAGTTCATGATTTTATAACTATATTCCTCAATCCAACCATAATACAATGATTAATTGATTAAATGGGGTTTAACGCCACTTTTAACAGTACTTCGGTCATTTCGCTGAGGCTGGAACACCTTACCATGAATTCCTAGGTTTTCTCACACCAGTACTATCACAACATCATTTCCGAGCACCAAGCCACTCAATCCACTTAGGTTTACGATTATCCAGCCATTGATGCGAGAAAAATATCGGAAAGAATATTCGCCGCGGCCAGGGATCGAACCCGGGGCTCCATATTTAAGAGCCCTTCGCGCTACCAACTGCACAATAGCCGCGGTCCAAAGGAAGTCGTGGTATGACATATAACTTCGCTTGTTTAAATACCGCCATGTCAGTCGTGGTATGACATAGAACTTCGCTCGTTTAAATACCGCCATGTAAGTTCTTGCCTTTAGCGTTGAGGACATTTGGTTAAAGTTAGAAAAGTTGCGATACTTTTTACATAACAAAAGTCCTTATATCGTCGATATACTGTAACAGATTTTTCGAAATCATCTCATGGCAGAAATATTTGACCATAGAAAACCAACCGTTGGATTTTTAGCCGACGCTTTACTAAATAATTTAAATGCGGACCGCTGTGATAGAATAATTTCTTAAGAAAAAGGTTTAACTAAGAGATAAAGATGATATTCCTTGTTGTAATGGAGTCTTATAAATTAATAACCGACACCTTTACCTTTTCATAAAAAGCAAATAGTTTTCCTCTTATTTGTGCACAAGAATCCACATACAAAATAGTTCTTAACTCATTCAAGAAGGAGAGGGGAGTGTTTGTTTTACCATGTCTGTCTGTCTGTCCGTCTGTCAGTCCATCAGTTCGTCCGTGCACTTTATCGTTTTCGTTCCCTAGAAACGACCGCCCTACAATCATGAAACTTCGTGCAATTGTTGACAATGATAGAAAGAAATTCCCTGTTGTTTTTAGGTCAAAGGTCAACTGCGCGACTTGAGTGACAAAATGTTTGTTCACTGAGTTTGGAAACGAATCTATCAGCCATTTAGACTTCATTTATTACTATAAAAAACAAAACGAGTCAAATGACTTCCAGTTATCTTATGACTGTCGAATCTGAGCTCTCTCTGTCTCTAACAACTTTTGTATTACGAATAAGTTATTAATATGTAAGAGTACACTGTTAGTCTTTACAAAACAAATCTCATTGGACTGTATTGAATAAAGAAGAATAAAGGAATACATGTATAGCTTCATCATGTACCAAGAGCGGTGAACGTTTCTCGATATCCCTTCACTCGTGAGGATGGTATAGCTTTTATTGATTCATTTTATGGAATTCCTACCGTGTTGTCGGAGGGACAAAGTCCTTATTTTAATTCCATTTTAGAAATTAGAAATTCATCGTTGTTTTAGAACAATGAATGGATACATGTATAACATATATCGATTCTTTTTATGGAATTTCGTCTAAATGTTCGATCAGATAGAAGTCAAAAGTACTTCAAATCATGATAGATGTCTTGCAGAAAAAGCTCATTTTTGTCTTCGTTATTCGGAGACATCGTGTACCGGCTAGGATTATTTGCCATTTTAATAATGACCTTATACCCTCTTTTTCAGTGATTGTGTACCAATATCAGAAGCCAAAGCTGCCTACGATGAAGAGGTCGCTACAAGACTTTGGAATGTATCACAGAAAGAAGTTGGTCTTTCGAAAGAATAGATCATCGATCACACGCGGGGAACTCCATGTATAGATCATAGATATCCCGTCTCAACATCTACTCCGTAGAATGTTTACGTTTATACATATAACCATTCTGTTTATAACGGTGCATTGATTTATATGCAGCTATGTTTGTAGGAGGGAAATAGAATGCCATGGCAATAGTATAGACTATAAAAGACTTGTTGAACAAGTTTTCAACAACCTGATTGTATTTTCTTTCTCGTCATCTTTTCCTAAAATGATATCTAAGGAATTTGAGGACGGGAGATAATTTGATAAAGGTTAAATACTTTACTATCTCATTTTTCACACAATGTTTCACTACTTTATAGCGTTGAAGCCTGTCAATTGTAAAATACATTTGTATTTAATTTGAACGAAAGAATAAGAACAGCTACATTTAAGTGTAAGTGCAAAGGCATGAAGTGTAGAATGTCATTATCCCACCCCCTCCCTAAATTCAATATCAATTTATACAAAAAGAAATAAACATATTGTTCTTGTTCTTCTTTACCCATTACGAGACGACAACATGTTAGACGGGTCCAAAAATTAAAGATAATTCGGTCCATACATCGCTTTAATGAACGGGGTTTATTTCTATATAGGGTGAAACCATTGAGGACATTTTTCCATTGTAAACCTAAGTGGGATAGCAGCTTGAGGCTAGGAAAGTGTGTAGTGTTAGTACTGGTGTGAGAAATTACCAGTAATCCATTGTAAGGTGCTCCAGTCGCCGCGATATGACTGAAATACTATTAAAAGTGGCATTAAACCCATTCAATCAATTCCCAACAAGGTATCAATAGGTCAAACTCCACTCCGCATTTTAGCCTAGGCCGGGTCTAGTTGTACCAGAAAGTATTTCTTTAAAAATTTGATGTTCCCCTTTTCTTGCATAGTATTTTCGAGTCTTGGCGATAGCTAGAAGTCTAAATTCTGTTCTGCACAATGGCAGACCACTGCTGCACTGTATTCATGTGTGCTAATGGATTTCTGTTGGGACTATTTGTTGTTTAGTGATGCGGTTTGTAATGCCCCCCCCCGGGTTAGGCCTTCCCGAATTAAGGACATTTCGATGATTGTTGCGTTCAATTAAAATTTGTCGAAAAGTTTATCCCTAATGGTATCATTGTCCTAGTATGAATTTCAAGGCAAATGAACGCTCTTTAAGATGATTCAGTCAAATGAATATACCTTGACGGAGCTCCTTCAACCTTAATGCCCAGTTAGGCTTGATTTAATTTGTCGAATTGATAGCATTAGTCTTTATCAACAAGTGGGGTGATGAAATATGTTAACATCGATGGAAAAGCAGTTTATAACCCTTTACTCTACAAATGTTTTTGTTTTCCGCCTTCTTAGTATAAGATAGGAATCCCTTTAAGCTGACTACAAAGATGTTTTTTTGCCCAAAATGTTTCTTTTTATGCCACCATATCGAAAGATCGGGGGCATATTGTTTTACCGTTGTCCGTCTGTCGTTCTGTCTGTCTGTCTGCAACACTTATCCAGAAAACTTAACATTACCAATTACTACCAGCCTATTCAAGATACAATGCTCATATTTTGCATGATGATACATCTTCATAATACGCATCTGCTAATGTCAAGGTCATGTGATAAGGTTAAGGTCATGTGATAAGGTCAAGGTCACATATCAAGGTCTAACGTTTAGTCCTGTTGCGGGGCATTGTGTTTCACAAACACATCTTGTTTTTAATCATTTCATTGAAAATGTCTTATTTTAAAGAACAAAAAAGATTTCCTTGTCTTGCTATTTTTGGGTCTGATTTTTTATTCTATAGAGTAAATTTTACATTCTGAGAAGCATTTTTTTTAAAATGATGAAAGTCCTCTTAATAATGTGGTTATCAGAAACGGAAAAGAGCCGAAATAAGAAAGATTGGTGCTTAAAACTAACATATTCAATTGTTTATTCAAAACTTGATCATAAAATATGCAAATTTGAAATGGCTTATGAGAAACGTCGATTTCGCGTAGTTTGAATTTTGCTTTGTTATTCCGAATAAAGATAGACAAAATAGAATCAAAATGCATACATTTGGCAAATTTGTCCCTATAAGTGAAGGTAAAATAGTACTTAAAGGTCAAATATAGCAATTTGTTTTGACCTTGTACAAGATTTTCGACGAACTTGTATTTATTTTTATTACTTTATATACGAGTTTTGCTTATGAATACAGTTGCAATCCGAATTTCAACATTCAGCTATGAGTAAAAGTTGGAATTATCATAAAACATGTTCCAGATCGGTTAAAAATTATTGTGTGAAAATAAGAAATTGCTTTTAACAGGCGAAATTTCCCCATCTTCGGAATCGTCAATAAGCTGGATTTTTGAAAAATGGTTAAAACGAGAACAGATCTAGTGGAGGTATGTAAGGATTTGTATCTTCGAAAATAATTATGGAAGTGGTAAAGTAGAATTATCATTCTGATTTTTAAAACATTTGTTAAATCGAACAGTATATATCTTACCAGCCTGCGAAGACCGTCGAAGCTAACCAAGATTGGTACTCTGCGATACGGCTCGAAATCTTTCATTCTTGGTTGACATGATTTGCCAAACATGAAGTTTTTTTTTATTGGAGAAAAGAAGAAGAATGTTTTCGATTATATTTTAAAGTCATCATCCAATACCTAGACGGATAAAAACTTATTAAAAGCTAAAATAGATGTTTAGTGGTACTAGAATTTAGATACTTGCTAATTTCTCAGGACCAAAACATCGTAATTACAGCTCGAAATAGGTATGTTTACCTGAAGTTGTTATGTTTTAGTCGTTAAAAGGACGATGAGAATAAAGAAAATTCCATGTAACAGACACATATTCAGTTAACCTACAAAATATAGCCCCCCCCCCCCGAAAAAGGGAAAAAATGGTGAAAGGCTCAATATTCATGATTAAATCTGATAACATTGAAAACAATTATTTTTCAAGGAAACATTTTAAACAATTATTAAGCTATTATAAATGTAAAGGGGTTACTCTTGCGATTGATGTTATCGCCGCGGAGATTTATTACCATAAAAAGCCATATTGGACATCTTGTATTGTGCAACCGTAATAACCGTAAATAATTGTATTTACAGTGTTTTAATAATAAATTATTAGAAGAGTCTTTCACTTGGTTTTATTATTTGCTGAATTCATTGAAAGCAGATGTGGATTTTTGAAAGGTTTGTTTTAAATATAATATCAGACTATTTTGATCTTAGTAATTAGACACACATAACTTTAGTTTCAAATAGTTAAAACAATTTGCAACTTGCTTATCAAAGTAATTATCAGAATTTGTTTATACCTTTTCGTGTTTTAGACAAATTCAAAGAATTTCAGACTATAATTAAATGTGGGGTCGATCTGAAAAGTAACAAGCCGACAGGGTAGGAAATATTGTTGGAAAAAAAGAAATTGCTTTTGACAAGAGTTGAACAGGTCTCAAATTTCAAGAAACGGGAAAGGTTAATCGGTCATTATTTAAGGTATCAAAGAGAAAATTTACATTGCGCAACATAGTAGTTTGTATAACTAAATCGGGCATAGAAAAGTAACGTTCAAAACGACTTGTAGAAATGACGGTAAACGGCCGAAGATAACGTCAGTTTTGTATTATTTCTGTTTACTTCATTCTCATTTACTTCTGATTTACCTCTTTTGGTGCTTCTTTAGATCGTTATTGCACCTTAGATTTTGTAGCCTAGTAACGAGTAAATAGGTAGATGAGACAATTGAACATAATAATACATTGCCAGTGACTGACCGAAGGTATATATTAAAAAGAGATGTTCACATTCTTTTATGCTCATAAGGCCTATGGGTAATCTGGGGGACCATTGCTCTTTCAGTTCATGTCCGCCCTATTAAATTTAGGAAGGGGATAAAGACCGCCTTGTCACAAACCATGGAAGGGGATTTTGTCCGGAGGGGAAATTGTCCCGTTACCATATCGTAGTTAGGCGATCAAAACTTTTGATAAGCTGTGTGTTTTGGTAGGTCACCCGACGATACAGACAGAAATACATGTAATTATAGAAAATCCTGGATTCATATATTTCATTTTGTATATATTGCCCTTATTGAACCTTGTTTTACTTGGACGTAAAAAGGATATGTTCTGTTCTTCTGTTGTGTTAATTAAACGATAGTTCAGAGAGTGAAATTCATAATACCAGCCATTCGACTTACCGGAAGTAAGGTGCCAGACTACGGTTTTGATGGAAATATTCGAATTGGCCATGGTCAATTTCTCAAATAGAAGGAAAATGTCATTTTTGACTGCTGATTCATAAGTAATAGTGGAAACTGCTGTTCTAAAAGATTCTAAAACATGAAAAAGAGACCATTTGCAAATGTGAAACTAAAGGTTCATGACTTTACGAAAGTGCACCTGTTTTCGGCTGAACCAGAAGTGCAAGTTGGTAGTTTTGCGGATTTTGGCTGTCAGTTCAGGCAATTTTGGATGATAGGAATAGGCACTGAGATAGTGAAAAATGTAGCTGGAATCATGGCATTTTTGACTTTTTTTGCGAGCTTTAGATTGTTTTTACTGTCCAGAAATGAAGTAGTTTGCGGGCCATCATTTCCAATTTGGCCTGTGCGGCAATTTGCGTCAGGTCGAAATCGCGCATTTACGCTTGGTTTTGTTGCCCAGGCCGGATGTTGAATAGCCTTGAGTTTTGTCCCTTTTATAGGGTATCTGTATGATATGTTGTAATTTTTTTCTAGTATTGCATCCCATTCTGACAAAGAACATGTTTGTTCTATTTCAGATTGCTGTTTGATAGAACCGTTTAGCACAACATTTGAATATCAGGGTTGACGACAAAGGAAAGAGACGTAAAACCGAGGACTGAGACCTTAAGACATGAGTTGACAAAATTTTTTTTTCGTGACGCTTGCAAATCAATTGACCTTTAATCTAGATATCTATCAATTTCCATGCAGAGAATGGTAATTTCAATGTGTCTTAAGTTACTATTTCTTTAGAAATTCACTTTAAACAAGGGAGGTAATTTATAGAAATTAAGAATGAGAACTCGAAAAGACAAATTTGTCTTCAACAGCCCCCCCCCCCCATTTTGCCTGAGTCTCATTTAAAGGGCTTACTTGACCTTTCATATTCTAATTTGAATTCCTGTCAACAGTTTTGGTTGAAAATAGTGTTATATTTTCCAAAAATGATGAAAAATATCAGTTAGACTGCGGAAATTCATAGAAAATACACTCGGATATGAGCCAGCATTTCAGTCTGATACCTGACTTTGCACTAAGATGCATAAAAAACCTATTGAAGGTGTCACGTAGAGTGCCAGAGTATGATTTGAGAGTATATGAGTATGAATTAGAAGCATCCAGTGGAAAGAATAATCTTTTGTTAATGCCTGACTGGAGATGAAATTCATTCTGTAAAATGGGGCAAAATGAGCCATATGTCAGACGGGTTCATTTCAACTTTTGGAGTTCTTTTAGATAAATGGTTGCAGTGCTGGTGGTCTAAATCAGCTAAAGTCTGCCTAAAGTCTTTGTATTTTGATTATTGGTATTTAAGCAAAAATCTTTAATTCTCCTTAAGGTGCCAGACTACGGTTTTGATGGAAATATTCGAATTGGCCATGGTCAATTTCTCAAATAGAAGGAAAATGTCATTTTTGACTGCTGATTCATAAGTAATAGTGGAAACTGCTGTTCTAAAAGATTCTAAAACATGAAAAAGAGACCATTTGCAAATGTGAAACTAAAGGTTCATGACTTTACGAAAGTGCACCTGTTTTCGGCTGAACCAGAAGTGCAAGTTGGTAGTTTTGCGGATTTTGGCTGTCAGTTCAGGCAATTTTGGATGATAGGAATAGGCACTGAGATAGTGAAAAATGTAGCTGGAATCATGGTATTTTTGACTTTTTTTGCGAGCTTTAGATTGTTTTTACTGTCCAGAAATGAAGTAGTTTGCGGGCCATCATTTCCAATTTGGCCTGTGCGGCAACTTGCGTCAGGCCGAAATCGCGCATTTACGCTTGGTTTTGTTGCCCAGGCCGGATGTTGAATAGCCTTGAGTTTTGTCCCTTTTATAGGGTATCTGTATGATATGTTGTAATTTTTTTCTAGTATTGCATCCCATTCTGACAAAGAACGTGTTTGCTCTATTTCAGATTGCTGTTTGATAGAACCGTTTAGCACAACATTTGAATATCAGGGTTGACGACAAAGGAAAGAGACGTAAAACCGTAGACTGAGACCTAAATTCTCCCCGCAGTGGAAATTTGGTGTTGTTGTTTTTCTTTGAAAGCGTCTAGCGGATACAGACTTTTTAGTCTTCTTGCGCTTTTCGTGAAAGGGTCTATTTCTTTGATCTTTCACCAAGAACCAAACTGTCAATCGGCATAGTCTAAAAAATCACAAGAACATTACCGACCGAATAAAGGTGTGCTTTTTCGATTTTGTATTACCCGATGCCTTTAATTTTTTAGCACGTGTAAATAGTTTTTCATAACATAACAATAATTGATTGCTACCACTTCGAATTTGGACAAGTCTAAAAAAGAAATAGGAAAGGGTTAAGAGAAAGTGTTGCAATTATAAATATATATCATTGCAATATACTGTATAATTGTTAATTGGTCAACCAAGGGCTCGAACCCGTGGTCATTTGATAGAGCAGTTAAATTTAAACCTCAAGATCATGAGTTCGAGCCCTGCGATGACCAAACTAATTGTTTTTCGGATGAGATGTTTACCCGATGCCCCGTGTGACATTACTATCCATCGAGGACACATAAGTTTCATTACCCACTTTTTACAAATTTTATCTGCAGAAGGAAAGAGTTGACGCGGCAGCCTAAGGTCAACAAACGTATCGTCCAGGGTATTACACCTTTGGACCGACCGCTCTCCGGACTTGAATCCTATAGAAACTCATGTGAAATGAGCTACAGGTCCGAGTTTCGACTCGCCACGTCCAACCAAGGACCCCCCAGGAGCTTTGGCATATCCTAATGGACGAATGGACCGCGATTCCAGAACGGGTGGTCCAGAACTTAATCAGGAGTATGCAGAGACTATGTCAAGCTGTAATTGAGTGTCTCGGCCCTCATACTCGATATTAAATCAGTGCCAATTATTGGAAAACATTTTTTTTCAAATTTGATTTTTTCATTGCCCAATTTTTAAGGTCACCCTGATTATTCTACATTACAAGTCTTATATTCATTATAAAGGCCTTTTTATTCTTATGTAAAACTGATACCTTTCAACCAATTTTCAACATTATTATGACTAAATCTTGAAAATCATGGAAATTAGGAAGCTCTTGTGCTTCGCAAACACTGGTTCATCCTCACGAGTGAAGGGATATCGAGATCGTCTTTTCTTAGATAAGTAGAACGTTCGCGGCCCTTGGTACGACAAGATGACACTTGTTAAGCGATATAGGAAATTCTTCATCACATAACAATAGCTCATTCACGAACGTACTCATTCATCGTCAAAACATATGAATTTACATACAAAACATATAAAACTACAAACATGTGACAATGGCAGAAATGCAATACAAAACTAGATTGAAAATACGGCATAGATAAAGAGAAAAAGGTTAGGAAATGAAGAGGGTTGGTGAAAATAGTTAACTTTATATATTTAGTTTGAGGTATGGTAGAATTTAGGTCATCACGGGTGTAGTCCGACTATAAGTATGGTTATTCCTCTCCGAATAGAACTACCAAGATAAAAAAGTCTCATAAGTTTTTGCTTGAATACAACAACAAAATACCTCATAAGTTTTTGCTTGAATACAACAACAAAATACCTTTATTGTATAAACAGGGGTCAAAAATAGTTCAAAGTTAGAATAGATATTGATATAGATATAGATATTAATGTCATAGCAGACGATGATTGTAGTTAAGTGATGAGTGTCTAACTGACTTCTATCTACGTTTTGATCGGGTACTTGAAATACAAAATGTAATTATTTTTTGTAAATTGGAGGTCAGCGTATCGATTTTACAACCCATTCCCATATAATGACTCTTAATGTCTTTTCTCAAGAAAACAATTGGGAAAACATTGTGTAAAACAAGGAAACCGCTTGAGCCAAACAATATTTCTTCATTTTCTGCAATTCCTTCTAATTGGAAAGTTGTAAAAGCTAGGAAACAACAACAACAACAACAACAAAACAAAAAAAAAAAAAAAAAAAAAAAAAAAAAAACCCTAAGACTTTATCAATTTAAAACTTTCGTCTCCACCTTATTTCAATTTTCATCCAGTTTTATTTTTTTTTCTATCTGGTAACGGGTGAAAATGTCCCAAGGACTAGGCCTGTAGGTTCGGTCCACTCAATATGACCTTGGCGAAACGAAACGGTCAAGGTATTAGGCTGGACGAAACTCGGGGATCAGAAAAGTATACATCTGCTATCTCACTTCTATCAACTTGTATGGTAACACGACACAAGCAACTGTAAAATAATGAAAATTAGTAAAGATTCCGGGTACACTATAGATAAATCGTCGTTTCACTTCCAAAATCCGTCAACCACAGCTAATTAAAGACTGTAGTTACGAGACATCCGAAGTAAAAGAGGTATATGTCATTTTATATGGCATCAACCAACAAAAATTATATTAACAAATTAGCAGAAATGTTAAAGTTACGACCTAATTACCAAAATAATAATTCGCGGTTAATCATAGAGCAAAATTTGATAAGAGTTATTTCGTTATATTGTACATCTATCATCAAAACAATTTTTAAAAAGCTATAAAGATGATCGTGAGCCAAGATCCCGGTCATGACCTTTTGTTCGCGTGTAAATTGAGATATCTCGGTTTAGTAGTGCTCGATGAGGGTATCTGCTCATTATTGTAGTGGGTTGAATAAATTATGATGGAAGATTTGGATATACATGTAATTAAACGTGGTTTGTGCAGATTGGATAAACTTACAAGCTAATGTATACATTTTGTGGAATATAGAATATTATTCGGATGATGTCGGTAGATTGAAGATAACAAGTATTCCAGTAAGTTATGCCTTATGACCTTGTTCAACTGCGAAAGTTGTCCTAATGCAGTCCAGGCTGTACGGTTTGCCTTTGGTCAACCGTCTATGTATGTTAAAACGCCAGGCTGTATAGTACTATGTACGGTTATTCATATATTCTCGTCCGTCCCTAGAAAACATCGCAACCACAGAAAAATGCTAGGCTGTAGCTACGATGGTATTGAAGAGAGCCGTTGATAAAAGTAAGCTGGGAAACTGAAACATTGTACAATGTTAGCATAAGGCATATACTGTAACACATCTTATATAGCTAAGCCAGAGAGAATCATTAAAATATATCATCGAATGACATCAAGAACTTTGTAACCACAGCTTTTTTTACAATGCGTCCTTATCCCCCGACATAACTGAAATGCTCTTTGCGTATCGAATAAGGTTACTGCATAGCTTGTTTACTTTTATCAATGACTTCTCGTAATAAATTGAATGATTATTCAATATGTTCGTTATTATTCGAGTTTAAAAGTTGTATAAGCTTGATCACACTCGGGCGTACAGTAAAATATCCATTAATGTTTTATAAAAAAGGTGTTTAAGGTAAAAAGTGAAACTTATCTCCTAAATCGTTAGAATCACAAAGTTCGCATTTCTATTTGATCTTTCGATATTTCTATGTCGACTAGTAACAATGTACGCCATAACGATTGTCGAAACAATTTACCAATAATTTTAGGCGGGCGTAAGCAACATAACCGACCAATGAGCCACGTAAAATAGGCGGGGCAAAGAAGCGATTTAGCAATGTCTTTCGACAAATATTATAACCTTTCTTTCAATATTTACCGTTTTAACTAACAATACAAAATACACTTTCCCGTCGACCATACCACTGGTCACAGTCCGATTAGCTCAGTTTGTAGAGTACTTGACTTCAAACCTCAAGATCACGGGTTCGAGCCCTGGGCTGTCCATATCAACTAACAAACTAATTGTCTTTCGGATGTAACGTTAAACCGCGACCCATGTGACGGTGCTATCCATGTATCAAGCACGTTAAAGGCCTAGTTCTTTATTTGACAACCCCCCCCCCCCCCAACGAGATATACAATTAACCACCCGCTGAGAATGTAACGACCTTATCCGATAGTTCAGAACCTTATCCACCCGGTGGAGCACTCAACAGTTTCGTCTTGTATCCTTTCACTATCCTCCGTAACAACTTACCGTCTTCTTGAAGCGCCGCTCATATGGGAATGTGCTGCGGTAGCGACGATAAATAAACGGAACTACACACAACACATCGCTCTGTGACTACTCAGAAACATTGTTTTATCTTCTCTGGCACAAAGACAAGTCTAGAAATGATAGTCTTTGTTTATAAGTCTTTAACAGATCAATCGATTTTTGAATTATTATAATCGTTTTATTTTCAAAATATTACAGAATACTTCTCATAATATATCCCATACCACTTAAAATACGTTCTTTGTATTAACTCACTCAAAAATCCACAAAAAACAAAACAAACAAACAAACAAAAAACAACAACAATAAGAAAATCCTCGTCAGATTCTATTCCAAAACTCATATTTCAAACTGTGCATGTTTATTTGAACATTTTTTTCGCACTTTAAATCTCCAAGTCTTTATGCCCATCATTCTCGTGGTTTCCTTTACGAATAAGCTGATTTCGTCAAAAACGCCAAACATTTGGTGCTTCGGGAACTAATGCAGAGAATTCTCGCAGTATACAAGTTTTATTTATATTTGAATTTGTTGGCATATATTGCTATCGTTATCATACACGAGATTGAAATCAAATACGGCGAATTGGTATACTTCTATAACGATAAAATCAATATTTAGATTGATTTACAGTAAGATATAAGCAAGTGTCAAGCAATACGGATGTCAAATTGCAAATCTTGAAGCAGACATATACATTACCTGTAATTGTTTATTTTTTTATTTCACCCATGCAGTATCATGCATAGATCGTAAATATAATGAGTCCAATACAAAAAAAGACCCTGGCCTCTGTCACAGAAATGAAGTCGCTGCTTAGACTTTCTGTCACGTCAAACTTCGCTTTGTCATGTTCTATATACTTTACCTTATAGTATACGTTGGTTGCCTTTTAAGAGTTGTTAGATTAACCCATTACCAGAAAAAATTTTTAGACTGATCCGAAGTGAAAAGAGTTGCAGACGACAATTGAAAGTTTCTGGATATTTTAGAAATTTAACATTATGCGAAGAAAAAAATGCGTAAAAATTAAGAAATGCCTGTAACAAAAAATTTCTTAATTTTTTACAAAGTTCTGTCAATTGTTTTTCTTTAGTGCTGTCAAAGCGTGATTGTGTGGGAATGGGTTAAGGCTTCTGTGTTTGCTTTGTTTTGGTCTTAAATCCATGACGGATATTTTTTGAGTTATTGCCAGACCACAAACCATGATTTTGCTGATCACCCTTCATTGAAAAAATGGCATGCGTAAGTCCTATTAAAAGGCTTTCAAGGTCAATACTTTTTTTCAATTTTCCGAGATTATCCTTTTCCGAAGACATTCCACAAATAAGATATCATTTAACCCTTTCCTGTTTTGCATAATTTTAGACCAGTCCAAGTTCAGAGGTTTTGCAAACGAATAATCAAAGTTGATTTTATTTGAAAAATATCCATTCACTAGGGCCTAGTAGGGTAGAAAATATTGTGGAAAAGAAGAAATTACATGGACGTAAAAACCAGTGATTAAACAGGAAAGGGTTAAGAAACTTTGACAATATTAGGTTAGCAATAATCATGATAATTATTACCTGTAAGAAACAAATGAGAGGTTTTGTATATCTTTTAAACCTTCCGTGATTCATTAGAAGCTTAACCCATTCCAAAACAATGACGCTTTTTAAGCCCTTGAAGAACTGCATTTAAGAAAAAAATGTGAGAAAAGGAGAAATTGCTTGTTTCACAATGTTTGCTATCCTATCTGGGCCTTAGTTTTCAATCTCAAAACGATTTAAATTGTCGTCAGTTAGTAGTCAAAATTTCTGTCGTTTGGTAATGGATTGAAAAGGCTAATTCAAATAATGATAAACAGCTTTAAATATATGTAACTGTATAACTTACACAGCTGGTATGCCGAGTTCTCAACATAGAAGTCATAATTGTAAGACTCCGCGTTTTGGAAACCGTGACCGCATCTACGACGTTAAGGGGTTATTTGTAGGTGTTTTTGTATTCAAGAGGCGTCCTCGCGCGTTCTACGAATTATAAAGAATCCTCGTATTACGCCATTTTTAAATGTACAGTTGTTTGGGGAAGATATGTTTGGAAAACCTAACTGAACTAAGATAGTAACATCTTACTGGATTTTCCAAACTGGGTAACACTGATGGACGCCTATGGAGTCCATCAAACAGTGGAAGTTCTCTTACCTGTGTCGTGATCTATGCACACGATACACGGTCACCTGTCAAATGACGTCATCCAAACATCCGTAGACATGGACTATACAGAGAACATAGTTCTACCACATAATCAGAATTACATTTATGCCCCCAAAGGAAGGCGTATAGTAATCGGACTGTCTTCTACATGCAATGGTGGACTTCAATATAACTTTGCACAAATGTTCACCGCTATAAGACGACGTGTCGCGAAAAAGACCCAGGTTCCTATCTCAAAGATCAAGGTCACAATCTAGGGTTAAAGGTAAAAATGGGGACTTTTTGTCGTGTCCACTCTGTAACTTCTATAATCATGTACGCAGGTACAAATTTCTTTCATACAAATGTTCACCACCTTCAGACGACGTGTCGCGAAAAAGACCAAGGTTCCTATCTCAATGGTCAAGGTCACAATCTGGGATCAAAGGGGCGTCCAGAATGGTTAAATTGCGTCCGGAATGGTTAAAATGTATTTACTCTCTTATTCTTCAATGGATTGCTTCCATATTTGGACAGATGCTTAAATGGGTGGGCCACTTATCATGACCTTGACCCTGTGACCTTGACCGTTGACCTACTTTTGACCTCAGAAAAACTCGTCCATAATGCATTTCTCGATTTCATTGTGTATTTATAGAAATTATTACATGTATTAGAATTTAATTTATTAAAAACCCAGACGTATAGATCACAACTGCATATGGTTGTGTTTACAAAACAAATCAGAGTGCCACATGCTTGACCCTGTCCTTTGAGGGCATTTGTCACATGACTGTGACCAGCTCTAGTTATTATTGAAAATAAAAACTGCAATTTTACTACTCTTTCAGCTGAAACACAGTACATGATAATAATAATTCAAAAAAGTACTGACGTATCCTCTCTGCTATTTCAGCTTATGTTAAACTTGTTAACACATAACAAGATGATAAATTTGGTTTAGTCCCATTTCGTCTACTCCCATTTCGTCTCCTCCCATTTCGTCTACAAATTTGCGCACTAGTCCCATTTCGTCTACCCCTGTTTTTCGCAGGAGTCCCATTTCGTCTACATTTTAGATTTTATTCTTTTTTATGGTTTTGAATTATTACTATGCTTTTTTCTTACCTAAAAATTTGAATTCTACATTTTTTACCAATATTTGTATCAAATATTGGTATTTGTTGCCTATATATTTCACACATTTTCAGACTATATAGTAGACAAAATGTTAGGTGTTGAGAAGTTGGATTACCTGTAGGGCATTTGATTTAAATCTTATTTATAATGGCATTATTCTTTAAAAGGTAGAAATAATATTTACATTGGAAGTTATTATGAAAATGTAAAGAAATTTGGCAATACAGTAAATTTCTTTTCTCTTTATAATACTTCAATATTATTGAAATAAATTCTAGTTGTAGACAACAAAATTATAGACTTAAAACATATTAACATGAAATATTTCTAATTGTTAACATAAGATATTAACTACTTGTTAAAACGAAAAAAAGTCTTTTTGTCCGAATAAATTATTTATATTTTTTTCATTAACACAAATTCTATTCTACAATTTCAATATTACATTCAAAAATTTATTATACAAAAAGCTGCAAATATTTTGTAATTCTTCTTAATATAAGAAACCATTGTAGACAAATTGGAACAGTAGACGTAATGGGAAAGTAGACAAAATTGGACAGTAGACCAAATGGGACTCCTGGCAAAAAAAATACAGTAGACGAAATGGGAGTAGACGAAATGGGATGTTACCATAAATTTGAAGCTGTTCCCAATCAAACGAAACTGAATCTGATAAGATTATTGCGCTGATAAGAGCGCCCAATCTGGCCAACGTTAGGGTTCTCTCGTAGGTCCAACATGTAAAAAAGACTTGTGGGATGTGACGAGGAAACTGTAGCGTGGGGGCTCTATCCCTTTAACAAATGTTACTAAAAACTATACCTTCACAATCCTTTGATATGTATTAATGTATATTGCCTTTTTTGTATTTGTAAATACTTGGTGAAAATAAAGAATTGTTCTGTTCTGTTATTTTGTGTGTGTCTTTTTATCAGATATTATCATCGCTTGATTTAGACCAGACATTCTGACTGACCAGTATACGTTTAGTTCATTTCGCAAAGTTTAATGTCATAGAAATAATAATAATAAAACAATGTTGTACCTGACCTTTTTAGGAAAAGTTCAAGGCCATTTTTCGTATTAACTTATGTATATTTTCGAATCAATATGACAAAAATTGACATTTTTTTTTCTTTAAAAAAGAGCTGTTTGTATCCAAATTCAAATAATTTGAATAATTATACAATTTTTTTAGAATAAAAAAGTACCTTATGTTTTTAGAAAAAAAAGTTTACCAGATTTTTTGATAACCTAGTTTTGTGGAATTTATTGTAATCTGTTTTATAATTACCATTATTATAAAGCTCGTATTTCTAAAATGTTTACGTTGACGAGTGATTGTCATTGGTGACAGTATATTGTTATTAAATATTGCCTCACGCGTATAAGACAATATGTCATTTGTCACCACCTTTCTGGTAGATACACATCACGTTCCTTGTTTTTCCAAGACATTTTCTCACCTACAACTAAATATGGCTTCTGTCATTTGTCAACACCTTTCCTGTATATTTACCTGTAAAACTATATAAAAACCATATCAGATATAATTTAGTTTCCATAAACATTATTGCGTTGAATAGGCAATAATTGTTTTCTCGCTCAGTTCCTATTCTTTGGATTAATCTGGATAATTATTTGAAGACTATGGCTTCCCATAAACGTAACCACAACAAGTAAGTAAATAAACGAGTTGTAATTTTTGAACAGTGGAAACAATGGTGTGTGTATAGAGGGTATTTTTTGTTAAGTAAATCCTCCTGTTCTCGTATTGTTTCCTACCCTTGACACATGTTAACGACACAAAAGAATATTTGACTAGTCCAATTTCAAAGCAATTGCAGACAATAATTTCAAGCTGAGAGGAACCCATATATATCGATCCTTCTGGAGAGAAAACAATGTGGAAAATGAAGAAAATGTTTGTTAAAAGCAATTTTATTATCCGTTTCGTTTTTCCTGATTGAGGTTACACGGAGGGGTTGTGTGGCAATTGGTAATTGCTTTCTTGATTTTGAATTCTATCGAGGGTTTTGGTTCGCTCTTTTCGGAGAATATGTAGAAAATGGAAAAGAATGCTTGTGGCGAAAAAATATTATCTTTTTCAAAGGTTCTTTATGTATCCAATTTGGAAAAATTCAAACCTTTATCATAAATGGCTGTGAAAATGATTTTGTATTTCAAGCCGAATAACATGTGTGCATTATTCAAAGTCGCTACCGTAGCACATGCCCTTATGAGCGACGCCCCAAGGGGGATAAGACAAGGATACAATACGAAACTGCTGAGAGCTCCGCCTGGTTCTTTAACGTGTTCGGTGGAAAGCACCGTCACTCGGGGTTTCGATTTAACGTGTCACCCGAAAGGCAATTAGTATGTTAGTTGGTATGGTCAGCCCCGGGCTCGAACCTGTGAGGTTAGAAGTCAAGTGCTCTACCAAAACCGAATAAATTCTTATACATAACCTTTTTACACCCTCAAAGAGGGGTAAAATTCCTCTTTGTAGAAAAAAATATGTCGCCGTTTTGCATTTAGAAGCCTGTAACTACAGCTTGCTTCAAGCTGTGCCATGCTTGCTGAATTTGAAAGGTATAGAGGCCCTATGACATAATATAACATAAAAAATCTATTCGAGATCAGAGAGAAAGGGGGAGACATCTACATTGGTTGACACAAACACAAAAACAATGATTTCAAAAATAGCATGCTTGCTGTATTCTTTATTTTCATAATGTTTAAGTTAGAATGCCTATGCTTTGTAACAAGGGAACTTTATAGAAAAATATGTGCTTTGTTGATTTGAATCAACATAGCCCTTTTTATGGCATATCTAAAGCAAAATTTATCTGTATCTTCCAAATGTGGTAAATAGTATTTAAATGCCTTAATTATTTAACAAATAAATTAAGCCAATCATGTTGATCAGGATAATTGTCATGTGTGCGTATGATCAGGCATTTCTTGCGAAGGGCGGGTTTTGCCATGATTGATGTGTCTATGATTGACGCGTTTTCGCAAATTGATCCAATGAGTGTGCCGGAAAAATTTGGAAGGCTTATTTGTAATAGTGTCGATAGTTGAAAATATCGCAAAACCATTAATTTCCAGCACAAATAACTTATAGTAATTTGTTTGATATTACATCATATTGACCCAATGATCTAGTTATAAGGCTAGGTTTTCGGAAGTTCGGTTATTCAAGGAAAGTCTACCCAATAATATAATATTCAAAGTGACCTTTCAGTGTTTGTTCGAGTGTTAAACTATAACTCTTATTTTTTTTCTTGTATATGAGGGGTGGTGGGTGTTAAATCTTTTTTTCAAAAAATCATATTGCATTTGAAATATTATTGTTTGAAAAAAAGAATATTTTAAAATTCGAGGTACGTTACTTTCATTTGGCCTAGATACCAGGCCGTTTTAAACTCAATTTGATTGCGAATTCACGACAATATCATTCAAATTACTCGCTACAATTGGCCTGCACATGTCTGCTCAAAGATTGAAACTATTTTTCACCAAAATTTTGATTTACAATCCAATAGCCCTTTCCGGAAACGTGGTTTACTTCCCTTTGACCCAAAGTCGTTAGAGTGACTTCCATTTGTACGGGTAGCAAATTTTGATAGAACTCCGTGAACCACGGAGTATGACGGCTTTCTTCCAGACGAAAACATCGACTTTCAACTTTTAAATTTGCTTTTTGAAGAAATACCAAACTAATACATAATGAAAAAACAAACAAACAAAAAAACAAACTAACAAACAAACAAAGCAGGTATGTTGTTTTTAAAAAGAATATTTGTTTCTAACTGTGTGTAGGTAAGAAATTACTGATGTAAATAATCCACTTTTCGTAAAAAGTGCCATACAATGAATTAAAAATAATATATTGTTTTGTGAGGGTACATTATTTCGACTATGTATGTATGACATAAACCGTTATCATGATGCTGATGACGATGTTAATAGTGCAAACAATAGTGTTTAAATGTTAAGGTAATGATTAGAAGAATGATCAGTTAATAGCCTTGATGTAAAGGGTTCCTTTTAGAATAACACGATACATACGGGGCTATTCTTTAACTGGCAAAAATTCACATAGAATCCGATAAACACTCTTACATTTAATTGGTAAATTGATTTGATGAGACAAATTTTATCTTCATATGATTCACCCGATATGCCGCCTAAAAAATTCTTGTCGATTGATCAAAGGGCGTCGTTTCAGTCGGCAGGATAATGTCATGACATGGTATTTATTTTAAAGCATATTCCACGTATCAAGCGAATGCGCTTATTTTCATTGAATGGATATAAACAATGCGGGTTATATTTCGAGGTAGACATATAAAATCAAACCTAAGGACATCCTCGTTCATTTCATTAACTGAAATATTGCAATAAAAATGTGGGATTTTTTTATAAACTTTTTATATACAGTAGAACCTCGTTAATTCGAACGTCACTGGTTCGTAGGTATGTGTTCGTTCGTATACTTTACGCGGTCCCGATCTTTTACCTTCTTTCTTTAGCTTTGTTCTAATTCGAACGTCAGTGGTTCGTAGTTCGTATATGGTTCCTTATTAAAATCATTACTTCCGTCAAAAAAGCCACCAAGAAAAAGTGAAAGAAATCATATAACCTTGTTTGAAAGCAGTTTGGAACAGACTATTGAAGAAAAATTTAGGCTGCCCATTTTTTTTTCGTCGTTTGAAAGAAGGTAACTTAGCTGATTTGTAGGGAAAATGACTGTTAATAGCCCTAAAATAGAAAGGAAAAAAAGTAAAATTATTTGGAAGGAATTTAAGGGGTAAAACAATTTCTTCAAACTTAGAGTAAGAAATTCTAGTAAAAAAAAACTTTTTTTATTGCCTGGTCTAGAATATTGAAGTATATCCTTAATATTAAAGCAGTTGTACAAACCAAAAAAGAAAAAAAAGACGTGTGTGTGGAAACAAACGTATGTAATGAATGAATGCCTATGATTTTGAAAAATGCGCTTTCAAGAAAGGTCATCAAATATTTAGTCTCCGGAGACGGACATGTGTTAATAAGTTAATAGTAATAAGGCTAGGTTTTCGAATATTTAAGTTCGGTTATTCAAGGAAAGTATACCCAATAATATATCCTAAAGACAGAAAAAATCTATTGTATGTTAATCAACGTGTTCACTTTACTTGACTGGAAAGTGCTTAAAAAATAAACACTATGCCATGATATTAACATTCCGATTAAAGACAATATCTTGTCGCATCTTTGAAAAAGAATCAACAATATTAGACATAGTAAACAAATTGATTATAATGCTTAGATGTAAAGACTATTATGTTAACAATGAAAAAGGTCGAAAAACGTGATAGAGGAGAAAAGCAGCGCACAAGAACCATAACTCTAGCTTGCATAATTTTGTCCTCTGCATCTTAAGTTTAGGCCGGAGCTTATTTCCGAAAGTATAAATGCTGTCAACTTGAAACTTCATAATGGATATTCAAGAGAAGCGCAGTGCACAGGAACCACAACTCTATGATGTATAATTTTAGAGTTACTGTTTAAAGATTTTATCCGGAGCATATCTCTGATAGTACATTGTATATAGGTCGTGCCCATTCTTGAGAATGCCCATTCTTAAGAATGGGCAAATGGTAAAATTAAGGTAAAATTAAGGCTTTGCCAATTCTTAAGACGAAAACAGGCTGATTAACACGAAAACAGGCCTATTCTTTGGTAATACTGTAAGAAATATTAATTTTAGAACATTTAACTTGTATGTGAACCGTAATACATACCATAATAAAACGTTATTATAAAAAAAACAAACTCCGATACGGCTTCACTAAAGTCGTTCGACATAACTTCCGGTGAACCAATAATCGTTTTAATAGGTCGTCCCATGGCAAAATAAAATATCATGGTAACAAGCAATTTCTTCATTTTCCACAATGTTTATAACCAGGAATATGAAATATCAAAAATTTCATTGAGGTTAAATTATCATCTGCAACTTCCTTCATTTTTTGGGTTAACCAATTACCAGACAAATGTTAGATATTGTAAAAACTGAAAGAATTAAGCTGCAGAAAATTTTGCAAAGTCTACTCAAATTGGAAATAAGCGCGAAATAAGGTAGAAAATATCTGGCAAAAAGGCGAAATTACGTGTTACAAGCCATTTGCTCCTATTGCTTCAAATTTTCCTCAATCATATTTCTTCAGGGAGATAGGTGAAATTATTTGGTAATCGGTTACAAACAAGAGTAACAATGTGATGCTAAATCACTTACAATCTTGTGTCATCTATTCTGCTAAAGTATTTAAGCATGTTTCAAAAAAAGGGTGATTAGATGAGTAGTTACAATAACATTGCCTCTAAGACAGCACAATACTTCATATATATCTAACCATGGATTCCTAGTATTTCTCACAAGCACACAATAACTACATCCTTTTCGAGCCTCCACAAATGTTGGAAATCATATTTGCCGCTAACCCCCCAAGACCGAACCTGGAACACCCTAATTGACATGCTACCAACATGCCACGGCCACTGAATTCAATATAAACTGAATTATCTTTGCCATATCTGGCAAATAATCTGGGCACTGAATTCTTTGAAATAGTTCTACAGAGGCATTTAAAATTTTACTCTTTTTTACAATAGTTTGGTTAAGGTATGTAAAATTCATTCAAATGAAAAGGTACTTACAAAATTCTCAAAATATCCATTCTATGCCATGGACATAAAAGCCATGTTTTTCAACTGACCAAGGTTATATGAAGGTATCTGATAAAGAGTCATTCTGAGGGTCATTCCTGTGAAATTTGCTTAAAAATCCCCATCCACAGGATTCTGTGAAGATTTAAAAGTTTTCAGAATATATTTCAGATAAGGAAATTAGCCCCCCACCAGCAAAGAGCCATGCTTTTGATACAATCAAATTCATTGAAGAAATCTGATAAAGGGTCTCAAAAGGATAATTCCTGTGAAATGTGGTTGAAATAAGTCGACTTTTATCCGAGAAATAAAAGTTTTCACTATCTACCATATATGGCAATAAGACCCGCCCATTTAACCAACATTTTTCATCCGATCAGTATTCTCTTAGATTATCTGATGAAAGTGACCAAAGGCTCATCCTTGTGAAAAATTGATGAAATCAATCAACTGGTTTCTGAGAAAAAGTTTCTTCAAAGATTTTACCATATTTGGAAATTAGCCCTGCCCATTGACCTTTAACTATATAAGTTTTAGACCAGTGCAAATTGAAAAGAGTTACAGACAACAAATTGAATTCTGTGAAATTTCTAATTTTTTTAAATTTTTGAAAACATTGCGAAAAATGAAGAGATAGCTTGGTTCAAGCAAATTGCTTCATTTACACATTCTCCATTGTCTTTCTTGAGGGGTGACAGAAAGTGCCATCATGTGGGAATGGGTTAAAGACATGATTTTCATCTGATCAAATTTGTTTGAAGGAATCTGATTCAGGGTCACACAAGGATCCCTCCTGCAAAATTTGGTAGAAATCTATCCACTGGTTTCTGAGTGGATTTTTAAAGCTTTCAATATACAATGTTTCCAACCATTTAAGCCATGTTCTCCATCTGATCAAAATTCTTTGAAGGAATCTGATAAAAAGTCACCCAAGGATCATTTCTGTGAATTTGGTTGAATTCAGTTCAGTACTGTGGTGAGAGGATTTTACAGTAAAACTTATGGACAGAGAGACTACTGGACGCACAACAAACACCAAGCCAAGCCTATATTGATAAAAAAAGTTATCATTTATAGTATTGTAGTAGGGTTCAATAAGGCAACAATTTGCATGCAAACAGTTGAAGACTTAGGGAAGCTTTTGAATAAAAAAATACAGGCTCTTAGGACTTCTGCTTTAGGAGATGTAATTTCTAAAGAATTCATTCTTAACCAATTCCAACACAATTACAGCTTTTGATGCCCCTCAAGAAAAAAGCTTTGGAAAACATTGAGGATAATGATGAAACTAATTGTGACAAGCAGATTCTTCAATAGCCACTGTATAATTCTATACTAAATTGCACCAATTTTAAATTATCATCTGCAACTTCTTTCAAATTGGGCCAGTCTAAAATTTTGTTGTCTTGTTATGGGTTAATTACTGCAGGTAAGATTGGGATGGACAATAGAGGGCTTATGTTCAAAAACTTCGACATGATTTTTTAAAGTTTTTCTTAGCTCTATGCAAAAAATTAGGAACCCACAACAAAACGCTCATGTTCATCTACAAGTAATAATTTGAGAGAGTTAGGCACAATAACATTTAGATGATTCCTCATGAATAAACTGAAAGCTCGTATGTCATTCGTTAAGGACAAAAAAGTTATCCTATCTAGCTATTTCATGAAAAAAAATGAGCTCACAACATAGTGCTTATGTTGATCCAGGACCAAAAATCAGAATTTTTTGATTGAGTACCGTAAGGTGATTCTGCATGTTAAATCTGAAAGCTCTAGGTTTCATGGTTTAATTGAGAGAATATGTTAAAAGATTTCTTTTTTTTAATTTTAGGAAACATCTAGGAAAATAAAACTAAGGGCTTAAGTATATTACAGAAATATATTAAAGCTTTTTTGTAGGCTACCACGGATTGATTCTGTATACAAAATTGCAAGGGCCAAGAAGAATTTTCAAGAATTCTAGGTAAAATATGGCAACCCACTATATAGGGCTTCCTTCGCTTTCATAGTAATAATTTAAAGTATTTAGGTAGTGAATCATATTGAGTTGATAAATGCAAAATTTCAAAGCCTTTGGCCTTACATGTTTGGAGGAGAAGATTTCCTAATTTATCTCTTTGAAAAATCCAGGGAATCCATAACATAGGGCTTACTGTGATCTTGGAATACCAATTTGAAGTATGTTGGTAGAGTATTACAAGGGGATATCACATGCAAAATTTGGAAACTCGAAGCCCTAGTGTTTGGGAGAAGATATTTAAAAAATGTCCCTCCTTATCTATGCAAAATAAAGAAAACCCCCAATACAGAGTTTATGTTGTTCTAATGATTTTATCTATTTTGATAGGGCATTGGGCAATGTTATGTACAGAAATTGAAATTTATTGGCCTAAGAGACCTAATATTCATCTCTAGGTAAAATCCAGGATCTAACAACAAAGGACTTATTTTGATCTCGGAATAACAATTTGAAGAATTTTTGTAAAGTATCAAGAGGCAATTTTCAAATTTGAAAGCTTAAGGCCTTATGGTTTTGCAGGAGGAGATTTTTAGAGATTTCGTTCTTTATCTTATGTACAATCTGAGAACTAATATATGAGAGCTGAAGTTGATCTCTTGACAAAGATTTGAAGTATTTTGGTAAAGTATCATAATACAATGTCATGTGCAAAATATGAAAGCTTCAGACCTAATGGTTTGGGAGCAGAAGATTTTTTTCTCCCAGTTGCTATAGCAACCAAAGACTTTCATTGATTCTAGTTCTTTGATGTATGATGAAAGAGCATGATCTTAGGATCATTTCTGTGAAGTTTGCTTAAAATCTGGTGGTTAGTTTAGGAGTAGATTTCTTTGAAATTGTGAGCAGACTGACAGACAGACAGCACTTGACCAAAATACCTCACCTTGAGCACTTCCTGTTTAGGTGAGCTAAAATCAAATCATGTAAATGAGATGGACCATCATTCAGCATAGATCAACCAAACTCAAACAACTGAATACAGTTTAAAAGCATTAAATTCTTTGTAGTAATTAAAACAAGAATTGTTGCAAAGCAGACCAGTAATTTGTCAGCAAATGACCTTTGACCTTGGACCCAATTAAAAGAGCACTCCTTGTGTTCTGCACAACATGCATAAAAGTTTCAAGGTCCTAGGTCAAATTTATCTGAAAATTTCACCCAAATGGCGTGTCTACTCTACAAGTTGAAAAAAACCTAGTTATTCATCTTTCATACTGAGCTAAGGTTGTGCCCTTGAGTATACTTAACCCATTCCCTCACAATCCCTCAATTTTACGCCCCTCAGGAAAAAGGCTTTGGAAAATATTGTGGAAATATTGTTTCTTAAATATTTTCTACCCAAATTTTGAAATTCTATCAATTTAAAATTGTCGTCTGCAGCTTCTTGCAATTTGGACCAGTCCAAAATTTTGTGTGGGAATGGGTTTAATCTGACTGTATGTACTAAACAAACAACAGCCATTCCAGGATTACACAAAGCTCATCAGTGCTTATTGTTCTCCATTAGGCTCAAAACAATAGGGAATAGATATAACTTTACTTGGTTTAACATCACATTCAACAATTATATTTCAGCAGCTATTGAACTAAAGCATGGCTTCCTGTCAAGGAGCAAGAGGATTTCTATTATTTGTAAAGTGTACAAATAGAATGAAAGAGATGTTTTTGATCTATTTCAAATTACTTTAAATATAAGCAACAATCATTAACTTCTACCAAGTCAGTGAAGGTCCAAATGGCCATGTGCAGTCAATGCAGTTCAAAGTTTCTGATAATAAAAATCATTCCACTAATGTTTCAATAGGTATTCAGTCTTTACCAAAGATCTTCTTTTAGCTAAATGCAGAGGCATTCAAAATGCCTGTATGTGTTTACTACCATTACTTAAATAGATAAATAGACTTTAGCAGAACACTTGCTGAAGTAAAGGATAAGAAAAATACATGTATTCAAGAAAAGTCCAAATACATGTATGTGTTTGGCTTGTAACCATAGGGATCAAAAGTTTATGATTTCAGATACTTTCATCACATTTATCAACAACAGCAGCAAATAATATTTTTCAAAAAACAAATTTCAAAGTCTTTTCTTTTATGGGTCAAGAGATTTCTTTGTCGATGATTTAAGGAGATGTACAACCTACATAATATAGTTACTAAATTAGTTTAAAATAAACTATAGATGTACATGTTTAAGTGAGTGATCAAAGGTCAATTTTGTCTATACCTGTAAAGACAAAATTGACCTTTGATCATTCACCATAACTTGTACATCTATAAAATGTATTGGTGAGTGCTCAGTAAAATAAAACAATCTTAATTTCTCCATTCATCATTCCCCTAAGGAGATCATGGGAACTTTGAAGAACAATGTGACAAATACTGATATCAAGTTCATTGATAAACTGTTTAGAAAATTTTTGGAGTTATTTAAGAAAACATTCTCTGTATCTCTAAAGGCCTATTGTTTCTCTTCTCTTTTGCTAAGCCATCTCACAATCCATAAAATTAATGTTGATAGCAATTCTCATAGAGGACCATGATCTTATGCATAATGCCAAATATCAGAGCTATAAGCTATCCTAGTCAAGGGGAGAGGATTTCCAATCTTACCTGTCTAAATTTCCATTTGTCAGTTGCCAAAGAAACTAGTTTGTAAAGAATTAAAAAGAAAATCCAGTGGTAATTCCTACAGCATTTGCCTCTTGTTTTAGGGGTTTGTGAGATCCTTTTTTTAAATCCCACTCCACCCTAAATCCACTAATTCTATATAGGGAGACCCTTTGGGACTCTGCCACTTTAGACATGTTAATTCATACATGGTAGGAAACTTTTTATGCCGGGAAGTAGAATTAATTCTGCGGGTCTCTGCAACTTGAGACATGACTCTCCATGGTCATAATTGGTATCAGAATCATGGAATTAAACCTGGCCTATAAAAGCCCCCTAGTTTTATATGTAAAAGCTGTGTTTTAAGAAATATGAGAAAGCCCTTTCAAGAACTATTGTAGTGGAATTTGCTTGAAACCTGACCAAAGGTTCTGATAAAAAGATTTTTCACTTTACATAATTATTTTAGGGGGATTGGACTTGCCAATTAAAAAAAAATAATAATTTCAAATTAACATAAGGAATCAGAAAAAAAAGTAACCCAAGGATAATCCCTGTGAAATTTGTTTTAAATACATCAAATATTTTCTGTGGAAAATTTATAAGAAACTTTTTTATTGGGTCATGGTAGAGTAAACACAATGACAAATCCCCTTCAGCCAGTGTTAGAACTGGCCCAAAAGCAAACTAATATATATATATATATATATATTTTTTTTGTATTGAAATACTTATTTTGGATTTTGTTATTGCAAGAATTAGTAGACAAGGTTGATGTTAGGCTAATAGAAGTCAGATTATATATTGCCTGAGGGATCTCAAAACTATGTAACTAAAGCAGGGTATTCAAGCTGCAGTTACAATCTTCAAGTAACCTATCAACAATGCATATGATTTTGATCCAGGCATCTCCATTTAATAAGCTTTATTAATCTATTACTTCATTATTGTACTCTAGTTACTACAATAATGCAATGAATCTTTTTTTAAAATATAGAGCTGTTTCAGTGCAAAACTGAAGTAACTCACACATTTACACATTATATACAATTTTTTTCCAATTTCTTTTCTTTTATATTTTCTTTAATGAAATGAAAATATGTTCAGAATTTTTCCTTTCGTAAATAAGAAATGACAAAATGAGAATGTTTTTCCTCTCTCCTGTAAATTTTGCGAAAAACAGAGTTCTTCCAGTTTTGCGATTTGATCCTTGATATTCAATTACAATATCAAGAGTAAAAGGTCATTAAGATGACCATACAAATATCTAAAAAAGTTGAAAAGAATGTAAAGGCAAACAAGATGTGTTAGTGAAACACAATGCCCAGCTGTACATGAGGTGTGTTTTTTGTTGATTTTAGTATGTGACCTTGACCTTATAACATGACCTTGACCTTGAAATGAGGCAAAGCTTATTATGGTGATGTATCACGAATAGGCTACTAGTAATTGTCAATGTTAATTTTTTGGTTAAGTTTTGCAGACAGACAGACTCAATGATGGACATACGGACAACGGTAAAACAATTTTTCCTCTATCTTTGGATGCGGGGCATAAAAATATAAAATGAGCTTCAAAGCTGTTAAAGGTACTAAGTCCCCTTCCTTGATATTTGATGGAAAATAACTATTTTTAGCATAAATGATTCTTTCTACAAATTTTTAATCCAAGACCAGACAATTTCGCTCTTTGGCAACCTGGGGAAATATGATCATAGAAAACTTTGAGGGGAAAGGAGACATTGCTTGTAACAAGTATTGTCTCCTTTTCCCCAGATGTTTACTACTTTATTTGGCAGTTACTTTCTAATCTTAGTCCGATTTGAAATGTCAACTGTAGGTTTTTTCAATTAGAACCAGTCAAAATTTGTTGTGTGATAATGGGTTTGAGTTGCTAGGATATTTTCACCTAGCCCAATCCCACACCATTCCACTTTTTGATGCCTGTCATATAAAAAGCTTTGATAAACATTGTGGACAACAAAGATATGGCTTGTTATGAGCCATTTCATCATTATCTACAAAGTTTTTACCCAAAAGACAAAGATTATCATAACCTAAGTCATGATGAAATTGTTGTCTGCAACTTCTTTAACTTGGATCAGTCTAACATTTTGTTAACCTCAATGAACGGTCCAGTTTCTCTTGATATTGGGTGTAATATGCTATTACATTTGATATTGGGACTTCGCCATAGATTAAAAAAAGATTGGGATTTCCCTACAGCATAAAAAACAGAGACTAAGCCTAGATTTTTGACTTGTAAGCCATAACAAGGCAATTGTCATTAACACTTTCCTGTCTATCCTGGTTTATAGGTCCCTATGGTTTCATACTGGCAAAAACATTGTGGGAAAGAAGAAATTGCTTGTTACCAGCAATTTCTTCTTTCCACAATAATTTCTACCCTGTACGTTGGTTACTTTTCAAATTGCACTCTCTTTTAATCGTTGTCTGCAGCTTCTTTCAACTTAACAATTTTGAATATTGACAAACAGGAAAGGGTAAAGGCCCTTTTTTATGATATTCAATACAAGGATCTTCCTTACATGTAAGAGAATGTGCAAAACTTGTATAGATGTAATTAAAGGAAATTGTCTTCAAGGATTATTTGTTGAATTGTGTTTAAGGCCACTTTCAACAGTATTTCTGATACATGTATATCATATGACTGGTGCACCTAACCATGGCTCCTGTCTTTTCTCACACAAGTAAATCCACAAGCTACATCTATTACAACCTTCCACTTTTAATGAAACATAGGCACATTACAGCTCATATGACCATAAGTGAGAGACACATGATGCATGTTGTGATCAGCTGTCAGAGAGAATGTTGGGTGAGACGGTGTTCAAATCACAGTCCTAGGAATAAGAGAACATTGCATGAACAACTGAGCTAAATCAGCTGAGCAAAATGTTCACTAAGGCATCTTTTCATGTGACATTTAACAGAATGTCACTATTTTCAAAAGTAATATTCCTCATTACTATAAAACCACTTTCAGCAAGTTTGAGAAAGATTGAGCCAATATTAAGCACCTGTTGCATTGTAAAGAGGAAACTGGCATTAAGGACATTTATCCTGTGAAATAGGACAGAGTGTCATAAAGTCCAAATGGATCTTCCTAATGACCATTCAGAAATTTCTGCAAGTTAGGGAAAACCCACCAAAAATTGTGAAATCTAAAGTGGTATTGCTGAATTTATGCCCCACATTAAAGGATCACAAAAACTCACCATGAGCATATTGTGATCAGGTTAGCTAAACGACTGATTGCTTTTGATCACCCCTTTAATGGATACAGGATATTGTTTGTTTGCATGAACAGGGATGTCAATGATATTGCATTTAATTGGGTGAAATGAACTTGAAATTTAAATCTGAAAAACAATAGACTTTGTGTTGACAACATTGATAAATGAGTGATCAAGTCAACACAGCAGATGTTAGCTTGTAGCAATAAACTCCATTTGGAGAGCATATTAACTGACCATAAGTCCTTAAGATTTTATACTTGAGAAACATTTTGGAAAAAGAAGAAATTGCTAGTAACAAGTAATATCTTCTTTTCCAACTATGGTTTCTACTCTGTAGGTTAGTTACTTTTCAAATTGCACTCTAATTTCATTGTTGTCTACAACTTCTTTGAATTTTGACAAAGTAATTAAGTCTTAAACTTTGCAAAGAGTTAAGAAAGGTTTTGTTTGAATAAGGTTTAATGCCACTCTGAATTTTATTTCACAGTAAAGTTCACTTATTTATTGCATACCACTAGTGCTAGGATTGAGCCCTGAAATTTCTTGCCCAAGGGAAAACCCACATGACAAGTGGTGCAGCTGGGATTCAAAGCCATAATCATTGACTTCTTGCTTATTACATGTCTGCAGACCTTACCATTTAGCCATGCAAGACCCCTTTGAAAAATTGTTCTTCTTCACCAAGGTTTGATGGTCCAAACTCATGGGTGTGGAATTGTCTGACATGGCAGGTTTATCTATTTGGGAAAAGTACATTTTTCAAGGCAACTTGCCAAAGGACAAGTAAATACCAGGGCATATCTTTGAATGGTACAAAACAGATCCAAACCCATTCCCATATTGTCACACTTTTTGATGCCCCTCAAGAAAAATAATTGGAAAACTTTGTTGAAAATAAAGAACTTGTTTGCAAAAAGCAATTTCCTCATTTTCAGCAATGTTTTCTACCCAGTGTGTTAAAAAAATCTAAAATTTTATAAACTTTATATTGTTTTCTGTAACTCCTTTCAATTCAGAACAGTCTAAAATTTTGCCATCTGGAAATGGGTTAAAGAATATTTTGAGCAATTATGATGATTTCATAGTGAAGGGTGTAAAACATTGATGCAAGTGAAGAAAATAGCATGTTCTTCGTCAACAACAACAACTTTTTCTCTAGGTCTATCTATTCACCTTTTAGGAGACAAGTTTGTTTAAATGTCTTACTTGCCCGTAGAAAAGTAGAGCAAATCTGTATTTCCACACAACTGTACAATCTATTATGAGATGCATGTAGTTGCATAGATTTAAATCCATTTCATTTGGATTGATTGTATCTCACTTAATGTCCATTTCATCCGTTATTCAGTTATTATGCAGAATCTGGTAGCCTAACCATGGCTTCTTGTCATTCTTCTCAATATTGAAACTGAGACAATCGATATGGGCCACCAAATGCTCATCTTCATCTACATTTGATGTGTTAAATGAAGACTATTGAAAACACTGTAACACATTGCCATATATATTGCCTATTACAATATAACTTTTGGGGACTGCGGCAATAGCGGTTCATTTTAAACCGGAGGGCATTTATATTTTGAGTGAGTGCAGCATAGCCTGGCTGTTATTTTGATTAAATTATGCCTGTAGGTTAGAAACATCCCTTCCCTGGGTGTCCAAAGTTCCTAAAAATGCTCGATTAGACCGTGTTCAACAGTCAACAAAGTCTAAGGCATTCATATTTGGTATATAGCATAACTAGATGGTTCTCTACCATGTTAGCTAAAATCTTAGTCCTAGGATAAAACATGGCACTGCCCAAGAGGTCCAAATTTTTCGAAAACTCCCAATTAGAGCAACTTCAAAAGACTTCTCCTTCTGAAATATAAGGTGAAGGGCATTGATACTTTGTATGTAGCATGACTAAATGCATGTAACTCTGTACTGTGTTACAGGAAAATATGCTCTTAGGATAAAAAAACGTCTCTGCTCCTGGGGTCGGAAATTGCATAAATCGCATTGAAAGAATTCTTCTTATTAAAATGAAATGGAGAAATTTCTTGTCACTCCCTTTCTCACAATGCTTTTTCGGATTCCTTCAAACTTTCATAGAATGATTGTACCATCATAAGGATCGTTCCTTTCGAAATTGGGTCAGATCCGCCAAGAAACATGGAAAAAGGGGCTTAATTAAAATTTAATTAAAAAATCCTCGTTAACACTCTAGAGTCCACAGTTTTCATCGGATTCTCAGAGGATCAGACTGTCATAAGGATTGTTCTTTTCGAAACAGGGTATGATCCGTCAAGAAACATTTATTTAAAAAATCTTGGTAAACACTCTAGAGTCTACAGTTTTCATCGGATTCTCTTCAAACTTTCACAGAATGTTTGGGCCATCATAAGGATTGTTCCTTTCAAAATTGGGTATGATCAGTTAAGGAGCACGGGAAAAGGGGGCATATGAAAATTTGATTTAAACAATTTTCGTAAAAAACAGAGTCCAAAGTTTTCAACAAATTCTCTTCAAACATTCACAGAATGATTATAACATTAAATGGATTGTTCCTTTCGGAAGTGGGTTTGATCCATCAAGTTTCATGGGAAAAGGGGCCCTATGAAAATTTAATAAGAAAATCTTAGTTAACACATCATGGCCCTAGATTTCACCTGATCGACCTCAAACTTTCACAGAATGATTGTACCATCATAAGGATTGAAGGATTGTTCCTTTCAAATTGGGTATGATCCATAAAGAAACATAGGAAAAGGGGCCTTAGGAATTTACAAATTAAAAAAATCTTAATGCTTATAAGTCAACAGATGAGATGGGGTTGTCTTTATAATCAAACAGAATAAATATACTTTTGAAGTATTCCCTTTGGAATTGGTTCAGATCCATCAAATAACATTGGAAAAGGGGCTATATGAGAATTCAATTTAATAAAACCTGTTAACACAACGAACCCCCAGCTTTGATCAGATTTTGTTGAAACTTTCACAGAATGATTGTAAGGTCATAATGATTCTTTTTATAACAGGGTTTGAACTGTCAAGAAACACGGGAAAAGGGGCCTTATTAAAATTTCATATATAAATTCTTGTTACCAAGTTCAGAGCTTTCATTGGATTTTTTTCACAGAATAATTATACAATAAAAATGGTTGTTGATATTGACATAAGACCTAATCTGTCAAGTATCACAGAAAAAGGAGCTTTATGAAATTTGATTCTAAAATCCTTGTACCACAATAAAGTCAACAGTTTTCATCAGATTCTGTTTAAACTTTCACATGGGGATTCTTTCTTTTCAAATGAGGCCTGATCTGTCTTTTATCATGGGAAAAGGGGGCCCTTTGAGAATTTTATCTATAATCCTTGTAACCAAGTCCAGACCTTTCATTGGATTTTCTTCACAGAATCACACTATAATAGTACAATAAAACGATTGTTGATGCTGACATGAGACCTGATCCTTCAAATATCACAGGAAAAGGAGCATCATGAAAATTTCATTTAAAATCTTTACATCAAGATAAAGTCCACAGTTTTCATCGGATTCTGTTCAAACTTTCACAGAATGTTTGTACCATCATTAGGATTGTTTCATTCCAAATTTGGTCTGATACTGTCTAGTATCATAGGAAAAGGGGCTGTATGAAAAATTATTACCAAATCTTCATTAACACAAGAATGTCCTCAGAATCTCTTCAAACTTTAATAGAATGATTGTACCATCATTTGGATTATTCCTTTGTTAATTGGGTCTGATTGCTTAAGTGACACAAGAAAAGGGACCTTATGATAATTTTATTACAAAACATCATTATCACAATAAAGTCCTCAATCTTTATCATTTTCTTCAAACTATCATTAGGATTGTTCCTTTGTGCATTGGGTCTGATTTGTTTCACGGGAAAAGGGGCCTTATGAATTTTTTTTACGAAAATCTTGAGACAATTCAGTACACTGTTTTTATTGCTTCTCTTTTAAAGAATGATTGAACTTTTGTTAGAATTGTTCCTTTTGAAATATGGTTTGTTCTGTAAAGTATCATGGGAAAGGGGGCCCTATGAAGATTTTACTATAAACTCATTAACACAATAAATTCGACAGATTACACAGATTGCTTGTACCATCATTACAATTGTTGATTTTGACAGTGGATCTGATCATGGCAAGTGTAAATATAAAAAGGGGCCTTATATAAAACTTTCTTAAATATTCTGGTTAACACAATGATGTCCCTTGATTTCATCGGATTCACTTCAAAATTTCACAGAATAATTGTACAATCACTCAAATGGTTCTTTTCAGATCTGGGTACAATCCATCAAGTATCATGTAAAAAGGGGCCATATGATTTTTTTTTTAAATATTCTAGTAAACATAATGAAAACCCAATATTTCATCGGATTCACTTTAAACTTTCACAGAATGATAAAACCAACAGAAAAATATCACGGGAAAAGGGGCCTCGTGAGAACTTGATTTTGATATCTTTGTTAACACAATAAAGTCAACAGTTTTATTGGATTCTCTTCAAAGATGCATGGAATAATTGTGACATTCGAAGCACGGGAAAAGGGGCCTTACAGATTATCATTCAAAACATTCTTGTGTATGTGATGAAGATCACAATCATTATCAAATTGTCTTTTAAATTTAACAGGACAATTGTAGGGTTGTAAGGAAAGTTCCATTTGGTATGAAACTGATCCATCAGAAAACACAGGAAAAGGGGCCTTATGGGTTTTCATTCAAAGCAATCCTGTTTTTGTGATAAAGTCTATAATTATTGTCAGATTCTGATGGAAATTTCACAGGATGATTGTAGGGTCATAAGGTAACTTTCTTTGGAAATGGAGTGGATCCGTCATGAAACACGGGAAAAGGCGACTTGAAGATTGTTGCTCAAAATAGTAAAGGGGATAAAGTCCTGTTGTTGTTTTTCTTAATGCATACTTCTTTGAGTAATTAATTTCCTTGATTTCTTTAATGGAAAACTTGATAACCGGAAGAGCGTCACAGTCCCTCATGGGCCTCTTGTTATTGTAAAACGTTACTGGATTGTGTTGTACAAAGCACAAGATCCTGTTTTTGTTTTATTTATATTGCTCAAGTTGTGTCTTTTTTATATATAAAAGTACTGTAATTTCCAGATGCCCCAGGTTAGCGATTTAGGACCATCTTGGTCCTCTTGTTTAAAAGACTGAGATGTTGTCGTGGTCATATCTCTGAAAGTTTAATAGCTATTAACTTTTAACTTCGTAGGTGAATAGATCTCATTCAGAAGAAGTGTAATGCACAAGAACCAAAAACCCTTGCTTGCATAAATTTAGAATTATTGCCCTTTGTTGTTTAAAGACTTAGATTTTGTCCGAAGCATATTTTCCTAAGTATCAATGCTATTGACTATATATCCACATAGGTGGATAGATCTCATTGAGGGGAAGTGCATTGTACAAGAACCGCAACTCTTGCTTTCATAGTTTTGAAGTTACTGCCTTAGTTCTTTTTAAGACATAGATTTTGTCCAGAGCATATATCTAATGGTATAATAGCTATTATCGAACACATTCAGGAGAAGTGCAGTGCACAAGAAGCCTAAACTTCAATTTACTATCAAGCTTTTACGGCGGTGGATGGTATTGTCCGACATGGCTCTTGTTTTTATTGTATGATAAATAAAATTGACAAAAGTAGAACGACACGGATATTTTCCGCCCTCGTGGTTTATCAAACTATTAGGTGAGAGAACGGGACAACGAGGATATAATGTCGAAAGTAAGATTTTTAGAAACCGTCTGAATGCGACGGTGTGAACAAATAACAACATGCTCATAAATCCAAATAAAACAAAGTGCATGCTTAATGGATCCAAAAATAAAATTAAATCGTCTACGCTTGATTTACGTATCAGCAACATCCCGATAGCAATTGTTGAATTTTAGGTGTGAATGTAGACAAACATTTGTCTTGGGCGGATCATATTGATCAAACATGTGTGAAAAAAAACAGTAAAATCGCATTGCTCATAAGAACATATACCTTACATCAGAAATAAATAACTTTCTACAGCTCATACATAATACCGTGTTTTGAATACTGTTGTCCTGCAGAAATACTAAAAGGAATTAACATGCTTCAGAAAGAACACCACCACCTCCAACAACAACAAAAAACACAACAACAACAAAAAAACTGCACGCATTATACTAGGGGTTTCAACAGGAACAAAATCAAAATCTCTCATTACAGATTACAGATATTGTCTCATTCTCTAATAATTCTTCTTATAACTTAAGATCTGCTACCCGTCGTGACATTACCAACTCTAGATACAAAATAACTTTAAGAAAAATGCGTTTTCGTATTTCAGTATTGAAGTATGGAATATAATTCCTACTTTCATAAGGGAGGCAGAAACTATATACTGTTTCAAAACGCAAACTAAAGCTCTAATTGACCAACAAAATAAACTTGCTTGTAACAGCCCTGTTATTGCGAATCAGCGTGTCTGTCCGCAGACAATTGTAACAACACGTTTTTTACCCTCGTATTGTTTGTTTCATTTTCATGATTAATTATTACATCGTTCATGTTCGTTTGTTAATGGATTGAGAGAGAGAGAGAGAGTGTTGTGTGTGAGAGAGAGAAAGAGGGGGGGGAGAGAAAGAAAGAACGTGAGAGAGAGGGGGAGAGAGAGAACATTGTAAAAAAGACACTTTATTCATTGTAAAATGAAAATGCTGTCTTAAGGTTTTACCTTCTTTAGAATAAAGTTTTTATTATTTCTATTATCGCTAGAGTACGAAATCTAAAAGATAATCCACCGTTCTCGACGTCGCACGCTCGCTGTCTTACCATCGTACTTGCGCGCTATCATCAGCGAGTCTTATAGCTAAATTTTGTCGGACGGAAAACAATATTGAAATAAAAACCAAATCAATTTTATCAACTGAAAAAGAGAAGAGTATTGTAATTAGACGAACCAAATGTAATAATGGCAGCTTTATTCAAGCTGCAGTTACGACATTTTGCACGTCCAACGACGATTTATCTGTTTCTTTCAGTAATTAAAATTTCCCGATTTGCATTGTATTCGATATGTTTCTGATTCTTTTAAAAAATATTTAATGAAATGTTTCATTTATCTTTTCAGGATTCACGTGTGTACATATTGTGGTGAGGTGAAATCTAATTTGCGTTCCCATGTCACGTTCTGTAGAAAAGTAGACAATGAGAAAGCTGCAGAACTTTTAAGAGAAGAAAATGACAGAGTTGAAAAACTAAGGTTAGAGACTTTCTCAATTGCAGAGCTCAAATCTAAATGTGGCCTTTCATGGCCTTTTTTTGCCTACGCCTATGCCATGATCGGCATACCGATTAGAACCGGTCCAAAGCAGGCAAAAATGATTTAGAAAAGTTAAAGGCATTCGTTGAAACCGAGGCAGAATTTGGCCACTATATCTGTTCGGAAAATGAAATAAAGTTTATTCATAATGCACCAAAGGTCGATCTCAGCACCGATCCCGCAAATGAAACATCAGATCGATATGAACTATTGAATGATGCAAATAATGTTCCTTCTGGCAGTGGTATGAATGTCAAGGAAACTTTGAACCATACAACTCAAGGTCAAACCAAATCGGTTTTTGAAGCTAGAACTGAATTAGGTTCAATCCAACTCTGTTTTGGTGACGAATCCAAGGATTTTTCTTCTGCGCCCACTGAAAAATTGACATCAATCAAAAGAGGTAAAAAAAGAAACCGCATTGAATCCTTATCACCCGATAACATTAAAAAAGAAACTATTTCAAATCCAAACCTAAGAGCAATTGCACAAAATACACACAAAAAAGCAACGCGAGCAAACGCAGGAAATAGCTATGTTACTTCGCTATGAAATTCTTTATTTCAACCAGAAAAGGAGATCGCTCTTTAGGCAAAAAGGACAAAACTAACGAAAAAACAACAACAAAAAAAAAAAAAAAAAAAAAAAAAAACCCAACGAAACAAACGAACAAACAAAAAAAACAACAAAAAAACAAAAAAAAAAACACAAACAAAAAAAAAACAAACAAAAAACAAACAAAAAAAAAAACAACAAAAACCCACAAACAAACAACCAAAAAATAAAAAAAGAAATAACAGCATAATTTGATTGGATGTCAAAGTAATGTCAAAGAATTAAATACTGCAAAATTTTAGATTAACAGACGAAAATTTAAATAGATATAAAATATCGCCATTTAAGTAGGGTAGAAATTATTGTGGAGAAGGAACAATTTTTCTCTATTAGGTTCCAGCCTCAGTGAAAATTTTTTTTTCAAAAATCTATGAAATAAAGAATTATCTCAAACAAGGCAAAAGGAAATTGCGGTTGCTTATTTGCACCGTTAATATTCTGTCTAGTAAAATCACTTAAATTAACTTTATGTGATTTATTCCTGAAGCCCTACTTTGAAAACTAGTATTTATCGGTTGAGATCGTTACTCCTCGGGTAAAGTCGCGGAAGCCTATGTTGTAATGAATACCTCATGCAAACCACAAATCATGTAATTTTCGTTGTAATCGAAAGTATTTACTCGATGAATTCCGGTCCCATTCAGGTTGAACTGCCGTTAACTTATTTGGCGTCTCGTAACGCTAAATTCTTTTCAATCTTTTTCAAAAGTTATGATCGTCGTTTTTATTACAAAATCAGCTTAATTGCCTTCTTGAAAACTGACCACTAACATTTTCCTTCATTATCTGAGCAAAAGCCGCCTTAAAATTAGATAGAACGTGATAAACAACAACTATTATTACCATGTAAATTGCCATTTAGCTGTCAATTCTTAGCTGAATCCTTGTAAATAAACGCCCTTCAGCAATGTAATTCGCTAAAAGTAAATGGCCGTTTTGGCTGCATACATCACTTTCTAGATATAAAACATATGGATACCTTATAAACTAAACTAGATTTTTTGATAAGTCGACATGCATGTGTGCATTATGAGGTCAAACCTTTGGACTATGTCCACACACTTGCAGTCACTTATATTAAAAAAGTGAGTCAATGCATTGATAGGTTAATGAATTACAAAAAATGAATTATAAAATATATGCAAAAAATGGGGAAGCAAAGTCACGTCAGATTTTGCGGTTGCCAGTGTAGGCAAACCCATTTTAAACTACTAAAGATACAAATACGAAAAAGCTTCAACACGCAATAACCAATACCCTATTTCGTGTACTTTAAACGGCTAATGGCTAACGGAGCTCTGTGGGCATGACCAGTGATGCGTTTATTATGGGAAAGCTTGGGTCAAACCTGCCATTGTGGTTACCAGTGTAGGTGAACCCGTTTTAATAATAATAAAAATAATAAAATAAACAACAAAAACAAACAACCCCCCCCTGAAATATGTATCAAATGCTGATTAAAGTAGAGCAATTAATACTTTCATCAGTGTGTAAACAGACAATAGAATTAGACAAATTAATAAAGAATAACTATTTAAACCCACTTAAAATATATAGAACGTGACATGGGAATATACGTTGAGGGGTGGGTTACTTTTTATATAAAATCTCCTCTTTGCCATATCATTTTTGCATATCTTATATGGAATTTGGCTCATATCCACAGAAATTCAAAATTACGGCCGAAAGGGGTTTGCCTCCTCGTGGCTCGGCTGGATAAATAACACACTGCTTACATTCGTGCATGTTAGTCAGGTAACCAGTGTTATAACCAAAAACCCTATAATTATTTCACAACAAAGTTATTATTGTTCATGGACAACTTAAGTAGACTGACCTTTCGCCTTTTTTTTTATTAATCTGAAATCAATATGTAGGTCGCATGATGAAATGAGTAATGTTTTTTTATTTCTCTTGGTTTAAGAAAGTAAGGACCTGGCTTCCTCGATAGCAGTTGTTGCACGGCAGTGTAACTGTAAAACCACACAAACTGACTGACCACTTTGGTTGACGTTTCCTTATTTCCAGTCGCCTATGTTACTATCGTGGAAATGAAGAACACGTACATAGTACATGTCGAAAGTGGACACTTATAAGAATGCATGTGGTAGCTGTCATGACCAAAATTAGACACTGTCGTAACTGTCGGAAAAGCCTATAGTTTATTGACCATTAAAAAGCTTATTAAATCAATCCTTAGATTTTCACTCAAACATTACATTAAAAATGAACAATTATTAATGGTTGGGTGTTAGTCCTTTTGCGATCAAAATTCTGTTAAAGGCCTAGTTTAATCTGTCTTAATTTCACCCCCCCCCTTTAAATGAGATATACAATTTCCCACTCACTGTTTATGCTTATCTTTTCACCCAACATCCTGTCTAAGTTACATTAAAGAAGTCAATCATGTTGTTTTAAGCTAGCAAAGCGTCAGCTTTGATAGCTTAAGTTAACAGGCAAAATGTTGCAACGAGTGCAAACTGCCACTGGAGGCTTAACCACTAAATCCATTGAATGACTACGCCATTAAAAAGTAGTTCTTGTGTATTTCAGGAATATTGCATATTCTATTCAAGTCTAGAGAACTTTTTCAAAGCATACTATTTTACCCATTCCCACTCAATTCCGATTTCGATGCATCTCAAGAAAAAAGCCGTGGAAAACATTGTGGAAAACGAAGAAATTGCTTCATTGTTCACAATGTTTTCTACCCTACAAGAATAAGATTTTCTAAATTCTACTAGCTTGTAAGGTAATCTACAACTATTTTAACCATGTTTATTTATCATGATAACCTTTGACAAAGAAGATTACTTAACAAAACAATGCTCTGCTAGCTTACAGTACTTTCAGTACTTTGATTTTAAAGTAAGTACAGGTGCACATGAGGCGATTTTAATATTTGTCTGGTTTTATAACTTATTCCTCCAGGGGCCAGACCTCCTTGATAGAAATTTAGGCTTAGATCTAATAAATTGGTTGACCATTCCAACTTCTATATTTTAAAATTTTAACATGCTAACACATATAAGCGAGCTGGTTTTCGAAGATTCTCTGTATTTCTGGTTCTGATACAAGTTTCAAGTACGGACCCCGCCTACGTGATAGAAGTTAAGGCCCTGCTTAGAGTAATTCTAAAAGCAGACATACATTTGTCGGCCAGGCCTTTTGCTTATTTTTTCTCTTAATTTTACCGACTAACAAATGTACGTCGCATCTATAAAAGCATTATACATTAAAGATCTTTTTTTATCGAAGTACGGGCCTTACCTACGTATGGAAGACTTTTGACTTTTGACAAATAACTTTGTACTTTTGAGTTTTGATTTGTTTGAAAGACAATTAGATAAAAGTCAAAAGACAAAAGTCATAAGTCAAAACTCAAAAGTCATTTAAGTCAAAAGTCAAAACTCACAATTTAAAAGTATAGTTACATTAAAGTACTTATATTGAATTAAGGTATTACCGTTTCCAGGGCCTCTGAAATATTCAATGATTTCTCATGGTCATTATGAAATTAACATGCTGAGTTTATCCATTGATTAGGGTACACATTTGATACATTGAGTCAAAATGAAAGTAATGCCGTACGCCTGGACTGAAATTAAACATACGGCAGATGTCAAAATAGAACGTAAGCCGCACGCTAGTACGCCAGCTGTCAAAATGAAACATAGGCCATACGCTATGGGTGTGTGGTATCCTCGTTGATCTTTTGACTTAAGTTTTTAACATAATGTTGTCTGATATATGTCTGGCAAGGTGAGCTTTTAAGATCTGCTTTTGTCCGTCGTCCATGCGTTCGTTCGTCTGTCCATAAACTTTTGCGACGTGCTAGCGCTTTCATTTTTATGCATTAAGTAATCACCCTGTCCCGTAACGGAACGTAAAGGAACGTAACGTAACGCTTTTTTGTTACCACTCTAGAGGCCAAAGTTTTCAATGGATCTCCATTACATTTTGTCAACGTGTTCGTCTCGATAAATTCTAGGTCAAGTTCGAATCTGGCTCATGTTGGGTCAAAGTTTAGGTCACTAGGTCAATTAATCGAAAAGCGTGTTACCACTGTAGAGGACATGTTTTTCTTGTTTCAATCTTTATAAAACTCTGTAAGATTGTTTATCTTGAGGATCTTCAGGTCAAATTAGACACTGGGCCATGTGGGCTCAAAAACTAGGTCACTCAGGGGTGTGTTTGACTCATTGAATTCTAGGTCAAGTTCTAAACTGGGTCAAAAGCTCGGTCACCAGGTCAAATATTTGATAAGCTGTTACAACTCTGGAAGCCACAATATTATTGGATCTTCATACAATTTGGTGAGCATGTTTGTATCATTGATTTCTAGGCCAAGTTTGAATCTGGGTCATGTTAGGTCAAAAACTAGCTCAATTATTAGAAAAAGCTTGTTACCACTCTAGAAGCCACAATTTACATCGGATCTTCATGATGATTGGTCAGCATATTTGTCTAGATGATTTCTAGGCCAGGTTCAAATCTGGGTCAAATGACTATCAACCAAGGCATACTTCCCAAATGCTAACAATTCTGAAGCTTCAAAATGTGTACACCTTGTTTACCTTTTTTGTAGTTTATGTAATGGTAGACAGGTAAGCAATTCAGGGCCATCATGACCCTCTGGTTGTAAACCACTACATTTTAGGTTTTATTGTGATTTTATGTTTGGAACAGCAAACTTGTTTTGTTTTACTTTTAATTTTATGTTGAATGTTGATACATTCTATTCAATGTAAGGGAACAGTTGTGACATGAGGTTTATATCCGTAAATAATCGGTCGTATATATGTAATGTGCATGTATTGTAGGTGATATACGACATGTCAAATTCTATACAATTTTTATTTACAAAATTCAACCAGAGGGCAAAAGAAAAAAAGTCATTATTTGATTTTAATTGACTACAGATTTTTTTCATCTGAAAAATAACCAAAAATGATAAAACACCATACATGTTTTTGGCGACTGAAAAACTGTGCAAGTTGTGAATTATTCACGACCGAGCATTTATCTATGTGAGCCTCATCACAACTATTCCCTTACGTTAGTATTGTTCAGTTTTAAAATTTGAAGTTTTGCATAAATTAAGTTTTGCTACCATTTTATTTGATGGGAGGGGATAACACCATTTTCTATATCAATAATGTTAATCTATCAGAATAAAAGACGTCGATTTTAACTTTTAATTACATTATACATTAAATCATTCGAAACTTGAAACTTGTATACTACTGATGATACTGGTTTAATCAGTCATTTTAAAGCAGTTAGACTTTGTCGTTATATAGTTTAAACACAAGGGGAACAATTTCAGGATCTAAATGATTAGACTTGTATCCAATCGACATGTGTATAAATAGTCCGTCTACACACCGTGCAATGTTCAAAGGTTATTAAGCGGCTGCGCCGGGCCCACCGGTAATATTTGCGCCCATCTTCCGATATATGCTTTAGCTTTAGCTAAAGCCCTTGTGCAAATAACTCACCAAGAGTGCCAATATCACATGAAGTCACACTTGCATCCATGTAGTAACATCGACATATTGCACGGTCTGGATGCATTGAAATATACAGGGAAAGAAAAACAGGCATGTAATAATACTGATTACACTGGTCATATCAGTCATTTTAATTAAAACAGTTGCACTTTTTTATTATCTAGTTTGAACATACTTGTATCAAAAGCCACTATATTCAACATTCATAGTATTTACAACAAAATATTGTGTTTTTTTAAACCATAACAAGACAACGACAATGTAAATGGCTTAAATTTAGAATAGAAACAATAATTGAAGATCATTCTTCAGTTATACGGCCACGGTCCGATTTGAATGTAGGATAGTGTGGTTATTGTGATAAACCTACAAGTATACCTTACATTTGTCAAAATTGGTATTAAAATTTCATGAGCAAACGTTTAACAAACGTCTTAAAATCTCGGAATACATTGTCAGGAGTATTAAACAAGATAAAAAAATCATTAATGTATTGTTTATTTGAAAGAAATAAAAATTGTGTTGATTATAAACTAATAAAATCTTCTGTTCTATTTTCCTGTTTCTCATCTTGATCAGAACGGCTCTATAAGACCAGTTGTAAATTGTGACTTACTACAATTTAAAGGGACAACTTGACTTTGGCTGACCGCTATTCAATTTCAATGGGTTGTACTGCACACATGTATAATAATGCTCAGAGTATCTCACAACTTTCACGTGATTTGGTATAAAATCGTATCGTATATGAAAGTGTGTGATGGAATGATATTTGATCGGGAAAGATGTCTCTTTAAACTCTCTTAAAATCTCTTAAAGTAACGGTAAATGAGGTCAAACAACAGGACTTTGCTTCAGATATTTAGTACAAACAGTCCTGTTAAATAAACAACTACTGATCGCGAGTTTTGACAAATATTTAAGTATTGAGAAATATATTGGGAGCAGATTAACTATCTTAAAATATAATACTCAACTTTTGCTAGGGATCAAAATTAAGGCCCATGTATTTTCTTTGAGAAATATCATTCTTACTAAAACAAGTTGTACATATTATATTTCAAGTACAGAATATGATCACAATTTCATCTCGAGTACTGCGTGCGCGT